>JAKSZU010000023.1:19740925-20344749 GCA_026018925.1 Tupaia tana
GGGCGGTCGGGCTGGGGGCACACCGCTCTCCCAACGTCGTGGACCCCTTTTGGAAATTAATATTTAAAAAAAGACGAGGACGCAGAGGGGAAGGTGGGGGCAAGAGGGAAGGCAGGACACACACAGAGAAAGAGAGAGAGCGCGCCCCAGTGAGAGGAAGGAAGGAAGGAAGGAAGGCAACAGTCGCCGGCTGCCGATGTGAAGACCGGACTCCGCGCGCCCCTCCGCCGCCTCTGCCCGGCCACATCGATGTTGTGTCCGCCGCCCGCTCGCCCGGATCACGATGAACGCACAGCTGACCATGGAGGCAATCGGCGAGCTGCACGGGGTGAGCCATGAGCCGGTGCCCGCCCCTGCCGACCTGCTGGGCGGCAGCCCCCACGCGCGCAGCTCGGTGGCCCACCGCGGCAGCCACCTGCCACCCGCGCACCCGCGCTCCATGGGCATGGCGTCCCTGCTGGACGGCAGCGGCGGCGGCGGCGATTACCACCACCACCACCGGGCCCCCGAGCACAGCCTGGCCGGCCCCCTGCACCCCACTATGACCATGGCCTGCGAGACTCCCCCAGGTATGAGCATGCCCACCACCTACACCACTTTAACCCCTCTGCAGCCGCTGCCGCCCATCTCCACCGTCTCGGACAAATTCCCCCACCATCACCACCACCACCATCACCACCACCATCCGCACCACCACCAGCGCCTGGCGGGCAACGTGAGCGGTAGCTTCACGCTCATGCGGGACGAGCGCGGGCTGGCCTCCATGAATAACCTCTATACCCCCTACCACAAGGACGTAGCCGGCATGGGCCAGAGCCTCTCGCCCCTCTCAGGCTCGGGTCTGGGCGGCATCCACAACTCCCAGCAAGGGCTCCCCCACTATGCCCACCCGGGCGCCGCCATGCCCACCGACAAGATGCTCACCCCCAACGGCTTCGAAGCCCACCACCCGGCCATGCTCGGCCGCCACGGGGAGCAGCACCTCACGCCCACCTCCGCTGGCATGGTGCCGATAAATGGCCTTCCTCCGCACCACCCCCACGCCCACCTGAACGCCCAGGGCCACGGGCAGCTCCTGGGAACTGCCCGGGAACCCAACCCTTCGGTGACCGGTGCGCAGGTCAGCAATGGAAGTAATTCAGGGCAGATGGAAGAGATCAATACCAAAGAGGTGGCGCAGCGTATCACCACCGAGCTCAAGCGCTACAGCATCCCACAGGCCATCTTCGCGCAGAGGGTGCTCTGCCGCTCCCAGGGGACCCTCTCGGACCTGCTGCGCAACCCCAAACCCTGGAGCAAACTCAAGTCCGGCCGGGAGACCTTCCGGAGGATGTGGAAGTGGCTGCAGGAGCCGGAGTTCCAGCGCATGTCCGCGCTCCGCTTAGCAGGTGAGCAGTCCCAGGAGGTAGGCGCCTGGAGTTGCGGCTCGGGAAGCGGAGGGGACCGAAGGAGGGAGGGAAGAAGAGAGGGCTGGGCGCGCTCCCTCCCTCCTCCCCTTCCCCCAGAGGAGGATCCCTGAGCGGGGAAAGACCAGGACTCGCTCCGGGGGCAGACTGCGCCTTCCCAGGCTCTTGGCGTTGGGCCGTGGGAGACTTAGAGAACTAAGCCGCCGGCCTCGGTGACTGCTGGGGCGCGCTAGTTCTCAGAACAGCGTGGGCAGCTCTGCGCAGAGAGATCCCCGCGCCCGGCGGGACGCGTTTTGTTGTGCGCTGCTTGTGGGTTAAACCTTCCCGGTTACGGAAGAGGGAGGAGACGCGTGAGTAGGATTTAGCCCATACCCAATGCTGCTCTGGAGTGTGCCGCCGCTGCGCGACTAGCACCGGTTCTGTGGGCTCCGGGCTGGCCGGGGAGCCGCATTGGAAGTGCCTACAAAACGTTCCGAAGCCGCAGGGCGGGTGTGTGGTGCGGCCGCGGTGTAAGGCTGAGCACGCACAGTGCGTGGACTGGCTGTGGAAAGGAGAGGGAGGCCGACAGCCCAGGTCCCGGCCACCGCCGCTGGGCGATGAGGGAGCTTCCAGCCGAGCCCCGGGACCACCTTCGCTGCGGTGCTGCGGTGCTGCGGTCTCGCTTGGGACTTAGCGTTTCGTTTGATTCCTCTGGGTGATCTTTGGTCTGAATTCCTGGGGGGGGGAGTGTGTGGACCCTAAGTTTGCGAACAGGGGGCTCCCTGGCCTGCAGCCGGGAACCGGGTATTTCTGGTTGAGCGGAAATGTCCCGGTGGAGCGGTGAGGACCCGCGCCTGACTCCCCGATAGGCTGAGTGCACAGCTGACCCCAACCCGAACCGCACCAGGAATTTCAGGCGTATTTAGAGAGCCCAGAGGTCCCAGGACTAAAGGGAGATAGAGCCAAGGGTAGCCATGGGCCACTTGGGTCTGTGGGACCCAGGCCGAGGTTGCCAGTTTGATTGACTCCTGAGTCCATGCCCCAAACCGCCCCCATCTCAGCCCCGGCGCCCAGGCCTGAGCCTTGGCGAAGAGAAAGGTAAAAGCCGGAATGAGGGTTTGTTAATTAACTGATCGTTCTCCATTAATTCGTCCCTGGAGAACGTGAGACAGTCAATCCGCTCTGAGCCGGGGGCACTGAGCCGTTTCCACTCAAATCAAAGCGTGTGGCCAAAGCCCCCTCCCCCATGTTGAGCCTGCCAATGAGAGGCCAGCGGGAGGCAGGTGCCAGAGAGACTGCGACGCCTGCCCGAAGCGACCCAGCGTATTCCTTAGGTGTGAGTGCTCGCGGCCTCCTGCCCGGAGGCTCCCGATGGCTGAGGCCCTGTCCTGCCAGGTTTCCCAGCTCAAGCCCGTTCCTGTTCCCTACAAGCAGTCTTCACGTCTGAGCCGGGGGAGGCTGGGGACAGGGGGACCGGGAGACAGGAGCAGGAGAGAACGGCTGACTGGGTGCCCCAGCTAATACTGAACTCCCGGGTCCCCACTGTCTTCACTCGGTGTGCTTCAACCAGATCCACCTCCCTGTGGAGTTAGATATCCAAGACCCCGCAGGCAGCTGAGGTTCAGGAAGCCCGAAGTAGTTCCTTTGGGCACGCGGGCACCAACCCAGAGCCCCGGCTTCGGACCTCTGCCCAAGCAGTGACCACTGAGGCCAGCTGGTAGGGTCTGGGAGTGTGGGCAGGAGGTGGAAATGCAGCCGAGTACTGCCCCTGGGAGCCGGGTGGCTGTCCCGTGAAGGTGCCTCTGCCTCCGGTACCTCCTTCCGCCCCTGGAAAGACAGGTTGTCAGATTCTGTTCCTAGAAGATGAGCGCCTTGGAACCCTGGCCTTGAGCCCTGCCCTACTCCAGCATCCTCTGACCTTCACACGTAGAGAGCAGAACTGGAGAACTTGGTGGGTGGGAAGAGGGAGCCCAGGGCTGGAGGCTGAGCAGGTGCTTCTGAAGCCAGGAGCTCATCCGAGGGGGGGGCCTTCCTGGACACCCCGCAGCTTGTGGCAAGGCACATGGCCTTCTCAAAAATGTGGAAAATTGGGAAATCGAACACCCCAACAGGACACACACTTGGCGCCAAATCCCAAGCAGACTCCATGCCCCAAACCCCAATGGAGCATCATCTCCTTCATTTTTGTTTCTGTCATTTAAGGGGCACGTGGAAAGGTCTGAGACTGAGGCTGCCGTGATGCAAGGAGCTGGGAGCAATCCCACCATGCAGCAGAAGCCACGGCCTATTTTTAAGTCACTGAAGAACAACAAACTGTCTTGTTGATATCACTACTTAAAAATAAAATAAGTGAGGTTTCGGAACCCTCCAAGTGCATTCTAGCAGGTCAGGAGTGCAGGAGCCTTGACGGGGATTGCAGGGCGCTCAGGCGGCTGCCTGCCCCCTACTGCCAGCTCCAATTGCGATTGCGAAGGTGCCCCTTGCAGCTTTGCTCACTGCAGCCCTCACAGACCCTCCACCCTATCTTGTCCGATGTCTTGGGAGGTGGAGGCCCACCCCTTCACCCCACAGCTGGAGGGTGGGTTTTCCGTGCCCTTCTCTGTCCCCCAGGATCTGCTCAGCTGATCGTCGCAGGTAGTGGCGTGTTTGGGAAGGCATTTTTCCTTCACAAAATTGTGGTGGTTGGGGAAAGACAGGCGACAGGAGGAAAGTCTCACCAAATTAATTACCTTTAAAAATCAATATGTGTTCCCTCCGTGTAATACGTGCTGCTGCCCCATTTAAACATAGCATATAGCCAGGCTCAAACCCGTCTGGTCTTGGGTGGGCTGGGCTGGGCTGGGGTGGAGGGTGCCCCGCCTCCGACGTGGGCTCCTATCAAGATGCTAGAAGATTAGTTTCCAATTAACGATTCCAGAAGGCTTTGGATACAGGGCTCAAGCTACCAGCAAGGAAGACGCTGCGATGTACACCCACCAAGCGGGCTCAGCACCGTCGGACCCAGGAGATGGTGTCGCGGGGGCTCCAGATTCAGGTGCCGGTGGGTACTGGGTCACTCTGACCCTCCCTGATTTGGAGGCAAGGAAACCTCAGAACAGCTCAGGGGTGGCAGCTAGGTATCTAGCACCCGGCACGGCACTGCACTGCACCTCCTTTCTGGCTGGTGTTTGCCCCAGATTGACCCTGGAGAAGAAACTGAGCTGGGCTTAGGGGTGGGGGAGGGGTTGGATCCAGAGGTGGCCATGAGAAAGTCTCGCCCAGCCCAACCTGGGCCATGTTTGCTGTGAGTGGCCTTGCGACGTGGTTGATTGATAACTGGTCCCTGCATAAGTCCATTTGTTTTTTGTTAATATTTATCCTGGTGGGTGACATTTCAACTGTCCCCTCACTTCCCCAGGCTGCAGGAGCTGGGCAGGAGTGTGATGGTTGGCCCTAGAAACCACATTTCCTCAATCCTCAAAGACTCCTAGGCTGGGAGAGAAGCCAGGACTGGGCGTATGGGAAGCGGGAGCTGGAAAGGTTCCTGGGCTGGAGAGTGGGAGGAGACGGCAAGTGCGTGCGGCTTTCCTTGGTGAGCCTTGCAGCTGCTCCCAGCCGTCTGCCCTGTGAACAAAGGACCTGCAGGGCGCGACCAACCGTGTCGCCTGGAGATCCAGGCGAGAGAGGCCGCCAGTCAGCGGGGAGCGCCTCCTCCCCGTGTGGTCAGTGCACCACTGGCTGTGGGGGGAGACCTCGGCTTCTGAGAGAGCCCAAGCCTTATGGTGACCATGCATTGGAGAGTTGAATGGGGACCCTCATACCAGCTGATTGCGAAACCAAAAGGTCTCTCTCTTGAGGACAGTCACCAGGACACTCTGCAAGGCACCTTCCTTGCAGCCCCTGTCTGTCCCCTCGCGGGGATAACTATTGTGCAGGACAATAGTTATCTCTGTGCAGTCTCACAAGCGAGCATGAACTCGAAGATGCACATGAGGTTACGAAGTGTGCCTGTGGTGAAGACTGAAGCCGCTAGTTTGGCTGGGGTGGTGGAAACCTGTTTAGAGGGCTCAGGAGGCCTGATGGCTATTGTGTGGGGACCTTAGTGTCAGGGCAGTGAGAGCCCCTCCAGAGACAAACCCCACGGCCATTGGGAAAGTGACTAACTCTCCCCAGCTAGTCCAACCCTAAGCGCCGACACCCCCCAGCGAACGATCCCGGGTGACTGGAGCAACCCTGCAGGTTGGGCATGTTGGTCACTAGAGACCCGGCCTCGCTATGGCCGCTTGCAGCTGGGATTGGAGAGGAACATTGCCAACAATAGCACACTTGTGTTGTAGCAGCAAAAAATGACCCAAAACACGGGGTGAGTCTTTATCTTCAAGCTTCAAGCCTTTTGCGCACGCCAGGGAGTGGACTCCTGCGCTCCTGGATTCCCACATTCGGGCTCGCTTGGGGTAGCCCACCTGGCTGGGCTGGGCTGGGCTGGGCTGTGCTGTGCTGTGCTGTGCTGCGGGAGCTGCGTACGCCCCCTGCTGGCCGTGCTGCCAAGCACTGAGCTGACTAGCTGGTTCAGCCCCTGCTGGAGGACAGGGATGCTTGCTGCATCTTGTTTTTAAACCATTGTCCTACCGACTTTTAAAACTGTAGCTATTTTTATACGAAGAGAGTGTGGAGAAAAGGAAGGTTGTCTAGTGGATCCATCAAAGTCCCCAGCCATGCTTGGATGTTAACCCTCTAAGGGAGATAAAATCGCTACCACCACTACCCACCCACCCCCAGTACTCTCCAACTCAGCACTCCCCAGCCGAGTGCGTGTTTGGGTTTTCATTCCGAATTGTGCTTTTGCAGGCATGTTTTCCTTTGAGAAAAGCAGAGTCAGGGAGGAGAAGGTGACCCTGGCGGTCTGAAGTCGGAGGTTGGGGCTGAGCAATAGAGTGGAGGCGGTTTAGCGGCTTCTTTGTTTTGTTGTTTCCTCTTCCAGCAAACTGACCGGAGGCAGGAGGCAGCCCTGAGGCCTTGAGCCTGGAAGTCTTTGTTTCCTGTCTTCTGGGGGTGGGTGAAAGGGTGTTCCGAGGCCTGCCGGTCTGGAGCCCTTGCGCGGCGTCAGGACCCTGGACAGGGCCCCATCCACTGTCTCCTGGTCCGGTCTCTCTTCGCCCCTGGATGGCTGCCTTTGAAAAGCCTAAGTGAGAAAACGAAAATTAACAGCTAATGTCGTAAAGTTTGTGAGAGTGCAAGGCCCCGCCAGGATATGCACGGGCACAGTCAAGGTAATCGAAAAGATCAAACCTACCCGCGTCGATTAGATGGTTGATCTTTTCGTCCCTCCTTGGCAGCTTTGTGTTTGCGTCTGAGTGCACGTGCACACCTGCTTATAAAATCGGACTTGGCGTCCCTGTGGGTGTGACAGGGGTTGGATCATTAAGCTAAAACGTTCAATTCAGTCCCTTTGATCCGTGCTGGGGAAAATCTATAGTCATCTCTAATCTATGAGGTCTTTAAGGGGGTTGTTACACGAGCTGTTTTGATGTCATCATTTCCACATTCATGGCAAATTCAGCTAACCAAACAGACACTGCTACCCAAAAGAAAGAAAATCCTCAAGTCTAATGAAGATGGGAAATTTAAAAGGAGGTACTCAGGTGTCTCGCTCCTTGGCTCCTGTAGTTAGAGGCCTTGTCCTTCGAGTGAAATGCTTAGTGCTCATTGTAAACTCTAGATATTGGAATATTTAAACTCCAACTCAATATTTTTCATCCAACAAGGAGTTTTCATGGGTTGAATGAGAAATGACTAGTTTCACTGCAGTCCCCAGTGAAACAGCAGGACTTCAACACTCTTGGTAAAACCAAATGGACCCCAACCAAGAGTAGCAACAGGAAAGAGGGTCTTGGAGAGTCTTACTGAAGTCAAGGGTGTTAGAAGATACATTTGTTATAATGCTAGAAAAGAGCATTCATTAAATATTATTTCACATGTCTCTGTTTAAATAAAATGAGTAAGTACCTCTGGGTAAAGAAAACCATAGTATTTTCATATGAGAAATTTGACTCATAGAGTCCAGTAAAAAAAAAAGAAAAAAGTTCTTTTTAAGGTGAATGGATATAGTGCATAATCTTAAGTTCCTACCTTCTATCAGTAGGTTCATATAGGTTTTTATTTTAGTACAAGTATGTTAATACTAATGAAGCCTAATTTCTTCCTGAGGTGTCAGGATTGGGTTCAGTGGGTAGGCCAATCACAAGATAATCTGATTATTACTTTTTAAAGAATTATTTCTTTAATTTTATTTATTTATTCATTTATTTTAATTTGACCAGAGAGAGAGAGAGAAAGTGAGAAAACAAGCCACTAGGTCTAGGACTCAAACCGTGGTCAGCCATGTGGGAGTATCCAGCGCCTTAACCAGCATGCCACCTGCTGGTCCCTACAGTCTGATTATTTTGATACAGACATGCAAATTATTTATCACAGGGTCTTGTTATAGAATCATTTACATGTGTCTTTCTCAAAAGATGTTACATTATCATAAAATTGGACAAAATTCGCTTCTAGAAATTCTTTTGGTTTTTAGATGAGGCAATTTAATAAGACAGTAGCTGAACAGAACCAGACTCTAAAATATAGCCCACCAGATTTGTCATAGCAGTTGACAAGGAAGGAGCTTAAAGTCATTGTGTACATTTTATTTGTTGAGTACTATGGCAAGCGTGTGGATATTTTCATTTATTACTTACTGTCTATGCCAGTAACTCTCAAATCTTGTGACATATTGAAATCACTTGGACATCTTTTATTTAAAAAAAAATAATGTCTGACAGCACCCCGGATTATTCTGATGCACTTGGCATGGGATGTGACCCAAGCATTGGAATATTTTTAAGCTCCCAGATAATTTTGATGTGCAGTAAAGTTTGGGAGCCACTAATCTATGTGGTAGTTGCCATTATTTTTCCTACTTCTCTCTTCAGTAAGGTTAAATAGTCTATTTGTGGCAACATAGCTGGAAAACATTGATATCCAGAGCGCATCTTTCTCAATTCCAAGCCCAGAACCCTCTTACCCTCAAGCCATACTTCTCTTGCCAGTGTAGGTCCACAAGTCAGTAGATCCAGAATGTGGACGTGTCTGACCCCCATCATAAACTCGCAATTTGGAAAGTCCCTGCATAATACAGTTTTTGAGTTTGCAGTGTGTCTTCCCTCTGGGACTCTCACAGAGAGTTACTTATGGAAACTTATTTCTTTCCTACTCAAGACTTATAAGAGGGATTTTTTTTTTATTGCTCTCTTTTGAAAAAGCAGCCAGAGGGAATGCAAGGCAGTAACAGAGCTAGACGTGCAACCGAGTCTCCTTAGCCATTTGTTCACTTAAACAGTTATTGATGGGCAAGACCCATCTCATTAGCCGTGCTCTGTGGGTAGGACTGGTCCACTGGGACCCGAGCCTGGAGGACGGCCCAAGGGCCCGGATCCTCCCACGTTTGCAGACACTGGTGCTTGGATCTGTGCTTGGGCAGCAATTACATTTCTTGGCTTCACATTATGCCCGCCTTCCTATTTATTCCAAAGCTTGCCTGTTGTTTGTATTTTAGGACTCTGCACTTGGAAAAAAAAAATAATAGATGGAATAAAATTCTGTACGTGTGTTGGCAAGTATCCAGGGGGCAAGGGACAGTTTCTGTCCAAATTGCATAGTTCCCGTCACCCATGTTTCTCCTCTTCCTTTGCATATGCCATCGGGCACTCAGAATCGACAGTTTCTAAAATCACTGCTTGCGTTTTCACATCTGGCGCTGATCTCATAGTCCCAAAGAGAGGTTATCAGAGGAACACAATAAACTATGCGCTTTTCGCTTTCTTTCCTGTTGCCTCGAAAAGCGGATCAATGGGGGAAATTAAACAAACAAACGAGCGAAGCGCGCCACCTACTGACCTCCGTGCTCACTGCAGGTCTGCGCCGGGAGTGCGTGAGAGGAGTGGCGAACGCGATTCGAGTATTGATGGAGTCACAAAAATCGTTCATTAAGGCAATTTAATCTTTGCTATTAAATGTCCTTTCAATTCATTTGGGGTAATTAAGATGCAGTTAAAGTGATTAAATTCTAATTACTTATGCTAGACAAAGACATATTTGTCACACTAATGCGGTTAACTAAGGACTCAGAAAGAAAGTTAACATTTACTTCAAATGATGCAACTGGAAAAATCAGTTCCTCTTTTCATCATTAATCCAGTGAGCTGGGTGATTATGTAATGGCACTACCAGCTCATTAAATAGCGGAAGTGCTGATTAAAATGACTGTGACGAGGAAAACTTGAACCAGAAGTACCTTAGTACCTTTTGGTCAGCATTCCTGGGCAAAATTATACAGCGTTCTTGCCCTCCAAGGCCCCCCACACAAAGTCGTATTCCGCTGCAGACTTTTATCCTGACGTTAAAAGGGGGATGCCTCCCAGTAAGGTCTTATTATCATCCTGCAGAGTTGCAAAAAGGTTTTTTTTAATGGTAAATGGATTCTTGGGGAAGAAAGAGACAGACAGGAAAGGGTGAGAAGGGAGGTGTGTGTGTGTGTGTGTTGGAGGGAACAGCTCCAGAGGGAACATTTCCATTATAGGCTTTGGATGCCACTTTCCTTCACATAAACACCTTCATTATTACTATTCTTTTTAGTTGCTATAGGGCATGTATGCTCACAAGAGAGAGATGGAGAGAGGGAAAGTAAGAAATCACCCCCCCCCCCAGGGGGGATGGCCACACAACAACCTCCTCTCCTCCAATCTCCTCTCAGAATTGTGGGCAGGTTCGCACAGGGGCCTGGCATGTTTTTCAAGCTCCCAGATAGGGAACTCAAACCAAAGTTGGCTATGTGGGATCCATCTGCCTTAACCTTCAGGCCACCTGCTGATCCCACCTTCTTCTTCTTCTTCTTCTTCTTTTTTTTTTTTTTTTTTTTTTGGAGAGGTTTTTGCTACAGGGCGCGTGCACTCGCCAGAAAGACAGAGAGAGACAGAGAGACAGAAAGCGAGAAATCACCCACCAGGGGGGATGGCCACGCCGCAATCCCTTCTCCTCCATTCTCCTCTCAGGATCTTGGACACTCATGCACACGTGCCTGGTGTGAGTTTAAGCCACTGGTTCTGGAACTCAAGCCACATCGACCACATGGGAGTCCAGCAACATAGCCATTACACCATATCTGCAGGTCCCCAGAAATGTCTTTTCTTCTTCTTCTTCTTCTTCTTCTTCTTCTTCTTCTTCTTCTTCTTCTTCTTTTTCTTTTTTTTTTTTTGGAGAGGTTTTTGCTACAGGGTGCATGCACTCGCCAGAGAGACAGGGAGAGACAGAGAGACAGAAAGCGAGAAATCACCCCTCAGGGAGGATGGCCACGCCACAATCCCTTCTCCTTCATCTCTTCTCGGGATCATGGGCACGCGCCCGGCATGAGTTTAAGCCACCGGGTCTGGGATTCGAACTGCGGTCGACTACATGGGAGTCCAGCGACATAGTCATTATGCTAACTGCTGGTCCTGAAATATCTTTTCTTAAAAAAAGAATTGATTTAATTTAATTTATTTATTTACTTATTTTAATTTGACCAGAGAGAGAGAAAGTGAGAAAGCAAGCTACCAGGTCTGGGACTTGAACCACAATCAGCCATGTGGGAGTTTAGCGCCCTTAACCACCACGTCACCTTCTAGCCCCAAAAATAACTTTTTAAAGAGGTGCCTGGCACTTGCCTAGGGGGATGATCCACGGGTGAGAATGATCAGTCAGATAATTGGAGCTTGTTTTCCTCAGGAGACTAGTGTCTTTTAGTACAGTTAAATGTCCGTATTAAAACTATAATTGTGAAGGTTGTATCTTTCCCCTATTTATCCCACCCCTGTTGGGGAGAGTATGAGGAATGAAATCAAGGAGAAAAATAGAGAGGCAAGACATTTATGGGACACAGAAATGGATGATTATCTGTTGACAGTAGCATGTATCGTATCCTCAACTGGACTGGCATGAAGTGTATTCATGTTGGGTAAATTCACTTTACAAGCTAAGTATGTATAGTGATTGAATGTATAAAATAAATCAAAATCTCCAAATGTTACCCCTGTTAACTTCAGAAGAAAAGCTAAAGTTCATCAAAATCCGACTACCTTTTACAAATAAATTGGCCAGCTGTTGACTATTTACAATCGTTATTTGCATTATGGGTTAGGTTATGCCATCTTAAATGACTGAAAAACAAAAAATGAAAAACAAGTCTACATTAAGAACTAAGTGCCCCAGAGAGAGCTTCTTGCAGTAATTAGCTCTTAGACCTTGTCAAGTAATTTCACCTTTCTGGGCCTTAGTCTCCTTAAATGTGCAATGAAGGGTTTGGCCTTCGGGTCTTCTGGGTCCTTCGTTCTGTGATTGATTGCCTTCTATGATGTGTATTAGTGCTCTGTCCTCAGTATCAGGGTGTAGAAGGTGTTGGGCTCCGGAGCCAGTCCCCTGGCAGAGCCCCCGGCTGGGCTGTCCCGTCAGGTAGCCAGGAAGGAACAGCTCGTCCTAGCCTATCAGGAATGCTGCCTTTGGGCACAGACGTACCGCCGCGGAGATTCCGTCGTCTGTGTCCTTGTTGTACAAGCTGTTGTAGGGTAGGGATCATCAAGAACTCTTTTTTTTTTCTTTAAAGAATTGTTTATTCAATTTTATTTATTATTATTTGTATTATCATTTAATTTGCTATAGAGCACATGCACCTACCAGAGAGAGAGACACACAGTGAGAGAGAGAGGGTGGGGGGAGTGAGAAAGCAAGCCACCAGGGTCAGGACTCCTAACTGTGGTTGGCCGTGTGGGAGTCCAGCGCCTTAGCCATCGTGCCGCCTGCTGGCCCTGATCATCAAGAACTCTTACAGAGTGCTGCTGGAAAAGCTGCGAAAAATAATGTGGCATTGTATTATAATCCTGCACGTACACACAGCTAGCAGTTCTACTCTTCCGTATATATTCTACATAAACTCACAAATGCTCCTGGAGTCATGAAAAGACTGCTGTAGCAGCATTGTTCATAAGGGCAAAAAACAGATAGCCTAGACATCCACCAACAAGAAACACATAGTACACTGTGATGAGGACAGATGAGCCAGAGCTATAACAACCGCACAGGTGAGTTTTAGGAACAATGATGAATTAAAAGAAGGAAGGAAGGAAGGAAGGGGAGGGGAGAGGAGAGGAGAAGAAGCAAAGAGAAAGAGAGAGGAAAGGAGGGAGGGAGGGAGGGAGGGAGGGAGGGAGGGAGGAAGGAAGGAAGGAAGGAAGGAAGGAAGGAAGGAAGGAAGGAAGGGAAGAAAGAAGTGAAGGAGAAAGAAGGGGGACCAGCAGATGGTGTAATGGCTGTGTCACTGGGCTCCCATGTAGTCGACCGCAGTTCGAGTCCTGGACCCGGTGGCTTAAATAAACTCACGCCAGTTGCATGTGAGTGTGTGCCCAAGATCCCAAGAGGGCAATGGAGGAGAAGGGACTGTGGCATGGCCATTACCCTTGGGGGGTGATTTCTTGCTTTCTGTCTCTCTGTCTTTCTGGCAAGCACATGTGCCCTATAGCAAAAACTTGTCCAAAAAAGAGAAAAGAGAGGAGAAAGGAAGAGTACAAGCTATAAAAAAACCACACTAGAACAATATCATTTTTACAAAGCTTATAAGCAAGCAATACTAAACAACTTATTATTTAGAGCATCAATATATGGTAAAACTATTTTTAAAAACAAGTAATAATGGGGCCAGCAGAAGGCATAGCAATTATGTTGCTGGACTCTCGCATGGTCAACCACATTTCTACTCCTTGACCTGGCAGCTTAAAACTCACACTAGGCACATGTGCGTGCATGCATGCCCAAAATCCCGAGAGGAGAATGTAGGAGAAGGGATTGTGGTGTGGCCATCCCCTGGGGGGGGAGGGGCATGATTTCTCACTTTCTGTCTCTCTGGCAAGTGCATGTGCCGTATAGCAAAAATCTCTTTGAAAAAAAAAAAAGAATAATAAACATGAATTCAGGAGAGTGGTTACCTTTGGGAGGGAAGGTGAGGAAGTTAGAAGAGAGAACACCCGGGGCCAGCAGGTGGCATGGTGGTTAAGGGTGCTGGACTCCCACATGGCTGACCACGGTTCGAGTCCTGGACCTGGCAGCTTGCTTTCTAACTCCCCCTGCTCCCCCACAACTCTGTTCCTCTCTGGTCAAATTAAAACAAATAAAGTTAAGTAAAAAAGAATTCTTAAAAGAAAATTAGAGAGAGCACCCTTGTTGTAACTTCTTTTTTTTTTTTTTTTTGGAGAGGTTTTCACTATAGGGCGCGTGCGCTCGCCAGACAGACAAAGACAGACATAGAGATAGGAAGTGAGAAATCACTCCCCAGGGAGAATGGTCACGCCGCAATCCCTTCTCCTCCATTCTCCTCTTGGGATATTGGGCACGCACGAACACGCGCCCGGTGTGAGTTTTTTAAGCCACCAGGTCCGGGACGCGAACCGCAGTCGACTACGTGGGAGTCCAACGACATAGCCATTACGCTAACTGCTGGTTCCCAGTGGCTTGCTTTTTTACTCTCTCTCTTTCTCTCTCTCTCTCTCTCTCATGTACCTTTTTTTTTTAAGATTTATTTATTTATTCATTCATTCATTCATTTTAATTTGACCAGAGAGAGACACATGGAGAGAGAAGAAAGTGAGAAAGTGAGAAAGCAAGCCACCAGGTCCAGGTCTTGAACCGTGGTCAGCCATGTGGGAGTGTCCAGCACCTTAACCACCATGCCACCTGCTGGTCCCATCGCTCATGTACCTTATAGCAAACTTTAAAAAAATAATAATAGGGACCAGCAGATGGCATAATGGTTACATTGCTGGACTCACACGTAGCCAACGTGATTCGACTCTGGACCCAGAGGCTTAAACACACACCAGGTGCGTGTGTGTGCATGCCCAAAATCCCAAGAGAAGAATGAAGGAGAAGGGATTGCAGGGTGGCCATCCCTCCTGGGGAAGGTGATTTCTCACTTTCTGTCTCTCTGGCAAACGCACACACCCTATAGGAAAAATCTCTCTCTAAAAGAAGTAATAATAATAATAATAATAATAATAATGATAAAACTACATTGGAAAAAAAGTATACAGGTAAAAACAAGTTTTTCTCCCAACTTATTCCCTGGTTACCTGGTCCCCCTTCCCTGTTAACCAGTTTTTTGTGTAGTCTGTAGAGATAGATAATCTATGACTTTTCAGGTGTGTGGATATGTGTGAGTGTGTGTGGGGCTGCATCCCTCTTTTAAAATAATTAAAGATCTCTTTTTTTCCCCAAATGGTAACTTTCTAGGGAAAACAGTGAATGGCTCTTACTTCTTTTCATTCTTTTGGCTGACAGGTGCCTCCAGAAATATACTTACACTTCGGTGGAAGGTGCTGCCCAGGTGCAGTGATCTTTACTGAGAACAAAGAAGAGGTCCCCAGGGCAAGCACCCTTCTGGGCAGGTTGCATAAAGTCCCAAGTGCCTCAGTGATGGTCCCCATATTCCAGATCCCTTATGAAAGGCAACTCAATGAGCAAACTTTGTTCAAAATTGACGCTTAAAAAATGTCCTATCTACCATCCAGTTCTCTATTTTCAAGTTAATACATCAGACACAGCTATAATATTATTTTAGAGCACTGCCTTCGACCAAGAGGCAGAAATTTTTTCCCAACAAATTAATGATTGTGCTTTGTATATATAATTTTGGATCTGGCTTTTCTCATAGCAAAGCCTAGTAAATTTTATTTTTGCCATTTGTTGTATACTTACCAAGTTCAAGCACCTAAACCTAATTTTTAGAATTTATTTTTACTGCCAATGCTTTTATAAAAATACCTTCTTTTGGGGACCAGCAGATAATGTAATGGTTATATCGCTAGACTCCCACATGATTCGAGTCCTGGACCTGGGGGCTTAAACTCACGCCGGGTGCATGTGTGTGCGTGCCCAAAATCCCAAGAGGAGAATGGAGGAGAAGGGATTGTGGCATGGCCATCCCCATAGGGAGTGATTTCTTGCTTTATGTCTCTCTGTCTCTGTCTCTCTGGTGAGCACACGCACCCTAGAGCAAAAATCTCTTTAAAAGAAAAAAAGTTAAAAAAAAACTTATTTTCTTGCTCTAAAAGTATTTATACTAACAACCAAAAAAAGAATACAAGGCTCAACCACAACACCCACACACACATAACTCTTTTTGTGTGTGTATTAATATGCTTCTGATTTTTCCCAAAATGATATATCATACATACCATTTTATACATTGTTTAAAAGAATAATTTATGGGACCAGCAGGTGGTGTAATGGTTAGGTTGCTGGACTCCCACATAGTTGGCCACGGTTCGAGTCTTGGAGCCAGTGGCACGTGTGTGTATGCCCAAAATTCCAGGAGGAGAATGGAGAAGGGACTGTGGAGTGGCCATGCCCCCACGGGGGTGATTCTTGCTTTGTGTCTTTCTGGGAAGAGCACCTACCCTATAACAAAAATCTCTCTAGGCAAAAAATAATAATAATTACTATTATTTATTATTATTATTATTATTTTCAACTCACCAGAGAGACACAGGGAAAGTGAGAAAGCAGGCCACCAGGTCTGAGACTCAAACTGTGGTCAGCCATGTGGGAACAACCATGCCACCTGCTGGCACCTATTTTGCAAATTTTTTAGATTAAAAAATAAGTTATTAAATTTATGGTGGAGTATTTGAAAATACTTAAAAGAATAATTAGGACAGTAAAAGTCCCTGGGAGTTCCAGCATCCCTGACCCCCCCCAAATACATTATGAGTAGTATTCATTTGTTCAACAAATATATAGAGTTAGAGTATTACAATTCACCAGGCAGAAGAAGAGGTGAAAATTATCCCATAGCTCCTAAGCAGTCTCTATCAGAAAACATTCTAGAGAACCAGCAGTTAGCGTAATGGCTATGTCGCTGGACTCCCACATAGTCAACCGCGGTTCGCATCCTGGACCTGGTGGCTTAAAACTCACACCGGGCGCATGTGCGTGCATGCCCAAGATCCCGAGAGGAGAATGGAGGAGAAGGGATTGCGGCGCGACCATCCCCCCGGGGGGTGATTTCTTGCTTTCTGTCTCTCTGTCTCTCTCTGTCTGTCTGGCGAGCGCACGCGCCCTATAGCGAAAACCTCTCCAAAAAAAAAAAAAAAGAAAAGAAAACATTCTACAAATTTTCTATATTACAGCTATTGTATTGCATTTTTGCATAGAAAAAAAGAGAGAAAATACGTCATGACTTTTCCTACAACCCAATAATTTATTTAATTAATATCCCATTTCTAGATGTTTAGATTTATCCACAAAATGGTTGACTAGGGGGAACCAGCAGTTAGCGTAATGGCTATGTCGCTGGACTCCCACGTAGTCGACCGCGGTTCGCGTCTCGGACCCGGTGGCTTACAACTCACGCCGGGCGCGTGTGCGTGCGTGCCCAAGATCCCGAGAGGAGAATGGAGGAGAAGGGATTGCGGCGTGACCATCCCCCCTGGGGGGTGATTTCTCGCTTTCTGTCTCTATGTCTCTCTCTGTCTGTCTGGCGAGCGCACGCGCCCTATAGCGAAAAACCTCTCAAAAAAAAAAAAAAAAAAAAAAGGTTGACTAGGCAAATTTTTTTTTTTTTTTTTTTTTAAACATTTTCCAGGACTCGAACCGCAGTCGTTAGCCATGTGGGAATCCAGCACCTTAACCTTCACGCCACCTACCGGCGCGCAAATTTTTATGCTTTTACAGTATTTTTAAATTACTATTATTTGGGACCAGCAGATGGAGTAATGGTTACGTTGCAGGACTCCCACATAGTCAACCATGGTTTGAGTCCTGAACCCAGCAGCTTGAAACTCAGTGCCAGGTACATGTGCCTGCATGTCCAAGATCCTGAGAGGAGAATAGAGAAGAAGGGATTGCGGTGTGGCCATCGCACTTTCTATGCTTCTGTCTCTCCAGAGAGTGCACAAGCCCTATAGGAAAAAAATCTCTCTAAAAAAAAGAAAAAAAGAAAGAAAAAGGGACCAGCAGTTAGCGTAATGGCTATGTCGCTGGACTCCCATGTAGTCGACCGTGGTTCAAGTCCCAGGCCCAGTGGCTTAAACTCATGCCGGGTGCATGTGTGTGTGTGCCCAAGATCCCGAGAGGAGAATGGAGGATAAGGGATTGTGGTGTGGCCACCCCCGAGGGGGTGATTTCTCACTTTCTGTCTCTTTGTCTCTGTCTTTCTGGTGGGCACATGTGCCCTGTAGTAAAAACCTCTCCAAAAAAAAAAAAAAAACTAAACAAGAAAAAAATTTTAAGAATTATTTATCTAATTTTATTTATTCATTCATTTATTTTAGTTTGATCAGAGACAGAGAGAGAGAGAGTGAGAAAGCAAGCTACCAGGTCCAGGACTCAAACTGTGGTCAGCCATGTGGGTATGTCCAGTGCTTTAATCACCATGCCACCTGCTGGACACAAGAAAGAAATTTTTTAAATCAAGAGTTCTAGCCAACCCTGTAGCATGGTGGTTAAGGCATCTGGATCCCACATGACCAACAGCACAGTTCAAATCCTGGGCTTGGCAGTTTAAAAACCTGCCAAACACATGTGCATGTATGCCCAAGATCCTTAAAAAAGAGTAGAGGAGAAGGGATTCCAGCATGGTCATCCCTGCAAGGAGTATTTTCTCACTTTTTCCCCCTCTGTCTCTCTCTGGTGAGCGCATACACCCTATAACAAGCTAAAAAAAAAAAAAAAATGTCATGAGCTCATCGCAGTGTCTCTACCTCCAATTGCAACATATCCTCATAGTTCCTCACCTCCCCCCACTCCTGTTTGTATGCCCTGTCCACCACAGTGAGGACCTGGCACCCAACGACCTACTTATCTCCCCACCCCTTCTAATCGCCCTCTCACACACATTTCCTCATTTGTTTACCCCTGTAATACATCTAAAATAGTTTCAAAATTTCTTTACCCATAAAATAAGCAAACTTGACTAAAAACTTTACGGTTAGAATTTACAATTTCCCACTACTCCTACCACCACATACATGCCCCAGCATCAACTGGGACACACAGACATTGATCTGATCTTTCCCCTGTTCTCACCCAACTTCCTGTTTCATCAGAATCATGGAACAAAACCTCCCACCCCCAGCACCAGATTCTGTGGACACTGACACCTCCGGGCCTGCCCAACCGCACACATCCACCTCTCCTCCGCAACACTGCCAGTGACTGTTTTTTTTGTTTGTTTGTTTTTGTTTTTATTTTCATTTTATTTTATTTATTCATTCATTTATTTTAATTTGATCAGAGAGAGAGAGAGAGAGAGAGAGAGGGAAAGTGAGAAAGCAAGCTACCAGGTCCAGGACTTGAACCATGGTCAGCCATGTGGGAGTGTCCAGCACCTTAACCACCATGCCACCTGCTGGTCCCCACCAATGATTGTTGACAACTGGGTTTTGCAGGAACGAGTTCATTGTGGAGTGAAGGAGGGTTCCTTGGACCTACCGGAGGCCCACAAAAGACACCACAAAGCAGGCTGTCCTGGAGTTAATAGTATAGGTTTTCTTTTTCTTTTTTAATTATTTTCTCTAACTTTCTCTCTCTCTCTCTCTCTCTCTCTCTCTCTCTCTCTCTCTCTCTCTCTCTCTCTCTTCTTTCTTTCTTTCATTTGACCAGAGAGAGAGAAAGCGAGAACGTTGTTTTGGCAACTCAGGAGAAAGGAATGATAGCCTCACCCATGGATCCAGAGCACCAATAGCCAGAAGTCTTACCCAAAAAGTTCTATGATTTGGCAGTTGCATGTGGCCAACCACAGCTCAAGTCCCGAACTCAGCAGTGTGAAACTCATGCCAGGCACATGTGCATGTGTGCCCAAAACCCCTAGAGGAGTGTGGAAAAGGGATTGCAGCATGGCCATTCCCCCTAAGGAGTGATTTCTCACTTTCCCTCTCTCTGTATCTCTCTGGTGAGTGCACCTGCCTTTTGGCAAAAAAATTGGAAAGGAAAAAAAATGATATTTCATTTCACCTTAATAACAAAGCATTTTTCATCTGACTCCATCCCTTGAATTTGAATTTCTCTAAGACTATTCTCCTGGGGTCGTCTCATTAATTTATTGTTATGGTCTTCGCAGCACAGACTGAATATTTACTAAATATATTATTTACATATGTGTGTATACATATATATATGTGTGTGTGTGTGTGTGTGTGTGTGTATAAAATCCCATCTCCTCTATATTTAAAATATATATGGACTGATAACCACCCAAACTTACCAAAAGGACATGGAGAATGTGCCTCTGCTCTTTGGTACCCAGTGTCCCCACCTACACAGCTCCTCACCTCCTCTGGGGGTAGGGGGTGATTACCCTACTCACAACTCATTTCAATATCCCAGCCCAAATGTATTTTTTCTGTACTTTCTACCCCTCCAGCTCTGTTCCTACTCTCTACCTGGCCCTGAGCCACTTTCTGACTCAGACCTAGGAGTGGTGGCAATACAACTTTCTTCACCCAGAGCTCAGCCAACCTTCCTTGACTTCCCAATGATCCCTCAAAGTATCCCCACAGTGACATGAAATTGTTCCAAATGTAATTATCCAGTAAAGAGATTAAAATATCTCATGAGGGCTGGCCCCTAGTGGTTAAGGGAGCTGGATCCCACAGGGCTGATCAGTTTGTCCTGGCCCCGATGGGCTGAAAAACATGCTGAGTGCATGTGCGTACTTTCCCCAAATCCTAACAGGATAGAGAAATGGAGGAAAAGGGATTGAAGCATGACCACACTCCAGTAAGGGTACTCTCTCCCTCTCTGTCTCTCTCTGTCTTTCTCTGGTGAGCACACCTGTCCTTTGGAAATTTTTTTAAACAATTATTTTATTTAACTTTATTTATTTATTTTAATTTGACCAGAGAGGGACAGAGAGAAAGAGAAAGAGAGAGAGAGAGAAAGCAAGCCACCGAGTCTAGGACTCAAATCACGGTCAGCCATGTGGGAATCCAGTGTCCTTAACCACCATGCCACCTGCTGGTCCCTCTTTGGAAATTAAAAAAAAAAATTAAAACGGGATATCTCATGGAACTTCATTTTTATGTACATATTTTTAAATAATTTTTCAATTTAACATTTATTTATTTATTTATTTGACCAGAGAGAGACAGAGAAAGGAAAAGTGAGAAAGCAAGCCACCAAGTCTAGGACTTGAACCACAGTCAGTCATGTGGGAGTCCAGTGCCCTTAACCACCATACCACCTGCTGGCCCCATAACACGTTTTTGAAAATTAAAGACTTGTGTCTTGGGTATCTCTGTTTTCTGTGGAGTGACATCCCACTTATTGGTTCAACAAGGATGCTGAGTTCTCCAACAGCATAATCCATGGTCTGGTCCTATAGACTGTGAGAAAGATGGCTTCGTGGCCTGGGGAGGGAGGTGGGTAGGTTAGTAATTATATTGGGAGAAGGGGTAGTACTCTAAGGGCACCCAAGACAACAATTTTCCCTATATGGGAGAGGGGAGAAAGCTTAGTCAATGAGATACTTGAGCTTGGTCTTGACTACAAAGGGAACTTTCTGTATAGAAAAGAGAAAAGGCAGGATATTCTGGGTGGAGGGAACATGTGAGAAAAGATCAAAGGCATGAAAGTGTGTTGTGTGTTTTTTTGTTTTGTTTTTGAGAGAGATTTTTGCTATAGGGCATGTGCACACACACACACACACACACACAGAGAGAAACAAAAAGCAAAAAATCACCCTCTAGGGGAGATGGCCACGCCACAATCCCTTCTCCTCCATTCTCCTCTTGGGATTTTGGATATGCACGCACATGTACCTGGCATGAGTTTTAATCTACCAGGTCCAGGATTCAAACCACGGTTAACTATGTGGGAGTCCAGTGAGGTAACCATTATGCCATCTGATAGTCCCAGACTGCAGTGTATTTAGGGATGATTCTGAACATTGTGGCAGGTGTGATGAGTATTGGAGCCAGCAGGGTTCTGGAATATCATGGTAAAATAGCCACCCAGGGCTTTCCTCTGGGGCTTTTGCAAGGCCCTTGTGAAGCTAATTGTTTCACACATGTCGTTGGGAGAATAACATACAGTTTGATTCTATGGACAACATTCCAGAAATGTAAACAAGGAAAACGCCACTAATTTGAAGTTAACTGTAGAAAATTTCTGATGAAATGGGGAAAAATCAACATTGTAAATTATTTTTTTAATATTTATTTGATTCCATAGTTATTATTATTTTTATTTTTTAATTTCACTAGAGAGAGAGAGAGAGAGAAAGGGAAATCGAGAAAGCAAGTCTCCAGGTCCAGGATTCAGACTGCTGTCGGTCATGTGGGAATCCAGTGCTTTTAGCCACCATGTCACCTGCCGGCCCCCATTGTAGATTATTTTAAAAGAAATTCTAATTTACAACTTGCAATTGCTAGGAATATTATATAATAATATACAGCTGTTAATTACAGAAATGAGATCAATAAACTAAGACTTACAATTCATAATAGGCCTATATGAGATAGAAATGCATCCTAAGCATGTAATTCATCAAATATGCTATTTGTGTTGACCATTTTATGGAATAAACATCATAATTAGGGCATCTGTATCACATATTTCCAGTTATTGGGGTCTGAACTATTAATATTAAGGTGATTGTTTGTTTGGTTGTTTTTGTTTTGTTTTGTTTTGTTTTGTTTTAGTGAGGGATACCCATGTAATATAACTCCAGTGCATCAGGCATTAACAGAGGCTTTGGAATTTAGCCAATTTTTTTTTTTTTTTTTTTTGATAGGTTTTTGCTATAGGGCACGTGCGCTCACCAGACAGACAGAGAGACAGAAAGAGAGAAATCACCCCCCAGGGCAGATGGCCACGCCGCAATTCCTTCTCCATTCTCCTCTCGGGATCTTGGGCACACACACACACACACACACGTGCCCGGTGTGAGTTTAAGCCACTGGGTCCGGGACTCGAACTGCAATTGGCTGTGTGGGAGTCCAGCGACATAGCCATTATGCTAACTGCTGGTCCCTTAGCCAACTTTCTTGAGCCAATCTTTTGGAAAAGAGCCACATTTTCCTTTGCTACTAACCAAGTGAGCAGTTGCAAGGCAGTGACCCCTCTTCCCAGCAACTCCTTTGAAGCTGCGGTCCAGGGAGAGAACTTTCTGGAGGGAAGGTTCAGGTCTGTGGGCGTCTCTCTCTTTGAGTAGAGAAGCTCGTGCCTGTGCTCGGGACAGCGTGTGCCTGTGACCGTGAGTGAACAGTGAGAGGACGATGCAAGTTTCAGTGCCGTAAGAAATGCATCCATTTAATGGGGATTCCCAACTCACCTTGTGAGCTCAGGTTCGGCCTATGCCGAGGAAACGCAGAACACGTGAAAGAAGATGAAGTTTGTCGGGAAAAGAACGAAGGTGTTCTAGAACTGCACAGAAAGAGGTCAAGGACAGCAAAACCTGATGTGACGCTCTGCTTTCCCGTCTGTGCCTGAGCCATAGGTTCCCTCGGGTACGATCACTGGGCCCTGCACAGTCTCAGATCCCAGCACCATCACTGACAGTCGGGGCAGCCTTGGCTCAGTACCTCCGCCTCAGGGCCTTCGGCTGCTCATTTGTAGTTGACGGTGATAATAGTACCTACCCCGCACAGTTGCTGTGAGGCCTGAAAGGCGACTGAGATACGGGGCTCGATGTAGGGGACCCTTCCTGGGCTCTGGCCACCTCTGCCCTCCTTTATCACAAAGTCCAGGGGCCCCAGCTCTTCTGGGCTACAGTTAATTGCGTTTTACCTGGAAAAGAGAGGTCATTAAGATGTCTTCTACACTGGCTCAGGAGGACTCCAGGCAGCAGACACCTGGGAAGGCAGGTTTGTCCTGGATATCTGTGTTAAAGAAGCAAAGGAGGAGCAGCAGATGGTATAATGGTGATGTCGCTGGACTCCCACGTACTCGACCATGGTTCAAATCCCAGACCGGGCGGCTTGAAACTCACGCCAGGCGTGTGTGCATGTGTGCCCAAAATCCAGAGAGGAAAATGGAGGAATAGGGATTGCAGTGTGGCCATCCTCCCAGGGGGTGATTTCTCGCTTTCTGCCTCTCTTTGTATGTCTCTGTCTCTCTGGCGAGTGCACATGCCCTATAGCAAAAATCTATCAAAAAAGAAAAAGCAAGGGATCCAGAGCTAGGACAGGGAGGTCAAGTGATGAAAGGTTTGGATGACCTTTCTGACCTTCATGGAACAGAACAGACTTCCCCTGGCTTCAGTCAAACTCTCTGCTCCCCGCCTCCGCGTCTCCATTGGATAGAAAGCTGCTCTCTGCATGGAGGCAGCCGTCCCCCACAAGCATCCTGGCACTAGACTCGCGCGCTCTCCCAGGGAATCCTGGGTGTGCTGCCCACTGTGCTGCCCAGACTCCTTCCATCTCGACTTCCTCCAGCCCCCTCTCCTGAGAGGCAAACTGCAGTCCTTCAGCCACATCAGGAAAGGCCTGGCTGCCAGCTGCCCTGTTGCTGGCCAGCCAATTCTACCTCGCTCCCTCGGCTGCAGGCTTCCCAGGCTCCACTTCACATGTGGCTTCAGCCCGTCCAGGTCCCCGTCCTGGGGAAAGTTTCCTTGATGTGTCCACCATGCTTCCCTCTGCCTCCATGGCACAGTGGAGTTGGTGGCCCAAGGCCCCCAGCTTTGTGCCCACAGGCAAGTCACCTAACCTCTCTGACATTATTTCAGCTACAGAATAAGAAAGAATACCCATTGCTGCCTCACCTGAGTTCTGTGGTGACCACACGGGAAGGTTTGATGGAGGGGTCACAGGCACTATAAAGCAAGCACAGGGGTGAGTCACAGGAGCTATTTCTCACTGGAAATACCTGGATTTTTTGTGAGTTTCCATTAGGCTTTCCACAAGCATGCCAGGAGACGTTCCACAGTGCTCTGACTACTCTTATGTTCACAGACACGCAGCAAACACAGGCTGTGTCCGTGGTTGTCTCGGCCCTGCCTCCTGCTGGGCATCGCTGTGTCCAGACAGTCTGTGCTGGACTTTGCTTCTGTGAGGCTGGCCTTGGCCGTGTCGGTCAGCACTCACCAGTGTTGCTTTTCAAATTGCATATTGCGCTGTGCTCTCTGAATTTGCCACTTAAGAGCTGTCTCATTCCAAAAACAATCGGGTGTCCAGCTTATAAAGACATGCACAGCACAGCAAAATAACTCAAGGCAAGGCAGTTAAAATTCTGACCCAGAATTCCCGGAGTCTGAGCGCTAATCCTAACTGTCATGGTCAATCCACTGGCTCTTTAATCTCCATAGCTGGGGTACTGGCCTGCAAAATGGGCTCAGGAACAGACCTGCCATGTTGACTTCCACAATTCCCTTTATGCATCTCCTGACCTCTGTCTTGTGTGGGTTTTTTTTTTTTGTTGTTGTTTGTTTGTTTGTTTTATTTTTAAAGGGCATATGCACTGCCAGGGAGAGAGAGAGAAAATAAGAAGGGATTGTGGTGTGGCCAGAAGAAATGGCCATGTCACAATCCCTTCTCCTCCATTCTCCTCCTAGGATCTCGGGCATATGCACAGGTGCCTGGCATGTTTATCAAGCCACCAGGTCTGGGACTCAGCATTGCAGATGCCATGTGGGATCCAGCCATACTAACCACCATGCCACCTGCTGGCCCCTGTATCTTGTTTTACAGAAATCTGTTCATCTGCATGGTTGCCCATATACATTGGATTATAGCATTTACTGTGAAAAGCAGCTTTAGCTGACCAGAGAGGGTCTGGGTGTGGGCAGGGGCCTTAATGAACATGAGCAGCCGATCACCTCTTGTACTTGCCACGACTCACAAAAGATTCTCAGTGGCAGATGGGGGTGAGATTCCAAAGTTTCCACTTTGTATGTGTATCACCTCCACCCCAAACACACACTTATCCATATTTCTCTCCAGTATAACTAAGATAAGCTAGAGTTTTCAAAGAGGACCTTTACAAATTATGTGTAAGAGGGACCAGCAAATGGCACAATGGTTACGTTGCTGAACTCCCATGTAGTCGACTGCAGTTCAAGTCCCGAATCTGGCGGCCTAAAACCCTTACCAGGTGCGTGTGCATGTGTGCCCAAAATCCTGAGAGGAGAACAGAGGAAAAGGGATTGCAGTGTGGCCATCCTCCCTGGGGGGGTGACTTCTCACTTTCTATTTCTCTGTCTTTCTCTGCAAGTGCACATACCCTATAACAAAAATCTCTCTAAATACAAACAAGCAAACAAATTATGTATAACGATAATTCAGATTTTTTATATTTTTTTCTTTATTTATGATAAAGCATGTATACACATGCATGAAAATGAGAGAGAGAAAGAGAGAGAGAGGAGGAGCCTCCATGGTGTCTGTCATGCTGCAGTCCCCTGGCCAGCCCGTCAGATCTTGGGCGCGCACGTCTGTGCCTGGCCTGTTTCAGGCTGAGTAGTCCCTGTGTGGGATTCAGATTCTCTTGAGCGGTGTATTACTCTGAAGTGAGTTTCTAATCTTGCTAGGCCTGATACTGCTGCTTACTAAGCACGCAGACCCTGCTCCCTTTTCTACCTTATCCCAAGGGGCTTAGCCCCAGCGCGTCCTCTGCTCACTCTACGCCACCTCTCCCACCCGCACCTCCGTATGGCAGGAATGGGACGGAGGCAGTGGCACATGGGTAGTCTGACAAGAGTGGACGTGGACTGGAGGGCTGCCCTGCTCTCCCTCCAGCAAGCAGTGTGACCCTCACATTTCTCCGGGTGCCCACTAATGACATGGAAACCGGTAGTCCTGGGAAGGGTCTATGATGCCTGCTGCTTCTCATGGGAGGAGGGACTGCAACTTAGTCCAGTCCCTTCATTTTGCATTTAGGCAAACTAGACTCAGCTTGGTTAAGGGATCTAACCCAGTCATTCAACTAATTAATGAAAGAGTCAGAACCTAAATTTTAAAAAATTATTTATTTCATTTTATTTATTCATTCATTGTATTTTAATTTGACCAGAGAGAGAGAGAAAAGGAGGGAAAGTGAGAAAGCAAGCCACCAGGTTCCAGGGCACGGACCATGGTCAGTCATGTGGGAGTGGCCAGTGCCTTAATCACCAGGCCATCTGCTGGTCCCCCCGATTTCTTTCTTTTTTTTTGAGAGATTTTTGCTGTAAGGCACATGCGATCACCAGAGGGACAGAGAGACAGAGAAACAGAAAGCAAGAAATAACCCCCCAAGTGGGATGGCCACACTGCAATCCCTTCTACTCCATTCTCCTCTTGGGATTTTGGGCATGCACGCATAAATGTCTGGCATGAGTTTTAAGCCGCCAGGTCTGGGACTCAAACAATAGTTGACTTCCTGGGAGTCCAGCGATGTAACCATTATACCATCTGCTTGTTCCTCAGAACCTAAAACTTTCGACAACAAATGCAAAGCTTTTTCCATGAAACCATCTCCCTCATAGACTGGGAACATGGAGTGCCAGGTTAGACCGACCCGGGGGTGCTTTCATAAGTGCACGCTGAAACATGTACGACTTACTGTCCACAGAGAGAATAAGCCTTATTTTAATCCACACGCATGTCAGTGATGGCCCTGTGGCCTGGCGGTTAAGGGGACCGGATCACATGGCCAACCACACAGTGCAAGTCTTGGACCCAGCGGCTTGAAAAACACAGCTAGGGCTGTGTGTGTATGTACTTAAAATCACAAAAGGAGGAAGAAATAAAGGAGAGGGGATTGTGACATAACCATCCTCCATGGGAGGGTGCGTTCACCACTCCATCTCTCTCTGTCTCTATCACATCCTCTGGCAATTTTTTATACTTATTTATTTATTCATTCATTTATTTTAATTTCACCAGAGAGAGACACAGAGAGAGAGAGAAAGAAAGTGAGAAAGCAAGCCACCAGGTCCAGGATATGAACCATGGTCAGCCATGTGGGAGTGTCCAGTGCCTCAACCACCATGCCACCTGCTGGTCCCTTTTTTAAAAAATTATTTGTTTATTCATTCATCCTCTGGCAATATTTTTTCTTTTTTAAAAAAGAAGAGCATGTTAAACAAATTGTCCTACAATTTTAATGAAAGAATAGAGAGGCTGGCAGGTGGTGTGGTAGTTAAGGGCGCTGGACTCTTACATGGCCAGCTGTGGTTCGAGTCCCAGACCTGGTAGCTTACATTCTCATTTTCCCTCTCTCTCTCTCACTCTGTTCCTCTCAAATTTAAAATAAATAAATAAATACATAATCAAATGAAGTTAAATAAAGTAATTCTTTAAAAAGAAAAAATAGAAACTCAGTAAGAATTATAAAGTATATAGGGCCAACAGGTAGCATGGTGGTTAAGGCACTGGAGTCCCACATGGCCACATGGTTCTATCACTTTCATTCAGATGAACATAGAACTGGGTTATTTTCATAATATGCACTTTTTCATGAACATTTTAAATATTTATACCCTTCATGCAGTCTGCTCATTTAAAAAAATAATTATTTAATTTTATTTATTATTATTATTATTATTATTATTTGCTATAGGGCATGTGCCCTCACCAGAGAGACAGAGAGGGAAAGTGAGAAAGCAAGCTGCCAGGTTCAGGCCTCGAACCACGGTTGGCCATGTGGGAGTCCAGTGGTTAAGATGCTGGACTCCCACATGGCCAACTGTGGTTCAAGTCCTGGACCTGGTGGCTTGCTCTCTCACTTTCTCTTTCTCTGTCTCTCTCTGGTCATATTAAAAAAATAATAATAAGTAAAATTAAATAAATTATATTTTATTAAAAAAAGAAAGAGACTTGCAGCAAAAAGATGAGTGATATATCCATATTCATACCACAGGTTAGAGATGGAGCAAAGATTCAAGCCTGGTGTGGAAATTCAGTATTTGTACACGCAACTTGACTAAAGAAGGAAGGACTGGTAAATTACTTTTAAAATATCTAGAACACTCCTTAAGAGTTCATTGTTTAATGACTTTAGCATGTTTCATCTTATTTAATGCTTGGTATATCTTGTGAGATGAGCAAGCCATTGTCTTCCATTTTGCTGGGGACACTAAGCTCAAAGAGGGTGAAGGACTTACCTAGGCCTCACACATATCAGTAGCAACCCCCAATCCATATCACTAAATCCAGGCGGTACAACACAAAAGCACATGGCTGTGAGGTGTGTCCCGGCTGCACTCAGAGAAGTGACTTCTGAGCCCAGGTTCATCTGAAGTTGCGTTATAAATCCATGGCTTTTCCCCAGGTCAATATATCTACACCCATGTGTTCCCAGACACATTTTTGGTGGATGTTTGCATAACTCAGTAAGCGCTTTAGATGTTTTTTTTTTTTTTCTTTTTTTGAGAGGTTTTCACTATAGGGCGCGTGCGCTCACCAGACAGACAGAGACATAGAGACAGAAAGCGAGAAATCACCCCCCAGGGGGGATGGTCATGCTGCAATCTCTTCTCCTCCATTCTCCTCTCGGGATCTTGGACACGCATGCACACGCGCCCGGCGTGAGTTTTAAGCCACCGGGTGCGGGACGCGAACCGCGGTCGACTACGTGGGAGTCCAGCGACATAGCCATTATGCTAACTGCTGGTTCCCGCGCTTTAGATGTTTTAAAGTCCTGTGTGCCATTAAATCAGGAAAATGGGTATAAATTCATATACTACTGCTTGACTGATGGCTGATTCTAAATGTTATTATATACCATGTTTTATAAAATGTCTTCTAAGTCAGGACTTTTAAAACTCTAGATAGTGAAAGACTAGTTGTGTGTTGTTTGTTTCTAAATTCTTATTTATTTATTTTTTGGAGAGGACTTTGCTATAAGGTACATGCGCTCACCAGAAAGACAGAGAGACAGAGACAGAAAGCGAGAAATCACCCCCAGGGGAGATGGCCACGCCGCAATCCCTTCTCCTCCATTCTTCTCTCGGGATCTTGGGCACGCATGCACAGGTGCCCGGTGTGAGTTTAAGCCACCGGATCCAGGACTCAAACTGCAGTCAATTACATGGGAGTCCAATAAGATAGCCATTACGCCAACTTCTAGTCCCTTTGTTTCTAATTTCTATGTCTCTTGGAACAAAAGATGTTACTTTATATATGTATTAATGGGGTACTGTGTAATTTTTCAGTGTATGAATATAATGTGTAATGATAATATCAAGGTGATTAGCATATTCATCATTTCAAATGTTTCTTATTACTTTATGTTGGGAACATTCAAAGTCTTCTCTTATAGGTATTTTAAAATACACAGAAAATTATTGTTATAGTTACCAGTAGGACTATTGGACAGTAGAACTTATTTCACTTATCTAACTATAATTTCTTTTTATAAATAATTATGTATTTAATTTTGTTATTCTTATTTTTTAATTTGACCAGAGAGAGAGAGGGGAAGTGAGGAAGTAAGGACTTGGTCTGGGACTCGAACCATGGTCAGCCATGTGGGAGTCCAGCTTCTTAACCACCACAACACCTGCCGGTCCCCTAGCTGTAATTTCTTTTTTTAAAAAAATTATTTCCTTTATTTTATTTATCATTATAGTTATTTTCAATTTGACCAGAGCGAAAGAGAGAGAGAGAGAAAACAAGGCACCAGGTCCGGGACTCAAACCGTGGTCAGCCATGTGGGAGTCCAGCGCCCCTAAACACCATGCCACCTGCCAGCCCCACTAGCTATAATTTCTTATCTGCTAACCAGCATCCTACTTTTCTCAGCCTCTCATAACCACTATACTCTCTACTTCTATAAGGCCAACATTTTTTCATTTCCATATATAAATTAGATCATGTGATTTTTCTATTAAGTTTTATTATAAGGGTACAGGTACTAATCATGGAGAAACAGAGAGAGAGAGAAAGGGAAAGTGAGAAATCACCTCCTGTGACCATGCCACAGCCCCTTCTCCTCCATTCCCCTCGGGAATTGGGGGCGCACACTCACATGCACCTGATGTGATTTTGTGATTTTTCAAGCTACTGGGTCTAGCACTCGAACCATGCGTTGGCCTTGTGGAATCCAGTGCTTTAATCTCCACACTACCTGCTGGTCCGATTTTTCTCTTTTCATGCCTTACTTCTTTCACTTAACAGTGTCCCCAGCGGTTTGGGCATTAATATAAAAAAAAATAAAAAACCATGGTTGAATGTTGCAGCAATGTGAAACTGCCGTGAACGTTTCTAACTGCTTATTCTCGATTGTCTACACAATTCCGTTGCAGGTCAGTAACAGTTCCCAGACCAGCACAGGTCTGCCAACCACAGTTGGAGAAATCCTATTCTAAGAAATGAATTTCCTCAGAGAAATTCCCTGAATAAAGAGTTCCTTGATCAAACAAATTTAAGAGATCCCTTAAGCTGTAAAGAGTTGGTTTTATATTAGCATATTAAAGGCTCTGAGAAACCCTGCATTAAAGATACTTGTTTAGTCCTTAATTAACTGAGCATTTCCCCAGTGGATCTGACTTCACGGCTCATTGTCCACAGAATACCTCTTAACATGTTGTAGATTCCGTTTCTTTTTTTTTTTTTTTTTTGGAGAGGTTTTCGCTATAGGGCACGTGCGCTCGCCAGACAGACAGAGAGACATAGAGACAGAAAGCGAGAAATCACCCCCCAGGGGGGATGGCCACGGCGCAATCCCTTCTCCTCCATTCTCCTCTCGGGATCTTGGGCACGCACGCACATGCGCCCGGCGTGAGTTTAAGCCACCGGGTCCGGGACGCAAACCGCGGTCGACTACGTGGGAGTCCAGCGACATAGCCATTACGCTCACTGCTGGTTCCCAGTAGATTTCATTTCTTGAGATATGCTTGGCTCTTCCTTGCATTCTGTGGACAAAGCTCAGCCCACAGGCGTGCCTGAGGTAGAAGGCTCTGTCCTGTGCCTACATTCTCGTTCTGCCTTCCTGTCTTTCTTTCTAGTACCATATTTCTGCAGTGCACATACTTTAATCGTCTTCCATGATGACGCCTACCTCCCGCATAGTATTCACGAGGGGTGACCTCACGGTAGAGATCAATGTTGCCTATCCGAGAGTCCGAGACAGCCTCCACTCTACTTCATCACTGCATCCTGCAAATATAGCTGTTTGCCCACCTTCCTGAGGCTGACGCATGACAGATCGTCTTCAACACTGCCCGTCACAGACAGTGGGAATGCCCTTCCTCTAATCCGGTTCTGTGTTAAATATTTCTCTATTTTAATGGAAACTACACACACACACACACACACACACACACACACACACAATTACTACTTACACATAAAGCATATGCATTGCTTGTCCCTAAGGAGCAGTACTCTTGTCATGCTCCACTGCCACTCCTTTGTTCTCTGCCTTGCACACCTGTGTAGACCCTTGTCACCTCCAATGGCAGTTTCCGACTTGATCATGGGTGATCTCTACCCCAAAATGAATTCTATGGGAGTTTCAAAGCCTTGCTCTCATTCGTATTCTCTCAAGAGTGCCAACAGCTGTAGTCCTACAAAAACTTCTACAAATATCATTGTATTTCTATAGGTGACTCTTTCTAGCCTCTTCTGGTCACCAAATAACCCTCAACAAGCTTTAGTCTATTCTCGTTGAACCCATCTCTCTGTTCGATTCTCCAGCTTTCTCCCCCATCCACCCTCAGCACCTCCACTGAGTCAGGCACTATCCAGAAGGCCCTGGAGATACGGAACAAGTCAGCCGGGGTCCCTGCCCAAAGGGAATCTCATTCCTCAGGTTCTGACATTGTATAACATCTACAGTGCTTGAGATCTCAAGCCAGAAACTTCCAAACTGCATCCCTGAATTAGTATGAGACATTAATGGATAATCTTCACCCAAAAGATTCTAGGGCTGGGGGGTGGACAGTGGCACAGCAGTGAAGTGCAACATTCTGTGAGGCAGGCCCTCATGGGTAGGTTGCTGGTTCATGGCTGGGGACCTTCATGTGCCATGATCCCAGCTGCCTGAGCTGAGGGTGGATCTCAGGGTCATAATCCTTCAGGGGTTCTCTCTCTCTCTCTCTTTCTCCCTCCCTCTGTCTCTTTCTCTCTGTCTTTCAGTCATGGACTTTTTTTTTTTAAGGGTTCTGGGATTAAGTAAATTTGGAAAACAGAATTATATATGCTAACACTTATTATGACTTTTGAGGAAAAGGCTATATATAATAGGTTTCTCTAAATGTCCTTGACCTACAAACCATCTCTCCAAGGAATCCCTGTGTGAGATTTTATTATTCCTTTGACACCTCTTGGGGAATGTTGGCTCAGGGCAGGAATGGCTTCAGCCTGCTCAGTCCAGCCAAATGCTGAAGACCAGATTGAAGTAATTCAAACATACATCCTGGTTAAGTAAAAAAAAAAAAAAAAAGTGTATCTTTTTCTATTTTTCCTTAGCTCTGCCCTTGGAATGGTAAATAAGTCAAGGCTTCACTCAACACTCAGTTATTAACTCTTTCATAGGAATGTGTTCCGTGTAATTTACTGTCTAGAGCCCTGATGACTTCCAGGTCTGTATTTCTAGCCCAAACCTCTCCTCTGAACTCTAGGCCCCATACATCCTGCTGTCTGCTCGATAGCCACCTATTGGAGATCTTTACAGGATGTCCACCAAGCACTTCAAATGCAATTTGTCCCAGACAGAGTTGATCACTGCCCTCATAAAGCCCATTTCTCCATCTGCATTCCCTAATGGCCCTATTACTGCCATCCACCCAGAAACCTACGAGATGTTCCAACTCCTTTCCCAGCCAAGCTCTCAGTAAGTCCTGCTGATTCTCCCTCCTAAGAAGCTCTTGTCCATCCTCAACTGCCATTGTCTAATTTGGGGTCTCATTACAATGGTTTTCATACTGGCTTCTATCTTAGGTCATGTTTTCTGGGAAATTGACTCTGAGATTTGCATGCCAAAAGGTTATAAGAGAATGCTGTGGAGAATAAGCCCTGAAAGGGGAGTGCAGGGAGTAAGACTGGGTTGAAGGTGGAGCTGAACTCAATGCAGTTGCCAGAATAACCTCAACACATCCCATGGCATGCTCCGGATCTGGGTGGCCCTTCAGAGGAGTCCCAACTTGATGTACTGGATTGGGGGGAGGAGCCTTAAACCAACACGTTTCCCCTCTCCTCCACGCCACCCTCCATACCCCCACCTTCTACTCCCCCACCCTCCACTGGATGTGACGGCTTCCCACCCCATCCTAGAATGATGTGACCTTTGGCCGAGAGCAGTTCCTAGAATGAACATCACCTGATAGCCAGCTGCTACCAACTCTTCAGCAGATAGAAGAATGAATGAATGTCTCTGTCCTGAGGGGGGTTTAGGGTGGCATACCATCTCATCTGCCACGGCTTCCTTGTCCTGAATCTTACCGCTTTCCAGTTCATCCCCACCACCAGAGCAGTTTTTCTAAACCACATTTAATCATGCCACACCTTCCTAAAAACCTTTCCGTAATTTCTCCTGACTCGTAAGATAATTCAGATCTGATCTCCACCTACCCACGAGGCCTCATCTACAGTTTTTTTTTTCCTTGCATGCATCTTTGCCCCATTAATTCCAATCTACTTGTACTTATTAATCCTTCCCAAATGCTGCTCCTCGGGCTGGGAGTGACTTTCTCCACCTCTCTCACTGCCAAACCTCTATTCATCATTAAGGTTATCTTTAGCAGCTCCTCTTTTAAACCTGCCTTAATACTCTCAAGCAGAGGTAATATCCTGTAAGCTCTTATACTCTTTTTTTTTTAATTATTTATTTCCATTTGTTGTTATTATTATTATTATTATTATTTAATTTCACTGCCCCCAGTGTGGTGGGTGGGTGTGATTTCTCACTTTCTGTCTCTCTTTGTCTCTCCAGCAAGCACATGTGTCCTATAGCAAAAATAAATAAATAACATCTTTCTTTTATTTGTTTATTTTTTTTTAATTTTTTTTTTCATTTAACACCTTTCTTAAAAGGGAAAGAAAAGGACTAGACGCTTCTTTAGCTTTCACCCAGTTAGTTCTTTTTTTTTTAAAGAATTGTTTTATTTTTATCTTTATTATTTTATTTTATTTTAATTTGGCCAGAGAGGAACAGAGAAAGAGAGAGAGAGAGAGAAAGCAAGCAAGCCACCAGGTCTGGGACTCGAACCACAGTCAGCCATGTGGGAGTCCAGCGCCCCTAACCACCACGCCACCTGCCGGCACTGCACCCAGTTAGTTCTTCATCTGATCTGATTGCTGAGCTAATCTGTACTACAGAGCACACAAGATTTTAGAATTCTGTCCTGCAGGATCTGGAACAGCAAGCAGTGGAAGGCAGGGACAGACAGAGGAGCAGAGCTACCCGGGGAGAGCACAGAGGCTGAGTGTAGCCAGAGCCCGGGAACTATTAGCAAGGAATCGAGAACCCAGAGTAGACAGAGGCATGAGGTGAAGTAGGACCCCCCAACCGGCAGAGCAGCCAGCTGGAGGTATAAGGTATGCAAGGGTGGCCGTCCCTGCTCCTACCAAGAAGCACTCCCCATCTCCTCTCGCTGTGAGAGTGAGAGCACAGCCAACCAGACCTGAAGATGGCCCAGCCTGTTCCCAAAGGCCTCCAGGGGGCTGAGAGGTAGCCATCTGATTGGCGACGGAGCAGGGGCTTGTCTGAGAGCTGTGTTTGCATAACCAGAACATTACTTTCACTTGGGGGTGTGATTATTAGGGATGGCTATAGCCATTGATTGAGGACGGACATAGAAAGGTGAGACGGTGTTGTTAGCATGCAGCCCTTAGTGCTCTTTGGCAGGTGGAAGCTAGCAGCCACGTTAGACTGGAAAGATGAGAAACCCTGGTCCAGCACCAAACCGTGGGGCCTGAGGACCCCACTGGAATGAGGCCCCAGAATAGCTCAGCAGCTGAGGAGCAGCGTTATGATTCCATCCTAGAAGGGATGGGCAGGGGATGTGCCTTCTCCATGGGGGACTGGGCAAGGGAGAAGGGAGACTCTAACAGCAAGACTTCTGTATAGAGCAGAAGTTGTCACACAGAGACCACAAAGGTGAGCATGGACTAGCTTGACAGGTTTAGCCTTGATGGCAAGGAAGACAGATTTGTTCACTCCTCCACACTTCCTGGTTCCACCAAAGAATCAGAGGAAGACTTTGATGGGCACGACAGGACACTGTGTATAGAGTATTCTCACAGAGCTTCCTGAAAAGCAAACAAAAAAGAGCAGAAGGGGGAAAAATGCAGTTCCTTTTATTATGTTTTTAGACTTTGAATTAGGCTCTTAATCATCTACCACTAGCATACTTGTAAACCTGTAGAGGGCTCCAGCCACAGCTTCCTGACAATACTCTGTGTTTGTAAAGTGAGCATAAACGTTTACATATACTATTTCTTACCACCACCCAGCAAGGCAGGTATTCTTTTTTTTTTTTTAAGAATTATTTTATTTAACTGTATTTTTTTAATTTATTTTAATTTGACCAGACAGGGACAGAGAGAGAGAGAGAAAAGTGAGAAAACAAGCCTCCAGGTCCAGGACTTGAACCATGGTTGACCATGTGGGTGTCTAGCACTCTTAACCACCACATCACCAGCCGGTGCTTTAAAAACATATTTTATTTAACTTTTTAATTTAATTTAATTTAATTTTATTTATTTTAATTTGACCAGAGACAGATAGAGTGAGAGAGAGATAGAGGGAAAGTGAGAAAGCAAGCTGCCAGGTCCCTGACTTGAACTGTGGTCGGCCATGTGGGAGTCCAGTGTCCTTAACCATCATGCCACTTGCCAGCCCCAAAGCAGTTATACTTATATCCATTTTGTAAATGTAGAAATGAAAGTTCAGAGTGATAATCTCATTTAGCCAGAGGAGGAATTTGAGACCCAGATCCTTCATTCTCACCAAGGACAAAGAACAGATACTTGTCAAAACCAGAGCCAAGGCCAAGTCGTACAGAACTCCATTTGCATCCAATTCTCATTCTTTCATTGCACTTCCCTCCTGGTCCCCCGGTGCTTACATCAGAAATTAGCAGACAAAAAGCAGGTCAGAGGATGGGCTAACAAATGTTATCGACTCTACCTTCTTACTCTTGGTTCTCTTTTGTTCTAATGTCTTCTGTGCTTCTTTGCAGCATGCAAAAGGAAAGAACAGGAACACGGGAAGGATAGAGGCAACACACCCAAAAAGCCCAGGTTGGTCTTCACAGATGTCCAGCGTCGAACTCTACATGCAATATTCAAGGAGAATAAGCGTCCATCCAAAGAATTGCAAATCACCATTTCCCAGCAGCTGGGGTTGGAGCTGAGCACCGTCAGCAACTTCTTCATGAATGCGAGGAGGAGGAGTCTGGACAAGTGGCAGGACGAGGGCAGCTCCAATTCAGGCAACTCATCTTCTTCATCAAGCACTTGTACCAAAGCATGAAGGAAGAACCACAAACTAAAACCTCGGTGGAAAAGCTTTAAATTAAAAAAAAAAAAAGTTTTTAAAGACCAAGACCTCAAGATAGCAGGTTTATACTTAGAAATATTTGAAGAAAAAAAAAAGTCTTATTTATAGTCCAAAGAAACCAAAGACTTAGCTCACCTGCATTCTGACTTTGTTTGGAGACACACACACGTCAGCGGGGCGACGACTTGGCAAGAAAAATTATGAGCAGGAAAACACCACTGGATCTCACACCTTCAATCCATGATCATTTTCACTGTGCTTGGCTGGTTAGTGGTTGTGAGCATGGTGATTCTGAGCTGTTGAGTGGACATCATTTAAGATTGGACTTTTCTCATCTGTATTACCACACCATGAAGGTGTATGGTGTCTCAGTACTGTGCACGGATGCGTGCACGTGTACACACACACACACACACACACACACACACACACCACCAGTGGTTAGGGACTTAGGCAGGGCTGGTCTTCAGGAAGGGTTGTGCCATAGGGGTGCGACCAACACGGGGTGGAGTTGTCTGAGTTCTGATTAGGAGTCTGATGTTGCTTGTCTAGCCTAGCGTTTGAACCTGCCAGGCCTGCAACCTCCATGCAGATTCAAACCCAGCAAAGAAACTTTGAATGACACCTAAACCAGTGCATTCTCTTTGTTTGTTAAGGAATGTTCAGATATTTTTTAAGAAATGAAACAAGAGTCCATCCATTAAAAAAAAAAAAATCACCTAGGTACCAAAGAACACACGTAATATTATAGTGCAGGTATTTTATTGCAATGATTTTAATAACCAAAGCTATTTTTACACAAGATACTATGTAAAGTTATACGTATGAACTGATCTAGCTGTAATACACACGCCACATAGAATCATGACTATTATTTATGACTCTTGACGCATTTGAAATATGAGTTTTCAGAACTGGCAAGAAAGAATGTAGCTTCAGGGAAGCAATTACTGTCATGGCAGAGAGGCCGATCCAGTACACACGTACATCCAAATGGCACACTCCTTTTCAGGGTCCATAAATGTCACCTCGGTGGAGAGAGCGACATGATTCCATAATCTGTTCATAGCTAAGAAAACCTGGCATCTTTCCAAAGCGAACCCCCACCCATACACTAGAAAATGAAGTCTAACAGGGCAGGTTTATTTAGAAATCTGTTCAAAGTCATGCTCTTTAGTACAAAAATAAAATCCTTATACTTAGATTACTTTAACTTCAGTTTGCTTTACACAGTGGGCATCATCTAGTTTTTTAAAAGGCTTTACTAACACCCAAAAGTAGCAGCCCCATGTTATTATGAAAATGAAATGTCCAATATTTGCAACCATCCCAAAAGCAATCAGACTGATTTTATTGCCAATCCCAGATAGTTTATGGCTTAAACATCCATAAAATAGCAGGTGCCACTGAAGAATGGTGGAATTGGTGGAACTGCATAGTAAAAACCAGAGTTTTACTGGAAGATAGACTTTCAGGTCTATAGGTATTGAGTAATTTATGTCACTAAGCATAGCCTCCAAAGCATTCTACATTCTTTCTTGCTAATTGCATGAAGCTGGCAGCTTTATAATATAGATTTCATTCTCTAACAAGAACTGAAAAAAACCTAGACCCGAGCTTCCAAACACAAAATTTTAAATCTTTATTTTTCCTAATAACTGGAGCTATAGAAATCAATGCCAAAAGGGGGGGGGGAGGGTAAATAAAATTGTACTCTGATATCCCAGTGAATCACTTGATTCCCAGAAAAATTCTCTCTAAATTCAATTGAATTGTAATTTATATAAGTGGATGTCTATTGTACCATTAGGTAAAGAATTGGATACTCTTCGTTAATAACCACACCAAACTAGAAAGATATAATTAAACGTTATCCTAACAATAAGTTGTTTATTGAGATTCATTACAATGCCACAGGAGAGAGAAATGAAACCATCCTACACAAAACCTAACTTCATAGGATGAACCCTCCCCATCTTGTCTAGGTCTAAAACAGATAACACCCTAGAAATGTAAACTAACCCAACCAGCCACCTGGCTCTCTCCCTCATGTCTATCATAGAACGAGGACAAGAAACCAACATGCACTTCTCCTTTGATGAAATACTGCATTTGTCTTGACGTACTTTGTCTTAGTAACTTTTTTCATTTCACCCAAAATACCAGCTTAAGATTTTCCCTTCTAAATATGGCACAATTATAGTTCAGCCGTTAAAAGAAACCATTTAAAGGGCCACCCTTCAGGGTTTGCTAAAAATATAATCTCGTCAATGACATAAACAAAAAGAAAAAGAACTGATTATTGTTTCCTCTCTCTCCAGGAATGGAGAAATGAGAGGGTTAAAGGGACAGCTATAAAAGGTATTTATACATTAGCAGGAAGGAAAGCCTTATTTACTTAAAACATGAGATTTTCAAATGCAGGGAAATTTAAGCTGTGTCTACACACATCTTACCAAATTCAATACTCCAGAAAAAATCAAAGTTGAATTCAGTCAACCACATTTTTTTCCTTTTTTTTTTTTTGCTTTGTCTTACTATATTACCTCCCAATGAATACATTTTGCATTTTGCATTTTTGACCAATTATTTTGGTATTGTGTAGGCACAGTTGCAAAGAATATTTACTACATCTTTAATATCCCACTGTAATTTTTTTAAATAACCAGTTATCCTGTTTGCTAACACCAAAGATAATTTCCATACCAGCATTGAATTTGCACCCATTATGCAATTTCAGGGCCTAGAGATATATTTTCTCATAAACAGATGCACAAATCAGAGCGTGAAAAGCGACTTTTTATGTAACTATTTAAGCATACTCACCACCCTTGCTGTTTAGAAATCATAATGGATAAACTCACTTCTCACAAGCAATACACTTCTTGTATCAGATAGGACTGATCCTTTACTTGCTTCTGAACTGGCATGTAGGAAAAATGCTTCCATTTTATTCAACTTAGCATTCATGTATGGCTCGAGTGTTTAACCTTCTACATCCCACAGAGCAGAGATCATGGGTCATTTGTTCACCCACACTTTCTCAATCCTTTCACAAAATTCACCACAGGAAGGTCGTCACTCTTTCATTTGTGTGTTTATTTCAAAACTGCACTTCAAATAATTTTTTTTTTCTGGTAGAATAGAGGTTTAGTCTGTTTTTTGGCCATAAATCATTCAGGTCCTCTCATGACTGGAAGCTTTCCTGAAAGCGGGCCAGGAGGTGCGAAGTCTGGATACTTCCTCAAACCCAGACTTCAGTAAACGTTCAGGTAAAAGAGTTCTAATTGTCAGGAATTGAGTATTCCAGTCTCTGGGATGCAGCTGAAATAGACCCCAAAGACCAAAGAAAATGTGTAGAAAAATCTGGAAATTCTAACTGAACATGTATGTCACTCACTGTGCCCCGCCCCCCAAAAAAAGCATACTTTTTTTTTTTTTTTTTCAGGAAAATTTAAAAGCACTATGCTACTTTTGGCCTCATTCCACTCCCATTGCTACCCCAGGTGAATGACTGTCTTTGCAGGTTAAATGCAAACTTTGCTATACCAAAGAGTCCTAGGACGTTTTCACATGAGCTATAAAGGCATTTTCCCTAAGAAAGGTCCTCCCTTCTTTGTACATAAAGGATGAAAACTATGCATTTAGCAAACAAAGAGAAAGCACTTCTCCCTTTTCTATCTAGTTGTTTAGGGTGCATTCAAACTCCAGAGGCTGTTTGGAGACATGTTTGGCCTTCTGGGTTGTAACTGTGGTGTGGTTAGCTTTCCAGTGCATTTGGTAACTATTTCCTATATAGTAAGGACAAAGAAGCAGAAGGTAAGAAATAGCTACTTCCACGTGTTAAAAAAAAGAAAAAAAAAAAGAAAAAAAAAGAAAAAAAAAAGTAAAAGATCTACTATTTATAGTGTGAACCAAAGACGCTACCTCACTCAATTTCCATTGGTGATTTTAATCACATTGATGATACCAAAGAATACCAAAGATATTTGCGTGCACGGCCTTGGTCTGCAGAGGGAACTCTACCCTTCCCCTTCCCCTACCTCCTCTCCCCTCCTCACTTCACTCAGTGCGTAAACCTGTCTTCATTCTTAATAATGATACAATAATGATGACAACAACATTAGGAAATACTCCTCTTATTACTGCTAGTTCTTGTAAATCTCTAGGCAAACGTGTTGCTAACTTTGTAAACTCCTAGGACGAGTGCCTTGCTTCAACCAAAGTGTTAAACCGCTGTTGACCTCTCTCACCTTATACTCTTTGAATACCTCAGCCTCTTAGAAAGGCCACTAATGAAAAAAAAAAAAAAAAAAAAAGGAATAATTATTCACCGTGGTGCTTTTTCCGTGCAACCATGCAATGAAACTTTCTTTGATACCAAAGGATGACTTTTTTTTCCCAATTTCTTGCTGATAAACCAAAGCTCCTCCTCCTCAATCCCTCTTGACGTCCCCAGTTCCCACTTCACCGGGTCCCTTTACCAGACAGGCCGTGCATCACTTTTACCAATTCCTCCAAATACCTCATAGTAATAACGTTTTAGGGTTATGTTGTATAGAGAGTCTATGTGATAAGGCAGAACTTACTAGTTTGATAATTGTTAAGGTTACTTTAAGAAAAAAAAACTTTATAATTCTTATTTATTTTGTAGTTTGTACATTTTGGGCTGTTCCCTCTCCCCTCCCTTTGGTTTGGGGTTTATTTTCTTGGCAAAACTGCTCTGTTGCTCAAGGAAGACTTAATTTCTGGAAATGTTCCCCAGGTGGGTTAAGGGTTGTATAAAAATGCAAGTATGGAATAAGAAATGGTTTTCATTTCGATGGTTACTTATGAAGTTTTTGTGTTTCGTAGAAAATTTGTTTCCACAGGGTAAAAAAAAAAAAACATATATATATATATATAAAATCTCTTTTTTTGTGAAACTGGTTCCTATTTTTCTCTATACTGTGCTGTGATTTTTTTAATTTAATTACATTTTATATGAGCTTATTTAATCACTGCTTTAATTTATGACTGTGTAGTTTTAAAAATGTATATAGTAGAATCAAAATGGCCAAAGCTTTACGTTACAATCTTTTCGTTCTTGATGCTAAGATAAGCTGAAGGCAAGAGCTTCTCTTAACTGCAGGGTGTTTCTTTAGCTTTTTCTTAGTAGGCACTTCCACGTGTGCTGTGAACACTGCCAGGCTCACCCCCAAAAGAAACTTGTACATGCCAAAATAAGTGTTTCCAGGTAGTCCTTTTGTCATTTAGAAAGAAGAAAGGCATTATTCATGTTCTTCTTTTAATTTATTAATTTTATCACCTTTTTTTTTTTTTTTTTTTAAGAAAGATTACTTTGCAGGTCAGACCTGAAATACTTTTTTTTTTAATGTTTCAAAGCACCGGCATTTGTGAGATACTTTGCCACTTTACTATGATTTTTTTCTTTTTTTAACCATCCATGTGGGTATGAGAAGTAGAGTGCAAAAACGCAAAGAGACAAGCTAACTTGAATTTGGAAATCCTCTAAAATTTCCCGAGTTTCTGAATTGCTTCAAGGCAGGGGGCCAGGCATAGAGACCAGGTACCTTCTGCAAAGCTGAGAAGAAGGTATCATGACTTCAAGCGCTTCCAGAGAAAGTCAGGGCAGGAGAACAGCTGATTCAGGCTCTGCTTCTCTGGCCAGGTCATAGAGGAAGCAAATACATGATGCTCCGCCTCAGCTATCCATCAAATTGAAGAAAAAAAAATGTTTCAAGTTACATATTTTTCACCACATTTGTTTCTTGGGATCTGCTACCCATGATTAACCCCTTCTGCTGCTCTTACTCCTAACAAAATTGGCAGAATCCAAGTGTCAGGGTCCCCGGGGTGACTATACCCCAGATCCACTGCAGTTTGTCTCTTGTCACTCTTCATCTTCCCACGAGTCTTCTTTCCCACGCTAAAGATGCTGCCTGCCCAGGCCCCCTGAATCAAAGCAGTTCAGATCCACGGCTTGGCTAAACTTAGCACACACAGAATTCGAGACTGAGTAGTGACATCCTCAGAGAAGCTGGTGCCCGCTCTTTTGTTTGATTTTGCTGAAATAAGTTGCTTCAACTCAATGTCCGAAACCCATAGATGTAAATACGTTCCCTCTCGAGACAAGAATTTGATCTTTTCTTTTGCAGGGGTGTTTGGGGTGGGGAAGGAAAAGGGAGGGCTTAGACTTCAGGTCAAATGTTACATTTTCTTAGGAACATTTTTATACTCATTGTGTATTTGACTAGGGCAATAAATCTGCTCTGAGTTGCAGAGCCATTCAGTGCTCTCTCAGTAAGCATTGACCAATTGTTTTTAATACAAGTGTCATGCGAGAGTTACAGAAAACCCAGGAAAGTGGCTGAGGGAGTCGGCTTTTACCATCAGCATTGAAGTGCTGAGCAGAGTTGTGTTTATGAAGTCACATTTTCCGTTTCTGTGTTAGTCTTGATTTTCTTTTTTTTTTTTTTTTCTCCTCTTTCTTTTTGGGTATGTTCTGCATTTATTACATAATCATTGTGGGCTCATTTTAGATTTGCCGTCTGAACCAAGTGACGAGTATTTTTTAAAAAAATAATAATAATAAACTTTAAAACATTGTCTTCCACTTGCTTCGGTCTTCATATGTCCCTGTGTTTATTATTGTCCCGTCTGAATCAGCCCATCTGTCACTTACAGAGACCTGTCCCTTCCCCCTTTTTCTATTTTTCAGTACACCTTGACCTTAGCTATCATTTGAGTGTGATTCAGTTTCCCTGTTCAAGTTAGCTTGATGGTTTATTATGTAAGGAGGGTGCCTAAGACAATCATCAGGTAAAAATAAGAATAAAATTTTAAAAAAGATCAGTAGAGTAGAAAAATCTTCCAAGAGCAGAGGGAGTTCTTCCTTAGCAACGAAAAACAAAAACCAACCAACAAAAAAAGGTAAACACGTAATTAATTCATGAAAAACCTAACCACGAGGGGCTTAGAAGATTTTTGATAAAAGACAAATGTTGCTGTCATTTTCTTTGTCAATTAGAAAACAGTGGTAGTTTCTACGTTGCATTTACATTTCAGACTAAACGATTATTGTACCCAGTTATGGTTGTTTGCTAATATTTTGTCTCTCTCTCTCTTTCTCTCTGTCCAATGCTTCTTCTGTATTTTTGTGCGTAGCAGCGAAGAGTGTAATGCACTAGGCATTATTCTGGCTCGTTTATGAGTATCTCCTGTACTGCATTAAGGTTTCGTTCATTTTTTTTTTTTGAAGCTTCGCTACTGTTCTCACTCTATGCCGTGCAATATCATCTGCTGTGTTTGCTAAGCAAAAAAGAAAAAAAGAAAAAAAAGCAAGTGATGACGTCATCATGCTTTTCAGTGTTAAAATGTTTCAGCATTTATGTAGTCACCAAAATGTAGTAAATAAAATGTTGGATTTTCCAGCACTTTAAATTTAGACAACTCTTGCCTTCTTTTGTTTTTATTCCACCTGCAATCCTAATTGCATAGCTCACGGATTTTCTTTGGAGGAAGGGTGAAGCTGAGAGGACAGCGTGTTCGAGAACAAAAGCCAGCTCCGTGGTTAAGGGAAGATTCAGGGCAAACAGAAAGAAAGGAAAAAAAGAAGGTGGTGTTCGTGAAGCAAGAGCATGTTTGTATTATTGCTTTTTTAATTCTCAGAGGGCGCATGCACTCACCAGAGAGGGATGGAGAAAGCACCTTCCAATGGGGCATGGTCCCCGCAATCCCTTCTCCATTTCTCCAACCCATCAGAATTTCCTGCACATATATAGTGTGTTTTTCAAGCTGCCAGGGCCAAGATTCAAACCTTAGTTAGCCATGTGGGACCTCCCTCCCTTAACCACTAGGCTATGAGACCAGCCCAGGAGGGTGTCTGTAAATGGAAGTAGAATATTCTATTTCCAGAGGTTAGTCGTTTATGTTAACCTAAGTGACTCTCAGAGGAAATAAAAATTATCATTAGAGAGAATGTTCTTCAGCGAGACCAGCTGATGGTGTAATGGTTACACTGCTGGACTCCCACATAGTTGACTGCAGTTCGAGTCCCGGACCTGGCAGCTTAAAACTTACACCAGGCGCGTGTAGCATGCATGCCCAAGATCCCAGGAGGAGAATGGAGGAGAAGGGATTGCGGCTTGGCCATCCCTCTCGGGGGGTGATTTCTCGGTGTCTCCTTGTCTCTCTGGCAAGCTCACGTGCCCGATAGCAAAAATCTCTCATTAAAAACAAAGTGCTCCCCAGTAAAAGGAACTGTGTGCATAAGCAGGTGTGTTTATGCCTGTGTATCTCTAGAGCCAGGGTAGTGCTGGGAAGTCTGTCTGCTTTTATTTCATAGACCACGGTAACTGATCGAGAAGCCTGGCTCAGAGAAAAGGAAACCAGGTCTGGATTTCCTCTGTGCTGATCACTACTTAGGTGACCTGGGACAAATTACTTAATTTCCCTAAATCTCAGTTACCTTATCTGTAAAACTGGCATAAACATCTGTGTTACAGGCTTGTTAAGATTAGAAATTAAAAGTAGGTAAAGCTTAGCACAGTATCTGGCATATAATCCTTGATAAATCTTGGCCATTTTTATTATCAGTAATTATCTTAAAATGCAGATTTTTCTTCCAATTAAAAAAACTTAATTTTTAAATAAAGTTTTTCACGTTTGTACTTTAAGAACAGGACTGCTTTCTCAACATCATTCCAGTACTTGCGCTATATTCTCCAAAGGTGATAGTGGTGGGGGTGCAGCCCAATGAAATGTGAATAAGACTCTCTCAAGGGGTCGAGAGGGTTGGCCCTGGAGAGCCCCCAGGTGAATGAACAAGTACTAGGAATCCAGAAGGGAAGAAATAAATATTGCCTGAAATACATTTTTCTATCTTTTTCTTTTTTAAAAATTTGTCAGAGGGTGCATGCTCTCAACACAGAGACAGAGGGAGGAGGAGAAGGTACCTCCCAGTGGGGCATGGTCCGTGGCAATCCCTTTTCCTCCTTTTCTCCCTCCAGTCAGGATTTTAGTACACACACGCACACACGCACACACGCACACACAGTGTGTTTTTCAAGCCACTGGGATTCAGACTGCACGGCCAGCTACGTGGGACGCAGCTCCCTGAACCACCATGGGCTGATCGTAGAAGTTTCTGAGGGAAGAGTTAACTTGAAACTTTACAAAGGAAGAACTCCCGGAGGCCTTCTGGACACTGTTCTCTGAATCCTTCCACTGCTCGAGCCTTTAGGAGGTCAACAAATTTAGGTAGATTTGGAAAGCTCACAGGGAAAACCTGAGGAGGCTAAGAGTACCTGGGGAGGGTGTTAGAAAGGAGGCCCAGAGGTAGAAAAAAACAGAAGAAAATTGGAAGCCTACTACATGGGGTCAGTATTTCTCTTATTTCTGGAGAAAAAAAAAAAAACTATCAAAATTTAACTGATGTCAATTCTTTCTAAACAAATTTTCTCCTCTTTCTTTCTTTCTTCTTTTTATTTGCCAGAGATGTATGCTTACCAGAGGTAAGGAGAGGGAGAAAGCACCCCACGGTTATGCTGCAACCCATTTTTCTTCCATTTCTCCATCCTGTTGGTTTTTGAGGCATGCATGCACACATACCTGGTGTGTCTTTTAAGCCACCAGGGCCATGGTTTAAACCATAGTCAGCCATGTTGGATCCACTCCCTTAACCAAGAGGCTGCAGGGCCCACCCTAAAGCAGTATTTTCTGCTTTGTTTTGTTTGTTACTATAGGATGCATACACTCACAAGAAAAAGAGAAAGATAATGAGGTTGAGAGGGAGAGCAGAAATTGATAAATGACCCCCCCCCCACACACACACACACACACACACACAAAGGGATGGCCACACCACCGTCCCTTCTCCACTCTCCTCTCAGGATTTTGAGCATGCACAAGCATCCAGCGTGACTCTCAGGCCACTGGGCCTGGGACTTAAACCACACAGTTGGCCATGTGGGATCCAGCTGCCCTAACCTCCATACCACCTGATGGCCCCAATTTTTTTCTAAGTATTTCTTAACTTACTTAGCAGAGTCTTCACTTCAGTGACTACTTTCATGAAGAACATGATGTAGTCAGTAGATGTACAATGACATAAAGCAGGCAATAGGAAGAACTCACTGGGCTATCTCTGTTCAAGTGTTTAAATGACTTAGTAATTGCAGGGACTATGGTAAACACTCTCTTACAATATATTCCCCATGGTGCAAGCTCTCCCTATGTCTGTTTCCTCTTTGAAATGACAAAGTTTCCAAGTAAAACTATAGCACAAGTCAAAGGATGGCATTTTCTTTTCTTTTTTCTTTTCCTTTTTCTTTTCTCTTCTTTTTTTTTTTTTTTTTTTTTTTTTTTGCTATAGGGCACAGAAAGACAGAGAGACAGAGAGATAGAAAAGCAAGAAATCACCCCCCAGGGGTATGGCCATGCCACAATCTCTTCTCCTCCATTCTCCTCTCAGGACCTTGGGCACACACTCACATGTGCCCGATGTGAGTTTAAGCCACCAGGTCAGGGACTCAAACCGCGATCAGCTACATGAGAGTTCAGTGACATAGCCATTACAATAACTGCTAGTCCCCAAAGGATGGCATTTTCTATCAGCAATAAACTGAAAATGAACCTAGGAATAAAACCTTCACATGTACCTTTAACGTTGGGATGTGTTATCACAAAAAGTCCCTAAAAAGTCCCTCCACTTGAATTTAATCCATTTGCCACAATCAGGACCGTACAACATTTACTGTATCAGCCAGTTCTTTAGAAAACATGAAACAGGACCTTTTTTTTTTTTTTTTTTTGAGAGAGAGAGATTTTTGCTAAGGTCGTGTGTGCTCTCTGGACAGAGACAGAAAGTGAGAAATCATCCTCCAGGAGGAATAGCCACACTACAATCCCTTCTCCTCCGTTCTTCTCTCAGGCTTTGGGCATGCACACACACATGTGCCCAGTGTGAGTTTCAGGCCACCGAGTCCAGGGCTCGAACCATGGTCGACTACGTGGGAGTCCAGCAACATAACCATTGTGCCATCTGCTGGTCCCGAAATAGGAGTATTTTCTTTTTTTTTTTTGGAGAGGTTTTTGCTATAGGGCGCATGCGCTCGCCAGACAGACAGAGAGAGACAGAGAGATAGAAAGCGAGAAATCACCCCCCAGGGGGGATGGCCACGCCGCAATCCCTTCTCCTCCATTCTCCTCTCGGGATCTTGGGCACGCACGCACACGCGCCCGGCGTGAGTTTAAGCCGCCGGGTCCGGGACTTGAACCGCGGGTCGACTACGTGGGAGTCCAGCGACATAGCCATTACGCTAACTGCTGGTCCCCCGAAATAGGAGTATTTTTGCCTTTATTTTCATCTTTAAGGATTTTTGTTTTAAGGGGGAAAAGTATTGATCTCAAGCCACTTCTCCAAAACAAGAATTAAAGTTAAAGGATACAGCATCTTTTCTTAACCAGCAATCTGAAAAAGCAGGTGCCAAAAACTAACATCCTGGTAGTGAGTTGACAGAAAATAGACATCTACAAGTTCTCATCAGAGTGTTGATTTCATTTCTGTGTTTCTATCAGCAGCCTTGTGTGCTCTTGGTCTTTTTTTTTTTTTTTTTTTTTTTTTTTTTTTTTTTTCCCTTTTCTTTGATGATCAAAAGGTTTACTCATTTTCCAAGAGAGGAGAGGGGTAGACATGGAGAGTTGTGCTGGCCCGTGCTCCTTGTCTTGCTTGCAGTTTGTGGTCTGTGCTCTCTCCCCCGTCCTAGTAAAAATCCTTTAATCCAGGGCCGGTAAGTGATGTGGTAGTTAGGACACTGGACTCCCACATGGAAAACTGCAGTCCAAGTACCAGACATAGCAACTTGAAAATCAAGTGCACGCATGCCCAACATCCCCAGAAAAGAATGGAAGAGAAGGGATTGTGGCATAGCCATCCCCCAGGGTAATGATTTCTCACTTTCCCTCTCACTGTCTCTCCCAGTAGAGAGACACTCAGGCGAGTGCCCATGTCCTATGGCAAAAACCTAAAAAAAAAAAAAAAAAAAAAAAGTAGTTAAACCTTCTTGTGGGCATTTTTTGGGAAAAGGAAGACAGTCAGAAACCCCATTTGCTCTTCACTGAGGCCTTCCTTTTGCCATAGAAGACATGTGAAGATAAAAGCCTTGATTCCTGAGTTCCTAAAGGTGTGAATAAAGAGTGATCATGGTTAGGCAAGGAAGACTCTGTTTTTTGGTTTGGTTTGGTTTGGTTTGGTTTTTAAAGAATTATTTTTTTAAATGTATTCTTTTATTTTTTTTTTCCTTTTAATTTGACCAGAGAAAGAGAGAGAGGGAAAATGAGAAAGCAAGCCAACAAGTCTGGGACTCAAACTGTAGTTGACCATGTGGGAGTGTCCAGTGCCGTAACCTCCACACCACCTGCTGGTCCTAAGGAGGACTCTTGAAAGAGCTGGTAGAGGGACCAACAGTTGGCGTAATGGCTATGTAGCTGGACTCCCATGTAGCCAACCATGGTTCAAGTCCTGGACCCAGTGGCTTAAACTCATGCTGGGCACATGTGCATGCGTGCCCAAGATCCCAAGAGGAGAATGGAGGAGAAGGGATTGAGGCATGGCCATCCCCCCTGGGTGGGGGGTGATTTCTCACTTTCTGTCTCTCTGTCTTTCTGGCAAGCGCACGTGCCCTATAGCAAAAACCTCTCCAAAAAAAGAAAAAGAAAAGGAAAATAAAGTAGATGGGTGTGAGGCACAACCAAACTCTCAGGCTCCTGTTTACTAGGGCCTTTAAAATGTAAGCAGACCTTGAATTCCACAGACTGCTCTGAATGTTTTTTGGTTTTTGTGTTTTTTTGTTTTGTTTCTTTCACATTCCTTACAGTAGAATTCTAATTAAAATGTAGAAGGAAGGGGCCAGGAGATGGTGTGGTGGTTAAGGTGCTAGACTCCTACCTGGATGACCATGGTTCAAGTCCTGGATCTGGCAGCTTAAAAATCACACCAGGCGCGTGTGCATGTGCGCCTGGGTATGATTTCTCACTTTCCCTTTCTCTCTCTCCCGCTCTTTCTCTGGTAAGCACATGTGTCCTATGGCAAAAACCGAAAAAAAAATTGTAGAAGGAGGGCTGGACCTGTGGCATGGTGGTTAGGTATTGAGGAGAGGAAGCCAGATCCCACATGACTGACAAGGGCTCAAATCCCACACCATCAGCTTCACACAGAATGCAGGTGAATGTGCCTAGGATCCCAATTGGTGGAAAACTGGAGCAAAGGGATTATATGTAACCAGGCCTAACTGGGGGACAGGGGGATCTCTCTCTCTGTGTCATGCATGTGCCCTGCAGAATAAAAGCTAAAGTAATAAAAGGAAAATGTAGAAGGAAAGACAGAAATAGACCACCAACACGAGGCAAACAAGTACCACAGTAACAGATGCTGTAGGCAAGAACCATTCATGCATATTTAATTCAACACGTGATAATACATGGAAAATAGGATACTTTCATAATCTCAAAGTATCACCCCATGATACTTACCACTTACTAATTACAAAAAGAAGGGAACCAGCAGTTAGCATAATGGCTATGTCGCTGGACTCCCACGTAGTCGACCGCGGTTCGCGTCTCGGACCCGGTGGCTTACAACTCACGCCGGGCGCGTGTGCGTGCGTGCCCAAGATCCCGAGAGGAGAATGGAGGAGAAGGGATTGCGGCGTGACCATCCCCCCTGGGGGGTGATTTCTCGCTTTCTATCTCTCTGTCTCTCTCTGTCTGTTTGGCGAGCGCACGCACCCTATAGCGAAAAACCTCTCCAAAAAAAAAAAAGAAGAATAGTAGCATTACAGGAGAAACCTTATAGGCACCATCTTAACCAAGAAACCAAAGCACCACTTGAGCTAGCAGGTGGTGTGGTGGTTAGGGTGACTGGATTCCCATGTGACTGACCATGGTTTGAGTCCCAGACCTGGTGGCTTGAAAAATCACACCAGGCACATGTGCATGCATGCCCAAAAATCTCGAGAGAATAGAGGTGAATGCATTGCGGCACCCCCGGAGGATGATTTCTCACTTAAAAAAATTCATAAAAACAACGTTAACATCACTATTAATAAAACATCAACCCCATGCATCCCCAATAGTAAGCACTAAGAACTCTCACAGTCTTGTCAAAGATAATCATACATTACTTTAATCTAACCAGGAGAAAATGTCAAACTGAAGGATGTTTTACAAAGTAACTGACCAGTACTCTTCAAAAGTGCAAGGTCAAAAAAAGACTGAGAAACCATTACAGAGTGGAAGAGCCCAGGAGACGTAACAATAACATACAGCATAGCATCATGGATTTGGTCCTGGACAATAAAAGGACATTAGTGGGACCATGGGCAAAATCCAAATAAAGTCTGTAGAAGAGTTAACATATCTAGGTCAGCCCATAACCTAGTGGTTGAGGGAACCAGATTCCACATGACTGACCCACTGGTCCAGTTCAATACTGGACCCAGTGACCTAAAAAAATACACCAAGCATGTATTTGTGCGTGTGTGCTCCAAATCCCTTCAGGGCCAAGAAATGGAAAAGAGACTGCCGAAAGATCATGATTCATGGGGGTTGCGTTCTCTCTCTCATCTCTCCGTCTCCGTCTGACAAGGCACGTGCCCTCTGGCAATTAAAAAAATAAAAACATGGTCGGGCCGGCCAGTGGTGTGTGGTAGTTAAAGGCACTGGATTCCCACATGACTAACCATGCTTTGAGTCCTGGACCTGGCGACTTGCTTTCTTGCTTTCCCTTTCTCTCTCTCTCTCTGTCTCTGTCTGGTCAAATTAAAATAAATAAATAAATAAATAAATAAATAAATAAATAATAAATAAAAATGAAATTAAATAAATAAGTAATTCTTTTAAAAAATAAATAAAAGCATAGTATCAGTATTAAATTTTTGTTTATAGCAATTGTACTATGATTATATAAAAGGTTAATATTGACACTTCCATCTCTAGCCCCCTGGACTAAGGGACATTAAGGCAGGGCCCTCCAGCCCCAGCTCTAGGGCCCCCAACCCCAGACATCCTCTCTCTGTTAGCAAGGACTTCCCTCAGCTCTCCAGCAGAGCACACTTCCATCTCCAGCCCCCTAGCCTAAGAGACATTGAGGCAGGGCCCTCCAGCCCCAGCTCCAGCTCCAGGACCTTCAACCCCAGACACCCCCTTGCTAGCCCCCTGTTAGCAAGGTCAGCTTTTTTTTTCTTCTCTTCTTTCTTTTGTTAATTTCCCACTTCTCCTTACCCCATTGGACTGCCCCCAGCTCTCCAGCAGAGCACACTTCCATCTTCAGCCCCCTGGTGAAATTGCAATAAATTATTTATTCTCTTTCATTCTCTTTTCTCTTTTGTCTTTTAATTGTCATCTCCTGCTTATCCTCCACACACCATAAGGGGCTAGACAGGTCTAGAATCACAGTTTTCAAGTACCCTGGTATTGTGAGGCTTCCTGGGATCCTCCCTTTTACTTAACCACCTGTGAAAAAGGAAAATTGCTCTTCAGACTCCTGAATAGAAGACTCCTCCTGTGCAGATCACATTGCAAAACACAGCAGAAGAGAGACTTCGGCACACATCAGTCCACAGTAAAAGGGAAGCACATTTGTTCCCAAAGAAACATTCTCTAAAAAAGTATTCAAAAGTGAATACATCTCCCCATGGCTAGAACTAGAAGAAGGGCCTCAAGTCTGAATAAACCAGGAAATATGTCTCCATCAAAAGAATACAATAATTCCCCTCCATCTTCACGGTGAAAAAATTCTATGAGTTGAAACAGAGAAGAGGCAAAGAGCTACAGGAGATTAGGAAGCTCTTCCACAATATGAAAGAAGAAATGGACACTGTAAGAAAGAATCAGATGAAACTATTAGAGATGAAGTCTGTAATACAGGAAATCAAAAACTCTCACAAAAGTATTAAAAGTCAATTAGACGATGCTGAAGATTGAATCTCTGATGTAGAAGATAAAACCTCTGACCTAGAAAAAAATACCAAAAAGATAGAGATAATAACAAGAAAACATGAAGATAATATACGAGAAATCCTAGACTCCATTAAACATCCAAACATCCAAATAATTGGTATCCCAGAAGGTGAAGAAACTAATAAGGGCATGGAAAAATCTATTCTGTGAAATCCTGGAAGAAAACTTTCCAAGTCTAGAGAAGCACTCACACATCCAGACCCAAGAAATACAAAGGACTCTGAATAGAATTGACCCAAGAAGATCTTCCCCAAGGTACATCTTAGCAAGACTGTCCAAGCCCACTGATAAAGAAAAGATACTAAAACTGGCAAGAAAGAAACAATAAGTGACTTACAAAGGTCATCCCATCAGACTAACTCCAGACCTTTCAACAAAAACAGTGCAAGCAAGGAAAGAATGGGAAGACATATTGAAAGTGTTAAGAGAGAAGCAATTTCAACCAAGATTACTATATCCAGTAAGATTATCCTTCATATGGGAAAAAAAGATTAATATCTTCTAAACCCAAAAGAATTTGCCAACACCAGACCAGCTCTTCAAGAAACTCTGAAAAGAGTCCTGTTCCAGAAAAACTAAGAATGAACAGCCAGAAATAAGGAAATGAAAGACAAACAAGACAATGGGGATAAAGACATACATAGACTAAAAATGAAGGGTTGAAAAAAGTTTTTTCATGCAAATGGGAACCAAAACAAAGCTGGAGTCGCGATACTAACCTCTGACAAGATAGGCTTTAAAACAAAAACTGTTTGAAGAGACAAGAAGGGCACTATATTGTACTAAAAGGGTCAATCAATCAAGAAGTTATAACGCTTATAAATATCTATGCACCTAACACAGGAGCACCCAAATATATGAAGGAAAGACTGTTAGATCTAAAAAAAGAGATAGACCACAATTCACTAATTGTTAGAGACCTCAACACCCCACTATCCCCTCTGGACTGATCATCTAGACAAAAAATAGGTAAAGATATAAAGAATCTAAATGATACCATAAATCAAATGGACTTAACAGACATCTATAGAACTTTTGACCCCAAAACCATGGATATACTTTTTTCTCACCCCCCATGGAACCTTTTTGTAGACTGACCACATGATAGGATACAAGGCAAGCCTCTACAGATTCAAAGGCATAGAAACTACATCCAGCATCTTCTCCAACCTTGATGGAATTAAACTTGATTTTAATTTCTAGAGAAATCTTCAAAAATACTCAAATACATAGAAACTAAATAACCTACTACTGAATGACTTCACAACTACTGAAGAAATAAAGACTGAAATCAAAAGATTCATGGAAGCCAATGACATTGAGGACACAAGTTTCCATAATCTTTGGGACACTGCAAAAGAGTCATAAGAGGGAAGTTCATGGCAATTAGTGCACATAAGAAGACAGAAAGAAGGCAAATGAATCACCAAACATTGTGCCTCAAAGAATTGGAAAAGCAACAGCAAAAAAATCCAAAAAACTCCAGGAGAAGGAAAATAATAAAGATATGAGAGAAATAAATGAAATAGAAAATAAACAAACTATACAGAAAATAAATGAAAGTAAAAGCTGGTTCTTTGAAAAGATAAAATTGATATACCACTAGCGAGACTTATTAAGAAGAAACAAGAAAGGAACCAGGTAAATCAAATCTGCAACTATGAGGATATTATGAACTATGCCAAGAAACAAGAAAATCTGGATGAGATGGACAAATTCCTGGGCACATATAATCTACCAAGATTGAGCCAGGAGGATATAGAAAGTTCGAATAGGCCCAGAACAAGCCAGGAGATTGAATCAGTAATAAAAAACCTCCCAACAAAGAAAAGCCCTGGTCCTGATGGCTTCACCTCTGAATTCTACAAAACATTTAAAGAGAAGTTAACTCCCATTCTGCTCAAGTTATTTCTAAAGACCCAAAAGGGTGAATCTCTCCTTAATTCATTCTATGAAGCCTCCATCACCATTATCCTTAAAACAGATAAGGACAGGAAAAGGAAGGAAAAACTATAGACCAATATCTCTGATGAACATAGACGCAAAGATTCTCAATGAGATACTAGCAAATCGTATCCAACAACATATAAAAAAGATTATGTATCACGACCAGGTTTTATTCCAGGAATCCAAGGTTTGTTCAACATGTGTAAAACCATAAATGTAATACACCATATTAACAGAAAGAAAGATAAAAACTATATGATCATATCAATTGATGCAGAAAAAGCATTTGTTAAGATACAATATCCCTTCATGATCAAAACTCTCAGCAATATCAGCATAGAAGGGTCATTTCTCAACATAATTAAAGCTACCTATGAAAAATTCATAGCTAACATCATCCTGAATGGAGAAAAGCTGAAAGCTTTTCCATGAAAAACTGGTACAAGACAAGGATGCCCACTTTCTCCACTCCTTTTCAATATAGTACTGGAAGCCCTTGCCAACGCAATCAGAAAAAAAGAATAAAATAAAAGGCATTCAAGGAGAAAAAGAAGAGGTTGAAACTCTATTTGCAGATGACATGATTGTATACGTAGAAGACCCAATGGTATCCATAAAAAAATTCCTGGAAGTAATACATGAATACAGTAAAGTTGCAGGATACAAAATCAACGTACAGAAATCTATAGCATTTCTATATATGAACAGCAGGAAGATTGAGATAGAACTGAAAAAAGTAACTCTATTTACAACAGCAACAAAACGTATAAGATACCTAGGAATAACTCTAACCAAAGAAGTTAAACACCTCCACAAGGAAAACTACAAGAAGCTAAAAAAAGAAGTTGAAAATGACACAAAAATGTGGAAGGAGATCACATGTTCCTGGATTGGAAGAATTAATATACCCAAATTAATCTACATAATTAATGCAATCTCAATCAAAGTAACAGACACATTCTTTACAGATCTAGAAAAGACAATCATAAAATTTGTCCGGAATCATAAAAGACCTCGTATTGCCAAAGCAATCCAGCACAAGAAGAGTGGAATGGGCGGCATCTCACTCCCAGACCCAAAAATATACTACAAGGCGCTGGTAATCAAAACAGCATGGGGGGGGGACCAGCAGTTAGCGTAATGGCTATGTCGCTGGACTCCCACGTAGTCGACCGCGGTTCGAGTCCCGGACCCGGCGGCTTAAACTCACGCCGGGCGCGTGTGCGTGCGTGCCCAAGATCCCGAGAGGAGAATGGAGGAGAAGGGATTGCGGCGTGGCCATCCCCCCTGGGGGGTGATTTCCTGCTTTCTATCTCTCTGTCTCTCTCTGTCTGTCTGGCGAGCGCACGCACCCTATAGCAAAAACCTCTCCAAAAAAAAAAAAAAAAAAACAGCATGGGGGACCAGCAGGTGGCATGGTGGTTAAGGTGCTGGACACTCCCACATGGCCAACCACAGTTTGAGTACTGGACCTGATGGCTTGCTTTCTCACTTTCCCTCTCTCTCTGGCCAAATTTAAATAAATGAATGAATAAATAAAATTAAATAATTCTTTAATAAAAAATAAACAGCATGGTCCTGGCACAGAAACAGACACGTGGACCAATGGAACAGAATAGAGTCCCCAGAAATAAATTCCCAAACATACAGCCAACTGATTTTTTTTTTTTTTTTTTTTTGCCACTGACAAAAATCAACTCAAGGTGGGTCAAAGATCTAAACCTAAGACCTCAAACTATAAAACTGCTCCTGGAAAACTCTGGGGAAACTCTTGGAGACATTGGGGTAGGCAAAAACTTCTTAAGTAAGACCCCAAAATGCAGTCAATAATCCCCAAAATAGACAAGTGGGATTATATCAGACTAAGAAGTTTTTGCACGGCAAAAGATACAGTAATTAGTGTGAATCAACAGCCCTCAGAATGGGAAAATATTTTTGTAAACTATGCACCAGAAAGGGACTGATAACCAGAATACACAAGGAACTCAAGCAGCTGTCCCAAAACAAGATGGTCAACCCTATTAAAAGATGGGAAAATTAAAAAATAAATAAATAAATAAATAAATTAATTAAAAAAAGAAAAAAAGGGAGCCAGCAGTTAGCGTAATGGCTATGTTGCTGGACTCCCACGTAGTCGACCGCGGTTCGCGTCTCGGACCCGGTGGCTTACAACTCACGCCGGGCGCGTGTGCGTGCGTGCCCAAGATCCCGAGAGGAGAATGGAGGAGAAGGGATTGCAGCGTGACCATCCCCCCGGGGGGTGATTTCTCGCTTTCTGTCTCTATGTCTCTGTCTGTCTGGCGAGCGCACACGCCCTATAGCAAAAAACCTCTCCAAAAAAAAAATATATATATATAAAAAGATGGGAAAATTAATCAAAAAACCACTCTCTAAGGATGACATATGAATAGCCAAAAGTCATATGAAAAAATGTTCAACATCCCTCATTGTAAGAGAAATGCAGATCAAAACCACAATGAGGTGGTAACCTAACCCCAGTCAGAATGACTAAGATTTTAAAAAAAAAAAAAAAAGATAAGTGCTGGCGGGGTGGTGAAAGGGGAACTCTCTCTTTTTTTTTTCTTTTTTGGAGAGGTTTTTCGCTTTTAGGGCGTGTACACTCGCCAGACAGACAGAGAGAGACATAGAGACAGAAAGCGAGAAATCACCCCCCAGGGGGGATGGTCACGCCGCAATCCCTTCTCCTCCATTCTCCTCTCGGGATCTTGGGCAAGCACGCACATGCGCCCGGCGTGAGTTTTAAGCCACCGGGTCTGGGATGCGAACCACGGTCGACTACGTGAGAGTCCAGCGACATAGCCATTACGCTAACTGCTAGTTCCCAAAGGGGAACTCTCTTAAACTGCTTGTGGGAATATAAATTGGTCCAGCCACTGGGGGAAACAATTTGGAGATTCCTCAAAAATCTACAAATAGAACTACCATATGATCCAGCAATCCCACTCCTTGGTGTCTACCTAAAGGACAGAAGAATTCTTAATCAGAAAAGTGCTTGCACATCAATATTTATTGCAGCATTATTCACAATCGCTAAGACATGGAACCAACCCAAATGACCACGAACAGATGAAGGGATTGAAAAACTGTGGCACATATACTCTATGGAATACTACTCAGCCATAAAAAACAAGACCCTGGCTTTTGACAGAAAGTGGGTGAATATGGAAGATTTACTACTGAGTGAAGCAAGCCAGGCTATGAAAGAGAGACATTGTATGTCTCCACTTAATATATACTGAGTGTCCTCACTCTACAACCGAAACTGAGTGACTAAAGGATATAGAAGCACAGGAAATGGTTGCAAATACCAGATATAGTGTGGGAAGAGGGTGGATGAAGGAGTAGAGTCTGAGGAAGGACATTAAGGAGAAAAATAGAGAGGCTTACCATTAATGGGACAAAGAAATGGGGTATTATTTGTTGAAGATAACTTTATAGTACTATCAACTGGACTGGGGAGAAATGTACACATGTTGAAATATTCACTTTGCAAGCTAAATAACATGATTGAATGTATAAAAGAACTTGAAATAAAATTTTTAAAAAGGTTAATATTAGGGGAAGCTGGGTAAAGGATAAACAGAACTCCTTATATTAGTCATGCAATTTTTATAATTAGTCTAAAATTATCGGGGACTGGTCCTATAATACATTAATTAAGGTAGCCAGATCCCACATGGCTGATCACAGTTCGAATCCCAGTCATACACTGGGCACATGCGTCTATCCCAAATCCTGACAGTATGGACAAATGGAGGAGAAAGGATTCCAGCATGACCACATCCCATTGGGCAGTGCTTTCTCTCTCTCTTTCATTCTCTTTTCTCTTTTTTGAGAGAGATATTTTTACTATAGGGTGCATGCACTTGCCAGAGAGACAGAGAAACAGAGAGAAAGTGAGAAATCACCCCTAATCACCCCTTCCCTACCGCCACCAGGGGATGGCCATGCTGCAATCCCTTCTCCTCCAGTCTCCTCTTTAGATTTTGGGCACGCAGGCACACCTGGCATGAGCTTTAAGCTGCCGGGTCTAGGACTCAAACTACGGTTCAACTAGGTAGGAGTCCAGCAATGTAACCACTATGCCACCTGCTGGTTCCTATTTTTCACTGTCTCTAGTAATAAAATAATAATAATAATAATAATTTAACATAAACACTTTAATTAAGCAACTATGTCTGGACTTATATTGCTCTGAAAGTATCTTGGATCTTAGCATTTTCCAAACCGCAGCGCCTTAGTTATATACATTTTGGCCAGCAGGTGGAAGCACTTGACCAGATTCCCATCTGCAAAACCCAGAAAGAAAGGGACTGACTGGACCACGGCAAGAGAGAGGTAAAAGCAACAAGCTATCCCAGTCCCGGCCACGGCACACAGAACCCCGGCCACGGCACGTGGGGCAGAGCCCCGGCCACGGCACGCGGGGGGTTGGAAAAAAAAAATCATGTTTATCATAAAAAATAATTAGAATAATAATAATAATGATTGGGGGAAACATAGGAAAGATATTGAATGTTGAAGCGGGGAGATTAATGTCTCTGCACTGACTGACATGCATGGCATTCCCTTTTGAAAAAGCAATGTAATACACTGTAAAGTTATATGTAATTCAATGTAATAAAAAAAAATAGATAATAAAAAAAAAGGAGGTAACGTCACTATTTGATGTACAGTCAGTACAGGGAGATGCCATTTTTATGGGTACTTAAGTAATGAGGCATGAGGAATTAACTAGTAAACAGTGATGTAAGGCTTGGAGGCAAAATTATTCACCTCCACCCTACCACACCCTATCCCACCCGCAGCCTGGAGGTCACGGAGGAACCCTAGACACTGCCTCTGCTGGGTGCCCAGTGCCACACTGTTGAGAAATACCAAAGGGCTACTTGCAAATTCTTAAAAACGCTTAAAAATGAATTGCAAAAAAAAAAAAAACAAAAAAAAAAACAAAAAAAAACAAAAAAAAAAACACTATGAATTGTATGATAATATAGAAAGTTTCATCATTTAACAATCATTTTAAAAACAAAACTATAACCAGGCCAGCTCCGTGGCCCGGGGGTTAAGGCAGCTGGATGACACACGGCCCACCGCAGTTGAAGTTGTGGATATGATGGCTTTGCCAGTTGCTTGTGCATGTCCCAACTCCTGACAGAATGAAGATATTACAAAGGGACTGTGACCACATCTCATGAGGGGTGCTGTCTCTCTGGCAAGCACATGCACCCTCTGGAAAAATTAATTCAATGAATGAATGAAGAAAGAAAGAAAGAAAGAAAGGTAACCAAATGTAGTATTTTTTTTTTCTTAGACCTGGAAGGAACTCCACTCAGTTGCCCTTCTCTTGCCCCCAGTGAGACATGGTCATACCACAATTCCTTCTCCTCCATTCCTGTCCTGTTGCAATTTGGGGCACAAACACACATATGCTCAGCATGTTTTTCAAGTTGTCAGGGCTGGGATTTGAACCATGGGCAGCTATGTGGGTTCCTTAACCACTAGGCTAGGGGACTATTTATTGGGGGGAATTATTTAATTTTATGTATTATTATCAGTATTAGTATTATTAAATTTGACCAGGAAGAGAGGGAAAGTGAAAAAGCAAACCACCAGGTCTGGGACTCGAACCACGTTCAACCATGAAGGAGTCAAGTGCCCTAACCACCATACTACCTGCTGGACTCCCCACACACATACACACTTTTTTTTTTTTTTTTTTTTTTTTAAAGATAAGCTCTCTCATCTTGCGATCCTCCTACCTCAGCCTTCTGAGTAGCTAGGACTACAGGCCTGTGTAACCTTCACAGCTTTTCAGAGTGGGCCAGGACTGGAGCCTGGGCCTCCCGTGTGGCTTTGCCCTGTAGAGCAGCAACATCTACAAGTGCCCACAACCATGGCCGGGCCCAGGGTAAGGACCTGTTGAAATGATCAGAGCCAGCAGATGCCAGAGCAGGGACTTAAAGCTAATGTGTCCGTTCCTTACTCCACATAACAGAGACCCATTCTAACCTCATGCCTTTAATCTATGAAGGAAGGGCTCACGGGTGACAAGGATCTGGGTTGCCTTCCAACACTGACACGAGCAATTCTCTGATGAAATTGAGTTGTACCAATTACTAGGCCAAACCCTCGTAAGACATACAGAAGGATTTAATAACATTTTCACCCAGCCTCAGTGTTGCTGTTGGTTGATACTGAACTGCAGTTCTGGAAGCCACAGGGACAACCTTGGGTTCGGATCCCCAGGCAAGTCAACCCGAAGCACAGGGCACATACACATCCTCAAGTTCTTGACAGGCTAGAGAGCTGGGGTAAGGGGATTGCAGCAGACGGTACCCTGTCAAGGGTGAGTCTCTTTCTCATTCTCATGCGCAGACAGGCTCTCTACCATGAGTAAAATAAATGACCTTTTAAAAACGTGTTTCAAGGCCAGTCAGTGGTGTGGTAGTCGGAGCAGCTGGATCCCATGTGGCCAACTGTGTGGTTCGTGTCTTGGACCCAGTGGCTTGAAAAATACCCCAGGCACATGAGCATGTGTGTGTGCTCAAAATCCCAAGAGGAGAAAGGAGGAGAAGAGATTGCAGCATGGCCATTCCCCCTGGGAGGGGGTGATTTTGCTCTCTCTTTCACTAGTGAGTGCACATGCCTTATTGCAATTTTTTTCAAAAAAAAAAAAAAAAGATTCACATTCTAATATTTCTGAGAACGTCTATTCCCCATTTCTTGGCCCCACCCAACTAGCCCCTTCTTTTCCTCATTGAAGTGGAAGGATAATGGCTATGAAAGGTAAAACCCAAAGCCTCTGACCAGAGCTTCCTGCTACTTCATAAGCTTCTCCCAGACTGACCTCAATCACTAGGCCTCAAACCAAACAAACAGAAAAAGAAATCTATTTAAAGATATCCTTTCTACCACTCCTAATCCATAGCCTCCTGCTAATGGACAGATGGGCATCACAGTGCCTGCCCAAAGAGCTCCCAGCTCTATTAAAACACTCGGTTAACATGCACTCCTCAGCCTCCCAGAACTGCCCCCAGCCTCTCAGAAAGACAGGAAGTGCATGGGCTTCAGACTCAGCCAGAATCCGGCAAGGGTTCCTGGGGCCTAGTCTTGAGAGGCATACCGACAGACAAGGATGAGCGTGAAGAATCCAATCTAAGAGGAGCTAGTTCTGCTTCTGTTTCTGGACCAGACCCAAATTAGGACCATTGAGGGCAGTTTTCTTTGGGGAAATCCCAAAGTCTAGTCCGAAGCAGCTGGCCCAGGAAGCTAGGGAGCCCACATACAGGTAGTTCTCACTGGCTCCTCCCGAGAGAGATCTTGGTTTGTTTTAATTTGCTGTAGGGCACGTGCACTGGCCTGAAGCATTCCCGCAGGGGAGGGCTACACCACAATCCTTTCTCCTTCATGCTCTTCTCAGGATTTGGGGCATGCACATACACGTGCCCAGCATGTCTCTCAAGCTGCCAGGTCCAGGACTCAAATCAAGCAATTGGCTTTATGTGATCCAGCCTCCTTCGGCACCACACCACCAGCTGGCCCAGGACTCCTTAGATGTAGGGGCTCAGACATGATTCTGAGGTCCGTATGTTTGAGGGACCCTGGAGCTCCGAATGACTCCCATCTGCATTCACTCCCATCTAATTCTAATGGTTCCTTTGGACACACAATATGCTAAGACCCAGGGGCAGGCTGCAGTCCTGGGACATGCCTCCTTGGCTTCTTCAGAGCCTCTTGCTACATCCATTGTGAATGTGATAGGATGTGGGTAAGAGGGCCTGGACACTGTGATGCAAGAACCCTGGCTTTACATAACACACGCCCTGCCCTGCTGACAGTGCAAAACTTAATACAAGAACTCAAAACCCACAAAGAGGTAACTCAAGAGCGACAGCCATGCACCGCTGCAAACGTCCTGGTTCTAATTTGATGCCATCTCTCCACCCCGCCCCGGCAGCCCATCCCTCATTGTCATGACATTTGCTTTTCAGTCACCAGAACACAAAGGAAAACGTAACAGCCATGACTGCTCTGATCTGATGATCTTCGTGTGAAGAAGCTGAAGTTCCAAGGGGAGGAAAACAACCCAGTTAATGTTTCAAATTTCAATGTACATCTTTTCAGAAAAGGGAGAACATTTTTCTAGAATCTAAATAATATTCTTGATTTTAACCAAATGATGTGATTATATTCCTTAATATAAAATTCCCAGTTAAAATTGAAATTTCCCTGCCAAGAAAGAGCAAACATCCAGTCTTCATCCCTGTGCAAGCCCCAGAACCAGTAATGAAAAACCCACAGGGGTAACGGGGGGTATGGAACTGTCTGAGTATGGCAAATGCCTATGTATAGCGAGTGCCTGGTCCTTTTTGGCCTGTCATTAACTAGCTAGCATAGCTTTGGCTGTGTTGGCTACCTCGCTGAGTGCATGGTTTTCTGATTCAGGACTGCTTGTTCTGTCCACCAGTGAAAAGCCTTTGGAGGTAAGAGGTCTGTTACTAGAAACCTGCTTGTTGGTTCAAAGGTGCAGCCCCTTGTCTGAAGACCAAGAAAGATCTGAGGGAAACCGCAAGCCTTGTTTCTGCTCAACTCCACACTGAAGTTCGAGGTCTAAGGAAAGAACAGTGTGCATATAAATGGAACCCAAGACTTGAAGAGCATCTGGAAGGGAATCTTTAAGTCCTGTCTTGTGCAACCTCGCTGTTCATGTTAGCATGTGGTGATTTTAGCCTTTTGAATCAAACTGCTTTTCTTTTCTATTCTTTTCTTTTTTCTAGTTTTGCTATAGGATGCATGCACTCACGGGAAAGAGACAGAGAGAGAGAAAGTGAGAAATCACCCTTGAGGGGGATGTCCATGCCACAGTTCCCTTTCCTCCACTCTCCTTTTAGGATTTTGGGCACTCACGCACAAGAGTCCAGCATGTTTTTCAAGTTCCTGGGTCAGGACACAAGCCACACGGTTGGTCATGTGGGACCTGGTGTCTTAACTTCCATGATGCCAGCTGGCTCTCAAACTACATTTCTTTTATGGGAAGGAAAAAAAATATCAAATTTCCCAAACTGTCCCTAAAAATGTACTTTATTTATTTATTTATTTATTTATTTATTTATTTATTTTAGGTTTTTGCCATAGGGAGCATGTGCTCTCTGGGGAAAGACAGAGAGAATGAAAATAAGAAATCACCCTCCAGCAGCATGGCCACGTTGTAATCCTTTCCCTTCCATTCTCCTCTTAGAATTTGGGGCATGCATGCAACATGCGGCCAGCATGATTTTCAAGCTGCCAGGTCCAGGATTTGAACCATGGTCGACTATGTGTGAGTCTAGTGCCTTAACCACCATGCCACCTACTGGTCCTACCTAAACATACCGTATACTCAGTCTGCCTAAACTAGGATCTAATACAGGATCATACATTACATCTGTTTCTTATGTCCCTATAGTCTTTCTTTGTGTTTTTAATTTGATTTTTTTCTTTCATGATAGTGAGAGAGAGAGAGCCAAGCACTCACACGTAATCGCCCCACCAAGGCCTCTTCCCCAGGCTACTAAGAGCTCAGGGGTTTCTAGGTCAACCAGGGAACCCAACCTGCACTCTTCGTATGGATTCAGCATCGTTCAGAGAGTGACCCCTAAGTCACGGAGCTGCTGCCTCTCTATAGTCTTAATCCATGACAGTCCCTCTTTGTCCTGTTACTGGCTCTTTGAAAAATGGGGTCAGTTGGCCTGCCTGGCCTCCTGAGTGTGTCTAGTGACTTCCTGCTGTTGCTTAGCCTGTTTCTCTCTCTCTTACATGTCCTATAACATGGAAGTTAGATCTAAAAGTTTGAGATTCAGGTTACATTTTTTAAAAATAATTACTTATTTTATTTATCATTTTTTTTTTTGGAGGGAGAGGTTTTCACTATAGGGCGCGTGCGCTTGCCAGACAGACAGACAGAGAGACATAGAGACAGAAAGCGAGAAATCACCTCCCGGGGGGATGGTCATGCCACAATCCCTTCTCCTCCATTCTCCTCTCGGTATCTTGGGCACGCACGCACACACGCCCGGCGTGAGTTTCAAGCCACCGGGTCCGGGACACGAACCGCGGTCGACTACGTGGGAGTCCAGCGACATAGCTATTACGCTAACTGCTGGTTCCCTTTTATTTATCATTATTATAATTATTTTAATTTGACCAGAGAGAGAAAAGGAAGTGAGAAAGCAAGCTGCCCAGTCTGGGACTCAAACCTCAGTCAGCCATATAGGAGTTCACACCCTTAACCACCATGCCACCTACCAGCTGCCAGGTAACTTTAAAAATATATATATTTATTTATCTACTTATTTATTGTGATTTTTTCAAGCTGCTGGGTCTGGGACTCAAAACTGCAGTAAGCCATGTGGAATCTAGTGCCCTTAACCACCACACCACCTGCTGTTACCAGGTAACATTTTTTAAAGTGACAGAATTCTTTTTTTTTTTTTTTTTTTTTTTTTTTTTTTTTTTTTTTTTTTGAGAGAGAGAGCTGTTTGTTATAGGGCTCGTGCGCTTGTCAGACAGGCAGAAAGCGAGAAATCACCCCCCCAGGAGAGATGGCCACACCCCAATCCCTCCTCCTCCATTCTCTCAGGATCTTGGGCACAGACGCACACATGCCCGGCATGAGTTTAAGCCTCTGGGTCCGGACTCAAACCACGGTCAACCACATGGGAGTCCAGCAACATAACCGTTTTGCCATCTGCTGGTCCCTCCCAGAATTCTAGCTCATAAATGAAGAAATTGCATAGGAAGGTTGAGTTACATTCATGACAATTACATAATTTATATAACGTATCAAACGTGTATCAGACTTACACTGCTCAGTGAGATTACATTTCTCTTAATCTCACGGAACAAAACCAAGTTATTTATTGTACGGTTGGGAGTCTTGGAGAATCTAGTAAATCACAACCTAATGAGCTGATATGGCTTGGAAGAAATCCTCTAAGGGAAACTTCTCTGCTTTCTCTTCTGAACTAGATCTGTTTGTTTCCACCTTTGGACTCATGGCCCTCCCCTGATCCCACTCTCGGTTCTGGTCATGGTCCAGTCCCTTCACTTCACACCTGCTCTGCCCGGTCTCTGTCTTGGCCCTGAACCTGAAAGCGGGTCCAGAAGAGGACACATACATATGTTGGAATATGGATAGAATATTTTTGGAAGGTTATATAAGACTCTGGTGAGCGTGCTGGCTGACGGGCAGTGGGAAGTAATCGGGAACTGAGGGCATGGGGTAGGAGGAACACTAATTTTAATGTATAACCTTTTGTCCTGTGTTGAGTTTCTTTTACCGCATTATTTATTTATGTTTAATTTGATGGGAGAGAGAGAGACAAAGTGAGAAAGCAAGCTATCAGGTCTGAGACTCGGACTGTGGTTGGCCAGGGGGCCCAGAGCCTTAACCACCATGCCACCTGCTGCCCCCCATTAGTTAATTTTTAACATGCATCATGCCATGAATTCATGGGGAATAGGTTCCAGAAGCTCAGGCTCCTTTCCACTGGTTCTCAGAAGTGTGCTTCTCTGGGTGGAGCAGGCTGGTGCGTTAGTTGAACCAGGTCCCTTTCTCTTTGGCGTCCGTTTTCTGGTCATTTTCCTTCACACGTTTTAGGAAGCGCTCTCTGCTCCTGGAATGCTTACTATGCTCAACACACACATTAATTCTCTTGGCAAGAATCTTGGCCTTAGCTTATTTGTTTACAGCAATGCCAACAGCATGCTGGGTAACATTGTAGACTCTTCCAGTTTTGCCATGGTAACATCTGTGGGGAATTCCTTTTTGAACAGTACCCATTCCCTTGATGTCTACAATATCACCTTTTTTGTAGATTTGCATGTATGTTACCAAAGGAACCACTCCGTGTTTTCTTTTTCTTTTTTTTTAAAGAATAGTTTATTTAACTTTATTTATTTGTTTATTGATTTTAATTTGTCTAGAGAGGAGAGAGGGAGAGAGAAAGTAAGAAAGCAAGCTGCCAGATCCGGGACTAGAGCCACAGTTGGCCATATGGGAGTCCAGCACCCTTAACCACCACACCACCTGCTGGCCCCCATTCCATGTTTTCTAAAAGGCCTAGAGAACATATATCCGGTGCCTCTCCTCTTTCCCTCTCTGTTCATCATTTTGGCTAATTACTGGAAGATGGTGGTTCCGGCCAAAAGCTGTTGTTGTTTTTAACACAGTGATCCATAACATTACCATTCTTGGGAAGATTTGCATATTTTTAAGAGAGATTCTTTTCTACAGGGTGTATGAGAGACAGAGAGAGAAAGCAAGAAATCACCCCTCCCCCCTAACCCCAGGGTGATGGCCATGCTGCAATCCCTTCTCCTCCATTCTCCTCTTGAGAGTTTGGGCAAGCAAGCACACACATGCACCTGGCATGAGTTCTTTTCTTGTTCTTGTTGTTGTTGTTTTTGTAAAGAATCATTTTATTGAGAAACCAGCAGATGGTGTAATGGCTATGCTGCTGGACTCCCATAGAGTTGACTGCAGTTCGAGTCCCAGACCCAGTGGCTTAAACTCACACCAGGTGCATGTGCATGTATGGCCAAGATCCCAAGAGGAGAATGGAGGAGAAGGAATTTCAGCATAGCCATCCCTCTTGGGAGGTGATTTCTTGCTTTCTGTCTGTCTCTTTGTCTTTCTGGCAAGTGCATGCACCCTATAGCAAAAACCTCTCCAAAAAAAAAAAAAAAGTTATTTTATTGAACTTAATTTAATTAATTTACTTATTTTAATTTGACCAGAGAGGGACATAGTAAGAGAGTGAGAGAGAGAAGGAAAGTTAGAAAGTAAGCTTCCAGGTCTGGGACTTGAACCGCAGTGGGCCATGTGATTAACTACCTTAACTTTAACCTTAACCACCACATCACCTGCTGTCCCCCTGGTGGGGGACAGGTAAGAAAGCAAGCTGCCAGGTCTGGGACTCGAACTACGATTGACTGCATGGGAGTCCAGTGACGTAACCATTACACCATCTGCTATTCCCCCGATTTGCATTTTAACATCACTTTAACTAAAGTCATCTAATACCGATAGTTTCAGGAGGCTGTTATCGCGGTAAGAAAGATAGTTTACCTAGGAGAAAGCCTTATTCCAACTCTCCTGAAGTTACAGTGCTGGCTCAAGACTGGCCCTGGTATGTTTCTGGGGTGAAGCGGAAGGTGGCTTCTACGAGTGTCTACTCAGGCAGGTGTGGCTGTGGCCTTTACTGCCCCTGTACAGGGTGGTGGCCTGCCCTGCCCCAGTCTAAGGAGAGACAGGTATTTTTAACCTTGGTGTTGGCTTACTCAGGGTTTCAGACATCCTCCGGTGTGTACTAAGAGACAAGAAAGCCGAGATAGAGCACTTGGACTCATTTACCCTCACCTCCATGTGCTGGTTTTACGCACTTGGTAGAACTGGACCCGCAAAGCTGTTAGACATGAAAACTAGGTATGTGACTTTCCCAGAAACCCTTTGGATATTGTCTTTCTTTTGTTTCTGACACAAGCTGAGTGCGGGGATGGGTAGCTAGCCTTCCCCGCCCCCACGGGGAAGAGGATCAAAAACCTACCTCCAGATCACCTAGGTAGACCAGGAAGAGAAACCAGATGTGGGTCTATTACAAAAGAACTAGAATTACAGGTAGGTTATTTAGGTTCTTGTCAGAAGGTGGTGTGCTTAGTCATAAGACTAATGGCACGTGCATGAGGCAAGTCCAGTCAACAGGAAATTGATGTCTGTGAGATGGAGACACCAATTGAAATGTGTGTGCTACATGGAAAAGTTCTTTGGAATTTGGGGTAGGGCGGGTTTTTTTCTCATCAAAAGAGAGAGAGAAGGGATACTGATTTGTTATTAACAAAAGAGGGATGCAGACATATCACTTACGTAAATACCTATCACCACAAGCCACCAGCTGACCAAACGCTAGTCTAGCAATTATCTTTTGTTTGCCCATTTGGGGATAATTATCCCTCCCCTTAAGAGAAATGAAGGTTAAACTTAAGCAGGTAGTAAGTTTGGTTTCAAAAAATAAACACAACGGCAAAAAATAAACACAACGGAAAGATAAGTCTACAGGACCATCAAAATTCTGACTATAGAGCCAGCCAGGTGGCATGGTGGTTAAGAGGGCTGGACCTCAGATGCCCAACTGCGTGGTCTGAGTCCTAGACCTGGTAGCTTGAAAAACACAGTGGGCAAGTGTGCGTGCATGCCCAAAATCCTGAGAGGAGAATGGAGAAGGGATTGCAGCATGGCCATGCCCCCTGGGAGGTGCTTCCTTATTCTCTCTCTCTCTCTCCCTCTGACAAGTATATTTAAATAAAAACAAATTCTGGGGACCAGCAGATGGCATAAAAGTTACCTCCTAGATGTCACAAAGTCGACCATAGTTTGAGTCCCGGACCCAGAGGCTTAAAACTCACACTGACATGTGTGCTCAAGATCCCAACAGGAGAATGGAAGAGGGGATTGCAGGGTGGCCATCCCCCTGGGGAGTGATTTCTCTCCTTCTGTCTCTGTCTCTCCAGCGAGCACACATACCCTATAGCAAAAATAAATAAATAAATCTCTCAAAAAAAATGAAATCCTAAAATAATAAGATTATTATGATCCTGTGCCAGGGCCAAGACAAATTTCCTGGGGGAACAGAATAAAAATAGGAATCACTAAATCTTTGTTTTTCACTTTACTCCCTATTTCTTCAGCAGTATAAAATGACACAATTAATTATAGAACACTGAATTCTCAGTGACATTTAAAATCAGAATTCATTTATAGACCCTATCTGCATAGTCTAATACCTGTTGCCACACAGACTTAACTACACAACCTTGGTTCTAGTACCCTGCTTCTTAATTGGAAGAAGAATCTGGAAATTATTGCCAAACTGCATTAGTCAAAACAGGTGACTGTATTTTCCTTTCCGGTGTGAGGCAGCACAAGATAAATTTAGTTTCTATTATTTTTTGGTTTCTCAGGAAGCTCAGGATTTGATAAATAAATTAAGATTACTGATCTGATCCATTTCAATTTTTCAGTTCCTTTTGGAGAGTTTCTGACCAATAATGAAATGTCTTTTTATCACTCAAAGGCTCACTGTGAACGATACCTGGGATCTTTTTTGTTGTTAAAACATGTTTAAACCAGTTAATAACCACAACCAATTAGACGGTTTATGTAGCCTGTTTAATGTCATGTTGACACCTGATTTCTGGCCTTTTGTTTTCCATTTTGTATTCCCTCATTCCAGAAACGTAAAATCAGAGCCATTCTAGGATTGTCCTAAGAGCTGCATGAGAGAAGGTATAAGAGCTCGCCTTTCTTTTTGAAGAAACAGGTTTTTATTTTTTAAGGTTTTTGCCATAGGGCATATGCACTTACTGGAGAGAGACAGTGAAATGGTGAGAGGGAAAGTGAGAAATCACCCCCCAGTGGAGAAGGGGAGGTGATTGCCGTGCCACTCAGGATTTTGGGCACACGTGCTCATGCACCCAGTGTGAGTTTCAAACCACCAGGTCCAGGACTCAAACTGCAGCCAGTCATGTAGGCATCCAGCACCTTAACCACTGTACCACCTGCTGGCCCCATCAGTGTATTTTTAAGTTTTATTTATTTATTCTATGAGAAAGAGAGAGTCTGAGAGACAGAGAGACAGGCACCTCCAACAGAGACTTCACACCACCAATCTACCCCCAGCTTCAGCTAGCACCAGATTATGCACACCCATGCCCAGCAATGCTCAGGGAGGCCCATGTGGGTCAGCCTCATAAAGCATTACATTAGCCTTGTGCCACCATCTGGCCCCTATTGGTGACGAATTCTAAGGAAACCCAGACAGCAATAAATAATGTATGAATAAATGCTAAGATTTTAAGGAGGGAAAGAGTCCTATAGGAGAAATTTCCCAGGAAAAAATAGAAGAAAGAAGAGTGAAACTTTTTAAAACTAAGTCAAGCATATGGTGCAATGGTTACATCGCTGGACTCCCACATAGCCAACCATGGTTCAAGTCCCAGACCAGGTGGCTTAAAACTCACGCTGACGCATATGCGTGTGTGCCCAAAATCCAGAGAGGAGAATGGAAGAGAATGGATTGTGGCGTGGCCATCCCTCTTGGTGGTGGGGGGAGAAGGGGATTTCTGATTTTCTGTTTCTCCGGGGAGTGCACGCGCCCTATAGCAAAAACGTCTCAAAAAAAAAAAAAAAAAAAAAAAAGAAAAAGAAAAAGAAAGAAAGAAAGAAAGAAAGAAAGAAAGAAAAGAGAAAGAAAGAAAGAAAACCTTTATAACAGTAATAGAATTTAAGGCACTTCTAGCAACATGGCAGACTAGCTACTCAGAATAGCTACCCCAACTGAACATCTAGACCTACAGTGACATATGCTTAGTATTATTATCTGTATCATGCAAAGAAAAAGCAGTTGTTCAGGACCAGGATAAAAGTGTGAACTGACTCCAAATGGTGAACAATACCTGCACAGGAAAGTTTGAGTTACCCTGGAGGCAGGCCCTAACAAGCCACCCTAAAAAGTCTGTATGGGTCTTCTTGGGCTGCCATAACAAAATACTACAGACCAGGTGGCTTAACAACACATATTTATCTTCTTACAGTTCTGGAGGCTGAAAGTCCCAGAGTAAGGTACCAACGGGTTTGGGGAGGCCTCTCTTTGGTCTGCAGGCTGTCTCCATCTTGCTGTTTCTTTTTTGTTTTGTTTTGGTTTTTTTGTTTTGTTTTTGTTTTGTTTTTTGGAGAGGTTTTTGCTATAGGACGCGTGCTCTCGCCAGACAGACAGAGAGAGACAGAGAGACAGAAAGCGAGAAATCACCCCCCAGGGGAGATGGCCATGCCGCAATCCCTTCTCCTCCATTCTCCTCTCAGGATCTTGGGCACACACGGGCACGCATGCACACACGTCCGGCGTGAGTTTTAAGCCACCGGATCCAGGACTTGAACCGCGGTCGACTACATGGGAGTCCAGCGACATAGCCATTACACTAACTGCTGGTCCCTCCATCTTGCTGTTTCTTCATGTGGCCATTTCTATGCAACCACCTTCCTGGTGTTTCTTCCTCATGTAAGGACACCAGCCATGTTGGAGGGGGGTCTTACCGAAAGTGCTTCATTTCAAATGAATCATTTTTAAAAACCCCTTACCCCCAGTAAGCTTACATTCTGAGGTCCTAGAGGTTGGGACTTACATACATAAATTTGGAGGGCAAAGAGAGGGACAAAATGCAGAGAGCCTAAGACTTGAATCGGTGGCAACATGAAGGTGCTGAACCTTAGACTTCAGATTAAAGCAAGGACCCTGCAAGGGGCCGAATAGCCAGGCAGGAGGTGCCTCTGTGTGTGATGCAACTGGACATTCCCTCTGGGAGAAACGATCTATGTTTAGAGCCTGAGGGCCCCAACAGATTAAGAACAAACAAATGCACACTCGCTACCAAAGCTCAAGGAAGAGAAAAGGCACTGTGAGTGGTTATCAGCAAAAACAGAGTTAGAAACCTTAGATATTTTCAGTGCTAGAATTGTGAAACAAAGAATATACATTGGTAACACCTGAAATGTCTAAAGAAATAAGAGTTGCACATGCCAGGAGCATGTGTGTGCATGCTCAAGATCCCGGGAGGAGAATGGAGGAGAAGGGATTGCAGCATGGCCATCCCCCCAAGGGGGGTGATTTCTCAATTTCTGTCTCTCTGTCTCTCTGGCAAGCACATGTACCCTGAAGCAAAAATCTATCTCAAAAAAAAGAAAAGAAAAAAAAAGAAAAAAGAAAAGAAAAGAAAAAGACATGAGTTAGAATTGTAAAAATCAAAAAAAGATAAAATTAGTGGAGCTAATTGGAAAAAGATCTACATAGAACTTTTTTAAAAGATTTTTAAAATTTATTTTATTATTATTATTATTACTATTAATTTGCTATAGGGCATGTGGAATCAGCAGAGAGAGACAGAGACAGAGACAGAGAGACAGAGAGGGAAAATGAAAAAGCAAGCTGCCAGGTCCAGGACTCAATGGCCAAGTGGGAATCCAGTGCTCTGACCACCATGCCACGTGCTGGTCCCACCATATAGAACTTCTAAAAGAAAAAATATGAATATAGAATTTTTTCAAACTCCATGGGAAGATTAAATAACAGGCCAGAAAGAACTGAAGCAAAAATTGACTAACTGGAAAAGGGATCTTAAAATATTTGAACCTTAAACAATGTTTAGCATATAGCTAATTAAAATCTCAGGAGAGATTAAAGATTCTGCAAGAGAGGCAATATTTAAAGAAACTAGTACTGAACTTTTTCCAAACTGAAGAAAGAGGAGAATCCACAGATCCAGCAAGAACAATCTATACCAAGGAAGGTAACTTTCTTAAAACTCTAAGCCTAGTTAAATAATAGTGAAATCTATAGAACACTGGAGACAAAGGCAAGATATTTTCTTGGAGAGAAAAGGCAAACTGACCACAAAGAAACAATAATTACAGTAATAGAAAACAGTGGAATAGCACTTTCAACGTTTGAAAGAAAACAACTGATCATTTAGTACTGTATATTGTGTCAAACTATTTTCCAAAAACAAGAATAAAATGAAAATGTTTCAGATAAACAAAAATGGAATTTACCACCAATAGACTCGCACTATGGGAATTTCTAAAGGATTTTGTCTGAGTTTGGGTTCACCTCAAAATATACACTGATTTAAGTAAAAGTGGTTTATTTGACAGGTGTTCCCAGGAAATACTTGTAGGTAAGTAAGACATGACAGTGAGTGTAAAGGAAGCTAAAACAGACACATTATCAGACCAGCCAGTGACTTGTGGTTAAGGCAGCTGGATCCACATGGCCAACTGAGTGGCTCAAGTCTGGACCCAGAAGCTTGAAAAACACACTGGATATGTATGTGTGAGTGCACATGCCCAACATCCTAGCAGGAAAATGGAGAAGAGATTGCTACGTGACACACAACCCCCGCCCAGGGGGGACTCTCTCTCTCTCTCTCTCTCTCTCTCTCTCTCTCTCTTTCTCTTTCTCTCCAAGGAGCACATGCACCCTCTGGCCATTTTTCTTTTTAAAAAGGGTACATTAGGCACCGGCATATGACATGGTGGTTAATGACATTGGATTCCTACATGGCTGACCAACGTCCAAGTGACAGCTTGCTTTCTCGCTTTCCCTTTCTCTCTCTCTTTGTCTCTCTCTAGTCAAATTAAAATAATAATCATAATAATTACAAATGGAATTAAATAAATAATACAAGTTTCTTTTAGGTATATTATTGCATGGGCAACTGGAACTTATCCTAGTGGAGAATACTGAGGCCAGCATAGAAAGTATCGCGAGAGTTTTTCTACCTGAAGGGCAAGAGAGCTGGGTGTCCACCAAGTCCCTTCAGAACCTGGTTGATGACAGCTTCCAGGAGGCATTACTCTCCCCATGTCTTCCCTACTCCTGGCAGGAGCAGCCCTGGAGAGCCTGGGGCAGTCCCAGGTCTAAGAGCTAGGAGGGCCCGATGAGCTTGGAAGTAGCATTGAGGCATATGGAGAGGCTACAGGCTGTATCTGCTAGCAAGGTGGGGTAGAAAATGAAAAATGATTGTGGAAAGGGATGCGCTGGTGTGCTCTACAGAAGAACGAGTCAACGTATTAGCAACTACGTGGGTAAATATAGACTACGTGGGTAAATATAAACTATGTAGATAAATAGAAACAAACGCTGCTGGTATAAATTATAATGTTTGTACCTAACTTGTAGTTCACCACGAAAACAAAACAAAACAGAACACACTAAAATATTGGACATTGACATTCTTTATTTGTTTATTTATTTATATTTTCCAGGGGCATGTGTGCTTGCTGGAGAGAGACACAGAGAAAATTGAGAGAGAGGGGAAAGTGAGAAAGCACCCACCCCAGGGAGATAGCCATGCTTCAATCTCTATTCTTCTTGGGATTTGGGGCTCATGCATGTACCCGACATGTTTTCAAGCTGCCAGGTCCAGCACTTGAACCACACAGTCAATCATGAGGGATCTAGCCATCCTAACCACCAGTCCACCTGACCGGCCTGACACTGGCATGTATTAAACTACTGTCTGTTATCACTGTTGTGGTGAGAAGTAAAAAATTAGAAACACTTGGGGACCAGCAGTTGGTATAATGACTATGTTGCTGGACTCCCATGCAGTCGACCATGGTTCGAGTCCCGGATCCGGTGGCTTAAACTCACGCCAGGTGTGTATGCGTGTGTGCCCAAGATCCTGAGAGGAGAATGGAGGAGAAGGGATTGCAGCGTGACCATCCCCCCTACGGGGTGATTTCTCGCTTCCTCCCTCCCTCCCTCTCTCTCTCTCTCTCTCTCTCTCTGTCTTTCTGGCAAGTGCATGTGCCCTATAGTAAAACCCTCTCAAAAAAAATGAGAAACTCTAAGCATTTTTTAAGAAAATAGGATGTGATCATCTGGATTGGTAAAAGGAGGAGGAACCATATCACCATGTCCTCCTGATGGAAGAGAAGCAGGGAGTGTGGGCTAGCCTGAGTGTCTAGAAACAGCTGCAAGCTCAAATGAAGTGGAGAAACTGTGGAAGGCAATGGGTAGAGAGGCAAAGCAAGAGAAAAACCTTGAGGACCTAATGTTCATCTTGTAGGCCAGGGCTACTTCAATTTTTCCTATCTTTTCATTTTATGATAGAGTGTGTATGCATGCATGAGAGAGAGAGAAAGACTTTCGACGAGGTCTTATCATGCCGCATTCCCCTTTCCCTAGCCCTCTAGCATGTCAGGACCTTAGGTGCTCATGCCTCACATGGTTTCAGGGTAGCCTGGGGACCCAAACCCGTGGTTAGTCATGTGGTTTCCAGCACTGTGGTCTAATACATTACACATTGTGCCACCTGACTGGGTCCAAATTCTTTTCATCACACACTCCAACCATTAAAATGTTTTGAGTTTATACCCTTATATGTAATGTTTGTACTATCTTACCAACATATACATTATAAAACATACAGAGAAAAATATATATATTTTTTTAGAGAAAGAGATTTTTGCTATAGGGTGCATGTACTTGCCAGAGAGAGAGAGAGATAGAAAGTGAGTAATCACCCCCCCCCCCCCCGCCATTGGATATGGCTATACTGCAATTTTATCTCCTCCATTCTCCTCTTGGGGTTTTGGGCACGCACGCACACGTGCCTGGCATGAGTTTTAAGCCACCGGGTCCAGGACTCAAACCATGGTCGACTACATGGGAGTCCAGCAACGTAACCATTATGTCATCTGCTGGTCGCAAGAAAAAACATTTTACTAGGAGATACAGTAGGTAATATAAGCATTTAAAAATGTATATTTTGGGGACTAGCAGATGACATAATGGTTATGTCACTGGACTCCCATAGAGTCAACCACGGTTCAAGTCTCGGACCTGGAAGCTTGCTTTCTCACTTTCCTTCTCTCTCTCTGCCTAGTCTGTTTCTCTCTGGTGAACACACATCCCCCATAGGAAATTTAAAAACTAATAATAATGAGTAAATAAATAAAATTAAATAATTCCTTTAAAAATACATTATATATGTTTTAGTTTGGCCATTGTCCATGTGTACTTGCAGTGAAAGAGAGAGATAGAAGGGGAAGGAAAGTGGGAAATCACCCCCTAGTGGGGATGGTCACACTGCAGCCCCTTCTCCTTCATGCTTCTCGGGATCTGGGGCATGCATGCACACTCTCCCAGCATGATTTTCAAGCCACCAGGTCCAGACTCAAACTGTGTAGTCCTCAGCCATGGGAGGTCCAGCCACCTTGAACTCTGAACCACCTACTGGCCCTAAAGAGAATTTTTAGTATTTGTTCTTCATAGAAAACAATGATAGTATAGGCGTGAACCATAGGGGATAGGTTATGCTTCTTTATCTTGAAAATCTTCATTTCCAGAACATCGGTGTATTTTGACATTAAATTTGAGTGGCCATCATGGCTGATAAAAAAACTCTCACTAAAGTAAAGCAGACCCAAAGGAAGAAATGTGTTTATAAATCATGATAATTATTTTTTTTCCATCCCACATACCCATTATGCAAGAATTCTATTGCAATTCAACTAGGAAAATTCCATGTTCTCTGATTTCAATCAGAGTAATAATATACTAATCAAAAGGGACTGATTTATAGAGTTTTAACAAATGAGCCCAAACTGATTATAATTCTTTATCAGAGCATTTCTAAACAACGTAGAAAATCTCATTCCTGAGTTTTTAAAGCAGGTCTTGCTAGGAGGTCATGGGAGTCACCAGGATGGGAGGATGAAGGCTCTTCAGTCAGGAGGGAGCTGCAGAAGGAGGGGTCTGAGGACAAATTTGGCAGACACTGGCAACGGCGTGTGGGAGGAGAGAGAACAAAGAGAAGGCTAGGGTTGTTGAATCTCTGGTTAGTTAGTTTCATTCAGGTTGTAAGATATGAAACAAAACAAAAATCCTCACTCATAATACTTCAGTAAACGGGGGTTGATGTAAGGATAAGTGGGAACTTAAAAGAAGACAAACCATCTCTTGAACCACATTGCTGGCTTTATGCCAAATGTCACTCATGGCATTTCAAGATGCCATGTAGTTCTGGTAAGCCAGTAACTGCCCAGGGCTCTCCAAGATTTTTTTTTTTTTAAGAGAGATTTTGCTATAGGGCATGTACACTCACAAGAGAGACAGAGAGCTAGGAAGTGAGAAATCACTCCCCAGAGGGGATGGCCATGCCACCATCCTTTCTCCTCTATTCTCCTCTCGGGATTTTGGACATGCACGCACATGCACCAAGTACCACCAGGTCCGGGACTCAAACCGTGGCTGATCATGTGGGAGTCCAGCAACCTAACCATTATGCTATCTGCGGGTCCCTCTCCTGTGATCTTATCAGTGGCTTGTTCATGACTCAGTTCCTCAGACCCTGCCCTTTGCTTGCCTTTCCCTCCTACCCTGTAACTGACTGACTCCCCTACCTTTCCTGTTCACCTCAGGGCTCCTGCTTGCTCGACGTTTCTACCCCCCACAGGACGTCTCTCTACCGCTTTCTTTGGCTCCCTTTCTAATTCAACACTAACTCACTTATGCAGCATCTTTTTAAATTTTTATTTGTTAATTGCCAGAGGACACATGTGCTTGCCAGAGAGAGAGAGGGAGAAAGCAACCCCCAATGGAGCATGGTCATACCACAATCCTTTCTTCTCCATGTTTCTATCCTGTCAGGATTTGGGGCACATGTGCACACATGCTTGGTGTGTTTTTCAAGTCACTGGGATGGGATTTGAACCTCAGTTGGCCATGTGGGACCTTGTTCCCGTAACCACTTGACCAAGAGGCCAGCCTGCCTCAATAATCTTGCTGGCAAGCTTATGTATTTGAATGCTGGTTCAAATTAGTCTTCTACACAATGATCGATGGTTGGTAGGATTCACTCCAAGACTTGCAACTCTAATATTCTGCTGTATTTATAGATGAAAATAGAAACAAATCTTCATAATGTCATTCCTTTTTGAGATTGCATACCCTAACTAGGACATAGATCTATAAGGCAATGAGTTGGTAAATATGCCACCAGTGACTCCCTCACTCCTAAGACATGCAGTCAGTCCATCCCTGAACTAAACGTCAAATTGTCCTTCCCCCGTCATCACAATGACTTTTGGTATCTTCCCCTTTGAAGAGCCTGGGTTGAATCACCATTGGTCCTCCCAGGACCCTGGGAGGAAGAAGGCCACCTGTGCCTCCCCAGTTTCCCTCTCAGACGGCCAGGCTGCAGCACAGTGACCAGCTCTCCCAGCATGCTCTCTTAGCCGGGATTATCGCTGTCCCAATCAGAGAATCAAGTGCTTTCCCTTTGCCCCACTGAAAATGACACCATCAGTAGGAAAGAGGAAAGCAAAGAGCTTCACAGCAGATGGTTCAAAGGGTCTGCAGGGCCTGAAGAGGGGACAGCTTACACAAAGGTGACTCTTTCCTGTCGTGGTTTGGATAATAGTTTGTCCCCCCAGAGGTTCCTGTTTGGGAATTAAGTCCTAGTGGGTGGTGATTGGATTGTGGTGGTTGGATCTTTAAAGCACTGGTTTCATAAATGGATGAATACTATCCTGTCGTTCTCCTGAGAAGGGGTTAGTTCTCCCGAGAGCAGGGAGTTGTAAAGAGCCACCAGCTCTCTGCATGCCCCTGCCACTCTCTCAGTTTCTGTCAGCCATGTTGTAGTTGGCCTGATGTCCACTTGGGCCTCTGGACTTTCCAGCCAGCAGAATTATGAACAAAAATAAGCTTCTAATTCTTTAAAAATCACCCTATCTCGGGTGTCTCTAGTAATGTAATAATGGACTAAGACACTTTCCGTCTTCACACCCACACGAATCCTTAGAGGTCAGCCATGGGAGCCCCTTACCTCCGAGAGCTGTTCCTCAGTCTGAGTGTGCCCCAGGGCGTTGAGCACCTGACGTGGGTCAGGGAAGTCCCAGGGCCTCGGTGCCTCCCAGCAAACCAAAGGCCCTACTCACATGGTGTGCACGAGCATAAGCCCGTGACTGCGCGACGTCACTGCTGAGTCCAAGGCCTACTGTGTACTCAGAGGAACTCTGAGTGCCGAGGAATTTCGAAGAAACACAGAGATATCTTCTGCCCTGAAGAAAAGCATGGCCTTATAAGAGAGCCAAGACTAGCAACATGAAGTCATTTGAAAACAGGTGTGCACCATTTCATCAGAAACTACCTTCCATCGAAGAGACTGAAATCTCAGGTGCAATGCATCCTGGAGCATGTGACCTCGGGAAAAGCACGTATTTATTCTGGGCCTCAGTTTCCTTGTTAATTATTTTTCCCCTTTAGGGTGTGTGCATTTTCCAGAGAGAGAAAGAAAGAGAAAGAGAGAGAGAGATAGCACCCCTACTCCCAAGGAAGATGGCCAGTCCATAATCCCTTCTCCTCCATTCTTCTCTCTCGGAATTTTGGCCACACCCACACATGCGCCCAGAGTGCTTTTCAAGTTACTGGGTCTTAGACCCAAACTGTGCTGCCAGTCATGTGGGATCTAGCCACCCCAAGCACCTGGCTGGCCCTGTTTATTATTTTAATATACATTTTTTTCATAAATTAAAAAAAACCTTTTACTTATTTATTCCATGAGTGAGAGAAACAGAGACAGACAGACAAAGACACAGCATCCCTGACAGAGTCCTACTGCCCTAAACACCCCCAGCTTTATCCAACCTGGACTGTGAGTGGATCTGTGCCCAGCATGTTCAGGGAGGTCTCTAGACACAAACCGGTAACTTTCCCGCGTGGGTCTGCCTCACCGAGAGCCATGTTTTACTGCTGCACCGCGGCCTGATCCTTTATTTTGTTTATAGGCAGGAATAATATTAATCCTTTTGAATAAGCCTGTGGTGCCCATATGTAACAAAGCATTTCCAAAGCACTTTGGATAATGCTTAGTATTATTCAGATGTAAGGCCCTGTAACCTTATTGCTGTAATCATTGCTGTATGATTGTTGATAGAACACTTGGATTCAGGAAGGGGGGTGGGGGACCTTGGTACTTGGAGGAGCCTGCCCGGAGAAGGAAGCACCTGAATACTTGAGCTGCTATTCTGTGCTGTTAAGGGCAGGATTCAGAAGGGACATAAACAGCTCCAGCTTGGGAGGTGGAGAGAAGAGCCAGAGCAGAGGCAAGGAGAGATGCATGTAGGAGATGAGGCGTCAGTCTGGCACCAGCCTGAGTGCGTGAGGGGCAGCCTAGAGGAGGGGCAGAATACATACCGGGTTGGATAAGAGGCCTGCCCGAGGCAGACCTCAGCATCAAGTTGGAGCATGCATGTGAGTTCTGCAACCAGAATGGGAGAAGTTAGCATGTCCTTTGCTCAAGACTAGGCGTTTGTGGGACCAGCAGTTAGCATAATGACTATGTCGCTGGACTCCCATGTAGTCGACTGCAGTTCGAGTCCCAGACCCAGTGGCTTAAACTCACGCTGGACGCGTGTGTGTATATGCCCAAGATCTGGAGAGAAGAATGGAGGAGAAAGGATTGTGGTGTGACCATCCCTCCTGGGGGGTGATTTCTCGCTTCTATCTCTCTGTCTCTCTCTGTCTTTCTGGCGAGCGCATGCGCCCTATAGCAAAAACCTCTCTGAAAAAAAAAAAAAAAAAAAAAAAAAAAAAAAAAGGACTAGGCATTTGCTTAGCAAAGGGAAGTCTAGCTCAAATGTCCAGAGTATTAAAAAGTTTCACTCTTGGGGTTGGCAGGTGGCATGGTGGTTAAGGATGCTGGACTCCCACATGGCCGACCACGATTTGAGTCCTGGACTTGGGGGCTTGCTTTCTCTCTCTCTCTCTCACTCAGGTCAAATTAAAATAAATAAATAAAGTTAAATAAAATAATTCTTCTCCAAAAAAGTTTCATTCTTTGGTATGGTGGTTAAGGCAGATAGGTCCTCTGTAGCTAACTCTGCAGTTAGAACCCTGGACCCTGCAGCTTGAGAAACATACCGGGTTTGTGTGGGTGCATGCCTGAAATCTCAGGAAGAGAATGAGAAGGGATTGTGGCATGTTCATCCCCTTTGGGGGTGGGGATGGGGGCGCTTTCTCACTTTCTTACTCTCTCCAGCAAGCACATGCTCTATAGCAAAAACTAAAAAAAATAAAAAAAAACTTCATTTTACCCTTCCCTACTGTATCATTCTTCCAAGTGAGTTTATTCTTTTCCTGAGACTTCTGCTTATCTGGCCCAGGGCTGGCAGATAACAAGCACCCTGGGGCCAGTTTATAGCCTGGTGATTAAGGAGGTGGCTCTCACACTATGGAAGGCATAGTTTGAGTCCCAGACTAGAGACTTGAAAAACACCTGGGTCACGTACATGCACATACCCAAACTCTTGACGGGATTAAGAAATAGAAGAGAAGTGATTTTCGGCATGACCATACCTCATGAAGGGTACTTTCTCCCTCCCCACTACCCGCTCTGTCTCTCTCTGGTGAGCACGTGCACCCTCTGGCAAATGAAGAAGAGACACCCTGAAACTCCAAATTGAACTGAATCCACACTACCTGCATTATCTTTCATTATCTCGGATACTCCCAGTTCCTTTAAGTTACCAATGACCTCATTCTACACAATCAATGGTCATTTCTTTGACTTCATCCTTCTCGACCTCTGCTGAGTCTGTGCCTGGCCCTTACTCATGCTAAGTCTCACAGAAGGCTGTATTGTCTGCTCGGTCCTGAGAACAATTCTATCTCCAATTCCCAGACAAACAGCTTCAGAATTCTGTCTGAAATTTAAACCAACGAGATCGTTATTCCTATAAACGCACGGCTCTTTTAAACTACAAATGCACCCGAGGTTACTAAAGAAACCTGAGACTCCCATCTCATTGCTAATTATTTTAATTAATTTATTTTCCTCCTACTGGCTACCTATGAGTTGCACGTGAAGGAATGAAGGCATGCCTGTTTCCACAAGTTTAGACAGAAGGAAAGGTCATCTCGAAGATATGGCAATCACATGGGAGGCCTTCGGTCAAACGAAGAGCAGGACGAGAATCTCAGAGATGAACCTGGTTTTCAAGTTTTCACCCGAACGCACCCTTGCCCTCAAACACATATCGAGGTTACCCCCCCCCCCCCAATCCTCTACTCTAGTTCTTCTCTGGATTGTCAGCTGCAGAAGACGGCAGCTGTCATTCCTCATGACAGTTTCAAATAAAAGTAAATATAAATTACTTGCTTCCCTTCAAACGAGCCCTGCAGGGTTATCAGGAGGGAGTTCTTGGCTCCTTTCAGGATTGGTCTCTGAGTTTCAGTTGCAAATGCTCAAACTGCACATTGTGCCTGCCTCCCCCACTCACCCAGCCAGGAGCACTAGGGAGTGGATGCTAGCCAGCTCTGCCCTGATTAAAATTTGAGCTCCTTTAGAAACCCAACTTCCAGGACCCATCTGTTCTGGAATGTTCTTCGGAGAGGATAAGATGGATCATGTGACAGCTGAGGGAACACTTCTTTTCTTTTTCTCACGTTCCAACATTGGTCCCTGAAATAGTAACTTCTGCCCACATGTGCCCTCTCCGAGAAGCGAGAAAGCTGCTCCCAGCTCTGCCCCTTAGGCAGGGAAGATGGCTGATACCACCAGGCAGATGGGGTAAAGGTCAAACCACTTGCACCTTCATGCTGGCTGAGACCTGCCTGCACATTGTCCTCTAATTTTTTTCCACAGCAGAAGGCAGAGCTGGGTGAGTGCTCTGAGCGTCCCTTCTGGTGGGTGGCCAAGGGGCCCTGAGTAAACTCTTGGATGGGGAGTGAGGACAGACTCCCCTTCCAGTCGGGTGAGTAAGTGTGCCTTTAAGGACAGCTGCCCCCACCCACAAGAGCTGAAGGATCAAACTCTGGTGGTAGAAGTCCATCCCTAGGCCAGCAGTGCTTGGTGTGTTCTCTAGTCCAGCTATACCATGAGCGAAGATGCATTTCCATTTCCATTAGACTCGTGCCTAATTCCCACCTGGATCAGAACCAGAAAGGAGAAAGTATGCGATTGCCTGACATCCCTGAGGCCAGCAATGGCTTGAGGGGGATTGCTGAACAAGGAATGCTACTCCCTTGCCTCAGTGTCCTTGGAAGAACAAAAATCTATTCTGATATATTTTCTTAGCCATGACACCTCCACCCCTAGTCTTCACCTTTCCTCACCCCCATTGGAGACCTTTTGTCAGATGTATTCTGTGAGCTGGAAAGTTGGCGGTGAGGAACTGATCACTCTCAGATTCCGGTCTGGTCCAGTCCCTTTCACGACCGCAGGCTCTGGTTGGAGGGTATCTGGATTACTAGGGTACCTGGAATGTTCTCGGGGCCTTCGGCCTAAGATACACTTAACTCTGTGTGGTCTATCCCGCATAGTTGTCAATATAAGAGAGAGGATACATTTTTAAATCCTTTTTAAAAATTTTTTTTTGAAAAAACATACTGGAAATTCTGTGATTTATTATTTAGCAGTGGAAACTTTCATAAGACTAAACATTTTTATCTTTCAGGCAAACATTTAATGGATTACTTCTAAAAAAGACACATTGTTGCTTCACATATTGCAAGTGAGTTTAGAACAATAACTCTAAAATTCAATTACATTCTCACAGTTATCTGGCACAAACCGTTACTGCCGTGTCTCACAAAAAGCAATGAAGGGAAAAAATAACCATTGGTTTTATGACAGGAATATTGGCTGGGTGGCTCTCTTGGCCATCCTCCAATCAGAATAATTACAATCCATCTACATATTTCCCACCTATGATTCAGCTGAATTGACCTATTATAGCAAAAGTCATCCCTCAGGCTGTAGAGGACTTGGGTTTGGTAGAATCCCACCCCATTCCACTTAGAAGTAGACTTTAAAAATATGAAGTAATTTCAGTATCTCTATTTTGTAGCTGATCAAGTTCATACCCACAAAGGCTACTTGCATGACTTGAGGTGATATGATATTTAAATAAAAACCACACGTTGCTGTAAGATATTGCTGTTCTTAATAAACATTTCTAAACAGATGTGTTCTTATGTTGTAGACAAGGAATGAAAGCTTAAATATCTGCATTATTATGAATATAAATGGATGGGTAACAATTCTGTTTGAAATTATTTGGAAAAGAGTGATGCTCAGTTAGAAAAAAACTTATATCATAACGGAAATCGTGAAAGATCCCCCTGACCCTCCCAGTAAGCCAAGACTGAAAAGCTGGTGTCTCTCTTGCTTCCTTCCTTTCTGTTTCTCCCACTCTTTGGTAGTTTCTTTTTTCCTTTTTTAAAGTTTTTTTTTTTTAATTAATTATTTATTTATTTAATTCCATTTGCTATTATTATTTTTTAATTTGACCAGAGAGAGAGAGAGAAAGGGAAATTGAGAAAGCAAGACACTCTTTGATAGTTTCTAAGTACAGTTGTTTCTAAGCTTCAGTGAAGGATTAGTTGCAGGACTCCATAGAGACTCAAATTCAAGGAAGTTTTTCCTTTTGCCATAAGGCCTGTGCACTTACCGGAGAAGGACAGAGAGGAAGAGAGAGACAGAAAGTAAGGAAGCACCCCTCAGGAGGAATGGCGATGTCAGAATCCCTTCTTTTCCAGTCTCCTCTTGGGATTTCAGGCACACATGCACATGCATGCAACCTGTTTTTCTTTTCTTTTCTTTTCTTTTCTTTTCTTTTCTTTTCTTTTCTTTCTTTTCTTCTTTTTTGGAGAGGTTTTTGCTATAGGGCGCGTGCTCACCGGAAAGACAGAGAGAGAGAGATAGAAAGTGAGAAATCACCCCCCAGGGGGATGGCCACGCCGCAATCCCTTCTCCTCCATTCTCCTCTCGGGATCTTGGACACACACACACACACACACACACACATGGTGTGAGTTTAAGCCACCGGGTCGGGGACTTGAACCGCGGTTGGCTACATGGGAGTTCAGGTGACATAGCCATTACGCTAACTGCTGGTCCCTGCAACCTGTTTTTTAATCTGCCAGGTCTAGAACTTGAACCTCATGGCCAGCCATGTGGGATCCAGCCACCTGAACCGTCATGCCACCTATCTGGCCCCTCCATATACTTTAAGTTCTCTCTAGATTATATATTAGTAATTTTAGCATCAGACATTAGGTAAAAAGGGAAATACATGGATGAACTTCAGCCTCCCTTTTAGGGAGCCACCTTTTCCCCCATTTCTTTATTTTTCTAATAATTATTTATTTCAGGACCAGCAGTTGGCGTAATGACTATGTCACTGGACTTCCATGTGGTTGACCTCAGTTTGAGTCCCAGACCCAGTGGCTTAAACTCATGCCGGGTGTGTGTGTGTGCGTGCCCAAGATCCCTAGAGGAGAAAGGAGAATGGAGGAGAAGGGATTGTAGCATGGCTACCCCCCCTGGGGGATGATTTCTCACTTTCTGTCTCTCTGTCTCTCTCTGTCTTTCTGGCAAGCACACACGCCCTATAGCAAAAACCTCTCAAAAAAAAAAAAAAAAAAAAAAAAAACCAATAATTATTTATTTCATTAATTTACTTTTAAAAATTTGCTATAGGAAACAAACAAACAAATAAATTTGCTATAGGTCAGTCCACTCATCAGAAACAGAGAGATAGAGGGACCAGCAGCCAGCAGTTAGCGTAATGGCTATGTCACTGGACTCCCACGTAGTCGACCACGGTTCGCGTCCCAGACCCGGTGACTTAAAACTCATGCCAGTCACGTGTGCGTGCGTGCCCAAGATCCCAAGAGGAGAATGGAGAAGGGATTATGACGTGACCATCCCCCCTGGGGGGTGATTTCTCGCTTTCTGTCTCTCTGTCTGGCGAGCGCACGTGCCCTATAGCAAAAACCTCTCAAAAAAAAAAAAAAAAGAAAGAAAGAAACAGAGAGATAGAGAATGAAAGTGAGAAAGCAAGCCACCAGGTTTGGGATTCAAACCATGGTTGGCCCTGTGGGAGTCCAGCACCGTAACCATCACGCCACCTACTGGCCTCCTTTCCTCTGTTTCATAGTAATTAGTGTGACCTGGCTGGATCTTTGATTCCTTGAATCCACAGATGCAGAACCCACTGACACGGAGGGCTGACTGTACCACAAAATCTTTCCTGTGTGACTTTTTCTAATTCCTGTCTTTTCACTTTTGTAGTCACAGTCTTGTCACTCTTCACAGGGACTTTCGGCTATGACTCTCTCTCAGCAAAGCAAGGGTACTGCAGAGATGAGGGACATGACACTTGCAGTCCAAGCCCTACTTCTAGGCCACTATTGGAGCTCTGTTCTTTGGACTGTGGAATTTCCTGCCCAAGCAGTCCTGAGCCTCACTCCGGAGCTGTGCAGGCGTTTCCCTGGTGCCAGCCTCCAGAGAGCGCGGCAGCCAGGCTGCTCCCTAGGTCTGAAGGGCGGCCTGGGGCGGCTGCATGAAGAGGGTGTGGATATACAGTCTGGATGGGGAAAGTGAGGTGTCAACCTCCGGGTGCGAAAGGCTTTCATGGTGCTAGCAGGTTTCGGGAAGAGAAGAGAGTTGGCTGTGGGCCAGGCACAGAGGCTGGGAGTCAGGTTCAGCTCTCTCTGTGATGCCAGATTATTTTTTTTTTTCCTGTAGAAGTTTTTGCCTTAGGGTGCATGTGCTCAACCAAGAGAGACAGAGACAGAGAGAGTGAGAGGGAAAGTGAGAAATCAGTCTCCAGGGAGGATGGCCATGCCATAATCCCTTCTTCTCCATTCTCCTCGCAGGATCTCAAGCACATACGCACATGCACCTGGTGTGATTTTCAAGCCACTGGGTCCAGGACTCAAACCGCAGTCAGCAACATGGGAGTCCAGAGATGTATCGCTATGCCATTTTCTGGCCCCCTGTAATGCCATATTTTATGTGGAGTTCTGAGAATTTTTATTTCAAACCCAGCTTTCTAGGTTGTTATGAAGATATAAGGGTCCTCAGAAAGTTCATGGAAAATGCCTACTATGAAAAAACTGCAGATTCCAAAATTTTTTTTTTTTTTTTTTTTTTTGGAGAGATTTTCGCTATAGGGCGCATGCGCTCGCCAGACAGACAGAGAGACATTAGAGACAGAAAGCGAGAAATCATCCCCCAGGGGGGATGGTCATGCCGCAATCCCTTCTCCTCCATTCTCCTCTTGGGATCTTGGGCACGCACGCACACATGCCCGGCGTGAGTTGTAAGCCACCGGGTCCGAGACGCGAACTGCGGTCGACCACGTGGGAGTCCAGCGACATAGCCATTACGCTAACTGCTGGTTCCCCAGATTCCAAAATTGTTTGCATCAAAATAAACTCATACTTCAATTCCATTTTCCACAAACTTTATTATTATTATTATTATTATTATTATTATCATCATCATTGGTTTTTGTCATAGGGCATGTGCAGTCACCAGGGAGAGGGAAAGTGAGAAATCAACCCCCAAGGGGCATGGTCACATTGCAATCCCCTCTCTTTCATTGTCCCCTCAGGACTCTGGACACGCATGCACATGTACCTGGCATGATCCTCAAGCCACCAAGTCCGGGACTCAAACTGTGGTTGACCATATGGGAGTCCAGCACCACATCACTCACTGGCCCCATTTTCTACAAACGTTTTAAGTCCTCTTGTATGTTTATCAAAGTAGTAGGATAGAATATGTAAGTTTTAAACATTTGCTTAGCTTTATTTATAGTTTTCAAATATTTAGACATATGGAGTCTGGGATTCCATTTATATTCTTGCCCTGAGCCCTACAAATGTTCACAGTGGATCTGCCTAACTGGTCTCCACAACACCAGAAATTTTTTTTTTTTTTTTATTTTTTTTGGAGAGGTTTTTGCTATAGGGCGCATGCTCTTGCCAGACAGACAGAGAGAGACAGAGAGACAGAAAGCAAGAAATCACCCCCCAGGGGGATGGCCACGCCACAATCCCTTCTCCTCCATTCTCCTCTCGGGATCTTGGGCACGCATGCACATGTGCCCAGCGTGAGTTTAAGCCACCAGATCTGGGACTCGAACCGCAGCCGGTTACATGGGAGTTTAGCGACATAGCCCTTACGCTAACTGCTGGTCCCATCACCTGAAATTTTTCAAGACAAACAACTCCTCCAACTCCTCAGTACAATGGAGGTATCTCTGGTTTCTTAGGCCTTACCTCTGAGAATCTTTGGAAATACGCTTCGAGGTTTTTGCCCTCAGTTATTTATTTTGTGTCATTTACTAAGAGGTAAATAGACGACAGCTAGTTTAAATGACTAATTGCACTGGTAAGACTATCAACCTCTCAAACCAAAGCGTTAGGGACCAAAGTCACATTTCCATGAACGGAGAGAACTGCCAATTAGCAAAGAGTAACCAATCCCCCCATCTGTATTTGCATAATACTCCATGCAAGGTTCACTCAATGTGCTTCTACAAACATTGCCTCACTTGGCCCCCATAGCTACTTCATAAGGCAGCCAGAGTATCATCTCATTCCCCTGTTAGAGAAGAGAAAGCAGAAGTTTGGAGAACACAAGTGAGTGAGTAAATTGCCTAGAAATGCATAGTTCATCAGTTCATCAATGAAAGAGTCTTTTTCCCTCTGAGAGATACAGTACCCAAGCTTACCCTAAGACATACAGGTGCACTTTTTACCATTGGCAAAACAACCCTACCAAGTCCATGGGTCTTCCAGTTCTGTTTACCATTGACATGTTTTTTTGCAAAGTGGCCCAACAGAGCTTAAGCCTCAGTTTCCATCTTTCAGATAAAGGAGTTAGAGTAGATCATCTCTAAGGTTTCTTCCAGCTCTGTGGTTCTTTTACAGTCTATACCCCAGATTGCTTTTCACAGCCTTGAAACCCAGGCGACACAGTTGTGTTATATTAATGAGGCTTTATCAAATGGCCCCAGGCGTCCTCCTTCCCCTCACATTCATCAGATTGACTGGCTCCAGATTAATCAAAAAGTTAAAAATGAACACTGGGGACAAAACAGAAAACCAAGTGTATTTTTTTGTTATTGTTGCTATTTCCAAACATTTTTTTAAGGACAAGACCACAGGGCAGTATTTTCCACAGTGCCAGTTCCAAAAGATATTAATAGGATCTCCTTGAAAAGGGAGGTTTTTGGCTACTAAGTTAAACAATGTGAAACAGGTTTCTTTTGTGGAGCTCCTTTAATGGATTATTATTAGTCTCTGGGAGGAGAATCTCTCATCTCCACGATCTGGAGCCTCTCAGCCAGTCTTAGGAAACACCATCAGAAAGCATCTGGGGTCCACATATAGTTGTCAGCACCTCAGAGCTTACCCCAAAAGTAAAGTGTAGCTTTATTTTTTTTCTTTTCAAGAGAGATTTTTGTTATAGGGTGCAGGCGCTCACAGAGACATAGAGACAGAGAGACAGAAAGTGAGAAATTACCCCCCGGAGGGATGGTCACAATCCCTTCTCCTCCATTCTCTTCTTGGGGGACTCACACACTCACGCACCCAGCATGAGTTTCAAGTCTCCAGGTCCAGTACTCAAACTATGGTCAGATGTGTGGGAGTCCAGCACCTTAACCACTACACTACCTGCTGGCTCCACCAAGTGTAGCTTTTGATGATGGCTTCATGTACTAAAATGTGACACGTGGTGATGTGATTACTTGCTCTTTTTAAGTTTTTGCTATAGGGTGTGTGTGCTTGCCAGAGAGAGACAGAGCGAGAAACAGTGTGAGAGAAAGTGAGAAATCACTCCCTGAGAAGGATGGGCCACATTGCAATCCCTTTTCTATTCTCCTCCTAAGATTTTGGGCATGCACACACATGTACCTGGAATGATTTTCACGCTGCCAGATCCAGTAATCGAACCACAGTCAACCATGTAGAAATCCAGTGCCTTAACCACCATGCAATCTGCAGACTCCACTAGTTCATTTTTAATAAAAATTCCTGAATGTGGAATAGCAGTTGGCGTAATGGCTATGTCGCTGAACTCCCATGTAGTCAACCATGGTTTGAGTTCCGGATCCGGTGGCTTAAACTCACACTGGGTGCGTGTGCGTGCATGCCCGAGATCTCGAGAGGAGAATGGAGGAGAAGGGATTGCTGCATGGCCATCCCCCTGGGAGGTGATTTCTCACTTTCTGTCTCTCTGTCTCTCTCTGTCTTTCTGGTGAGCACACGCGCCCTATAGCAAAAACCTCTAAAAAAAAAAAAAATTCCTGAATGTAACTGTCTATATGCCAGTTCTTTACTTCCCTAGAACGTTATATAAAGATACATACACACACACACACACACACACACACGCACACATACATATATACATATATAAAGATAGAGAGAAAGAGTTTCTTTTGGCTCAGTGGAGAGACAAAGAGAAACAGACACAGAAAGTGAGAAATCATCCCCTCCCCCCCTCCAGGGGTTATGGCCATGCTGCAATCCTTTCTTTTCTATCCTCCTCTCTGGATTTTGGGCATGCACACAAACACACACACACACACACACACACACACACACACCTGGCATGAGTTTCAAGCCTCCAGGCCTGGGACTTAAACCGTGGTAAACTATGTGGGAGTCCAGCGACATAACCATTATGCCATCTGCTAGTCCCAAAGATGATATGTTTAAGTCATTGCCCAATCAAATCAACCCTGGAAATTAGTTGAATGATGTAGGTTTAAAAAGTGTCATGGGCCAGCCCTGACGCCTGGTGATTAAGGGAGCCAGATACCATATGGCTGACCACACTTCAAATCCTGGTCCCAGCAGCCTGAAAAATGTACCAGGCAGGTACGCGTGTGTGCCCAAATCCCAACAGAACGGAGAAGTGGAGGAGAATGGATTGCAGAATAATCACGCTCCATTGGGAAGTGGTTTTTTTTCTCTTTATTTCCATCTCTCACTCTCTGTTGAACCCATGCACACTTCGGCAATTAAAAGCAAAACAAGGGACCAGCAGTTAGTGTAATGGCTATGTTGTTGAACTCCCATGTAGCCGACCATGGTTCGAGTCCTGGACCCGTTGGCTTAAACTCACGCTGGGTGCATGTGTGTGTGTGCATGCGTGCCCAAGATCCTGAGAGGAGAATGGAGGAGAAGGGATTGCGGCATGGCCATCCCCCTGAGGGGTGATTTCTCGCTTTCTATCTCTCTGTCTCTCTCTGTCTTTCTGGTGAGCACATGCACCCTATAACAAAAACCTCTCCAAAAATAAAACAAAAATAAAAGCAAAACAAAAGGACCAGCAGGTGGCATGGTGGTTGAGGGGCAAGATCCTACATGGCTGGCTACACAATTTGAGCCCTGGACCCAGTGGTTTGAAAAACATGCTGGGCATGGGAACCAGCAGTTAACGTAATGGCTATGTTGCTGGACTCCCATGTAGTCGACCGCAGTTCGCGTCCCGGACCCGGTGGCTTAAAACTCACGCCAGGCGCGTGTGTGTGCGTGCCCAAGATCCCAAGAGGAGAATGGAGGAGAAGGGATTGTGGCGTGACCATCCCCCCGGGGGGTGATTTCTTGCTTTCTATCTCTCTGTCTCTCTCTGTCTGTCTGGCGAGCGCATGCGCCCTATAGCAAAACTCTCTCCAAAAAAAAAAAAAAAAGAAGAAGAAGAAAAAAAAGAAAACATGCTGGGCACATTTGCATACATAACAAAAATTCCAAGAAAAGAATGGAGAAGAAAGAATTGCAGTGTGATCATCCTTCCTGGTGGGTGATTTCTCACTCCCTCCCCCCCCCCCCGCCCCCCACAAGTGCATGCTCCCTATAGTAAAAATTAAAACAAAGAAAACAAAAATAAAATAAAAGTTTCAGACGTGGTCTTTTGAAATTATACTATGGGTTGAATGTGAGTCACAGAAGGAAACATTTTTCTATTTTAACAGTCATACTCCTCTTTTTTTAATCCAAACAACTTGACTCACCTACTTTTCTTGTCATGTTTATCTCAGAATGTCTTTGAGCTATCCTTGAAAGTCAAATCTACTACTGGGGACAATTGCGTTTTCAAAAAATACCTGCAAAGGGCCAGCAGGTGGCACGGAGATTAAGGCAACTGGATCCCACACGGGCTGACTGCGCGGATAGAGCCCCAGACCAGACAGCTTGAAATATACACCAGGCACCTGTGCCTGTGTGCCCCAAATCCTGGGAAAATGAAGGAAAAGGGATTGCAGCATGGCCATCCCCCCCGGAACTGAGAAATTGATTTTTCAATTTCCGTCTCTCTGTCTCTCTCTGGCAAGCACATGTGCCCTATAGTAAACTAGAAAATTAAAAAAGTAAAATAAAAAAATATCTGCTGGGACCAGCAGTTAGCATAATGGCTATCTATGTCACTGAACTCCCATGTAGTCATCCATGGTTCAAGTCCCGGACCCGGTGGCTTAAAACTCACGCTGGGCGTGTGTGCGTGCGTGCCCAAGATCCCAAGAGGAGAATGGAGGAGAAGGGATTGCAGCACGGCCATCCCCCCTGGGGGGTGATTTGTCACTTTCTGTCTCTCTGTCTCTCTCTGTCTTTCTGGCGAGTGCATGTGCCCTATAGCAAAAACCTCTCAAAATTAAAAAAAAAAAAAAAGTCATAATCCTAGAATCTTAGCTCTCCTTGTATTGAAGGGTTTTTTTTTTAATTATTATTGATATCCAGGTCACCAGCATTTTAAATTCTGTATGTCCCCCTGAGAAATGTAAGACCCAAATAATAGCATTTGTTTAACAGGGTATTTGCAGGATTTTAGAATCTAAAATGCTCTGGGTGCCACCCCAATAAAGAAGCAGGGAATCACAAAATCAAATGCCTCCAGGGCCAGACAGCTAATAAAATGTATCCAGTAGAAATGGAGGGCCTGGAGGACACTAGAGATTCCCATTTATTTACTGGCTGCTCCTAATTCTCTTTGTCGACTTCTAGAGGGACAGAAAGGGACCTGCTCCTAATTCTCTTTCGAAACTTTAAAGGAAGCCACAGTGGGGGAAGCCAACAGATGACATAGTGGTTATGTCACCAGACTTCCACATGGCCGACCACGGTTCAAGTCCTGGACCAGGTGGCTTGAAACCCATGCCCAGCACATGTGGGTGTGTGCCCAAGATCCTGAGAAGAGAACAGAAGAGAAGGGATTGCAGAGTGGCCATCCCTCCTGGGGGGTGATTTCTCTCTTTCTCTCTCTGTGTCTGTCTTTCTGGCAAGCGCACATGCCCTATAGCAATAATCTCTCCAAATAAAAAGAATTAAAAAAATAATAAAGGAAGCCACAGTGGCCTATTGCAATCCCTGCCTCACGGTTTACAAGCTCCAAAGGACACTCAGAGCCCTGGGACTACCTCAGACTCCGCATTCGATTAATGTTGAAATGTGGACTCAAAGGTTATCCTCAAGTAATACGCACTGAGCCTGATAAATATTGCTGTTGCTAGAGGTCAGTCTTGATTAGAACACATCTGAACTCAGTATGGTGCCTGGCACGTGCCTAGGATGTAATAATATTTAGTGAGTGAATGAAGGGTACCCTGTTTATTTAGTCGCATACATTATTAATATTTTTGCTGTAGGGCGCATGCGCTTGCCGGAAGACAGACAGAACGTGAGAAGTCAAACCCCTCTTCTCTTCCATTGTCTTCTCAGGATTTTGGGCATGCACATGTGCCTGGCGTGAGTTTAAGCCACCAGGTGTGGGATTCGAAATGCAGCTGACTACGTGGGAGTCCAGTGACGCAACCTCTATTCCATCTGCTAGTCCACTACACTTACATTAAATACCTGCTACGTTTCAGGTATTACTCCTCAAAGTAACGAACAATACAGACCCACCTCTTCCCTCTTGGAACTTAGAATCTAATGGGGATGGGGTAGGTGGGAAAGACACTAGATATCAAGTAAACAAATAAACTCAATAATTTATTTTTTAAAATTATTTATCATTTTATTATTTTTAAATTTTCTACAGGGCACCCATGCTCAAAAGAGAGAGAGAAACAAGGAAAGCGAGAAAGCATGCCTTCAGGCCCAGGTCTTGAACCATGGTTGTTAATATGGAAGTCCAGCACCTTAGCCGCCAGGCCCCTTCTGGCCCCTAAACTCACTAATTTCAAATAGTGTTAATAGCTATGAAGTAAACAAAACAGTGTACTGGGACAGAGGGGAGAGTCAGGGAAACCCTAGAAAGACTGTGACCCTCTGAGCTGACTATGCATGATGAGAAGGGAGCAGACACTTAAGTAAATGGAGGGAGTGGCAGCGGATGAGTGTTCTAGCAGCAGAGTCAGTGCGAAGGCCCTGAGGCAGAACTCGTTTGGCTTATTGAAGCTTTGTGACACATTGAGAAGAGCACAGTGAAAGAGGGTGACATGGCAGGGGATGAAGTTGAGAGATTGGCAGGGACAGAGCAGGGACGGCCTTGGAGGTGCAGAGCAGCAGACTACAGCGTGAGTCAAGGGAACTGGTAGGCCCAGGCCTGTCTTTCAAGGACCTAAACTAGCACATAAACACCTACCACAGGAACAGCAACTTGCCTAGTTACACTGTGAGCTTCCAGGTGCTCTCACACTGGAAGAGCCTCAGTCATATTCAGGACACCTGAGCTTAATGCCGCCCATTCTTTAGGATCAGCTGCCAGGAGCACGGAGCAGCAGGGCCTGGTCAGCATCTCACAACCTCTAGACATTTGAAGTTCTGAGTTTTTGTGGGGCAACTACCAACTTACCAACACAAATGTCAGGGTATTATCATTACCATCACAGTAAAAAACACCCCAAGAGGGAGCAGGCTGCGGTATCAGGACTCAGGTCTTAACAGCACGACTATTTTGGATTAGCCAGGCTAGGCTATGACAGTCAGAGGGCCCCCCTCCTTCAACCAGCTTGGCCTCCCTAATGCGCAAGTCTCTCTAATTATCTTCCCCTGGGGCTCCTCCCTCCCACAGACTCCGTCCTCAGCCTTGGTCTATTTACAGAGGAGGCAGCCAACCTGGTCTACTGCAGCCGCTGCTGTCTACAGAACTTCATCTCCCCTCTGTGGCAGGAAGTGCTCTTGGCTGGCGTGGACACAGCCTAGTAGGTATGTATCCACAGAAAGAGGGGAGTGGCAAGGGGTGACGGGGTAAAGGAATGAACAATGGGAAAGGATGTGTGGTGGGGACAAAGGGATAAAAGGGACTCTGCAAGATGAGGGGGTCAGATAGCTTTGTAATAGGGTGAGGTAGGAAAGTGACCCTGAGTATTCAAGGGGAATGAAGTGGGAACTGGGCGCCATCTTGGAAAGTGTGGAATGAACTTGGACACGTTTTATGTTAAAAGGTCAATGTGGAAAAGTAATCTGTAGCTTGTCGTTTTGTAACCAGTTGGTTCTTTAAGAGAGCAAAACTAGAGCTTTGGGGCAAAGTTCTGCCAACAGCAGCCCATTTTATGTAAACCTGTCATTCAGTAGTAGCCGCTCTACTACAATAGGCCAATGGTTTTGCAATGATAGGTGACCAGCAAGAGCAGTGGGGTTAATAGCAAACCAGGAAATAGACTCCAGGCCAGTTTCCATGACAAATGTAAAACTTCAGAATAACCAGTCATGGAGTTTGGAAGTCGGAAGAGAATTTACACATTTTTTTAAAAGTAACTATTTAATTTTATCCATTATTATTATTATTATTATTATTCAAGTTTGCTACAGGGCACATGTGCTCACAGAGAGGGAAAGTGAGAAGGCAAGCCACCAGGTCCAGGACTTGAACTGTGGTTGGTCATGTGTAAGTCCAGCACCCCAGCCACCATGCTACCTGCTGATCACTAGATTTCTTCTAACATAGAGTGGGCAAAGTTGGCCCCCTGCCTGAATATGTTTTTTTCAGTCTGCACAAGGATCACTTTGTTATTATTATTATTACCATTTTATTTTAGTGCAAAGACTTTCAGACAGAGAATTTGCTTCATTGGTCCATTCCTCCCCATTCCCTGTCATTCCACCATCACTGAATCTAGCTACCTGACTGGGCCCTGGAGGCATTTGGGGTTGTGATCACTCAGAAAACTCCTTCTATCTGGGAGGAAGGGAGATGACTACCACAATGTGCTAATAAAACAATTAGCTATCTGGGAACACCTGGGTAACAACAGTGTATGTGACTTTAAGGGTTATAGTAAGAGATTCCGAGAGAATTTGTTCAGATAACTAGAAAAGAACAAAGTTACACTTTATTTAATTTTTTTTTTTTTAATGGAGAGGTTTTTGGTATAGGGCACGTTCGCTCGCCAGAAAGAGGTTTTTGCTATAGGGCTTGTGTGCTTGCCAGACAGACAGAGACAGAAAGCGAGAAATCACCCCCCAGGGGGGATGGCCATGCCACAATCCCTTTTCCTCCATTCTCCTCTCGGGATCTTGGGCACGCATGCACATGCGCCAGCGTGAGTTTAAGCCACCAGGTCCAGGACTCAAACTGCGGTCGACTACATGGGAGTCTAGAGATGTAGCCGTTACTCTATCTGCTGGTCCCCAAAGTTGCACATTTTAAATCAATGCTGTGTTATTTGTTTCCTAAAGTGGTTCAACAAAAACTCTCCCTTCAGTCCCAACAGTTTTGTGAGGTAGATTTTGCAAATATCACTATTATTGTACAGATTGAGAAACAAGGCAAAGAAAGGGGACTTAATTTAATGCCCATACCTTGATTCAAAATTTTTTTCAGAACCTTAAACCTCTTTGTAAGCTAGTCTGTTAAGCAAACCTATCTTCATCTAATCACACAAGCAGGAAAGTTTATGATCGATAGTTCAATGACAATGTTTAAGGCCAGCAAGTGGCCACGTGGCTAAGGCGCTGGACTTCCACATGGCCAACCACAGTTCAAGCCCTGGACCCGGCAGCTTGAAAATCACACATGTACACGTGTGTCCAACATCCTGAGAGGAGAACAGAGAAGGGATTGTGGCGTGGCCGTCTCCCTGACTGGAGATTTCTCACTTTCCCTCTCTTAGTCTGTCTCTCTCTCTCTCTGGCCAACACATGTGCCCTAATGCAAAAACCTAAAAAATATAATCATAACAATCATCATGTCGAGTATTTTGGTTTCCTAGGATCTTAGGATTAACTTTTCAGCAAATTATAAAGGTCACAACGACCTCTTTTACCTCTTTCTTCTTTTGTATAGCAAAGAAATCTTTTTGCAAAAATCCTCTTTTCTAAAACCACTACTAAGTTGTTTTCTTTCTTTCTTTCTTTTGAGAGGCTTTTATCTTAGGGCGTGTGCAGAGAGAGAGACAGAGACATATTTGTATCAATCTGGCCAATGATTTGCACTGGGAGACTTTATCACAAATAAAAAGGCTTTGCTCCAAGAGACATCAAGGCTCAGGGGAAGAGTTTGTTTTGGGTGGAGAGTGGGTATCTGAAAGCAGCCAGATTCTAGCCACTCAAGGCTAGATCCAAAAGTATATTCCATGCACCTTTTAGAAGCCCAGAGAAGTCCTCCTCCTTTTCCTCCTTTTTCTGTTGGGAGAGGAGGGTAGGGCATTCTGGAAGGGGTAAGCTGTGCTGGTTGAAGAGACACCGTTCCCCAAGCTGCTGAAATAGCGTTGACCGAGCCTCACAAAACCTCTTTTCCCTTCACTTTGTTCGTTTTTCATTTTGTCCTAATTGCTACTGTTCTAATTTAATATTCACTGTGATTTTCCCGGGGTCACTCCACCCTCCTTTCCTGAAGTCCCAGGAAACATTCCTAAGACTCCTGTGGTTTTAGCTTTTGGTAACAAGGTTTCTGTGACATAGGGACAGTATGGATTTGGGACTAGGATCGTCCTGCCTATCCAAAGCAATACTGTCTGTTAGGGCTCACATATGAGAGAGAAATGATTTTAACAATGTCATTTTGTGTCTTTAATGAGCATTTCTTATTCTCGCAACATGGGCCTATTAAATTGGTATTTTCTGAATCATTGTAAGAATCGCAGAGAGAGCTGTGTGCTGCGGACCTAGAGATTTGCTGGTTTTCAACATTCGCCATGTTTATCATTGTGTCCCTCCCTCACTGCCACTAACCTGCCTCCGATTTCTCTTTTTCCTGAACTATCTGAGAGTAGATGGCAATGATCATATTATTTCAGCGTATACTTTTTTTTTCTACAAGCCAGATTTATTATTTTTTTCATTTCTTCCGTTTGAAGTACCCTTCCATGATACCCTTGCCTTGAGGTTCTTTGCCATAGTCCTTAACTACCACACGGCTGCAACCGACTTTCCGGGGTTTTCCCTCTCTGTTTTACAGAGGCCACCCATTCCCCTAGATTCTTGTCATCAGCCTTTAATCAGGTGGATTTGGTGTCTGGCACTAAGGGCCTCAGCCGACCTGACCCACGCAGGTTCATCACAGCCAATGCAAGCACACATGGGTGGGTGTCCAGGCTTTGGCAGCTTTGCGAATGCCATGTGCTAGGCCGCGGTGGGTGAGCACCAGCTTCAGCACTTCTTGCAGAGCAGTGTTAATGTCCTTCACCCCTCCGGCAGCCAGGCCTTCCACGGCCATGGCATTCGGGGAGCTGAATCTTGAGCACACTGAGCCTGCGCGCAATTTGGTGGCAGCAGGGAAATAGCTTCCTGTGTGTGTTCTAAGAACAGGCGTATCCTTTCACATAGCTACCGTATAGTTAACAGACTCCAGACAGTTAGTACTGGTCCATGACTTTTCCTAGTCTATATTCTGTATTCCAATTTTGGCAAGTGTCTAAATAATTTCAATATAACATTTTTATAATCAATATAGGATTAAATAACAGTATAACATTTTTATAATCAATAGAGGATTAAATAACAGTATCTTTTATCTCCTTGAATCTAAATAGTTTCTTTGTTGAATACCTTGACATTTTTGAGGAATGTAAGCCAATTATTTTATGTGTTCTTGAATCGGTTCATCTGGTCTTTCCTCATAATTAAATTCAGATTAAATGTCCCCAGCTGGATTATTACACAGATGATTTTATGTCCTCAGAACATCACTACTGAAGACTCAGGATTCGCTTTTCCCAGTTGGATAATATTAATTTTAATTGTTAAATCAGTCTTTTTTTTTTTTTAAGAGGTTTTTGCCCTAGGGCACATGCATTCACTGGGGAGAGAGAGAGACAGACAGACAGACAGTGGAAAGTGAGAAATCACCACGCTGGGGTGGGAGATGGCTATGCTGCAATCTCTTCTCCATTTTCCTCCTAAGATCTTAGGCATGTGTCATCTGTGTCCAGTGTGAATCTTAAGCCACCAGGTCCAGGACTCGAACCGCAGTCGGCCATATGAGAGTCCAGCAACATAACTGCTAAAACATCTGCCTGGTCCCCCACCCCCACCCCCATTTTTTTTCCTAATGTACATTTGCTACTTGTTTCCTAATAACCAATAAAAAGTTGTGGACAGACAATGAAACCATGAAAATACCCTGCTCCTCATCAAACGTTGAACCTTTGTTTCTGTTCAACCACTCTTTACTAACACGATAGTCGTGATGGCCATTCTCATTTAATTTATTTGGAGAGGTTTTTGCAATGGGGTGCATGTGCTCACCAGAAAGACAGAGAGAGAGGGACAGAAAGCAAGAAATCACCCCTCCGGAAAATGGCCACACTGCAATCTCTTCTCCATTCTCCTCTCGGGATCTTGGGCATGCATGCACATGCACCCGGCATGAGTTTAAACCACCGGGTCTGGGACTCAAACTGTGGTCAACTACATGGGAGTCCAGTGACGTAGCTATTATGCCATCTGCTGGTCTCTTATTTTATTTTAAATTTATTTACGTTCATTTTAATTATGCCACTACTGCCCCTGTATTTATTAAATGACACTCTTGTAAGGAAGAGTCTTCTCTTCTCCCTCACCTGTTTGCTTAGAGCTTTGTTGATATAACTCACATACCATACAATTCACCCTCTCAAAGTGTATAATTCAGTAATCTTCAGCGCAGCCATCACCACAATCAATTTTAGAACACCTTGTCGCCACTACTTCCTGTCTCGATAGACTTGCCTATTTTGTACATTGGGATCATATAATATGTGATCTTTAGTGACTTCTTTTACTGATCTAATGTCTCCAAGGTTCAATTATGTTGGATATATATCAGTATTTCATTCCTTTTTTGTCAAATATGATTTTAAATTTTTAATTTCATTTTTGCTATAATGTGTCCTCACTAGTGAGAAACAGACACAGAGAGAGGGGAGGAGGAGAAAGTGAGAACTTCTCCCCACAACCCCCAGTGAGATGGCCATGGCACAATCCCTTCTCCATTACTCTCTTAGAATTTTGGGCGTGTGTGCACGTGTATGTCTAGCGTGTTTTTTTTTTTGTTTGTTTGTTTGTTTTTTTTGACAGGTTTTTGCTATAGGGCGCGTGCGCTCGCCAGAAAGACAGAGAGAAACAGAGAGATAGAAAGCGAGAAATCACCCCCCCAGGGGGGATGGCCACGCTGCAATCCCTTCTCCTCCATCCCGCTTCAGGATCTTGGGCACGCACGCACACACGCACGTGCACGCGCCCGGTGTGAGTTAAAGCAGTCGGGTCCAGGATGCAAACCGCGGTCGACTACATGGGAGTCCAGTGACATAGCCATTACGCTAACTGCTGGTCCCTCTAGCGTGTTTTTCAAGCTGTTGGGTCTGAGACTCGAACCTCTCATTTGATCATGTGGATCCAGACACTTTAACCATCATGCCACCAGCTGGCCCTAATATTTATTGCCAGAGGGTGCATGTACTTGCCAGAGAGCAAGGGGAAAACCTTCCTATGGAACATAGTTATGCTGCCATCTCTTCCTTTCATTTCTCCCTCTTGTCAGGGTCCCTTAACCACTAGGCCATGGAGCTGGCCCTAGTAGCCAATTTCTTTATTTTCTGGTATGTCCTGGTTATCTTTTTTTTTTTTTTTTTTTTTTTTTTTTTTTTGCTATAGGGCGCGTGCGCTCGCCAGACAGACAGAGAGAGACATAGAGACAGAAAGCGAGAAATCACCCCCCAGGGGGGATGGTCACTCCGCAATCCCTTCTCCTCCATTCTCCTCTCGGGATCTTGGGCACGCACGCACACGCACCCGGCGTGAGTTTTAAGTCACTGGGTCCGGGACGCGAACCGCGGTCGACTACATGGGAGTCCAGCAACATAGCCATTACGCTAACTGCTGGTTCCCTGTCCTGCTTATCTTTTTGTGGATAAATAATAGATCTGGTGTGTGTGTGTGTGTGTATGTATGTGTATTTTTTAACTTCATTCTCGTTCTCTCTTTTTTTAAAAATTTTACCAAAGGGTGTGTGCACTTGCTGGGGGTGGGAGGGAGAAAGTGAAGAGGCACCTCCCCGCTATGAGACATGGTCACACTGCAATGCCTTCTCCTTCATCTCTCCTTCATTTTAGGATTTTGGGCACACATGCCCTTGCGTTTGGTGTATTTTTCAAACTACTGGGTCTGGAACTAACACCATGTGGTCAGCCATATGGGATCCAGCTGCTTTAACTAATAAGCAATAGGCTGGCCCCTCTATTCTTAAAAATGTAATGTACTATAGATATTATTTTGTATTTTACCTTAGTAATATATCCTGGAAGGAACACCAAATCAGTTTATAATGTATTCACCCCCCCCCCCTTTTTTTTTACATACTGCATAGTACTTTATTGTATGCATGTATGTATTATATTTTGGTCATCCAGGTTCTTGTGCTGCTGCTATTAGCCTTGAGCATATTTATTGTCATATGTTTGAAGGTATATCTTTTTTTCTTTTTTGGAGAGGTTTTTGCTATAGGGTGCGTGTGCTCACCAGAAAGACAGAGAGAGACAGAGAGACAGAAAGCGAGAAATCACCCCCCAGGGGGGATGGTCATGCCGCCATCCCTTCTCCTCCATTCTCCTCTTAGGATCCTGGGCACGCACGCACACGCGCCCGGCGTGAGTTTAAGCCACCGGGTCCAGGACTCGAACCGAGGTCGACTACATGGAGTCCAGCAACATAGCCATTATGCTAACTGCTGGTTCCCCAATTTGTTCTTTGTATATTAATTTTGCTTAAGGTGTTTAATAGCAATTTAAAATGATTGGGCCAGCTTCATGGTCTGGTGGTCAAGGCAACTGGATTCCATGTGGTTGACTGTGTGGTTTGAGGCCCAAACCTTGTGACTGGAGAAACATGCCAGGCACATGTACTTGCATGCTCAAAATTCCAAAAGGAGAGAAAAATAGAAAAGGGATTACAGCATGACCATGCCTCATTGGGGAGGTCCTCTCTCTCTCTCTCTCTTTCTCTTTCTTTTCTTTTTTGGAGAGGTTTTTGCTGCAGGGCACATGTGTTCTCCAGACAGAGAGAGACAGAGAGACAGAAAGCGAGAAATCACCCCCCAGGGGGGATGGCCACGCCACAATCCCTTCTCCTCCATCCTCCTCTCGGGATCTTGGGCACGCACGCACACGCGCCAGGCGTGAGTTTAAGCCACCAGGTCTGGGACTCGAACTGCGGTCAACTACGTGGGAGTCCAGCGAGATAGCCATTACACTAACAGCTGGTCCCTCTCTCTCTCTTTCTTTCTCTCTCTGATAAGTGCACATGACCTCTGGCAATTTAAAAGAAAAGAATTAAAAATGTGATGAGCTATTGTTAAGGTGTTGAGAGGGCAAAGTTGTAATCCAATAATAGCATTGAAAGGTGGGGCCTTTGGGAAGTGATTAGCATCAGGGAGGGAGCCCACAATTGTTGTATCCTGGTGGGTTCATGAGGAAAGAGAGCAGACTGAGACATACTCGCTCTGCATCCTGTCCTGTCCTCTGTCTTTTTGTAACTTAGCAACCTGACCCTCTCCAGACGTCAGAGCCATGCTCCGGGACTTTTCAGCCTTTAAAACCAGGGGCCAAATCAGCCTCTAGTCTCCTATGTTGCCTAGGCTGAGATATTTCTGTTAGTAACAACAGAATGGATTAGAACCCTTTTCTTCATGTCTGCTTCCCTCCATAAACTTTAGTATTAATCTGCCTCACTCCAGAAAAAAACAAACAAACCAACCAACAGAAATCAGTACTTGTTAGTATTTTGGGAGAGGGTTGTGTTATATTTAAGACTTAACTTAGGGAGAACTGACATTTTGATGAGTCAATGTTGTAACCATAAGCAAGAGATATCTATTTGTTAATCTCATCTTTTGTTAAATCTATGTTTGAAGTAAATATATTCAAAAGCCAAACCAGAGATTACTTCTATGAGAAAGGTAAAAAAAAAAGAAAGAAAGAAATCTGCCTTTATTTCTTTCAGTAAAGGAAAGCAGCAACTCAACAATAATTACATGCTGCTTAATTATCTTTAAGCATTCCGGAATTAAAAGCATCTTGGTCTGCTGCATTTAAGTTTGCTAGATCTCTCTTCCTTGAGTGTGCAGTTGGTAAATATGAAGGGTAATTGCTTCTATGTAATAAGCTTAGTCACCAAAAGGCACTTTGTTTTTGAAGGAGTCTTGGATCTTGTTGAGAATCAGAAAACTGTAGTAGACTCTCTTTCCCTCAAAATACATAAGATTATGACATTTCTCATAGAGAGGAGGAAGTAGAGTCCCTGAAGCCAATCCTTCAGGCCTCGTGGTGAACCCCTGCACTATGGGCTCCATATTACATGTTTGCCAGCTAGCGCTGATAAAACTGAGTATTACTCAGTTCGAGCACTTCATGCACTGACAGTGATACACATGATGCATGTTCCTATTCCTTCTGAGAGATCTGTAACTTATTTAGTTCAAAACAAATTTTAAACTGGCTTGTAGAGTCTCACTAACATGACCATACCATACAGTTGTCTCTGTAAAAGTAGTAGACAGGAGATTAAGTATCTCCCTTCCTCTTCCACTAAGCGTCAATCTGTTCTCTTAATCCCATGTTAAGAATCTAAACATTAGATTCTAAAGGACTCATACCTTAAGAAGCACGTATTGGCAGAACCAGCATATGGCATAATGGTTTAGTCTCTGGACTCCCACATAGTCGACTGTGGTTCAAGTCCAAAACCCAGTGGCTTAAAAATTCACGCTGGGTGCGTGTGTATACTTGCCCAAAGCCCTGAGACTGTAGTGGTTTTGGAAACTCAGGTCATGGTAAAAGTTTGGCACCTGCCAAAGACAGACAGACGGAGGGAAAGCAAGGAATCACTTACTCCAAGGAGCATGACCGTACCACAACCCCTTCTCCTCCATTCTCCTCTTCGGATTTTGGGCACACATGCACCTAGTGTGATTTTTTAGGCAGCTGGGTCCAGGACTTGAACCACAGTCAGCCATGTGAAAATCCAGTGTTTTAACCTGCTGGCCCCAGAAAAATTTCTTTAATTGACATATAGTTGTATATGTTTATGAAGTACAGTATAATTTTTCAATACATGAATACAATGTATAGTGATCAAATCAGGGTAGTTAGCATATCCATTATCTCAAAAATGTATCATTATTCTACATGGGGAATGTCCAAAAGACAATAAATTAATGTTAACTGTGGTTATTCTACTCTGGAGGCAAATGATTTTAATATAATCCAAAACAAACTACCAGTTGATCCAGTGGAAAAATAAGAAAGTTATTCTTGGATGAGCAAAAAGGAGAGTGAAAATAGAAGTATTTCGAAAGGAAAGACACTGTGTGAATACACAGTATTGGCATAAGCATAAGCCTGCCCTTGGACCAGTAAGAACCTTGGTTAAGCCACCAGCAGCTCAGAAATCACCAGGCACCATGACAAGGCTGACCTAACCACCAGTACATGTTCTATTCTGTTTACTGTCTACCTTCTACTTCCTTTCCCCTTTCTTGTGGGCACTTTCACACTGCTAGTTTTGGGGATTAAAGAATGTTTTATTCCTGTTGCAGTCAGGCAAGAGATGGAAAAATGCCTTTCAAGGAGATCACTTGACTACAGAGAAAGGGACTCGGAGGGCGTGACCACCACGTCTGACACACCCGTGTCCTTGTTAAGTAGATCATCCAGTCATCCTTGATGGGTCCTCCTCCTAATCTTACCCCCAAGTCCCTTTTAGTTCTACATTGCACTTCCACTGTCTTCTGCCACTATCTTTTAAGGCCCTAATTGTCACTCTAATACATATGGCCTCCTAAATAATCTTGCCTCAAAAGGCCTCTCCACTCCCAATTCCCCTCTCCAATAGCCAGAATGATTCACCCAAAAGAACAGACCTGATCCTGCCATTCTATCTGAGTGATTCTCTTGGTCTCAGAGGAAAATCCCAAGTCTGGTGATAAACAAGGCCTTTTATGAGCTGTCCACATGTGCCACCTTCTCCAGTCTCATCTCTGCAGCAAGCATCCTATGCAAATCCTACCAAGTGGGAATGTGCCAGGTTAGCTTGAGGGGGATCACTATTCCCCATTTGGACTTAGGATTTGTGGGAGTCTGAAGGATACCAGTGGAATCAGCGGTGGTTTTTGTTTTTTGACTTAGTTCATTTTCTGCTGCTCTAACAGAATACCACAGACTGGGTAATTTATGAAGATGGTCATTTATTGGGAACCAGCAGTTAGCGTAATGGCTATGTCGCTGGACTCCCACGTAGTCGACCGCGGTTCGCGTCCCGGACCCGGTGGCTTAAAACTCACGCCGGGTGCATGTGTGTGCATGCCCAAGATCCCAGGAGGAGAATGGAGGAGAAGGGATTGCGGCGTGACCATCCCCACTGGGGGGTGATTTCTCGCTTTCTGTCTCTCTGTCTCTCTCTGTCTGTCTGGCGGGCGCATGCGCCCTATAGCAAAAAATCCTCTCAAAAAAAAAAAAAAAAAAGATGGTCATTTATTTGATTCACTGTTCTGGAGGCTGGGAAGACCAAGAGTATGTCACTGGAAAGAGTGAGTGTTGTCTCATGGTGGAAAGACAAGTGAGTCAGAGAGCAAGATGGGGCTAAATTTACCTTTTATCAGCACCCCATTCTCTCAGAAACTAATCTGCTTCCACAATGATGGGGACCCCTTCCTCCTAAAGTTTTCTTTTTTTTAAGAATTATTTTAACTTTATTATTTATTTTTAATTTAACCAGAGAGGGAGAGGGAGACGGGGGGAGAGAGAGAGAGACAGGAGAGAAGGCAGACCGCCAGGTCTGGGACTCGAACCTCAGTTGGCCATGTGGGAGTCTAGCACACTTAACCACCATGCCACCTGCCAGTCCTCCTCCTGAAGTTTTCAGCCTGGTGTAGATGTGTGAGAAGCTATTTTTTTTAAAATATTGAGCATATATTTAATCATGGTACTGAATTCTATTAGTTATATTAGTTTACCTATGTCCCTTGAATAATTTTTTTTTTTTTTTTTTTTTTTTTTTTTTTTTGCTACAGGGTGCTTGCTTGCCAGAAAGACAGAGAGAGATAGAAAAAGAAAAAGAGAAAGTGAGAAATCACCCCCCGGGGGGTGGCCACGCCACAATCCCTTCTCCATTCTTCCTTCAGGGTCTTGAGCACGCACGCGCACGCACCCGGTGTGAGTTTAAGCCACCGGGTCCGGGACTCGAACCGTGGTCGACTACATGGAAGTTCAGCGACATAGCCATTACACTAACTACTGGTCCCCCCTTGAATAATTCTGTCTCAAACTTTCCATTTACTAATGTCTTTCTTCCTGTTTGAGAATATTAACTAAAACCTCAAATATAATAATGAATGGTAGTAGTGGAAGTAGGTTTTATCTTTTTCTTAACTTTCAAGGGAATGTTTGCTTCATCGTTAGGTATGATGCTTGCTATAAGATGTGGTAAATACTGTATCAGGAAGTTTTCCTTTTTTCTTCACTCTCAAAGACATTTTAGTAGGAATGGGTATTAAATTCTATCTAGTACACATTTCAGCATAAGATGAATCATGGTCTCCATTTATTTTAATCATATAATATTATGATTTGTGTTAATGTTAAGGCAGTCCTATATTCCTAGGATAAATTCTCTTGGTGCTATTACATTATATAATACTCACATATTGTATTTTGGATTTTTGCTTCTCTGTTCATAAGTGAGATTTGTTTCTATTTTGGGGGGTGATTGGGGGTGGAGAATACTTTCCATTTTGATTTATCAGGACTATGTTGGTCTCAGAATGAAATGGAAAGCTTTTTATTCTTCTCCTTTGCTCTGGGACTATTTCTACGACAAAGGAATGATTTGTTCTTTGATGCTTTGATAGAACTTTCTTGTCACTCTCGAGGGCCTGGTATTTGTAAGTGTAGATCTTTGACTAACTTTTCTGTCTTAGATCATGATAGGGCAATTCAGAATCTCTACCTAGCATTCATTTCATTGTATAGTTTATCATTTCCTTAAGATTATCCATTAATTTTAATTTTCAAATTTGTATAAACTTATAAAGGTCTGATAATTAAAGTTACATTCTGTAGCTATAGCAGATCATCTTTCTAATCTCTATTGTTTGTGTTCCCTTAGAGAGCTGAAGATATTTAAACTGCAACCTATTTAACTGAAGACAACAAGAGAATTTCTGCAGTAATACTATAGCAACCATACTAAGTCTCCTACAGCAATTAGAAGCTCAGGTGTTTAGGGATTTGCATATCTTGGAAAATACTCAAAATCTGAGTAAAAATTTGAATGGTAGGACATAGCTAAGAGCATTTTCAGTCCCCTGATGCTTCAAGTAAAAAAATAGCTAAAGGGTCTGAGAAACTGTGAAAAGCTTAACAGGGTTCCCCCACCTCTCCACTCCTCCTGGGCCATCTTATTTCCACTGGGAAAGACATTCACTCTTAATTTTAGTCAGTCTAAAAATACAGCATTAAAATTTTTTGCTTGACTATTGGGTTACCAGCAGGTTCATCATAGAATGCATCAATGTCAATTCCTTGACATTTCAATTTCACCACGCATCAGATTCCATCTTCTCTATTTTTCTTCAATCTAAATGAATCACCTATATCTTTATTTTCAGCCTGTTATCTGGGGCAATCGATGCCATTAATTTTCGGTTTACCTTTTTCTTAGGATGATAAAAAATGTTCATCCTTTTTACACCCAGGATGCACTTTCATTTGTCGGTGGCACCTTACCACGATTGCAAAATGCAGGCATTTATGTCATCTCTTCTACTGCTGGCTTTCTGCAGATCTCTGATTACTAAACTTTTGTCTTTACTTGGGGCCACATTCTAGTTAATAATTTATAATTTTGTTAGATCCACTTTCCATTGTTTGCTTTGTTTCAGGTATGTCAAAGTTTAGACACCTCTGAACTAAGCTTTATTCTGATGCGAATATAGATATCCTTAGATTAAAATGTTAATGCATGGAATCAGCATGGGGCATGGTGGTTGGGGCACTGGACACTCACATGACTGACTATGGTTTGAGACCCAGACTGGGCAGCTTGCTCTCTTACTTCTCTTCCTAGCTCTCTCTTTCTGGTGAGCTGTGTGCTCTGCAGCAAATTAGAATGATAATAAATAAAAAAATAAATCTTTAAACACATTTTAACACATGGGTTTTGTTTTGTTTTTAAGGTTTTTTTCATAGGGTGTGTGTACTCACCAGAGAGACAGAAACAGTAAGGGAAAATGAGAAATCACCCCCTAGGATTATGGCCATGCTGCAATTCCTTCTCCTCCATTCTCTTCTTGGGATTTGGGGCACATGCACACATGCACCCAGAGTGATTTTTTTTTTTTTTTTTTGAGAGATGTTTGTCATAGGGTTTGTGTGCTCACTGTAGAGATAGAGACAGAGAGACAGAAGGCGAGAAATCACCCCCTAGAGGGGATGACCACACTGCAATCCTTTCTCCTCCGTTCTCTTCTTGGGACTTTGGGCATGCATGCACACATGCACGACATGAATTTTAAGCTGCTGGTCTGGGACTCAAACTGCAGTTGACTATGTGGGAGTCCAGCAATGTAACTGCTACACCATCTGCTGGTCCCCCTCCACTGATTTTTTTTTTTTAAGCCGCTGTGTCTGGAACTACAACACAGTCGGCCACGTGGGAATCTAGCACTTTAACCATCTTGCTACCTGCTGGCCCCAACAAGTGGGTTTTAAGGCTATATCCATACCAATGTAATCTATTGGGAAAGTCATGCATATTTAAAATGGAATGAGGATAACAAACTTCTGAGATACTGGGTTATTGGAAAAATCATAATGCATTTTTTAAATAGAAAAACATGAAAAAGGGGCCAGCAAGTGGCATGGTGGCTAAGGTGCTGGACTCCCACATGGCTGACCATGGTTCAAGTCCTGGACCTGGTGGCTTGCTCTCTCACTTTCCCTCTCTCTCTGGTCAAATTAAAAAAAAATAAAATCTTAAAAAAAATTTTTTTTAATGTCATGACTTTTCTACAAATCCAATACATTCAGTTTAGATTTGTCCAGATGGTATACAATAAGAACCAAGTAGTCTAAATATTCCAGACTAGACCATAGCACCATTCAGTCAGGAGTCATGCTAATTAAGTTCTACTAAATTCATATGTTAGTACATTGCAATGCATGTCTAGTACATAGGTAATTGGTACATATTATTGATTGAATAATTAATTGACATATATAAGGAATGTAATTCAATTTTATATTCTCACTTTTTTACTCATGATTTAAAAGTAATGTAAAATTGTGTTAGATGCTTTTTTTAGAGAGTGATTTTTTGCTATAGGGTGCATGTGCTAGCCAGAGACACCGAGAGAGAGAGAGAGAGAGAGACAGCAAGCAAGAAATCATCCCCATGGGGATGGCCATGCCACAATCCCTTCTCCTTCATTCTCCTCTTGGGATCTTGGCACACATACTTGGTGTGAGAGTAAGTCCTTGGGCCCAGGACTCAAACTATGGTCAGCCATATGAAAGTCCAGCAACATAACCATCTGCTGGTCCCTGTGTTATATACTTTTTTTTTTTGCTTTCATTTATTTATTTTTACATTTTTCCATAAACATTTACTTTACATAGCAAAAAGTTTTAGCTCATACTCCATAATTCTTGACAGTTTACAAACAACTTTCAAAATTGTGTTAGATACTTTTAAGCTTCAAGTATCAGAGATGATCAGGTCACCTTTTTACAGGGGTCTATTGGAAGGATTCATTGGAGTCTTAAAAGGAAGACAAAATAATGTCATCAGATGAACTGTCAAGCTTTACAGAAAAATGGACTATCATTCTCACTCTTTGGTACTGACAGCAACTTCAATGACCTAACTGCAGCTCTTGGCTGAACAGTACTGAGTGTTCTTTCAGAATCTGTGTCTGTTTCTCCTTTCTCTAGTGCTCACCTGTAAGAAGGCCTCTGCATTTGCTCCAGCTGCTTCTAACTGCATGTCTGTACCATATCACCATCCTCCCACCACCACCGTCATGGAGAACAAAATTGGCCAGTCACAAACCATTATAATGCACAGCTGTTAGGCTCAGCTCTCTAGTGCTAGCCCACTGTGTGGGCCTCTTGACAATCTATGGGGAGGACGTTGTTCAAGTCAAGTACTGCTCCCCTGTTCAGTCAGTTGTGGCCAGGGCAGTTAGGGTTGGTCATGTGGCACAAAGAGGGCCACAGATAAGGCAGGTGCTCTGAGGCAACTTGCATAGCCCAGGGTTACCTTCTACTAACGGCAGTACCCAAGGACTGTCTGGTGTCAGTATCTAACATCCACATAACCATAATGACTTTATTTCCTAGTCATGTTGCCACATCGTCACAAAACATCTTTGCTGTGTGGATCTCGTTTGCTAGACAAGATGTCAATATCCAGTCATGTTTCCTAGAATCATCTTGGTGTATCCTGAGGAGGAGACAGAAATGAGCCATAATTTGCTGAGAGGAAAATGTCATGTATACAGCACACAGCAGAGAAGATCAATATGTGGACACTTATGAATCAGAGCTGAGGACTTTGTTTAGTTTTTCATATGTGACGTTTCTATAAATCAGAAAACATTTCTGAAGCACATGACACTCAGAGAAACCATTTCTATGAAATCTCTGCATGTCAGATTTTGCTGGTACACTTCATGAAATCATAGATAATAATCTTTCTGAAATATAATATAAATGAGGTTGAATTCCCAAAATAAGTGTTCAGGATAAATCTAATGACTTTTCTCAGAATTATGCCACCCTGCCCTTGTGTGAAGTAGTGGTTTGATTCAAAGCAATGGCACTGTGAATTTCCTAATTGTGGGTTATTTTCTGAATATTCAGGGAGTTCAGCTGGACCCAGGCCACCTCTCTAGATCTGTAAAAAGAGTTTCAAAATTGTTTCTTCTCTTATGGGTGACGTGTTTGCCAAATCAAAAGGACGTTTCTCAGTCCTTACCTTATTTGACTTCTCCACACAGTCAACATTGCTAAGCATCCTTTCCTTGTTATCTTTCGATATTAATATCTTGATAAACTCTCAGAAAGTAGTCACCATGTGTATGCTGATGGTTTCCCAGTAATAGACATACTTTTTTTTTTAAGAGAGATTTTTGCTATCGGGCATGTGCACTTGCCGGAAAGACAGAGACAGATAGAAAGCAAGAAGTCATCCCCCAGGGGGGATGACCATGCTGCAATCCTGTCTCCTCCATTCTCCTCTTGAGATTTCGGGCATGCATATACACACATCCAGCATGAGTTTCAAAGCCACCAGGCCCAGGACTTGAACCATGACCAGTCACGTGGGAGTCCAGCACCTTAACCACTATGCTACCGGCTGGCCCCCCGAGTAATCAATATCCTGATAAGCCCTCAATCTCATACTCCTGAGAAGTTGGGATGAGAGGATTTTTTTGTTTTTTTGTTTTGTTTTTTGAGAGGTTTTTGCTATAAGGCGTGTGTGCTCACCAGAAAGACAGAGACAGAAAATGAGAAATCACCCCGCAGGGGGGATGGCCACACCGCAATCCCTTCTCCTCCATTTTCTTCTCAGGATCTCGAGCACGCACGCACACACGTTTGGCATGAGTGTAAGCCACCAGGTCCGGGACTCAAACCATGGTCAACTACATAGGAGTTCAGTGACATAGCTATTACATCAACTGCTGGTCCCAAGGGCTTTTTAAAAACAAAATAAAATGAAAAAGTATTATTTTATTCATGGTAACGATCACGTGCACATGCATGAGAGAGAAGCGTCCTTGACAGTTTCATCATGCTGGGTCCCACGTCCTCCATCCTCCAGTTTATCAGGGTTGTGGGCACATGTGTGTACCTGACATGTTTCTAGTCAACTGGGACTAAGGATCCAAACCATCAGCCATGTGGCCTCCAACACTGCAGTTCAGTGCCAGAGCAGGCTCTGTTTCTGTTTTCAGAATCTCTCAATGTTTATAGGTTTTTCAAATGCACTGAATCTAAAACAGAATCCTTTTTTTACTTGCCAAAGAGCACATGGGCATACAGAGAGAGAGATGGGGGAAAGCATCCTTCAACTGGGTGTGGTCACACCACAACCCTTTCTCCATTTCTCCATCTTGCCGGGGTTTGAGGCACACACGCAAACATACACACGTGGCTGCTGTGTTCGTCAAGCCACCAAGGCTGGGATTTGAGCGATGACCAGCTGTGTGAGTCCGGTTCCCTTAACAACTAGGTTACAGGGCTGTCCATAAAACTAAATCTACTCCTGCTTCCCGTCTCTATCTCCATCCCTCAGTGGCCAAATTGATCTTTCTCTTGTTTCATCAGCTCTTCTGAGTAGGGGAGGAGTGGGAAGGTTGTTCTCTCTCTTTGCCGATAGGTAATCACCACCCGAGTTCTATCAATTTTATCTCCCATAGTGCTGGCAGGTGATGCAGCGGTAGGGTGCTGGACTCCCACATGGCTGACCGCAGTTCAAGTGCCAGATCTGGTGGCTTACTTTCTCACTTTCCCTTTCTCTTTCTCTGTCTCTCTGGTTAAATTAAAATAATAATAATGATAAATAAAATAAATAACTCCTTAAAAATTGTTTTATCTCCCAAATCTCTTTCTGATCTGTTTTCTCTAATGCATTAGGTTTGTATAATCTTGGGGTCCCATCACCAGAATAGCTTCTTTGCTACCATCTCCCTCACTTTCCCCTTCCCATCTTCTTCCACTCTGTTGTGGAAGCCATCTTTCTGAACTAATTATCTATTTGTTAAAATGTTTCATATAGTTTTCTGTCACCTAAAGGTAAAATCCAAATTCACTGCTTTTGCATTGGTTTCCTATTACTGCAATAAAGCCGCATTAGAAACCATCTCAAAAAAAAAAAAAAAAAAAGAAAGAAATCACCTCACACGTAGGACTACACACGATAATTTATTCACGTGAAACTACGCATCAGTTGCAGTGGTTCTGCTAATCAACGAGTTGAACTGTGAGTCAATTCTGGTTCATTCCACTTGTCTCTTATCCTCCTGGAGGTTAGCCCAGGCATCTGTTTTACATGTAACAGCAGAGATCATGAGAAAGCAGACAGGCAGAGTCTTAAGGTCTAGCTCCGAACTAGTACACCCTCACTTCAGCCTTATTCTGTTCATTAAAGCATGTAGTGTCAAGAAGCTAGGAAACATATTTTGAACTGTTAGTAGGAGGGACTGGAAGTTATATGGCAAAGGCATGGATATGGGGAGAGAGAAAGGCTGGGACCTATGGAAAAACAAACACACACATAATCTATCTAGGGCCAGCAGATGGCATGGAGTTTAAGGCACTAGATCCCACATGGTTGGCTGTGTGATTCGAGTCTCAGAACTGGTGACTTGAAGATCACACTGGGGGGACCAGCAGGTAGTATAATGGTTACGTCGCTGGATTCCCACATAGTCAACTGTGGTTCAAGTCCTGGATCTGGCAGCTTAAACTCACGCTGGGTGCATGTGCATACATGTCCAAAAAACTAAGAGGAAAATGGAGGAAAAAGGATTGTGGCATGGCCATCCCCCCCTGAGGGGGTGATTTCTTGCTTTCTATCTCTGAAGCAAGTGCATGCACCCTATAGCAAACAACTCTCTCTGGGGGAAAAAAAAAAAGAAGGAAAAGAAAAGAAAATCACATTGGGCTCATGTTCCATGCATGCCCCAAATCCCAAGAGGTGACTAAAGGAGAAGGGACGGCAGTGTGGTCATCCTCCCTGGGGAGTGATTTCTTACTATCCCTCTCTGTCTCTGTCTCTCTCTGGTGAGTACACGTGCACTATAGCAAAAAAAAACAAAAAATAATTATCTAATGTATGTATTGTTTACATCATCTGAGTCCAATTTATTAATTTGGCATCTATGTTCTGTCATGGCTTGCTGACATATTCTCATCTGTTAGCAACAACTTCCCTCTATCCTACCCCACTTTACCTGGTCTCCCCTTCATCTACGGGACATAGCTAAAATGTTCTTTCTCTTCTTTTTTTTAGAGATTTTTGCTGTTGGGTAGGTGTGCTCACCAGAGAGACAGAGAGACACAAAGCGAGAAATCACCCCCCGGGTGGACGGCCACGCCACAATCCCTTCTCCTCCGTTCTCCTCTCAGGATCTGGGCATGCATGCACCCACACATGTACCTGGCATGAGTTTTAAGTAACCGGGTCCAGGACTTGAACTGCAGTCGACTATGTGGCAGTCCAGCAACTGCCATTACACCTCTGCTGGTGCCGGTAGCTAATATGTTTTTTTCCCACCTTCAGCAACACCTTCTCGTAGAGAGAATTAACTTTTCTTTGTTTGTACCACCCATTTTCCTTACACATGGGTTTTTTAAACTATCCAGCAAAGTTGCCATCATTTATTTACATAGCTGTCTCCCTTCTAGAATTAATAAAACTTTTTGAGGGTAAGTTACTTGCTTTTGTCGTCTCTCTCTCTCTCTAGGACCCAGTAAAGTATTTGGCACACAGAGTTCAATGAATGCTGAATTGAATTAAACTTATGTTAGAGAGAAATGACATTTTGGAAATAAAGAGCAATTACTTTGAGTTGCAGGTACAGAATTTCTCCTGTGCAATTTGAAATAAGAAGGCAGCCAATGTTCCTTTTTCTCTCAAGCATGGCAGTATGAAATTATTGAGATATACACAGCAGGCAAGTAAAGGAGTCACTTCTAAAATTCTCTTTATGCTGAATTGAGCTTTGGGGTTCTAATAGAAGCAGCAGAAATTCGATTTATCAAAAATGTATTGCAGATTGCTCTATCATTCTCTATCCACTACATGTAAAAAGTTGGTTTTAATTCAGTTTTCTCATTCATGAGAAGGAACTAGAGAATTTCTTTTTTCTTTTTTTTTTTTTTTTAAGAATTAGTTATTGAATTTTATTTATTATTTTTAAATTTGCTATAGGGCATGTGCACTCACCAGAGAGAGAAAAAGAGAGAGAGGAAATGTGAAAATGCAAGATGCCAGGTGCGGAACTCAAACCTCAGTCAGCCATAACCATCACGATTCCTGCTGGCCCAGAGGCTGGCAAATTTCTGCACTATTTGTATTCTTACACTTTTTTTTTTCTTAAATTGAGATAATAAAAAGAAATATCTTTCTTACAACCCCTTTTAAAAAATTTTTTTTTTTTAACTTGGGACGAGCAGGTAATGTGGTGATTACAGTGCTGGACTCCCACATAGCTGACTGCAGTTCAAGTCCCAGACCTGGCGGCTTGAAAATCACACACGCATATGTGTGCATCCATGCCCGAAATCTCAGGAGGAAAATGGAGAAGGGATTGTAATGTTACCATCCCCTCAGAAGCAATTTCTCACTTTCCCTCTTTCTGTGTTTCTCTGTCTCTCTCCTCTCTGGTGAATGCACATGCCCTATGGGAAAAACCTTAACTTTATTTGTTTATTAAATTCACGATAGAGTGTATATATGCACATGTGAGAGTCAGAGTGAGACAGAGTGAAAGGGAAAGAGATGAACACCCTCTGCAGGGTCTGGTTACTCAGTAATCCCTACTCTAGTCACTCAGCCCATTAGATCTTGGGCAGTTGTGTGGTGCCCAGTGTTTAGGGTGGAACAGTTAGGGATTCAGACCTCAGTCTTCATGTGGGAACTGGCTTCTCTCTCCCTTTTTCTTTTTTTTTTTTTTTTTTTTTGGTTTTTACTATAGGGCACGTGCGCTCACCAGAGAGAGAGACAGAGACGAAAAGTGAGAAATCGCCCCAGGGGGGATGGCCACGCCATAATCCCCACTGGGTCTGAGACTCAAACCTGGGTTTTGGGACCAGCAGTTTGCGTAATGACTATGTTGCTGGACTCTCATGTAGTCGACCGTGGTTCACGTCCCAGACCCGGTGGCTTAAACTTACGCCGGGCGCGTGTGCATGCCCAAGATCCCGAGAGGAGAATGGAGGAGAAGGGATTGTGGTGTGGCCATCTCCCCTGGGGGGTGATTTCTCTCTTTCTGTCTCTGTCTGTCTGGCGAGCGCAGGCACCCTATGGCAAAAAAACCTCTCTAAAAAAAAAAAAAAAAAAAACTGGGTCTACATGGGAGTCCAGCGACATAGCCATTACACCAACTGCAGGTCCCAGGAACTGGCTTCTCTTAAGCAGTACATTATTCCTGTGCCATGAAGGTGGGTCTTGTAAACCTTTATGTAGGGTAAAACTCTGTTCCACTTTTTTTCTGTAATATCTGATCATTTAGCTTATATTGTACACTTTGAAAGAGATATCACTGCTTTTCTTAAGTTTTATTTTTCTTAAATTTCCTTCATAAAAGAGAGGCAGACAGGGTCTCACTATGCTCTGATCTTTCCCCAGCCTTACAGTCGGCCAAGACGAGGCGTTACCTGCTGACATGACAGATGAGTTTAGGTCAAATCCTTTGGGGGGTGCCTTCTCCTTCTCCCACTCTAGCAAGCACACACACCCTCTGGCAATAAAAGCACATTTTTCTAGGAGCCGGCCAGTGGTATGACGGTTGAGGTGACTGGATCCCACATGACTGATTACAAGTTAGTGTCCTGGACCTAGGGGCTTGGAAGACAAGCTGAGTGCGTGCATGTACCTGCCCAAAATTCCAAGAGGAAAGTGAAAGAGAGATGGCCATCCTCCCGGGGGGGCGGGGGGGGGGGGTGTTTTCCCCTCTTCTCCCTTTCTACAGCCAGTGCGTGTGCTCTACAGGAAAAAAAAAAAAAACTTAGATAAACCCAATATATCTAAAATATTATCGTTTTGACATGTAACAGTATTTTAAAAGTATTAATAGAGATACTTTACTTTTTCTTTACTAAATTTTTGAAATATGGTGTGTATTTTTGCACCTTATACACATTTCAAATTGGAGGCTACATTTTCATTAGAAGCTCATGAGCTCTGTGTAGATTTCCTAAATTTGACGGTTGAAAATAGTTTCAAATACTCAAATTGTTCCAAACATATTTAGTTTTAAAAATGACTCCGGGGGCAGGTGGCGTGGTGGTTAAAGACACTGAGTTCCCACAGGCTGACTGTGGTTTGAATCCTGGACCTGACAGCTTGCTTTCTCACTTTCTCCCTCCCTCCCTCCCCCCTGCCTCTCTCTCTCTCTCTGTGTGTGTCTTGCTATGGTCAAATTAAAAATAACAATAATAATAGAGAAGGAAAGCAGGAGAAAAAATAGAGAGGCATGACATTTTGGGGATACAGAAATGGTTTATTACCTGTTGATGATAGCATGTATATAGTATTCTCAACCGGACTGGTCTGAGAAGTAGCTTATGTTTCGTAAATTCTCTTTACAAGACAAATGATGTATAGCAATTTAATTTTTTTTTTTTTTTTTTTTTTTTTTTTTTTTTTTTGCTATAGGGCATGTGCGCTCACCAGAAAGACAGAGAGAGACAGAGAGACAAAAAGCGAGAAATCACCCCCCAGGGGGGATGGTCACGCCGCAATCCCTTCTCCTCCTTTCTCCTCTCGGGATCTTGGGCACGCACGCACATGCGCCCGGCGTGAGTTTAAGCCACCAGGTCCGAGACTCGAACCACGGTCGACTACATGGGAGTCCAGCGACATAGCCATTACACCAACTGCTGATCCTGCAATTGAATGTTTAAAAAAAAAAAGAATAATTTTAAAAATCTGAAAAAATTACAATGAAAAATAAAATAAGGGAAATAATTCTTTAAAAAAGTGACTGGGGTGGTGAAGCAGGTGGCATAGTGGTTACAGCACTGGATCCTTACATGGCCAATTATGGTTCAAAGCAACTTGGGAGCTTGAAATATCATGCCAGGTGTGTGTTCATGCATGCCCAAAATCTTGAGAGGAGAATGGAGGAGAAGAGATGGTGGCATGATCATCCCCCTGGGGGTAATTTCTCACTTTCCCTCACTTTCTCTATCTCCCTTGGTGAGCACATGCACCCCTATAGAAAAAAAAATAATAAACAAAAAGAACCTGTGCTCCAAAGTCATGTTTCTGGGGTGTGAATCCTGTCTATGTCACTGACTAATTGCTTGACCTTGGGTAAGTTATTTAACTTCCCCTTTCCTGTTTATTTGGCTATATAATAGGGATAATAATACTTCCTAGGGATGTTGTGAGGATTAAATGGACTAATACATGTAAAGCACTCAGAATAATGCTTACTATTAATACTTTAGTGCTCAGGAAATTTTAGCCACTGTTATTATCTGAGTGTGACCATTTGCTCATTGGAGTTTACAGATAAATCAGAGCCATTCTATTTATTATTAGAATTAGTATTTTGAAGCCTTGAGCCTAAGTTTATATCAGTCTATTGAAATTCTAAATGTACAGCTATTTCTCAATGTTGCTGAACCCTAATTTAACATTTTTGGAAATATTTAACTTACTTCAAGCTGGTGATAGAAATTAATGAGCGCAGTCAGGAAGCAGGCCCCTTCCTTTTTAAAAAAAAATTATTTTATTGAATTTCATTTATTTATTTATTTTTAAAATTATTTTATTGAATTTTATTTATTTATTTATTTATTTTAATTTGACTGGAGAGGAAGGGGGGGGGAGAGAAGGAAAGAAGTGACCAAGTCCGGGACTTGACCCAGGGTTGGCCATGTGGGAGTCTAGCACCCCTAACCACCACGCTACCTGCTGGCTCCTCCATTTGTTATCATAGATTTGGGAAGTTACCTGCTTTTTTGAGCCTTTATTTCCTAATCCATAAGAGAGAATCACCCTCTTAGGGTCAAATATACATGTGAAGTATTGAATGTAATTCCATCATAAGTGAGCAATTACTACAAATTTTTAAAAAAATCTTTTAGTCTTGGTAGCCCAGAACCTCCAGCCACTCAGCAAAACTTCAAGGCAATTAAAAGTTTCTCTGGGGAACCAGCAGTTAGCGTAATGGCTATGTCGCTGGACTCCCACGTAGTCGACCACGGTCCACGTCCTGGACCGGGTGGCTTAAAACTCACGCCAGGCGCGTGTGCGTGCGTGCCCAAGATCCCAAGAGGAGAATGGAGGAGAAGGGATTGCGGCGTGACCATCCCCCCTGGGGGGTGATTTCTCGCTTTCTGTCTCTCTGTCTCTCTCTCTCTGCCTGGCGAGCGCACGCGCCCTATAGCGAAAACCTCTCCAAAAAAAAAAAAAAAAGTTTCTCTGGCTTGAAGTTTAGAGGCCTCTGTATTTGTAAGTACTACAATCACGTCTGTAGGTAACTACCAGAAAAAATCATTTTTCACTTCCTTATACCTGTGGCTATGGAGGGTAGAGAAACAGGATCTTCAAAAAGACAAACCAGCCAACCAGCTGAAGGGAAGGAGGAGGGTTGTTTACAGAAGCCAATGCCTTAGCAATGACTCCACAATCTTCCTCTTGTAAGAAGAAATGAACTGCCTTGCACTTAAGTAAAAAAAACAGAAATTATTTAGATGTGGAAAAAGAGAGCTTACATTTCATCTTTCCCAGGGACCAAAAGTGCATAATTTCTTCGAATTGTTCAAGACTAAATTTATCTACACCTTTAAATTAATTCTACTAGTCTTTATTTCCATAATACTTTGATGAAAAATCACTTCTTTCTTTCTTTCCTTTTTTCCTTTTTTTTTTTTTTTTTTTTTCCTTGAGAGCTTTTTTGCTATAAGGCACGTGCACTCGCCAGAAAGACAGAGAGAGACAGAGAGACAGAAAGCGAGAAATCACCCCACAGGGGGATGGCCACACCACAATCCCTTCTCCTCCATTCTCCTCTTGGGATCTTGGGCATGCACGCACACACACCTGGTGTGACTTTAAGCCACTGGGTCTGGGACTCAAACCGCGCTTGGCTACATGGGAGTCTAGCAACATAGCCATTACGCCAACTGCTGGTCCCAAAAAAGAATTTCTGATTGCCCAATATAAGGTAGTATAATGTATTTTCACTTGATGATTTTCAACATATAATACATGATCCTTTAGCTTTGGGTCATACAGTTTTTTTTATGACACTCGAGAGATCTTAATATTTGTAATTGATTTACTGTAACTTTTATAGAATTAAAGATCTGCATGTTTTAGTGACCAGACAGAACCTCTGATTACTTTCCTAGTCACATGGCCATCTTCCTTGTATCTCCTGTCCTCAAATCTATCCCTTCTTAAAAGACCAGCAGATGACATAATGGTTATGTCGTTAGACTCCCATGTAGTAGACCCCAGTTCGAGTCCTGGACCTGATGGCTTAAAACTCACACTGGGCATGTGTGCATGTGTGTCCAAGATCCCAAAAGAAGAATGGAGGAGAAGGGATTGATGCGTGGCCATCCCCCTGGGGGGTGATTTCTTACTTTCTGTCTGTTTCTTTCACCAGTGCATATGCCCTCTAGCAAAAATCTCTTAAAAATAAAGAAATCCCAGTCATTGGATTTGGGGCCCACTTTAATCCAATATGACCTCTTCTTAAGTTGACAGTATTTGCAAAGGCCTTGTTTCCAAAAATGGTCACATTAGAAGTGTGTGGGGGATAGGACTTCTATTTTTGGGGGGAGGGACAAAATTCAACCTATGAGTTCCAGCTATTTTGAGACAATCCCCAAAGTACAAAGTATAATGAAAAGGTATCATTTACAGATAAAGTTTGTATCACCCCAGAACTTCCCAACTCTAGCTTTATCTCACTAGCAAGGAAACACCAGCCAGTATTTAGAGTACAAATTGTAGAAATGTTCAAGAAAAATTAGTCAAAAGGTTGACATTTATTGAGCTCCTACTCTGTATGAGGTCTTTTGCTCGCTACTAGGATACAAAAAGAAAAAAAATGTACCAGTCCCGGGACCAGCAGATGGAGTAATGATTATGTCACTGGACTCTCATGGAGTCGGCTGTGGTTCAAATCCCAGGCCAGGCAGCTTAAAACTTGCATTGAGTACATGTGCGTGCATGCCCAAAATCTTGAGAGGAGAATGGAGGAGAAGGGACTGACTGCAGTGTGGCCATCCCCCCAGGGGGGTGATTTCTCACTTTCTGTTTCTGTCCTTCTCTGTCTTTCTAGCAAGCACATACACCCTATAGCAAAAATATATGGAAAAAAAAAATAGTAGTAGTCTCTGCTCTCGTGGGGCTTATTCTGGCAGCTCTGGAGAGGTTCCATGACCTTGGTCAATGGAACAGCCTTGTATTAATAAAGCGAACAAACCAGTTATCCTCATTGCCTGAACTTAGAGACATTCATTAAGTACGGTTTTATTATACAATGTCAATTTCTACAAAACCTGTAAAAGTTAAAGGATGGACTTCCTTACTGAGGATGAGATACTTATTTTGAAGTTACCTATATGCTTTTGGAACATTAAGGCAAGGGAAAATAGAGAGCAAATCAAATGAAAAAACAATAAGGTTCCTGCCGGGTGTCTTAACCTCTTTGCATTACCCACCCTTATCCTCACCAAGTAGGAACTAGAGATAGCTGAGATATTCTGCTTGGTTGTCCTAGTATAAACAGAAACTGATCACCAATACTTAGAGTGAGTTGTCACTTTAGGTCCCTATTTCCAATGATCTTACAGATGTTTTATACAATATTAGGCTTGTTTTAGAATGGAAACAGGGCCAGCCCCCTAGCCTACTAGTTAAGGCAGCCAGATCCCACATGGCTGGCTGAGCAATATGAATTCCAGCACATGTGCGGGCCTGCCCCAAATCTCAATGTTGCAATGGAGAAGAGATTACACAGAGGAAGGGACTGCAAGGAAATGGAGGGGGGAAATCTCTCCTGTCTCTCTCTGAATCACATGTGCCCTCTGGCAATAAAGTAACTAGGGGAATCAGCATTTGGCATAATGGCTATGTCGCTGGACTCCCATATAGTCGACTACGGTTCGAGTCCCAGACCTGGCAGCTTAAACTCATGCCCGGCACATGTGCATGTGTGCCCAAGATCCCAAGAGAACAGAGGAGAAGGGATTATGGTATGGCCATCCCCCTGGGGGGTGATTTCTCACTTTCTGTCTGTCTCTGTTTTTCTGGTGAGCGCACATGCCCTAAAGCAAAAACTTCTCAAAAAAAGAACTAGGGATTATTTACTATCAGAGTCTAACTGCCTTCTTTTTATAGGTTAAAGCTGTCGAATGTGACTTGATCATGTCGTAATAATAGTAATAGTGCTGTGAGTTCCATGAGAGTACTGACCTTGTCTGGTTTTCAGTGACCTTCATATTCTTAAAGACTAGAAGGTACCTAGCAAGTAGTGAAGGTTCAGCAAATGTGTGCTGCATGAATGAAACAATATCTGAATAATGAGTTGTATAATAAATACAACTTCCTAAAAAATACTTTTCCTACTTCCATAACGATCTCAACATTTTAAGAGATTTAACATTCCCAAAAAAGAATTTCAAGTTAGTTTAATAACTTGCAATGCTCAAATGTTCAAACATCGTTTACCAATGTGCTGTTAAAACTTCATTATTTAAAACACAGTAGTTTATGCCCCCATTTCTCTAACTGTTTACACGCAATTTCTCTACTTCTCTGCTCTTGGCATGTTTCTGGTCTTGATAAATACTGCTTGCAAATCAGGCCAAGGGAGAGGAACTAAATCACAGATCTTGCTGCCTGTTCACCCACTAAGCCTTTTACAATAGCTGTTATCTGGTCCCAGCTGTTGTGCTAAATTTAGGATTTTGGATTATCTGTAACTGTTCTGTCTGTCTCCCATTACCAATGTTAATTGAGAATGGATTGAAGAACAAGTCACACTTCAGATAACTTTTTAAATACTACACAATACGGTCTTCAATAATAGCAAAATTCAATACTCTGCAAGTTAACGTTTGTTGCTATTACAAAGATTAAGGAACTTCTTGTTTTGTCAGAAGTCTTATCTTCTGATGCCAGAACATTTCAGAGAAAATGAACTGTGACCCTCTGGAACCCTCTGCCCTGTTCTGATTAGAGTCTTGGAGTTCATGCTAATATGGTAGCTGTATATGGTATTTTACTGTATACATCTAAACATTTAGAAAACATTTTCTCACGAAAGAAATGTCATGGATTTGGTCTGAAGCCAAAAAACAAAAAGCCAATGTGGTACATTACAAAAACTGATATGAAAATAATACGTTTATTGTAAAACTTCAGAAATGAGTCCAAAGAGTAATATTTTTAAAAAATCACCTTTAGTTCCGTCTTCGTACTTTCCTGTTGTGATTCTTGTATGCAAAATTATTTCTAAAAAAAAGAAAGGTTGCAAATTTCGTACTTCTCCATATCTACATTTGGGCTCACAGCCTCATATGCACTTTGTCTCTAAACTGGGTAGCTAATAGCTGCAGCTCTCCTTAGGATTGCTTTTTTTAACTACAGCAGATTCTTGTCATCTGTTTGTGTTTAAATGATGACACAACATCACAATACGAAGTGTCATCATGTCACATTGTTATAGCACAACAACAAAATTACAGCTCCCCAACAATAACACGGTGTCAAAAGTGTCCTGCAGCCCATGAGTCAGTGTTTCAGAAGTTATAAAAGTTATTTTTAGCACAGCCATTGCCTTGGAAGCTTGGGTTCCGAATCCCACTAAAACCTCTAGCGATTTGGGAAAATCCAGGGCCGAGGGACAGGGGCTTCCTTCTCAACTTCTCGCTCCCTGACACGTGCAGCTGCCCCCACCCCCAGTGTCCTGGTCACATCAAACCGTGCGTTGCAATCCACTTGGGGCTTGATCAGAGCTCTGCGCCAGCACCCGGGGTGGAGGAGGAGGAGGAGCAGGAGGAGGAGACTATAATTATCCTCCCGTCTGGGGCAGGCCCTCGGATGACATCTCCCCAGTTACCCTGTGCTCTAATAGCACAGCTCAGATTCCTGGTCTCCGAAGTGCACCTCGGCTGCTCGGAGCGCGACCGCAGCTCTCGGAGCTTCCGAGACCCTCGGACCTCCAGGGTTCAGCCTGCCCGCCCTGGATGCCACCTCCGGCGACCTAGTGCGCGCCCAGCACCTGGGCGGAAGACCGAGCCCCCAGACTCGTTCCCCTCCGGGCGCTGTGGCGTTGCCATAACAACCAGGCGCCCGGGCAGCGGGGGGCCGCCGGGGAGGAAGTGACGAGCGGTGGGTTGGCTGTTGTTGGGACACGTGACCCGGGCAGTGTTTTGACAGGGCAAACAGCAGAGAAAGAGCTGGGCGAGCGAGGGGGACCCGGAGCTGGGGCGCCAGAGCTAGCGACCGCGGGCGGGCGAGGAGCTGGCAGAGGCGCGGGGCGGCGGGCGGGCGCAGCCAGGGGGCCGCGGGGCGCGGGGCGAGGCGGCGGCCGGGCACGGGTGTATGGCCGCAGGGGCGCCGGGAGCCGCGTCGGGCTGGTGGTCTCGAGCGCCCGTGGTCCTGTAACGCAGCCCCGGGCGCCGCTGCGCGCCACGCCGGCTCCGGCCGAGCCCGAGTCCCGGGAGCGCCGTGAGAGCCGGGTGTGATGTGAGCGGCCGGGCAGCGGCGCAGGACGTGCCGAGCGCGGGGACCGAGGGCGGCGGGCCACCGGGGAGCGGACCAGCCCGGGCGCGCCATGCAAACTAGTCCCCGGCGCGGACAGGGGGCGCGGCGCTCGGAGCGGCGCTGAAGGAAGTGCGGGGTCGCGGCGGGGCGGAAGGGCCGCGCGCAGGCAGCGGGGCGCGGGGCTCGGGCGAGCGCCCGCTGGATCGCCGTCCTCCCGGCCCACCTCGGCCACGTAGGGCGGGCGGCGCTGGCTCGGGGCTGGCGGCTGGCGAGGGGACGACTCGGGTTTCTCGCTGCCCCTCTCGTCGTGTGAACCCGGCCGCGGTGGTGCAGGGCGTCTAGCCAGAGGGCGAGCGCGCAGGGGAGGCCGGGCCGGGCCAGGCTCCTGGGCCCGCACCAGGTGGAAGACGCTCTCCCAGCCGCCGGGGTGCCGCCGTCTCCGGACGCTTTCTTACGAAGGGGTTAGTTAGCTCGTGCTGTTCAGTCTTTTCTCCTCCTTCGCGCCGGTACCCGCGGGTTATAAATAGATCTCGCCGGGGCTCAGGGACGCCGTGTCAGAGCGGGACACAGTGGCCTGGACAGCACAGGGGCGGCCAGGGGGTGCCGGGTCCCGGGGAGAAGGGGGGCAGTGCAGAGAGTTCTGCTTTTCTCCAAACCTGCCGGGGGTGCTGTCACCGTAGTTGGTGCCAGGAATGGGCCTCACCGAACAGTAGTTTTCTTGCAAGGCCGGGGCTTAGCGGACTGCCGGATTAATTTGATTTTTGATCTCTTTTAGCATTTCGAAAACCAAGCAGAAGCCGTCGACTCAGCGGCGAGCCTGTTGAAATTAACCCACACGTGTATTTCACGGCATTCTGGGTGGAAATTGGATGTGAAAATGAAGCCAGACCGAGGTAAATGATTTATTCAAGTAGGGCCTCTTTTTTTTTTTTTTTTTTTTCCTTCCCTGTGCCTCATTTTAGAAGTGTTAACCTAATTCGGCGGCAGGCTCAACTATTTCTGTATCATACGTGATTATCTGTTTCTGTGACAGATTCCAGCTGGTGAGGTAGAGAAGGGCGAATGGAAGAGCTGGAGGGTTTAGGATCTAGATGGAGGACATGTTCTTCAAAAGTGCTTGTCCAGCAAAAGTTTCAAGCTAAAATTCTAGTGCATCTCAAATGAAAGGGTCAAGAGCAGTGTATGTATCTGTTGCTACAAGTCTGGGTATCTTTTTAGAGTTCTTGTTACTCATTTTCAGGTACAAAACAATCTCACTTGAACCTTAAATTTACAAGGTTTTAAACGTAAGAGTTTAAGCTTGATAAATGGAAGAGAAAATTTAACACCTGATGCCTGTTTTTATTATTATTATTACTGCTTCCAGTGCCTGTTTTTGTGTTCTAAGTAAACACCAAAGTTTGGAAAGTACCCCAGCATTCGATATATCAATATATGGACAGTTAGGACTGCGGAAATCCCGAGTAAATGTTCTTTCTTTTCTAAACCCGTTGTGTCAGGATGTATGAGAATAATGCATACACTGTTCTTTTCAAGGACTTCAAAGGAATTGTTTACAAGTCTTCTGATTAGTGACAAAGACCAACTTGAGAAGATTTAATACAGTAGTGATGGATAGTGAGGGCTTTCTGGTCAGATATGGGTTTGATTCCAAGAAACATTGTATGGAGGGGATTATTATATTTGGTAGGGAGTTGGGCTAGATGACAGAATTGCTTTCCAAACAAGATTTCAGGACTGGAAATATTTACCCTATACGATATATGTTTATTTATTTATTTATTTTTTTGGAGAGGTTTTTCGCTATAGGGCGCGTGCGCTCGCCAGACAGAGAGAGAGAGAGAGACAGAGAGACAGAAAGCGAGAAATCACCCCCCAGGGGGGATGGTCACGCCGCAATCCCTTCTCCATTCTCCTCTCGGGATCTTGGGCACGCACACACACGCGCCCAGCGTGAGTTTTAAGCCACCGGGTCCGGTACGTGAACCACAGTCGACTACATGGGAGTCCAGCGACATAGCCATTACGCTAACTGCTCCCAATATATGTTTATTTTTTAAAAGATGTATGTGAAAGTGGTTCTTTTTTCAGTGTTAGAAATGACAATTTTTTAGTTCAAGTATGTCTTTGGTAATAATGGCCGTCAAAATGCTTTGGGAGCCCAGCCTCGATGGCACAGGTTGTAGCATACTGAATTGCAATACTGGGACGCCTCATGACTGACCGCGATTCAGATGCTGAGTTGACCTGAAAGGTACAGGGGACAGGAGCCCAAGATCCTTACTAGCTTGGGGGTATGAGGGAAGGGGATGTGGTGTGACCAAACCTTGTTAAAGGTGTCTGTCCATGTCTCTTTCAAAATAAATAAGTTTTTAAAAAGTGCCCTAGTAAGAAGTGGAGACTACCGTACTTAATTTAGTGTTGTAAATTAACTTTCAGTATTTGGCAGTTACTTAAAATCCGACAAAAGCTATGTATGTATGAAGAATTATCAAGTATATTGCTGTTGAGCAGGTTGCTAGTGGGTAATGCCAAATTCAGACTTTCAGATGACAGCAGTGACTTTGGAAAAATGGCACCAGGGTCAGTCATTGCATCTCTGAATAAATAAGCAAACAAAATCAAAGTCACTATTTGATTTGGATTGTTGTTAAAAGTTGCCCTATAGTCACCAGCAGTTTAAAAAATAGTATTTGCGCCCTGTCTCTTTTAGCCAAAGCTAGTGCTCAACACAGTAAAATCTTTCACTTATACTTGCACAGATAGAAAGGAAGATAAATAAATTTATTCATCTAGACTCCCAAAGAAGGGACCCACCCCTTTAAAAGTGTATCTTTCTTTAGCATTCTCAGATAAGAATGATAGGATTGCAAGTTTAGTATTATAATTATATTCCACAATAATAACTTGAGCCTTTAGGCCCATGACTTTTTTTTTGACCAGAACCCACAATAAGCAATATTTTTTACCTAGTAAACTAGCAAGAAATAATTTTTTTCTTAAATATATCTAGCCATACGATATAGAATGCAGTTTTGTAGTTTCTGTTTTACTTCACTGTTCAAAAAATTGTTACTGGGAACCAGCAGTTAGCGTAATGGCTATGTCGCTGGACTCCCACGTACTCGACCGTGGTTCACGTTCCGGACCCAGTGGCTTAAAACGCACGCCGGGCGCATGTGCGTATGTGCCCAAGATCTGAGAGGAGAATGGAGGAGAAGGGATTGTGGCGTGACCATCCCCCCTGGGGGTGATTTCTTGCTTTCTGTCTCTCTGTCTCTCTCTGTCTGTCTGGTGAGCACACGCGCCCTATAGCGAAAAAATCTCTCCAAAAAAAAAAAATTGTTATCACAACCCCATGAATTTTTTTTCTTGACCAGTTAATTGTTATAATGACATGTAGTTTGAAAGGTACAGTGATGGGCAGTACCTAACTATATAGAAGATGCTAGTACTTCATTTTTTTTCCTACTTTTTTTTCTTTCTATTTTAGTGTCTGTGGAACTATTCTGTATGAGTAAATTTTCTGGTAATTGAAATTGGTTCTTTGTTTTTTTTAAAAAATCTTTGAGAGGTTTTTGCTATAGGGCGTGTTTGCTCGCCAAAGAGACAGAGAGCAGGAAATCACCCCCTGGGGGGGATGACCACGCTGCTGCAATCCCTTTTCCTCCATTCTCCTCTGAGGATCTTGGGCATACAGGCACATACGCCCAGTATTTTTTAAAATATTTTGCCATAGGGCGTGTGCGCTTGCCAGAGACAGAGGGAGGGAAAGTGAGAAATCCTTTCACAGGAGGGAGGGCCACACTGCCATTCCTTCTCCACTCTCCTCTCAGGATTTTGGGCATGCACTCACACATGCCTGGTGTGAGTTTCAAGCCACCGGATCCAGGACTCAAGTCCTGGGAGTCTAACACCTTAACCACTGCTCCATCCGCTGGCCCCAGAAATTTGCCTCTTTAAGTACCAAGAACATTTTTTATTATAATCATGATATATCTGTGTGTGTGTATGTGTGTATGTGTGTATGTATAAAACCTTGTAATACTTCTACAATATTAATGTTTTTCTGCCCTTTTTTATATTTAGAAATTATAGAATTAAGATCATTTAACCTTGTATTGATAAACGGGTATTGTTGTGTCATCTGTACTTTGTCCGAATTTAGAAATACCCTGAAGAAATATTTAAGTTTATAAGAGGTTTGTTGTTTTTAGGGGTCTCTGGCTTAAACCACTCCAGCCTAAAAAATTTTTTTTTACCATCCCTTTCTCTCAATAGGCTTTGTTCTTAATGTGCTAATTCTGGCCTCTTTTTAATTTCCCTACTTTTGGGCTCTGAGCTAGAGAAGTAGGTAACCATACTTAACAGAGTGTTCTAAAATCAGGGTAAATAGGAGAATCTCTCAGACATTCATTCAGAATATGGGTAAAGTGTGAATTTCAGTGTAAAGACTCATACTTACTTAGTGGGATATAGCTATGCTTCAGAGGTTTAAAGTTTTTTTTGTTTTTTTTTTTTAAGAGATGTTTTTGTTATAGGGCGTGTGAGCTCTCCAGAGAGACAGAAAATGAGAAATCACCCCCCGGGTGATGGCCACACCACAATCCCTTCTCCATTCTCCTATCGGGATCTTAGGCACACATACACATGCACCTGGCGTGAGTTTAAGCCACCGAGTCTGGGACTCGAACTGCAGTCGACTACACGGGAGTCCAGAAGCATAGCCATTATGCCAACTGCTGGTCCGAGATTTAAAGTTTCTAAATAAATACAATAGGAGCTTCTTATCCTACCTGATATGGTGTAATAGTGGAGAATTGTTAAAACATTTCTTTGAACCCTTAATTTTTTTCCAATTTATCTTTTGATGCAGCCTCATTGACCTTACTGGGAGTGAGGTGGGTCTGCATTTTTCTTTGTTTGTTTGTTTGTTTGTTTGTTTTTTGGAGAGGTTTTTGCTATAGGGCGCGTGCGCTCACCAGACAGAGAGAGACAGAGAGATAGAAAGTGAGAAATCACCCCCCAGGGGGGATGGCCACACCGCAATCACTTCTCCTCCATTCTCCTCTTGGGATCTTGGGCACGCACACACACACGCCCGGCGTGAGTTTAAGCCACTGGGTCCGGAACTCAAACCACAGTCGACTATGTGGGAGTCCAGCAACATAGCCATTATGCTAACTGCTGGTCCCTCTTTGTTTTTTTGTTTCAAGAATTAGACATGATTTTTGTGTAAACCATATAAATAATGTACATCTAAAATTTCTACTTTTGATTTCTTTAAAATGGAATAAGACTACAGACAATCTGAGGGTGAAATCTTACATTTTAGTGATTTTAAATAATTTTAAAACTTTTTAAAAACAATTATATAGACTTGTGCACATAATTCAACAGGAATTGGTTTTTGGGAAAGAGGGAATTTACATTCAAACAAATTGTATTTATCAAAATGTGGTTTTGGGGCCAGCAGGTGACATGGTGGTTGAATTGCTGGACTCCCATATGGCCAAGCATGGTTTGACCCCACTCTCTCTGCCCCCCGCCACCCCACTCCCCCGTCCCTGTGAGGATACATGGCCTATAGCAAATTGGAAAAAAAAATTAATTAATTCTTAAAAACATGCTTTTTCCAAAGCTGTAAACTTAGTTTGATAGAAATAACATACTTATTCACTGATTTATTATAAGTAGTTTCTATAGAGTTTAATGTACAAGTAGGTTTAGGAACAAATGTCAGATTCTTTTTTAAAAGTTTATCTCTTGAGAGAGAGAGAACAGAGATAGGTACTCTCAACAGGGTCTTACTCTGCAGTAGCATCCCCACAACCTTCCTCGGTCAGGATCATGACATAAGTTAATAGTTGACTGGGGAACCAAGCCACAATCTTCCATGTGGATCCAGCCTTGCTGAGCAGTGTACTACTGCCGGCCACCAAGCTGTCCCCAACCATCAGATTCTTGTTAAACTTATAACTTAACTAGTGAAAGTAGACATGTTTGAAGAACTGGAAAGTACCCTGTTAGCCACGAGTATTCAGTATCAGCAGTGTCTGCTTTTGTGCAGTGTGTGGAGAGCATTGGCCAGTCCTGCGGGTTGATAGGTGAGGTCAGAGTTTCTACTGCACTCTCAGCTAACTGAGTTGTTACTGGATTGCACAATGATTCTGTCTCTCCATAGTCAGGGGTATTTTATATTTAAGGTAAAAAATCTTTTTAAAATTTTTAAGTAGTTACCTAACATGACGTGGGTAATGCTACCAAAGATGAGCCTTTGATATTCTCATTAGCTCAGGTTTCGGAATCAGACCTGTGTTTGTATACTTGTTCCCTTACTTGCTTACTATGTAATCCTCATCACAGTACTTGATCTTTAAGAATCTCAGTTTCCTTGACTGTAAAATGGGGATAGTTTCAACTTTTCACAGTTGTGAGAATGAAATATGACAGTGGTTGGCACATACTAGGTATTAAATAATAACTTTTATCATGTTGAATAAAACATTAAAGATGCTTTTATGTTTGTCAATAATAAATATGTTTGACAGAAGTAAGGAACTAATCAAATATGCAATAACCTAGCTAGCTATATCGCCAGACAGACAGAGAGAGACATTTGGTCACGCCGCAATCCCTTTTATTCTCCTTTTTGGGCACGCACGCACACGCACCCGGCATGAGTTGTAAGCCACCGGGTTCGACTACGTTCCAGCGACATAGCCATTACGCTAACTGCTGGTTCCCATTATTTTATTTTATTTTTGAGAGAGAGATTTTTTTGCTATTGGGCTTGTGCGCATGCTGGAGAGACGGAGAGACAGATAGACAGGAAGCGAGAAATCATCCCCCCAAGGAGGGGTGGCCACACCACAATCCCTTCTCCTCCATTCTCCTCTCGGGATCTTCGGTACACACGCACACGTGCCCGGTGTGAGTTTTAAGCTGCTGGGTCCAGGACTCGAACTGCGGTCGACTACATTGGAGTCCAATGACATAATCATTACGCCATCTGCTGGTCCCTTAGCAGTATTTTATCTTTTTTGCACTTATAATACTCAGTCTGCCAAGGCTTAAGCAGATATATAGACCTTTAACACATAGTTATCTGGGAAAATCCAAAGCTACTAAAGGATATTTGACGTATATGTATAACTTATTTCTTCATATTGTCATTTACTACTGCAATCATAGCATATTTTCTGTATGTAGGGGATGACGTGGGTACACTATGCTTTCTGGCATAATTAGATTTTTAAACGGTACTAACTGTGGAACTGAGCAGCTGGAGAGGCTGAAAAATGTTATTCCACCTTGGTCTCAAGGATATATAGTTGACCCTGGTCCTAGGTATGGCCATTGAACAACATGAATTTAAACTGTGCAAGTCCACTTCTATGATTTTTAAAAAATAAGTTTTTCAGACAATACAGCACAGTATTGCAAATGTATTTTTTCTTAGGACTTTAATATTTTCTTTTCTCTAGCTTACTTTATTTTAAGCATATAATATATACTACATATGCAAAATGTGTGTTCATTGGCTGTTTATGTTGACGAAGCTTCAGTCAGTGGTAGACTATTAGTAGTTTGGGGGAGCTAGAGGTAATATATGGATTTTTAACTGTCCAGCACCCTAACCCCTGCATTGTGTTAAGTGTCAGTTATACATTGAATGTTCAGTGTTTCAACAGAATTCTAATGTGTGGTCTTTGTGTAGAAATAATTAAAACATTTTATACATGTGTGGTATTTCTAGTTTTGTTTATTTATGATGATATCTGAGCTTATCAAAACTTACAAAAATTTAGATCTATAAAGCTTACTAAATCATTAATAAATTAATTTAAACATACTGTATTTTATTCATATTTAGGAAAATATCATAAGCTATTAATGATCCTTAAATTAAAAAGTATTAGTGTAGACTCTGTTCCACAAACAAAATACTAGTTGCATGGTTTTGAGGGTTAAACTGAGAGGAGTGCTATCAGTTTTTCTTTCCTTTTTGATTATATTGTGAAGTTGAACATTAGCTTTCGTATTGCAGTGGTTTATGAACTTAACTATAGCCTGCCCGTGTCAACCTCAAACAGTTCCTTTCCAGGCGGCTGAAATAGGAAAGAAGCAGAAAAAGGCCAAGAAAAAAGTAGGGAAGGAATTAGGTGGATGCTTACTTCCTAAGAATAGTTCATTGTTAGCCAATGTAAATCAAACAATACAAATGACAGATGTTGGAAGAAAAGAAAAGAAATGTGCACTAGTTTAAATAGAGCATCCTTTTTGCTAAATTCCCAGGTGGAGGTGTGGGTGACAGTATTAATAACAACAGCTAATACTTGTGCCAAGTACTGTTCTGGCTACATATGGGAAGGGACTTCACATTTAGTGGGGAAGTGGAATAGAAGTATGAGGTTTCTTTGGTGCAACTTGTATGTCATTTAATTGTCACAGCTACTCGAAGAAGTAGATGCTATTTGTCATCTCCATTTTATAAGTGGAATTGGAATCACAGAGAGGAGTTTAGTAACTTTTTAGGTTGCACAGCTCAAGAAAGGGTAGATCCATATTTGAAGTGAGCCTCTAGTGTGTGTGTGTGTTTTAGTTCTTTTTTTTTTTTTTTTTTTCCCATGAGAAAGAAACAGGTATCCCGAACAGGATCTTCACTCACTCAGTGATCCATCCCTAGCCGGCCAAGGTCATGAGCCCACAAGTCACACTGTGTGTGCTCAGAGAGGTCCTGGCCCCAAACCCAGAACCTTTCCTGTGTGAGTCCTATTGTGTTACAGACATGGCACCACCTGGCCCCAGCTGAATGCCCCAATTAGTAATAAGTTACATTTACATATTACAAGACATAGTGATGAAATTGGTTTAAAAACAGTCTTGAGGAGGGCCCAGCAGCAGGTGACATGATAGTTAAGGGCACTGGACTCCCACATGGCCGACCACAGTTCGAGTCCTGAACCCAGTGGCTTGCTTTCTCACTTTCTGTCACTCTCACTCTGTCCCACTCTGGTCAAATTAAAATAAATAAAATAACTCTTTAAAAAAATAGCCTTGAGGAAAATTCAAGACAGATATTTGCTATGTGTTGTGATCTTACCAAAACTACTCTCTTTGCCTTGGCTTCTTCATTTGTGTTATAGGGAAAGCCATAGTACCTTGGCCTAGGGTTATTTTGAGGGTTTAATAAGTTTATGTAATATGCTTAAAATAGCAGCTGGCACTCAGTAAGCATTCAAATGGGAGCTACTGTTGTTTTCGGACATTTTCTAAAGAAGCCAATCATTTAGTGAAGACTGAGGAGGACAGAAGGACCTAATTCAGTTACACACTTTGTATGCACTGTGGTCTCAAGTCAAAAGCCGGCTACTGTTGCTCTATCACCCATTTATGTTGATGAGTCCTGACACCTCAGTAGCTGTCAAATAATCACTGGCTTGGTAAAACTTGCAAGATTCAGATGCTGAAGGGGTTGTCATGGTGGTACCCCATCTGTGTTTTTGCCTGTCATCCAGTATGAAGGAAATGATGCAGTGGACTGAACACTGTCATTTCTTTGAAGAGTGAGAGAAAAGATAATTGGAAGGCAGAATTGAGAGGCTAATGTGTATATGCAGTGACTGACTTAAAAATTGATTTTCTCCTCAAAAAGTAAACCCAGAGAGTTTGAGCATTCTGCTTTGTGAATGAATGTAGTTGTTATAGAACGTCTGTATTTATTCTTTGCCCTTTTCAGTTATCTAATTATAGTAATATCTTCATCTCTTTAGAGCCTGAGGATTTTAAAACTGGAATATTAACCTTAGAATAACTTAATACTTACTCTTTTTTTCTTTTGTAGTGAAAAAGTAAAATTGTAGCACCCAGAAACAGCACTTCTTTCTTAGTAGGGATGCCCAAGTCAGTATGTCAATAGTTCATTCCGTCTTTGGTCAGATGGATGAAAAATCAGAAGAGTTCCGTAATTATGTTAGACTTTTTTTTTTTGTTGTTGTTGTTAAACTGAAGCAGCATGACTTGGTTAGGAATGCCAGTAGCTAATCAAAATATTGGACAGAGAGTCCATGTATAATATCAGAACTCCTGGTAATAATCTTTCTTACATTTTTCTTTCCATATAAAAGATACTCATGCAATAAGTTTATCACAGGGCCTTTTGCATCTCTTCTCTGTTTTCAACATGCCCAACCCCACCGGCTGACTTTTAAATTGTTGATTGCCGTTCAGGATCTTGCATACTTGATTGCTCCTGCCTAAATGACCTCTCTCCAGTTATCATCATGGTGGCTCCTTGTCATTCTTCTGTTCTAAGGTCGAATGCCTTTTTGTAGAAGGGTTTTCGCTGACTTCTATCTAACATGCTCAATTAATGTTAACTGCTATCATTTATAGCGTTTATTAAAATAAATGTCATTTGCTATTCTGTGTCTCAGCAGTCTGTTTCCTTCATAGTGTTTATCGCATTTTGTAATGATTTATCCTTTTCCCTTTTTCATTGTAAATCGCTATTACTAGATTTTAAGTTCCAAGAGGCCAGAAATTTTGTTTCTTGTTCACGTTGCATTCCCATCACCAAACAGTCTTGTACATACTAGGCATGTTGCAGGTACGTAGGAGGGGCTTAATATATATTCGTTGAATAAATAAATGGCTAGTATATCTCAATGTTTGTGGAGCAAATAGGATAGGAGCAGATGATTAGCAGTCACTTATTGTTTTACTGACATCAACTAAAATTCTAATTTATGGATTTATTTAAATTAACAACACTGTTAGGCTTTTATCACAACTTTTTATCCAGTTATTTGGGGATATATTTTAAAATGCTTGCCCACAACTTACTTAAGGAAAATATTATATTTTTTTAATTGATTAAATCTTAAGTTGAAATAAAACACTGACAAATACCTAAGAAGAAGGCAAAAGCTGTTTGGTGTTAGTGGCCCTCAGTTTATATATCAGTATCTGTGACTACAAGTGATCCAAGCACGAACATTTGCCGAAAGCTCTCTGACTCTCCATCCACTGTGCGAAAATCTGTTCTGTTACCATTTTTCTGAGAAAGCAAGAGAGGGAGCAAGCATGTGATAAGGGAGAAAGGCTGAGTGTGGATGTGTACACAGGATAGGGACTGGTCAGTTTTCCTTTGTACTTCCAAGGATACAGAACTTGGAACAGCTGCACTGGGGAAGTCAATGTTTCGGTACTTTGTTGTAAAAACTAGTAATAGGCTTAAGAAATCAACAGACCCATGGTGTGTCACTCTAAACCTTGTCTTCTGCAATACACAACTAAAAGAAATCAAAACCATTATATACTCTTTCATGTGAATGTAAGAGGAAAGGAAGAGTAGGTCATTTGGAGCACAACCAACTATTTCTTGGTGATAGTACACAAAATGAGCAGTTTAGAGCGGCACTGGGACAGAAAGATTGGGGCAGGGTAGGCACTACGAGGATGGTGATAGAAAATACAGAATGGTAAGAGGCTGTCAAACTTGCTCTTTAGGGTTTTGTATATTTCTTTTCAGCTTCGCATGTAGTTGGCGCTTAAAATCGGCCATGGCAGCATTATTTATTTATTTAGAGATTTTTGCTGTAGGGTACATGCGCTTGCCAGAGAGACGACGAGACACAGAGAAACAGAAAGTGAGAAATCATCCCCCCAGCGGGGAGGGGAAGGCCATGTTGCAATCCCTTCTCCTCCATTTTCCTCTCACATGCACACATGCACACATGCACACGCACCTGCTATGAGTTTCAAACTGCTGCGTCCAGGACTTAAACCACAGTCAACCATGTGGGAGTCCAGCGCCTTAATAACTATGCCACCTGCTGGCCCCAATGTTAGCAGTATTTACACCGTGGAAATTGGCGGTGCTACAAATCAGGATTTTTTTCCCTTTTGGAGCCATTGCTAAATATTTGCTATCACACCACTGTGTTTATCTTGTAGTAATAAGAATGTTCCCCTATGTATCTATAATATAGTTATTGCTCTCAAAAAATTTAATACTGGTATGATATTAATATCTTAATATACAGTTTTTTTTGTTTGTTTGTTTGTGGGTTTTTTTTGGAGAGGTTTTTTGCTATAGGGCACGTGCGCTCGCCAGACAGAGAGAGACAGAGAGATAGAAAGCGAGAAATCACCCCCCAGAGGGGATGGCCACGCCGCAATCCCTTCTCCTCCATTCTCCTCTCAGGATCTTGGGCACGCACGCACACACGCCCGGCATGAGTTTAAGCCACCGGGTCTGGGACTTGAACCATGGTTGACTACATGGGAGTCCAGCGACATAGCCATTACGCTAACTGCTGGTCCCAGTATCTAATATACAGTTTATGTTCATATTTCTCTGGTCATTCCAATAACAACTTAGGCAGTCACATTGCCCTTATTTAAAAAAAAAAAATTTTACTTTTTTTTTTTTTTTGAGAGAGATTTTTGCTATAGGGCGCGTACATTCACCAGAAAGACAGAGAGAGACAGAGAAATAGAAAGTGAGAAATCAACCCCCGAGGGGACAGTCATGCTGCAATCCTTTCTCCTCCATTCTGCTCTCAGGCTCTTGGGTACACACGCACACACACATGCCCGGCGTGAGTTTAAGCCACCAGGTCCGGGACTCCAACCGCAGTCGACTACATGGGAGTATGGTTACATAGCCATTACACTAACTGCCGGTCCCAAGATCTGGATTCAGTTTAATCTAGTGGGCATAATTTCTAAAGTCCTTATTGCTTGTATCATGAGAATTTGCCCACGTACTCAACTGTAGGTTTCTGTCAGTCTTTGATTTCCTACTTTAGCAAGGACTGAACTTCAGCGAGATTGACCATCTGTGGAACTAAAGTCTGGCATTGATTTCCTTTTTTGTTTAAAAGCTTTTTTATTTAAAAGCTATCAGGATCTTGGGTACTCACGCACATGCACCTGGAGTCAGTTTAAGCCACCAGGTCCGTGACTCGAACTGCGGTTGACTACATGGGAATCCGGCGACATAGCCATTACGCCAACTGCTGGTCCCATAGTATGTATCATTTTAACAATATACACGACAACTATTATTTTTAATTTATCTTGTAACAAATGTGAGGGGACTTAAAAAAGTTCCTAGAAGGGCTGGCAGGTGGTGTGGTAGTTGGGGCACTGGGTTCCCACATGTCTGGTCACGGTTTGAGTTCCGGACCTAGTGGCTCTCTTTCTCACTTTCCCTTTTTTTCTCTCTCTGGTCAAATTAAAATAATAATAAATAAAATTAAATAAATCTTTTAAAAAGTTTATTGAAAAATGGAACTAACTAAGTGGTAAAAGTGGTGTCTACTCTGAGTTCACAGGGTTTGATTAATTTTAGCTGAGGAGGTTAATTTCATAGTAGGTGTATTGAGCCTTAAAAGATGTGTATGGGGGGACTAGCAGTTGGCGTAATGGCTATGTCGCTGGACTCCCATGTAGTCGACTGTGGTTCAAGTCCCGGACCCGGTGGCTTAAACTCACGCCAGGCGCATGTGCATGTGTGCCCAGCATCCCGAGAGGAGAATGGAGGAGAAGAGATTGCGCCATGGCCATCCCCCCTAGGGGGGTGATTTCTCACTCTCTCTCTCTCTGTCTCTCTGTCTTTCTGGCGAGCGTACGCGCCCTATAGCAAAAACCTCTAAAAAAAAAAAAAAAGATGTGTATGGGGACCAGAAGATGGTGTAATGGCTATGTCGCTTGACTGCCATGTGGTCAACCGCAGTTTGAGTCCCGATCCCGGTAGCTTAAACTCACGCCGGGTACATGTGTGTGTGTGCCTAAGATTCCGAGAGGAGAATGGAGAAGGGATTGTGGAGTGGCCATCCCCCTGGAGGGCGATTTCTCGCTTTCTATCTCTCTCTGTCTTTCTGGTGAGTGCATGTGCCCTATAGCAAAAATCTCTTCAAAATAAATAAATAAAGATGTGTATGACTTGGGACCAGCAGTTGGCGTAATGGCTGTGTCACTGGATTCCCATGTAGTTGACTGCGGTTCAAGTCCTAGACTTGATGGCTTAAACTCACGCCGGGTATGTATGCATGTGTGCCCAAGATCCTAAGAGGAGAATTGAGGAGAAGGGATTGTGGTGTGGCCATCCCCCCTGGGGGGGGTGGTTTCTCTCTTTCTGTCTCTCTATCTCTCTCTTTCTGGCGAGCACACGTGTCCTAGAGCAAAAACCTCTCCAAAGAAAAAGATGTGTATGACTTGTATAGAAGAAAATGTACAGAGATTGGAAGTGGGAAATGAGAGGACTCTAAGAAAGGACATTCTGTGCACAGAGAATGAGGCAAAGTGTGGAGCTGGAATCCATGTGTTTAAGGGATGGCTGGTAGGTGAATGCGAATTAGAGGAGTTACTTAGGAAGGGGCAAGACTGGTTTTGAAGGTGAAGCAAAGGAATTTGGGCTTCATTCATTTGATAGTGGGTCATTATTAAGCACTTTGATATGATTAAGGAGAATTTCTGGGGAGAATAATTGGCAGTTTGTTTCTCTTACTTCATTATAAATCAGCAGAGAAGTGTTTTTGACTGACGGTCCTTTTGTTTTCCTTTCTTCTTTTTAATTGCCAGAAGATGTGTACACTCACCAGAGAGGGAGGGAGAGAAAGCATCCCTAAAGGAGCATGATCACATTGCAATCCCTTCTCCATTTCTCCATCCCATCAAGATTTGTGGCATGCATGCACATGTACCCCACATGTTTTCTGAGTCATCGGGGCTGGGATTCAAACCACAGTTAGCCGTGTTGGATTCAGCACGCTGGGCCTGTGCTATTTATTTTAACGTAGTTGTGTGTATTAACACATTGAAGGGAGAAAAACACAAGATGAAGTAAGAGATTCTTTCTCCTACCAGACAACTGCTAGCAGAAACAACAAATTCTGTGGGATTAGAAGCTCCTGTACCTTCCAGCTTTATGTGAGTTATGGGAGTGAAGGACAAGCTTTCCTAGCTGTGTGAAGGAGAGAACGAACATGTATCCCCACCTGTCTCCAGCCAAATAAACATTTGCACACCCCAGCTTTAAGTAAAAAACGTTTGTCCATAGATGAGGTTTGTTCAGCGTATTGTGGAAGAAAGAATGCTAAGTGGTAAATCTCATATACCTAGTTTTGGTTTTGGACAATCACTGAGCCCTTTGACCATCATTTGCCTCACCTGACAGACTTGATAAGATAATTTCAGAGGCTCCTTCTAGGTCTCAGATTGTATTTTTTTTTTTTTTATAATTCTTTCCTTAAATATTGTTCTCTGAACATGTGTGTCCTTAAATTGGCATCCTGGCAATTCAGAAGTTGGATTAAGGAACGTACATATGCCTTGGAAGAAGTATGATGTGTTCATGTCTTGGTTACTATTGTGGTGATTGAATGCTGGGCTTTGAGGCATGCTTCTGTAGTCCAGGAGGTTGTAGACTAACCCTGGCCTGTGCCTTTTCTTGCTGCAGAGTTCAGGTATCTACCAAAGTACTCTGAGTGGCTAACAGTGAACAAAAAAATTCTCAGGTTACACAGTGGTACAGATTAAATTCCTTAAGAACTCAGGACATGAAAATGCTTCTGTTATTCTGAAATCACTCTCAAAAGCATTCTGTTAGCAGAAACCAGAATTAGAACAATCCTTAGAAAGTCGCTTTCATTTTTCTTTTCAGTTTTGCCAGAAATTATGTGTGTTCACTACAGAGATAGTGAGAGAAGGAGGTAAAGTGCGAAAACATACCCTCCCACCATGGGGAATGGCTACAATCTCTACGCTTCATTTCTCCCCTCTTGGTGGGACTTTAGGCAAACATGCACACACACACCCAGCATGTTTTGTAAACTGCCCAGTCCAAAACTCTCTCTGCCTCTCTCTGTTGAACACATGTGCCCTGTAGCAAGTTAAAAATAATAGTAATAATAAATAAAATTAAATAAAGAATTATTTAAAAAAAATAATAACTTGAAACATTCAGTTGGCCATGGGGTATCCAGCCACCTCAACCACCACATCACAGGCTGGTCTGAGAGTCTCTTTCATTTTTACAGTTGAGTAAACATAAGAACTAGAGAAGAGGTAACCCTTCAAAACTAAAACATAAAACTATAATTTCTTGCTATTCAGTTAGTTATTTTCTTTACTGTACTACTTTTCACCTCTAGCAAAAGCTCAGTTGCCTAGAGGTTCTAGCTCCAGAAATGAAAGTATCACAGGAAACTAAAAAGAAGCAAAGGCTAAGTGATTATATCTTGATGTGGTTTTAAAGTAATACATACATACTTTTAGAAGTAAGTCAAATGGTAATAAATAGAGTCAAGGTGAAAAGCACATATTTCATCTTTGAAACTAGGATACTGGCCCATTGCCATGTGATTAAGGGAGCCAGATCCCACACGGCTGACTGCAGCTCAAATCTTGGCCACAGTTGCTTGAAAAAAACATGCTGCACTTGCTTTCCCCAAATCCCAGTGGGATGGAGATATGGAGGAGAAGGGATTGCTGCCTGACCATTTCCTAGTGAGGGAGTGCTCCACCCCATCCCACCACCCCCCTCACTCCCATGAGCACATGTGTCCTTTTGCAATTAAAAAGAGAGACCAGGATGCTGAGAAAGTATGACTATGAAATTAGAAATAGAGATAGTGACTAGAAATTTAAAAATCAAGAAATAGCAGTGAAACATTTAGAAATACAGAGACAAATACTTGTCTGTGGTGGTTTCCTTGTGAAGAATGAGGCTGCCGATAGTATCCACACAGAGCTATTGTGATGATTAAACAAGGTGTAACCCACGTAAAGTGCTTAGAATAGTATTTGAGCCTGAATCAATGTTCAGTAAGGGTTGCCTGTTATTAATGTGTTAGCATCTTTTCAGTGAGTGAGATAAGCATATATTTCAAGTGCTCGAAGGAAACATACAAAGGCCAAGAGGGTGACTGAGAGACGCTCTTTGATTAGGATGACTAGGTAAGTCCTCTTTAGAAAGCGAGCACAGGCTGAGAAGGAGCTGACTGTAAGGAGTGAGGGGAAAAGCAGTCCAGGCTAAGGGAGCATTAAGTGTAAAAGTCCTGAATTTAGAAAGAATCTAGTATGCTTTAGGAACTGTGAGAAGACCAAGAACCTTACCACACTTTTTGCTTCCTTTATTTCCTCACTTTTAAACTGTCTCCTTGGCTAGAATATTTGTTCTCCAAGGGCAGTGACTATGTCTGACTTTTCATGCCGTATCCCTCACTCAGGTCATAGTACTTTGGCACAGAATCGGCGTTTATTAGATATCTGAAAAAAAAAATTATTAAGTGCCTGTTGCCTGCTTAATAACTGCCAGTGCCTTATGAATGAGGGCTTTCCCTTCCCTCAGACAAGAGTAAGCTAGGTTACAATAAATTACGTAGAGTAACTTCTCTTGTTTTTTTTTCTTTTTGTTTGTTTGTTTTGTTTTGTTTTTTGTTTTTTTAAAAGAGGACATTTGGGGGTCTGGTAGGTGGCATGGTGGTTGAGGTGCTGGTTTGTCACATGGTTGACCATGGTTCAAGTCCCAAACCTAGCCTGAAAATAACAACAAATAAAAAGTGTATGTATATATATATAGATAGATAGATAGATAGATAGATTTTTTTTTAAAGGACATTTGATGAGTAGCCCTATAGCACATCAGTTAAGCCGTGTACATAGGGCACCTGATCCCACATGGCCCACCATGGTTTGAATCCAGGATGGAGATGTGGAGGGAAAAGGATTGTGGTACAACTGCACCCCCTTAGGGAATGCTTTCTTGTTTTCTCTCTCTCTCTCTCTCTCTCTCTCTCTCTCTCTCTTCACCTGCACTCTCTGAATTGTTCTTTGGCAATTAAAAAAAAAAAAAAAAAAAGGATACTGAGGCCAGCGGGTGGCATGGTGGTTGAGGTGCTGGATTCCCACATAGCCAACCCACTGTTTAAGTCCCAGACCTGGTGGCTTATTTTCTCACTTACCCTCTTTCTCTCTGCCTCTCTCTTCGGTGACTGCATGTGCCCTATAGCAAATTGAAAAGTAATAATAATAAATAAAATTAATTTTTTACAAAGTATACACACCCTATAGCAAAAAGTTCTCTTTTAAAAAATTATGCTGGGTGCATATGCGTGTGTGCCCAAGATCCTGTGAAGAGAGTGGAGAAGGGATTGTGTGGCATTGTGTGGCATGGCCATTCCCCCAGATTTCTCACTTTCCCTCTCTCTGTCTCTCACTGATGGGAGCACACACCCTAAGGCAAAATCCTCTTTTAAAAAAATGTAAAATGGGACTAGCAGATGGCGTAATGGTTATGTCGCTGGACTCCGACCTGGCCGACCACTATTTGAATCCTAGACCTGGAGGCTTGAAACTCATGCTGGATGCGTGTGTGTGTGTGTGTGTGTGTGTGTGCTCAAGATCCCTGGAGGAGAAGGGATTGTGGCATGGCCATCCCCCCGGGGGATGATTTCTTGGCTTTCTCAATCTGTCTCCAGTAAGCACATGCGCCCTATAGTAAAAATGTCTCTTAAAAAAAAAAAAAATTTGTGTTTCTGGAAGGTAGTATCACTTTTAATAAAGGAGGGTCTGTAGAACTGAGTTATAGTAGTCTGTGAGAAGTGCGTGTTTTGCTTATAAATCCCTGGTAATTATTTTCTCAAACTCTACTTAGTTAAATAAAATCAAACATCAGGGTGCCAGCAGGTGGCATGAAGGTTAAGGTGCTAGACTCTCATACAGCTGACTAAAATTCGAGTCCTGGATCTGGCAACTAACTTTATCTCTCTTTCTCTCTTTTTCTCTGATGAGCACACATGTCCTATAGCAATATTTTTAAAATAATAATAAAATTAAATAAATCTTTAAAAAAAAATGCCGCACTGGGCCCATGTGTATGTATGTCCAAAATCCCAAGAGTAGAGGAGAAGGGAATGTGATGTAGCCATTCTACCTCGGAGGGTGATTTCCCACTTTCGCTCTGTCTTTCTGTCTCTCTCTGATGTGCTCACATGCCCTACAGCAAGAAAAAAAAAATCAGCCTTCAATGTGTGTTTTGAAAGTCCATGTTGATTGAATGTAATATGTTAGAATCAAATACCTGTGAGAGGGGATTATGGGGGGTGGTAGTAATTGAAAGACAGTAGCACAATAAGCAGTTACTTTAAATTGTTTTAGTGAAATCCATAATTAGAAGACATTTGACATGGCTGTCCCATAACACTCCCACCCACCCACCCTCAAAAAAAAAGTTATTTATCCATCTTGAAACATATGTGGTGGCTGATTGTTTTTTGTTTTTTGTTTTTTTTTTTTACTGCCAGATGTCTTGAATACCCTTGCACTCTCAAATAGGGTATGGTCACTCCACAATCCTATCTTCTACATTTCTTCATCCCATTAGCATTTGGGACATGCGCCTACACACACTCAGTGTTTTTCAGGACTTGAGCCATGATCAACCATGTGGGATCTGGCTCCTTATGCACAGGGCGGATTCTTTTTTCCCCTTATTTAATTAAAAAATAAAAAATGACGGCACATGTGCTTGCATGCCCAAAATCTCAAGAGAAGAACTGAGGAGAAGGAATTGTGACCATTCCCCCTGGGGTGGGGATGAGAACTCCCCAAGCTCCTCTCCAATCTCTCTCTCAAGCAAGTGCTTTCATCTAGAACAAACTTTTTAAAAAATTTTAGAATCCTAGCCCCTTAAATTAATTCTGTAGTACATTAATCCTGCAAATTGTTTTAGCACTCAAAAGAACTGGAAAGACTTGGGTCTGAGTTCAGATTTTGCCATCTGTTCTTTGAAAACTTGATTAAGATCCCAGACTTCTGAGCTTTTGTTTCATTGAAATAATAATGGTATTTATCTTATAGCTTTGTTATGATGACATTACCTGAGTAAAGCAGTTGTGCCAGACAATTACTAAATACATAATCAAACTCTGATTCTCTCCAAAGTTTGTTAGCTTAGGAGATTGGGAAGATGTCACTGATAATGGTGACTCTTATTCAGAGGAAAACTAATTCAGTTTAGACATGAAACAACACTATATAAAATATCCTCAAATTAGCAAACTTAGAAAGCAAATGTTATTGGGGCTAGCAGGTGGTGTCGTGGTTAGGGTGCTAGACTCTCATGACAGAATGCAGTTTGAGTCCCAGACCTGGAGGCTTGAAACTCACACCAGGCACGTGTGCCTGGGTACCCAAGATCCCAGGATGAGAATGAAGAAGAAATTGCACCATGGCCATCCTCCAGGGGGTTATTTCTTACTTTTCCCTCTCACTGTCTCTGTCTCTTCTCTGGTGAAGGCACATACCCTATGGGGGGGGGGGGGAGAAGCAAATAATAATTTAGCTTTAGGGTCCTAATAATTTTTTTAAAGTTTATTTGTTTGTTCTATGAATGTGAGAGAGTGACAGGACCTCTAGCAGGCTCTTGAACTTTCAGTTAACCTCCCAGCTTCAGTTAGCCTGGATAATGGGCACACGTGCTTGGCGGTATCTAGGGGGTCTTCTAGTCAACATCCAGTAACCTTCTCTGTGGTTTTTGTGTTGCAGAATGGTGAGATTCATGGCTGTGCCACCATTTGGCCACTTCCCCACCCCTGGGTTTTAATGATTGAGTTCTTCTTAAAGCTTCTTAAAATTGACTAAATCTGTACATTTGTTTAACTCTCAGATTTCTGCTAACATTCTCCAAAATTTAAAACGAACAGCCTACCATTTGTATAACTATTTGTGTCTATTAATAGAGGTAGTGATTTGTATCAATGTTAGGTAGTTACAAAAAACATGAGACTTAGAATTAAATCTGGAGTAGATGATTCTGATGACGTAACCCACCAGCTGCCTTAATTTTTATGGTTCAGTTTCTTCATCTACGAAGTATTACTTAATAAAGTAATTGTGAGGCAAGTATATATAGGATCCATTATGTCCTTGGGAAAACTTTAGTAAAACATAATTTTTTTTAATATATTTTTTAAAGAATTATTTTACTTTATTTACTTATTTTTATTTTAATTTGACCAGAGAGGGGCAGAGTGAGAGAGAAAGAGGAAGTAAGAAAGCACTCCATCAGGTTCAGGACTCGAACCGCAGTCGACCATGTGGGAGTGCAGCGCCCTTAACCACCACACCACCTGCCAGCCCCAATTTTTAAAAATATTTTAAATAATTATTCATTTAATTTTATTTATTATTTTTAAAAATTTTTTATTTGACTTTATTTATTTATTTATTTATTTAAATTTGACCAAAGAGGGACAGAATGAGAAAGAGAGAGACCAGGTCCGGGACTTGAATCGTGGTTGGCCATGTGGGAGTCTAGCACCCCAACCACCACACCACCTGCCGGCCCCTAACTGTATTTATTATCATTACTATTATTCAATTGGACTAGAGAGAGACAGGGAGAGTAAGCTGCCAGGGCTGGGACTCAAGCCCTGGTCAGCTATGTGGGAGTCCAGCACCTTAACTACCACACCACCTGCCATCCCCAATAAAACATCATTTTTTTCAGGAAAATTCATGGTGGTCTCTATATTTTTAAAATTGAATCATTTTGGCACCGAGAAAAGCTTGAATCAAACATAGCTTTATTATATGATAGCAGGAGATTCAGAACATCCAATAATATATCTTTAAAGCACTGTGAGAAAAAGAGAACCCGTGTCCATCGTGGCACACGTTTTATGTAACGGTGATATTAATTTATGAAGACTAAGTATTATAGGATAGTAAAAATGGATTTTTATACCTGATCTTGACACTTATTAAATTTGAATGTGTTGTACAAGATATTATTAGATAAAGTGTTTGTCCAGTAGCTTAGATTATAAATAACCCCTGTTCTTAGCTCATTTTAAACAATGTAGTATGACTGATGCCAGAAAAACAGGCTAGAACATTTTCTTCTCTCCAAGATCCTAGATTTTGTAAACAAGGCTCTGCTCCTGGAACTAATCTAGGTCATCATAACCCAAAATCTTTTGAAAAATGAGAACCTTAATTAAGTCTGTTATACTTTTTTTTAATATTTTAATTTTTAAAATGCATTTTAGCTCTTAAAAACACAGTGTTTTTGGATTGCTATTTGACCATTTAGCTTATTTGTACCATGTCATAATGAATACAAATCACCTGCAATCATTTTAGAAAATATGATTGCTAGGACTCTCCATGTGAGTGGAAATTGATCTGTGGCTAATTTGTCCCTGTACTGACCTAACAGCATAGCATTCTGTTTTTTAGTAAAAACTCTGATTTGATGAGATCATAAATTTCTCTGTCTTCCACAACTGTTGCAATGTTAACTTTTTTTTGTTTAGTCTTTCTTGCAAATTAGTTACGGAGCTGTTAAACATGTTGTTAAGTGTGACATTATTTAATAAACTTAGGAAAACCAGTGTCATAGAAATCTTTTCTTGGTAGTTAAGAGTTTAAGAGTTACGTTTCATCTTCACTGTTACTAATGTCTTGCCCATTATTTGTGTGTTTGTATATATGCACCTTTTATTAACATTATATATATATACATATATATATATATATATGTATATATATGTATGTATGTATAATGTCTGCAGAAGAGGAAACTTAGCACTTAGAGAAATTATTTCTACTTTACAGATGAAGAAGTCTGCTGAGATGGATTCAATAATTTGTACTTGGTTTTAGCCAAAGGCTAAGAAGCAATAGGTTCAATAATTTGATAGCGTAGCTTGTAAAGTGGGAAGAACTTGAACTCCTAGACTACCTGGCTCTTTTCCATGATGTCTTGGTGCTTTAAGGAATCTTTCCAGTAATGGGGTTGGATTTCGTACAAGCGTGTTTACACTGACAGAGCTGGACTTCTTCCCCCACCCCTCAGACCATCAGGGACTATGACATCCTATTTATGTTCCATGTTGCTGCTTTCAAAATAATTTTATGCTGTCCTATTTGATCCTTGCAGCATACCAATATTGCAGGAGAAAAAAAAAATTTCAAAGACGTGCTTAATATCACAGAACTGGCTAGAGGTAGAGTTTAGACTCACCTGTTCAGTTTCTGGTTCAGTGTCCCTTTCTACTTCTGTAACTTTCCCTGGATTAAGTTTATGACCTGTGATCACAAAATGGTGAAATTTAGCGGACGGAAACTTCTATTGTTGTCTCTCGATCACACTACATCTCTAGTCAGGCTCCCTGTTTAGCAGACAAATACTGTTTTCCTATGTTATAAGTAGCTTATTAATGACAGTTTTGAGATTTAATGAAGCTCTAGTGGTTGTTATTAAATAAGAAATAAAGGTAAAGTGTTGATGTGAGATTTCTGTTTAAACTTTACTTTTGTGTGATGCCATAAGTGTCCTATGGAAATATACATAAGAAAAGCATTATTGGACCAGCAGATGACATAATGGCTATATCCCTGGACTCCCACATGTTTGACTGTGGTTCGAGTCCTGGACCCTGCAGTTTAAAACTCAAGCTGGGCATGTGTACATGCATGTCCAAAATCCCAAGGAGAATGGAGGAGAAGGGATTGCTGAGTGACCAACTCCCTGGAGTGTGATTTCTCGTTTTCTGTCTCTCTGTCTCCAGTGAGCATACACAACTATAGCAAAAATCTGTGGAAAAAAAAAAAGAAAAGGAAAGCATTAGTAAGAGGATTGTAGTGGTTAAGAGCACATGTTAGATTCAGGAAGGCCTAAATTTGAATCTTGGCTCTGATACTACTCGGTTCTAGTTACTTGGGGAAGTAACAGGCCAGCTTCTTCATCTGTGGTAATGACAAGTACCTGAGTGTCAGAAGAGATGTGGATGTAAAGGCATTAGCATCATGCCTGAACCATGGGTCAGTATGTAGAGGCTATTCAATACATATATGTATATAGTAGTTATTTAACATATTTATATATTCATAGGCAGTAACTGTTGTGTCGTTGGGAAAGTTATGATGCATTTTGTCATAGAAAAAAATGGATGACCAGCAGGTGGTGTAATGGTTACATTGCTGGACTCCCACATGCTGGCTGTGGTTTGAGTCCCAGACCTGGTGACTCGAAATTCACGCCAAGCTCTTGTGCATGTATGCCCAAAATCCCTAGAGCAGAATGGAGGAGAAAGGATTGCGGGATGGCCATCCCCCCTGGGGGGTGATTTCTCACTTTCTGTCTCTCTGTCTTTGTCTCTCCAGCAAGCATACATACCCTATAGCAAAAATTTATCTTAAAAATATAGAAAACAGAAAAACACCTCAAGACTTTCCCAACAAACTAATATTTAATATATGCAATGCTATTTAATGCCTACCTTTAAGGGATTTTCCCCCTACCAGCTGTGTTTGTTTGAAGAGTGTCAAAGATAGCTTGATCATCTCTAAAGTATCTTAACCATCCAGTCGATGGTTCTCAGTTATTTCTAACAGAGAATGTAGATGCTGCAAAATAGTTTATATTTGAAATTTTACCAATTTATGTTTGGAATATGTAGTATGAAAAACTTAGGAGATACCTGCTTTCCTATTTTATGTTTCCACATTTGGACAGGATAGATACATTTCTTGAACTGGTTCATTTGGAAGCACACATCTGACGTGCTACGTGAGGGCCAGGGAAAGGGGTTCATCATGTTTGAATTTTAAAAATGGGAAACCTGAAATTCACTTACCGAGTTTCACAGTATTTAGATTCTTAGCTTGCAGACTTTTGAGATTTAGAAAGCGTATAATACATCATTATTTTATAGCACACCCACTGTAGCCTTTTGTGTACCAAGACGAACATATCAGGGAAAAGCAGACCTTCAGAAGTATATAAAGTGCGTTCTGAAGTCCATGGGACAGCAAGCAGTACAGATGAAGCCTTTCTCTAAAATTCTCCATCAGTGAGTTTCCTTTTTTTTTTTTTTTTTTGGAGAGGTTTTCGCTATAGGGCGCTTGCGCTCGCCAGACAGACAGAGAGAGACACAGAGACAGAAAGCGAGAAATCACCCCCCAGGGGGGATGGTCACGCCGCAATCCCTTCTCCTCCATTCTCCTCTCGGGATCTTGGGCACGCACGCACATGCGCCCGGCGTGAGTTTAAGCCACCGGGTCTGGGACGCAAACCGTGGTCGACTACGTGGGAGTCCGGTGACATAGCCATTACGCTAACTGCTGGTTCCCGTGAGTTTACTTCTTAAGGTGACACATCTCTTGTAGTAATTTTTATTCACTTATAATTATATTTTGACTAAATTTTGTTTTCTGTAAGTTCCCTTTCCTTTTTAAAAACATGTTTATGTACTTATTTTTTCTGAGAGAGCGAGAGCGAGTGAGTGCAAGCACCCCCAACAGGGTCCCGGTGCTATGATCTAGCCTGCAGCCTTCAGCCAGCCCCAGATCATAGGCACACATGTGCCTGGCACACTCAGGAAAGTCTTAAACTGAAAGCCTTCTCATGTAGGAGTGCCTCAAAGAGCATGGTGTTTTATCTCTGCCCTCGCTGGCCCCTAAGTTATCTTTGAGGCAATCAGTACGTTTAAATTACAGACATATGAGGGACCAGCAGTTGGCGTAATGGCTGTGTTGCTGGACTCTCATGTAGTCAACCGCAGTTCGAGTCCCAGACCCAGTGACTTAAGCTCACACCAGGCACGTGTGCATGTGTGCCCAAGATCTCAAGAGGAGAATGGAGGAGAAGGGATTGTGGCATGGCCATCCTCCCTGGGGGGTGATTTCTTGCTTTCTGTCTCTCTATCTCTCTTTGTCTTTCTGGTGAGCGCACATGCCCTATAGCAAAAACCTCTCCCCACCCCACCCCCCCAAAAAAAGAAATTATAGATATATTATTAGCCTTTAATTAGAAAGGTTAAGAACAGGGTTGGCAGGTGGCGTGGTGGTAAGGCAGCAGAACTCCCACATAATTGACTGTGGTTCAAGTCCTGTACCTGGCAGCTTGCTTTCTCACTTTTCTTTTCTCTGTCTTTCTTTGGTCAACTTCAATAAAAATAAAACATTAACATAGTGACAATGAATAAAATTTTTTAAAAAAGGATAAGGACTGGGGCCAGCAGGTGGTACAACACTGTACTCCCACATGGCCGACCATGGTTTGAGTACCAGACCTGGTGACTTGCCTTCTCTCTTTCTCTCTCTCTCTCTCTCATAAGTGCACATGCATTTAGCAAACTTAAAAAAACAATAACAATAAAATAAATAAATAATATTTTTAAAAGTTAAGGACAAAACTCCAATCTAGGGGTTATATATTATTCCTTTTTTGAAAGATGTAGAAAAAGTTAATTAAAAAAAATTTTTAAATGCTAGTTCATTATTCCAAAAATTTGCTTTTCTTTAACTTCTGATTGCATAACTATAGTAAATAAATTTTTAGAGCTGATTTCTTTATTTGAACAATGAAGATATTCCAATAAGATGTTCAGCAAAGTTTTGTTCACCTTCCATGGTTATGAAATCAAAGCAAATAATATGGGGTGTAAATCAGGCATGTGGTAGGTAAGTAATTATATAGATGGACGTAGTTCCTTCCTTTAAAGCACTTACAGTGTGGTGGAGGAGACTTACTAAGCCAGTCATTTTGTAAATCATTATTTAATGTTCTATGATCTAAGTACTTAAAAAAAAAAAAGAGGTCTTGAAACTAGTTTTGCATCAGGGAAGGTTTTACAAGTCAGGAGAGCTTATTGCTATTTAGTGGTTTATATACAGCTTCATGTCAGTAAATGGCAGAGTCCTGTTGTCCACCCAGGTGGGCCTGACTCCAAACTCTGCTTTCTTGACTGCTGTTCATTCTTTCTGTGTTACCTACATCACAGGCTTATTGTGTTTCCAGACACATCCTCCTCCTTATTTCTCAGGGGGCCTAGCAGCTCACCCTCTGGCTAATTGTGGAGCCATTGATCGGATTCTTTCTTTAACGGAATAATGAGATTGATTTACAGTAATAAACTTTGTTCCAGGTTGTACTTACGTTTATACCTAGAACCCCGGGGATCTTAGAAGTTTCTTCAGAGGCAGGAATCCTGTGGGTCTCGGGCTAATCCGAAACTGCATCGCTGTGGCTGTTTCTGGCCTCCTATTTAAAAACAGGCTCGTGGTGTTCATGGGGCACTTTAGTAGCACCAACATTTCCATCAGCTTTGATTTCTCCAGGCAATTTTATGATCAAGAAAAGTAAGTGAATTTAGCCTAAATGTTACAGTGTTATGTTACAGGTGTTTTTGTTTGTTTGTTTGTTTTCTTTTTTTTAAGAGTTTTTTGTTTTTTGTTTTTTTTTTTTCTACAGGGCACATGCGCTCACCAGAAAGAAAGAGACAGAAAGTGAGAAATCACCCCCCAAGGGGAGATGGCCACGCCGCAATCCCTTCTCTTCCATTCTCCTCACAGGATCTTGGGCACACACGCACACATGCCTGACATGAGTTTAAGCCACCGGTTCCGGGACTTGAACTGCAGTAGACTGTATGGGAGTCCAGTGACATAGCCATTATGCCAACTGCTGGTCCCAGCAAGGCATTTTATTGGAAAGACCTTGCTAAATCTTGTATTGCAGAGTTTACTAAATAACTGATTATTCTTCCTTTTGTATCTTTCTAAACAATTGACTATCCTGTTCTTCTTCCCCACTATAAAAGCTCTAATACACTTGAGGAGGGACTATTTAACTGCCCCATCTCATCTTAAATATCTAACAGGTCGTGCTTTTCTAGGAGTTTGTAAAGTCTGTTGTAAAGTATTTCATGATGGAAGGTAGATGGAAGTTGTGGTTATTCTGATGTAGTCAATTGTTGTATTTCCATGTTTTAAGAAGGTTTCATTTGGTAGAATCTGATTTATTTGAACTGTGTAGTAAGACATGGATTTCCTCCGCTACCCTCCTTTGTCCTCTGCTTTATGTGAAATACTAACTGAAACAAATTTTCGTCTTACTGCATTTCTCTCTTTTTAAAAAGTAACAGGGACACACATTTTGGGAGCTCCTGCTAGAATGCTTTGTCATTATTGGTCTACTGTTCTTTCCTTTCAAGTTGCCTAAACACAGCTGAGTTCCTAAGAGGAGCAAAGAAAACATGACAGTGCTGCCAAGTAGACAGGAAGCTGTAGTGGACCTAGCGAGCAGGGGAGGTTGAGCACACCCTCCGTCCAATCAGCTGTGAGTGCTGTTGCTATGTGCGCTCTTACTCTGCTGCCTTTGTGAAAAACCTTGCACGGAGGGAAGCGAAATCAGCACCCAACGCTGAACATTTGTTTGAACCACTGCAGACATCTGGATTCCTCAGTTACTGACAGTATAGCTATTGACAGCCAGAAGGCAACTTCTTTCATACAAGGATTCCAGTATGGTTTTCAGTGGAAACAAAAGGCTTCACAGAGAAGGTGTGTAATGAAGTGTTTTTTTTTTTTTGTTTTTTTTTTTTTTTTTTTTTTTTTTAAACGGCTTTATTTCCAAGCTTCCAGTTTTCTGTAGCTGTTTACCAGTTGTGGTGCTTACCTCGCATGCATTTTTAATAAATAGGTCTAACAAAGTGATCTCACTTTGAAAACCCTCGAACTTAGAGAATTTCTTTAGCTTCATCTAGCTTGTTTTCTTGGAGCAACACCGCTTAGAAGATTATTAAAATGCTGATCTGAACAATGAGTAGGAAGAAAAGAAACCAAATACAGCGTGCTTACTTTACTGGGGGGGGGGGGGGGGGATTGTGATAAAAATGAGAATTCAGGGAAGGAAATGTGAGTTCTCCAAAAGGATTAACTGTGTGTGGGGGCAGGAGTGTTTTTAAAATGAAAGGTGTTAAGGAGAATATATTTTAAATAAGTTATGTATTTTTAACTAAATGCATTGTTTCTGAATTTGATAAAGATTGTCAGAATTCAGCTTAGTGAGATTTTTGACATAGGATAAGGACATTTGTGTGCTTTTTAATAAAGCCTTTCTGAAGAGGCTGACACAGTCTGTGCAATCTTTTAGTTATTCAATCTCTTGACTAGTTCTGTACAGTTCAGATAAAGGAAAATAATACAATTCAACAGCAAATTCAGTGTCCCGTTCTATTAAATGTCCATATAGAAATTGAAGAATAAAGGGTTTTGAACACAACATAACAAATGGCGAAGATAGTATTTTAAAATTAAAGCAGGCCTCCTAATTGTAAAGATTCCATATATGATTTAGTTAATACTGCAAAAACTGTAAAACAGTCATTTCAGCCATACTAATCAATATTTGTAATAAAGGAACAGAATATAAGGTTATGGTTTGTTTATGTGGGATCCAGAAAAACTGGTTTGTACAATGGATTATCGGAAAGTTTGAGGCTATTTCAGATAAACAAAAGGGTTGTGGATTTTTGGTTTAGATTTTGTTTGTTTGTTTCTTTTTTCTTTTTGTTGTTGGGTTTTTTTTTTCCTTTTCTTTTCCTCCTGTACTACGAAATTAAAGTTTACCTAGTTGATTTAGCTAATGATTACTTTAAATTAATTAAAGTAGAGCAGGCTAATTAGCATATTACCTATTTTATGAATAATTCATGTTTTGCTAATAACCAGTTTTTCTTTTGCTAGTTCAGTTGCAATGGTGCCTATCTGGCTCCTTTTAATTCACTCACTGATTTATGTTTGGTGAGTAAAGTTACTGTAAATGCAAAGTTAATTTTAGAGTTTGACTTATTATTTCTATAAGTGATATTTTGGAATACAGTTGGTTTTGTTGTTCTCTCAAACAGTACCTGTCATTAGAGAGTCAATGATAGCATTTTGATGAATGAGGAGAGATATTCCTTCTCTTTGAAAAGAACTCAAAATATATCCTATCCTTTTGTGCCCTTTAAAATTTTTAAACACTTATAAAATATTTATGTCCAGACCCCAAATAGTATAAATTTATAAAATAAGTTGTCTTTAAACATTAAGAAAATTTTTTACAGGGACCAGTAGTTAGCATAATGGCTATGTCACTGGACTCCCATGTAGTCGACCATGGTTCGAGTCCCAGACCCGGTGGCTTAAAACTCACACCAGACGCATGTGCGTGCGTGCCCAAGATCCTGAGAGGAGAATGGAGGAGAAGGGATTGTGGGGTGGCCATCCCCCCCCCCCCGGGGGGGGTGATTTCTCACTTTCTGTCTCTCTGTCTCTCTCTGTCTTTCCAGCGAGCACATGTGCCCTATAGCAAAAACCTCTCCAAAAAAAAAAAAAATCTTTTACATCTACTACTAACTTGTTCCTGACTCTTTAAAAGACTGTGACATTTCTTAGTTTTCCTGGTTTGGCAAATGCATCCAGAAACTTGAAGTTGATAAAAAGTTATCATGAAACCTACAGCAAAATAAAGTTATGTATTTTAATCATTTTATTGTGGTTTCTGATTTACATGTGAAAGTATATTCTTTTGACTTGATGGCCTCTACAATATAAAGCATTTATTTCCAGAAGAGAAGCTCTGTGTCTAAGTGTAGGAGCATGAGAGGGGGCACAGGGATGCAAACGAACTTGATTTTGGGGTTTTTTTTGAGAGGTTTTCGCTATAGGGCACGTGCGCTCGCCAGACAGACAGACAGAGACAGAGACAGAAAGCGAGAAATCACCCCCCAGGGGGGATGGTCACACTGCAATCCCTTCTCCGTTCTCCTCTCGGGATCTTGGGCACACACGCACACATGCCCAGCGTGAGTTTTAAGCCACGTGGTCGGGACGCGAACTGCGGTCGACTATGTGGGAGTCCAGCGACATAGCCATTACGCTAACTGCTGGTTCCCCACGAACTTGATTTTTTAAATATGCCTATAGGTACATGAAAATAAGTCTAGTAATTTTTATTTTTTGAGCTTTCACCTATCAGTTATTAATTTTATTTTCTAATTTTACAACCACAAATCAAAGTTTTGCTTAAAATGATTTGCTATTCTTTTCTCATTGGTTTATCTTTTACTTACTTATTTATTTATTTTTTAAACCACCAGTGGGCAATGTGCTCATCAGAGAATGAGAAAGAAATCCCCCAGTGGTACAAGGTTGCAGTACAGTTCTTTTGCCTCGATTTCGCCATCCAGTAGAATTTGGGGCTCACCCTTTGATGTGCCCAGCATGTTTTTCAAGCTGCTTGGGCCAGTATTTGAACTATAGTCATTCATGTGGGATATGGCTTTGTATGCATAGCACTTAACTGCTCTGTGGGGCCACTTCATCCCATTGGTTTATTTCTTAAGAATTTATAGAGGGACCAGCAGATGGCATAATGGTTACATTGCTGGACTCCCACGTAGTTGACCGCTGTTCGAGTCCTGGACCCAGAGGCTTTAGATTCAGGCCGGTGCGTGTGCATACATGCCCAACATCCTGAGAGGAGGATGGAGGAGTAGGGATTGCAGCGTAACCATCTCCCCTGGGGGGCGATTTCTCTCTGTCTCTCTGTCTCTCTCTGTCTCTCTGGCAAGCGCATATGCCCTATAGCAAAAACCTCTTTCAAAAAAAAGGAATTTTTAGAACTTCTGAGAACAGGCTATTTCCATTTATGCACTGTGGAAAATAGGTCATGAAATTTGTAAAAAAGTTGAATGTATTACTATGTTACACAGAATTTGCCATTGTGTTCAGGAAGAATATTGGCAGATTCCAGGTCAGCACCTAAGGCTGTTTGTATACTGGAACATCTGAAATTTTTTTTCAGTATCAAACCTCAGGGTGAGGGCCAGGAGATGGCGTGGTGGTTAAGGTTCTGGACTCCCAAATGAATGACTGCAATTCAAGTCCTGGACCTAGTGGCTTGCTTTCTCACTTTCTCTGTCTCTCTCTCTGGTTAGTTCTGTGTTCTGTAGCAAAATTAAAAGAAAAATAACAATAAATAAAATTAAATAAATTATTCTTAAAAAATCCTCAGGGTAATTTAGGTTTTTGAGGGGACTTCAGAAAGTTCATGGACAATCTGGGACTAGCAGTTAGCGTAATGGCTATGTCGCTGGATTCCCACATAGTCGACTGCAGTTCGAGTCTCGGACCCGGTGGCTTAAACTCACGCTGGGCGCGTGTGCGTGCGTGCCCAAGATCCCGAGAGGAGAACGGAGGAGGAGGGATTGCGGCATGGCCATCCCCCCGGGGGGGTGATTTCTCACTTTCTCTCTCTCTGTCTGTCTCTGTCTTTCTGGTGAGCGCACGTGCCCTATAGCAAAAACCTCTCCAAAAAAAAGAAAAAAAAAGAAAGTTCATGTACAATGTAATTTAAGTACAAGTTTATTTTGGTACCCCCCAAAAAAATTGAAATCCATACATAGTTTTTTGTAATAAACATTCTCTATGAACTTCTTTAAGATCTCCCTTCATAATATGAAGTAATTTTAGTAGCATTACTGGCATCTTTCAACTCTTTGAATTTGTCTATTATTTGACAATAGAATCTCTCCCTCCCTCTCTTTCTTAATTTGCTATACAGTGCATATGCTCTCTGGAGACACAGAGAGAAAGAAAATGAAAAAGCACTGCCCAAGGGGTATGGCCATGCCCCAGTGTCTTCTCCTCCATTCTCTTGGGATTTGGGGCATGTGCACACACACTTCATCATGTTTTTCAAGCCACTGGGTCCAGGACTCAAGTATCACAGTCGGCCTTGTGGAGCCCAACTGCCTTAACTTCTACAGCACTTGACTGGCCTGACAGAATTTTTACTATCATTTTCTATGTCATATCTTTAAATTGGCAATATTTTTTGTACTTAGAGAAAATATTTTGATTCTGAAAAACTGATTTCTTTTTTGTCTTAGCTGCATGATAAAAAAATATATAAGTGCTAATACTTATCAGCTTATCAGAAGTAGTTGACCGTTTTAACTGATTTAAGTAAAATAAAAGTTTTTGTTTATTTTATTATTTAGGTAATAATATGTAAATACTCTCTTATTTACAATTGTTTATGAAAAATTATGTAATTTGAAACCTCAGGTGGGAAAGGGGTAACAATCTAAGTTTTTCTTTTTTGAGGTCTTCTGTGAAATCTTTTTTTGGAGAGGTTTTTGCTAGAGGGCGCATGTGCTCGCCAGAAAGACAGAGACAGAGAGACAGAAAGTGAGAAATCACCCCCCAGGGGGATAGCCACACCGCACTCCCTTCTCCTCCATTCTCCTCCTGGGATCTTGGGCATGCACACACACGTGCCAGGCATGAATTTAAGCCACTGGGTCCGGGACTCGAACCATGGTTGACTACATGGGAGTCCAGCGACATAGCCATTACGCCAACTGCTGGTCCCAGTCTTCTGTGAAATCTTTTTTTTTTTTTAGAGAGGTTTTTTTTTTTTTTTTTTTTTTTTTCCGCTATAGGGCGCGTGCGCTCGCCAGACAGACAGAGAGAGACATAGAGACAGAAAGCGAGAAATCACCCTCCAGAGGGGATGGTCACGCCGCAATCCCTTCTCCTCCATTCTCCTCTTCGGGATCTTGGGCACGCACGCACACGCACCCGGCGTGAATTGTAAGCCACCGGGTCCGAGACGCGAACCGCGGTCTACTATGTGGGAGTCCAGCGACATAGCCATTATGCTAACTGCTGGTTCCCAGTGAAATCTTTTTAAAATCATTTCTACTTCAGGTATGATCACAAATGTTTTCTTCGTGTATGTACAGCTTAAGTGCTCCATGGCATGGTGTTTCTTTGACTCTTCCTTGCAGAAACTCCATTACTTGTTTATAGTCTGAATTGAAGAAAGATTTGCTTTTCATAGTTAGCTCAACAGAGAAGTTTGGTCTTGACAAACTTGAGGCATTTTCACATAATGGCGCTCTCACATGTTACTTTTAAAAGGATATAGTAAATCTTCCCCCACCCCTCAATCATTAGATGTCATAGTATCTGAAATCAAAGACCTAAGTTTTAAAAATAGCACTGCAGGGGCCAGCACATAGCATGGTGGTTAAGGCTGCTCAGTTCCCATGTGGCCAGCCACAGTTCGAGTCCCAGACTTAGTGACTGGCTTTCTCACTTTCCCTCTGTCTGTCTCTCTGTCTGGTAAGTTTACATGCCCTATAGCAAAATTAAAATAATAGTAATTAATAAAGTTAAATAATTATCTGAAAAAGTAAAATTAAGGGACAGCAGATGGTGTAATGGTTATGTTTCTGAACGCTCGCATACTTGACTGTGGTTTGAGTCCCAAACCCAGTGTCTTAAACCTCAAGCCAGGTGCATGTGCATGCATGCCCAAGGTCCTGTGAAGAGAATAGAGGAGAAGGGATTGCGGCGTGGTCATCTCCTTTAGGAGTGATTTCTTGCTTTCTGTCTCTCTGTGTCTTCAGCGAGCATATGTGCCCTATAGCAAAAATCTCTTAAAAAAGAAAGCAAAAATTAAATTAAATTAAAAATAAATAAAAATAATGTTGTTCTTGGTATTACTTGAGTGTGATCCTTTGCAATGAGACCCAGTTATAAACATGGCAGCATGAGGACTATTTAATTGAGAAACAGGGATTATCTTATTTTTTCTTCACTTGTCTTCTCAATTTCACTCATTCAGAAATTTGTGGACATCAGATGACTTGAGTGCGATTTACGATAAGCACAGGAACAGTGAAATTATGAACTATAGGAAGTAGTCTAGATAAAGTATAAAAAATAATAAAGCCCTAAGTCTCATACATAGCTGGGCTCCAGATTTTACTCTAAGCTTCCTGCCATCCAGTGTGAAACAGGGAGACTATGCCCATCAGGTACATGTGTCCCTCTTCTTTAACATAGTACTGCTAAGTATTTGCCATTAAAATTTAGGTTGGTTTCTGTTCTCTCCTCATTTTGGGGTGTTTTGTTTTTTGAGTTTCACATTTTGGGTGTCTTGCCTATGTGATTTATCATTTAGGCATGTGATATTGGTCCTAGTTTCATGTCTCTGGGTCTCAGTTTCCTTTGAGATGTCAGGGTGATTGCGAGGTTTAAATAAAAGGATGGTCACTACTTAGGTTAGTGACCCTGTGATGACACGCGATAAAATGTGAGATTTTATTATAATCAGTTTCCCCTTTGAAATTATTCTCTCTCTTTTATTATTTCTTGATTGCTATGGGGCATGTACACACACCAGAGAGAGACCAAAATGAGAGATGGAGAAAACATGCCCTAATGGGGTGTGGCCACCTCCTTCCTCTCAGCCCTCTGCAACTCCTTCTCTCTGTTTTCATCGTGTGGGGTTATTTGGAGCCCACACAAGCCTGACGTGTTATTCCAACTCCTGAAATTTGAACCTGTCAACCATGTGGGATCTGGCTCCTTTAACCTCTAGACTTTAGATTGGCCCCTTCTCTGAAATTGTATATAAAAAAAGTGACATTATGAATCTTTTTTAGTATTTTGAGAATTTAAAGTTTAGTTTTTTAGCCATCCCCCCTGAGCTTCACATAGCTCTAGTTCTACATTTCTAAATTTTATAAGATATTTGATCTGGAAAGCCATGGAATTATGGGGGTTGGGGCAGAAAGGCAGGGCAGCCAAGGAAGTACAGGAATAGAACTCTGAAGAAGAATAATAGTAAGGAAATAATGACTAAAATGGGAAGATAAGGCAAAAGGAACATTTGTTCTGCTTGATGTAGTGTTACTTTGTTGTTATTGTGTGTGTGCTTGTGTGTACTTGCCTGTGTGAGAGCCCACACCTAGGAAAGTTGCTAGAACTTCTGGGGATTCATTTACTGGACAGTATCTTGTTTCTGACTTCTCTTTTGAATTTCTCTGCTTGGTGCTAAGGATGACCTTGTAATTGCTAACCATATTAGTGACCAAGGACCAGAAATTGTTATTGCAGATACAATAACTGCAACGGTCTTGAAATATAAAACCTCCCAGAGTCAAAATTTGGTGGTACACGACTAAATTTTGAAAACTATAGGGCCCGTACACTCACTGGAGACCTAGAGAGACAGAAAGTGAGAAATCTCCCCCCGGGGGGATGGCCACGCTGCATTCCCTTCTCCTCCATTCTCTCGGGTTTTTGGGCATGCACGCGCACACACACCAGTGTGAGTTTTAAACCACGTGGGAATCCAGTGACATAACTATTTATGCCATCTGCTGGTCCCAGAAAATGCTCTTTTGGTTTTTGTTATTTTCATTAGTACAGAAAATTTTAGATTCCTTTCCAATGACTATAATATTTTGATTGCTTCGAACTGTCATAATTTTACATTATTTCAAGGGAGAGGTTTAATCTGGGTTCTATTCAGGATTTCATAGTTTCATCAAGTGCTATGATTTTGTCATTCCCTCATAAACTTATTATCTAGCCTTCTGATTTTTTTAACTTACTGAGAGAACACAACCAAATATTAAAAATAAAAATCTTTTCTAAGTGTACTCTAGTTTCCACTGTCAAAGGTTCAAGAGGCTTCTGCTTTGGGCCCAGAATCTACTCTGGAAGTGACAAAAGGGAGGAGAACTTTTCAAAATAAGTATTCCAATTTTACCTGATTGTGTTGCATTGATGTTCATATTTTATGCAGTGCACAGATTACCTTAAGTCACGTCTCTCAAAAATACCTGTGCAGAGGGACCAGCAGTTAGCATAATGGCTATGTCACTGGACTCCCATGTAGTCGGCTGCAGTTCGAGTCCTAGACCCGGTGGCTTAAACTCACGCTGGGCGCATGTGCGTGCGTGCCCAAGATCCCAAGAGGAGAATGGGAAAATGAAGGAGAAGGGATTGCGGCGTGGCCATCCCCCCGGGGGTGATTTCTCACTTTCTGTCTCTCTGGCGAGCGCACGCGCCCTGTAGCAAAAACCTCTCCAAAGGAGATACCTGTGCAGAAAAAGAACAATTGTTTTCTGTGTCTTGTACAGACCATTTGAGGACGTTCCTAAAAACCTCAACCCTCTCACTAGGGAGAAAAATATGCATTTCTGTGTGTGTGTACACATAATTTTATGGAAAATATCCAGAGGTTCAGACTTCTCTTAGGTTAAGAAGTTTTGTGAAGCGTAATTCAGTTTTAGTCACAGTATAAAAGCATTTAAAAACTGAGGCTGAGAACAAACCGGATGAGGATTTCAGGATGTACATACAAGCAGACTGTTACGTAGTGAATATGGGGGTGCTAACTTTTAGGTTCGAAGGAGATGGTAAAATACTCTGGTATGTGTCTCATACAGTAGTAGTCTTGCAGATGAGTTTGTCCTGGGGAGTAGCCAGTATTCCTGTGTCCCAGATGGTTTCTGGTGGAAAAAGTAGCACAAGAGGACCAGCCTGGAAGGTAGTACTCCAGTCCCTAGAATCTACATGCCATCTCTGAGTTGTACCTCAGGCCACCACCTGGAATCTCTGCAGAAATCACCCTGCACTAGGCAGGACAGCTTAACTGCTATGTATGTCACCTCATTCCATCTTTACCCAAGACAGTCCAGCAGAACTGATCTTATTCTGCGTGCTCAAGTTTCTCAATTCTTAATTAAAAACAACTCCCTGCATTTTTTACTTCTTAGGAATTTTACGTTTTACACATACACACACTCAGTGGAAAGTATGAATGTTGAGAGTATGAAGAAGTAGGGGTCATACTCATGGTCAAGGCAAGGGGTTGAAAGGATAGTGTCTTTTTGGGGACCAGTCTATGTTGAAATCATATTCCCACGAGATAAAAATGTAGGGCTAAATTAAGTTAAGCTTAAGTATAATTTTGGAAAGTTATGTGCCACTTATCTGGGATTAGGAGAGCTGCAACAAAACACTAGATTAGCGGATTGTTGCCTTTTTAACAGAATATTCTTCTGAATATATGGCTAAATCTAGAATTTGTGATTTTGAGAATCAAGACTGTTTTCTTCTGTGTTCTCAGCTGTTTATTCCAGAGTATTTTTTGCACGGAGTGTGAAGTGATAGCTATAGAATCAGAAATATTTCTGCAAAGAAGTCTTTTTTTTTTTTTTTTTTTTTTTTTTTTTTTTTTTTTTTTTGAGAGAGAGAGAGAGATTTTTGCTATGGGGCACACGTGCTTGCTGGAGACACAGAGAGACAGCGAGAAATCAAGAGACACTTCACAATCCCTTTTCCATTCTCCTTCTGGGATCTTGGGCACACATGCACATATAACCAGTGTGCGTGTGCCACTGAATCCAGGACTTGGACTGCGGTTGGCCATGTGGGAGTCTAGCAATGTAACTGCCACACCATCTGCTCGTCCCTAAATCATTCTCTTTTTTTAAGGTTTTTGCCAATAGGGTGCATGCACTCTCCAGAGAGAGACAATGAGAGAAAAGTGAGAAATCACCTCCCGGGTGGGTGTAGAGAGGGCCACACCACAATCCCTTCTTCTCTGTTCTCCTGCTGGGATTTTGGGCACACATGGTCGGCCTGATTTTCAAGCCACTTGGTCCAAGACTCGAACTACGGTTCACCATGTGGGAGTCCAGCATCTTATCCACTGTGCCACTTGCTGGCACCTCAAAGAGCATAGTCTTTTCTGCATGAGGATTTTCAGGCCCTTAAACATTGATGAGTTAGGTCTGATAATTTGCACAGAATATAGAGAAATGAAATTAAATAGGTTTAGTGAAGGTTCAAAAAGAAATGAGTTGGGCCAACATAAGACATGATTAAGAAAGTTGGATCCCACATGGCTAACCTCTCTGTTGGAGTCCCAGACCCCATGGCTTGTGAAACATACTGGGCACATGTGCATTCCTGCCCAAAATCCCAAAAGGAAAAAGAAATGGAAGAGAAGGGATTGCAGTGTGGCCATTCTCCAAAGAGGAGGGATACTTTCCTCATTCTCACTTTCTGTCTCTGGCAATTTTTTTATTTTATTTATTTATTTATTTTTGGAGAGGTTTTTTTGCTATAGGGTATGTGCACTTGCCAGAAAGACAGAGACAGACAGAGAGACAGAAAGTGAGAAATCACCCCCCCAGGGGGGATGGCCACGCTGCAATCCCTTCTCCTCCATTCTCCTCTCGGGATCTTGGGCACACACGCACACGGCGTGAGTTTAAGCCACTGGGTCTGGGACTTGAACCACAGTCGACTTCGTGGGAGTCCAGCGACATAGCCATTATGCTAACTGCTGGTCCTCAAATATTTTTTTAAAAAAGAAAGGAATTACTTAAATTTTTTTGTGGCTCTAAGTTTATACTTGGGTACCTGTTATAGATGGCTAAAAGCAGAATTCTAGCACCTTGAAGATTAAGGAGGTAAAATTGAAAATTTCCTCAACACGGACTAGTTCAAATTCTTACGTTTTAGATGTGGTATTCTCTGGGAGTTTTCTCTGATCTCTAAGATTAAGTTCTCTCCTAAGTACTACTCCTATTTCTTTTATCACATTATCATAAATTAAATGTATCTGTCCTCACCCTAATGTTTCTACTCAAAGGTAGTGACAGTAACTTGTTCTCCTATTGTTTTCTAGAGAAGAGCTGAATTTCAGTGGTAGTTTTTGGCATATAGATATGAAATAATTCTCTTCTCCTCGCCCCCCCCCCCACCTGCCTTCTAACCAGTCTTTCAAATTACTTAGGATTTAGTTTTCTTTTTAGAGCCCCAGTTGCCACTAGCTCTTCACCTAGGCATTTAACAGGTTACTGTGATGAATTCAATCTGTAATCCTTTGAAAGGCTCGCAGAACTCTGAAACTGTTTTCTCCCTTTATTTTTTTCATTTTTGACAATTTAAATGTTTTTGTCCTTGGGCTAGAGCTCTAGTGTGTGATTGCCTAATGCAATTTTGTTATTCTAGAACAAAGATTTTCTTGTTTAAGAGAATTATGTTAAGATAGAAAAACAGTTGGCAGTTAGAATGACATCCAAGAGAATAAAATAATAATTATACGGAAAGGGTAACAACAAAATTTTTATCACTTTAACCAGGAAAATTAGTTGGAAATAAGAAAACAAAATATGATCAAGCACTGAACATTCATTCAGGGTTCCAACCACTGTTCTTGGCAATAGTAAGAGAGCTGGTCTAGTTCTCATGGAGCCCAAATAGTAGTTTGATTTTATTTGTAGTAAGTTTTAGGAAGGAAAAGTAAAAGGTACAGGAAGTTCACCTCCTACAAAAAAACATAAAAAAGCCATGGAAGAGCATAGTGGGATCATATGGGATGGTGTAAGATGCAATGACATATAATCTTTTTTATATGTTGTTGGATATGATTTGCTAGTATCTTGTTGAGAATTTTTTTAGGTCTGTATTCATCAGAGATATTGGTCTATAGTTTTCCATCCTTGTCATGTCCTTGCCTGTTTTAGGAATAAGGGTGATGGGGGCTTCGTAGAATTAATTTGGGATCCAATGAAAAGTTATGTATATAATCTGAAATAAGAGATGATCAGATTGTTTCGTAGCCTCTGTTTTCAATTTTTTTAAAGAATTATTTTCTGTAACTTTATCTGTTTACCCATTTTCAATGTGATCAGAAAGGTACAGAGTGAGAGAGCGAGAGAAAGAGAGAGAGGGAAAATGAGAAAGCAAGCTGCCAGGTCCAGGACTTAAACTACAGTCTCCATGTTGGGAGTCCAGTGCTCTTAACCACCACACCACCTGCTGGTCCCTCATACCTTCTTTCTTTCTTTCTTCCTTCCTTCCTTCCTTCCTTCCTTCCTTCCTTCCTTCCTTAAATTGTATTTATTTATTTATTTTTGGAGAGATTTTTGCTATAGGGCGCGTGCGCTCGCCAGAAAGACAAGAGAGAGACAGAGAGACAGAAAGAGAGAAATCACCCCCCAGGGGGGATGGCCACGCACCGCAATCCCTTCTCCTCCATTCTCCTCTCAGGATCTTGGGCCCGCATGCATATGCACCATTGTGAGTTTAAGCCACCAGGTCCAGGACTCAAACTGCGGTTGACTACATGGGAGTCTAGAGATGTAGCCATTACGCTATCTGCTGGACTCCCTCATATCCTCTGTTTTTAATCTGTAGGATTTCATCAAATGGTAAAGTTAATTTTTTTCCTTCATAGGAGTAGAGGTTATCTTTTAAAATATAATGAAAATATTCTTCTCACAAAAGCAAGAAATATTAATTTTGAATATTGTATTATATTATTCAAAATAACTTTATGAAGTTATGAACTACTACTTTATAAAGATTTAAACTTTACGAGCATTTAAAAACTTTATGAGCATTGACAAACTCTACCAGAGAATATTTTTAGAGATTTGTATAAGTGGCGAGATTTAAACCTTTAAAATGTAGATTTTTAAAAGTTAGTTGAGAGCCAGCCTGTGGCATGGTGGTTAAGGCCGCTACATCCCACATGGTTGACTGCAGTTTGAGTCCTAGACCCTGTAGCTTGACAGACATGCCAGGTACATGCCCAAAATCCTGAAAGGAAAGAGCTGGAGAAGATGGGATTGCAGTGTGACCATTCCCCATGTTGGGGGTGGAGGTGGGGTTCTTTCTCTTTGTCTGTCTGTCTATTTCCAGGAGCTTACATGTCTTCTGTCAAAATGTAAAAAAGAAAAAAAAAATTAGTTGACGTGATTTTTGAATCACTAGCTGTCATCTTTGGGAACCACTGATAAATCTGTAAGGTATCTGAGGATTAGAAAAACAGAGCATTAGTACATTTGGAGTGCTGTCTATGCTGTCCGATGCACAAAAGGATGAATCACCTTCAGACCACAGAGTTTTTCCATGGTGTGGCTTCATAAGCTTGCCAGGAGGGGAGTGCTGGGAACAGGAGAAATTCTGGTGATTCAGTGCAGTACAGAGGGTGGGACATGTTGATATAGCCCTAGGGGAGGGTAAGTTTGACCAGAGCCTTGGACTGGAGGAAGTGATGAGAGATGAGATGCAAAGAGGTCAAGGGGGGAGAGAGGGTCACGAGAGAATGAGATAGTACCCTGCAGTGGGGCCTGGTCGTGCTATGATCCTTTCTCCCCAAATTCTCCATCCCATCAGGATCTCGGGCATGCATGTTTCTGAAACCGAAGGGCCCAGGAGTTGGAGACTTCTGTGCAGGGCTTAACCACTGTGCCCCCGAGTCAGCCCACATAAGATCTCTCTACCTCATCTCTCACGGCTCCTCTTTATGCAGGCTGTGTTCCAGCCAGTGTGGGAATGGTGAGGGGTCAGATATGAGAGCTTCCCAAAACAGAATTAGGCCGACTTTATGACTGATAGCTGATTGAGGACAAGCTAAAGAGAGCAGGCATAAATGATTCTAAGGTTTCAAGTCACAGAAAGCAAAACAGCTGTGGTTGGGGCACGTTTTGTACTTTGACCAACACCCTCGTGATTATTTTTAGCTTGTGGTCGGCTAGATGAACCACTGCCGGTCTGTGCTTGTGACCAAAGAGGTACTAACAATAAATGGAAGGGTAGTAGTTTGTAACTTCAAACATTGCTTACGTAGAATCAGATCACTGGAATTGGAAAGGGCCATCTAGTTTCTCACTTTCATTTTATAGATGAGTTTATTGATTCAGAGTTTAGTGGTCCTTTCCCAAGGTCTGAGGGCTTTTTATTTCAAAGGTGAACTTATTAGCATCCAGGTGTTCTGGCTTCTGGTACTGAATTTTTCACTTTACTTACTTACTTGCTTACTTACTATTAGGCTCATGCACTGACTGGAGAAAGGCAAAGAAAGGAAGTGAGGAAGCACCCCTGAGTAGAGACGGCCACGCCTCAATCCTTTATCACTCACTCTCCTCTTAGGTTTTGGGCATGCATGCATGCACATACACACACACACACACACACACACACACCCCTAGCATGTTTTCCTTTTCCTTTTTTTTTTAGAGAGATTTTTTTTTTCTATAGAGTGTGTGTGTTTGCCAGAGAAACAGAGACAGAGAGAAGGTGAGAAAGCACCCCCAAGGGAGATGGCTGTGCTGCAATCCCTTCTCCTCTCTGAATTTTGGACACCATCTATACATGCCCAGTGTGAGTTTCAAGCCTCTAGTTCTGGGACTCAGACTGTAATTGGTCATGTGGGAGTCAGTGCCTTATCTACTACGCCACCTGCTGGCCCCACACCTGGAGTGTTTTTTCAAGCTGCTAAGTCTAGAACTGGAGCCATACAGTTGGCCACGTGAGATCTGGCTGCCTTAACCACTGTGCCATCTGCTGGCCTGCATTTTTCATGCTTTTGATGATTACTAATATTTTTTTCATTCTATTTTTGTATAATTGAAAGATCTGTGGATTTAAAAATCCAGTACAACTTTAAATTACTTCTATTTCTATTTAATAGCTATTTCTATTATTTAGCTATTAAAACTTAGGGAAATGATCTAAATATGGAATTTAAGCAGCTTGGCAAATTTATAAACAGATGATCTTAGAATAATAAAAAAATTTTAAATTGCTTTATCAAGGTACCTATGCTCAGTTGTCTATAATTCCAATAGTCTGTGAATTGGCTGTACCAAAACCAGTTTAATCTGGTTTTAGGAAATGCTGTATACTTGGATGCTTGAAGTTGATGATAATGACTACAGAGTCATCCAATAAATCATTAATTAAAAGCATGACTTTAGCATTAAATCCTACTGCTTGATTATTATCTTTATCAAGATAATATACTGTCTTTGGCAAAGTTACTATTTTGAAGGGGGAGTAGAGCATTGTGAAATTGCCTTTGCAGGAAAACAGAAAAAGGACTATTTCTGTTCTCACCACCTTGTAATAAGGTGATATCTTTACAGTAGCCATTTACAGTTAAACTATACTTTTCCATTCTAAATCATTGATCTCCCCACATTTGCACAGAAAGTAACTAATGAAGCACAAACAGTTGTCAGGGTGGCATTGTCTGCCTGCTTCAACTGGGTGAATCACTGAAGGAACCAGTGGGTATCCTTTCTTGGTGCCGTTACATCATCTTATTTCCATTTTGGCAAGCTAGAATTCTCATATACATCTGGTATGATCTCCCTTTCTCCCCTACCCACTATCTTTTTTGTTTTTGTTTTTTTTTTTAATTTATGGCCAAAAGATGTACACTTATCAAAGAGGAAAAGAAGAGCGAGAGAACCTCCTTCTCCCCCTCAGTGGGGCATATTCATGCGACAATTCATTTTCCCCCATTTCTCCATCCCATCAGGATTTTGGGCATGCATGCACATGTGCCCAGTGTATTCTTCAAGCCACTTGGGTCAGAATTCAGATTGTGGTTGGCCATGTGGGATCCTGCTTATGCTTAGCACTTAACTGCTGTGCTCCAGGGCTAGCCCCCGCTTGTTTGTGTGTGTTGTGTGTTTTGTTTTATTTTGTTTTGCTTAGGGAGATTTTTTGCTATAGGGAGTGTGTAATTGCCAGAGAGACAGAAAGCGAGAAATCACTCCCTGGGGGGATGGCCATACTGCAAACCCTTCTCCTCCATTCTCTTCTTAGGATTTTGGGTACACATGCACTTGTGCCCAGTGTGAGTTTCAAGGACCTGAACCTCTGTCAGCCACACGGGAGTCAAGCATCTTAACCACTATGCCACCTGCTGTTCTCCGCACCTCATTTTTTTATAGCATATTTGTTTCTTTCATCAGAAAGATAAGCACCTCTACATAGGGACTCGCCGCTATCTACATTGCCCCTCAAGCCTTTCAGCCAATCAGGATCACGGGTACACGCAAGCCTGGCACATACAGATTGACCTGTAAACTGAACCCCAATCCTCTAAAGCCTCCAGCACTGCAGAGATCTGCACTACCACTGTGCCACCATGACTGGGCCTACCCCCTTTTATAGGGTGGCAGTTTTCCATTTTCATGAAACATGGTTTCTACCCTCTCTGTCGTTGCTTGTTTAAATGATAGAAAACACTTCTCTTAGGCTGATGCTAGGTGGGGGCAGTGGGGAGGGAGAGAAAGGACTCCAGTATCCGTAGTTGGACTCTTCATTACTAGTCACACGGAGACCGAAGCTTTTGCTATTGGGTCGTCGGAAAGTCATGACATATTTTTCTATGTAAAACTGTGTCATGACTTTCTGACGACCCAGTATATACACATATGTAACATAGCAATATGCAATGCATGCATGTCTCAATTCAGATATGTAACATATATAACATAGGCTTAATTGGCCAGTTTGCTAATATATTGCTAAGTTAAATTTTAATTTCAAAACAATGAGTAATTTCTTAGTATATCTTATACTGAAATTCCAATTTAACTGGGCATCTTTATTCTTTGCTAAGTTGGGCATCCTGAATTATAGAAAGTGATAGTCTGATACCATACCCCAGAGTTAACTACATTCAGCAGTTTGGTGTGTAAGTTTGGTTTGGTTTGATTTTCTGTAAATAAGTAATATATTTATAGGGACCAGCAGTTAGCGTAATGGCTATGTTGCTGGATTCCCATATAGTCGACCACGGTTTGAGTCCCGGACCTGGTGGCTTAAATGTATACAGTTGTGACTTGCCAGTTAAAAATAGTATTAATAGGGACTAGCAGTTAGCATAATGGCTATGTTGCTGGACTCCCATGTAGTCAACCGCGGTTCAAGTCCCAGACCCGGTGGCTTAAAACTCATGCCAAGAGCATGTGCGTGCATGCCCAAGATCGCGAGAGGATAATGGAGGAGAAGGGATTGCGGCATGGCTATCCCCCCTGGGGGGTGATTTCTCACTTTCTGTCTCTCTCTGTGTTTCTGGCAAGCGCACGGGCCCTATAGCAAAAACCTCTAAAAAAAAAAGATTAAAATAATATATTTATATAATGTATTATATATTTTTTCTGTAAATAAATAATATAATTGTGTAACTACACAAGTATTATATGCATTTTTTAAATAAGGAGCATGTTTCTACAACTTTTTTCACTTAACAATATATCTTAGCAGTTTTTTCATGTTAATTCATGTCAGCAATATTAGAAAGCTTAAATACCATGTTTAATAGATAATTAAAAATTCAACCAAATAGTAGTAAGATTGTGGAAAAGTAGATGTTTACTTGTTTTTAAATGCGGCATAATTTTTTTTTCTTTTTCTTTTTCTTTTTCTTTTTCTTTTTCTTTTTTTTTTTTTTGGAGAGGTTTTTGCTATAGGGTGCGTGTGCTCGCCAGACAGACAGAGAGAGACAGAAATCGAGAAATCACCCCCCAGGGGGGATGGCCACGCCGCAATCCCTTCTCCTCCATTCTCCTCTTGGGATCCCGGGCACTCACCCACACGCGCCCGGCATGAGTTTAAGCCACTGGGTCTGGGACTCGAACCGCAGTCGACTACGTGGGAGTCCAGCGACATAGCCATTACGCTAACTGCTGGTCCCATGCATAAAAATTTTTGATGGCTCCGAATTATAGTTAAATATAATAATGACACTGAGGACTAACCCATTACGAAATCCTTAAGTTTTCATAGAAACTTCATTTGAACCAACCCTGTTTGAAATGTTGAAGACAGAAAGTGAGATCTGCATTTGACTTAGCAGACTCTGTGTAGGGAAGTAAGTACAGAAATGGGACAAAGATCTGTCCATTCTAGTTATTGTCTCTGTATTTTGGGGGAGATTGCATAACCCTTCTAGACTTCTTGTACTACTTCCTTTTACCAGAGAAATCTGAAAATAATCTTATCAGAAAAATCTGACTTAGAAAGATTACAATATAAATCAAAAGTGCTGTTTTGACTTTGATGTATTTAAATGATTGATTCTGAAACTACTAAACCTAAAGTGTAAGAATTTGTATAAATTTTTTTTAAAGAGATTTTTGCTCTAGGGTACGTGTGCTTGCTGGAGAGACAGAATGTGAGAAATCACTCCCCAGGGGTTTGGCCACACTACAGTCCCTTCTTTTTCATTCTCCTCTCAGTATCTTGGGCATGAACGCAAACACGCCCAGCATAAGTTTTAAGCTACCAGGTCTGGGACGATGTGAGAGTCCAGCAACTTAACCATTACGGCATCTGCTGATCCTAAGACTTTGTGTGAATTTGACATCGAGATGGAGTTTAAGATGCAAATGAAGAAAAATCCCTTTAATAACGAATAGGTTTGGTTTTAGGAACTTAGTTCATTAGGCTGCTATAACAAAATTCTTTAGACCGAGTGATTTATATTATTCATCTATTTCTGTTTTAATTGCTAGAGGGCATGTGCACTTGTCAAAGAAAGAGAGCACACTTCCTAATGGACGTGGTGATGCTGCGATCCTTTTTCTACCATTTCTCTATCTGGTCAGGATTTGGGGCACACACACACATGTGCCTTGCATGTTTTCAAACTGCCAGGGCCAGGATTCAAACTGTGGTTGGCCATGTGGGATCTGCCTCCCTCTGCACAGTGCTTAACCACTGCACCATGGGGCCATTCCCTGAGTGATTTGTAATATAAACAACAGAAATTTATTGCTCACAATTCTGGAACGTGAAGTCTAAAACCAAGGAACCAACATACTCAGTGTCAGATAAGGGCTCACCTACTGCTTCATAGATGACATCTTGCTCCATCCTCATGTAGTAGAAGAGAGAAACTCCTTTGGACCTCTTATAAGGATACTTCTAATACCATCACATTACGTATTAGATTTCAGTATAGGAATCAGGGTAGTGGGGAGGGGCCGACATGCAGTCCATAGCAGGAACTTGGTCATATATTTTTTGGAAAGGCCAGTTAGGCTTTTATGCTGATACAAAGATTACATCTGAGAGAGAAAGACAGAGAAACATATTAAAGATGTCTTAGGGGAACCAGCAGTTAGCGTAATGGCTATGTCGCTGGACTCCCACGTGGTCGACCGCGGTTCGCGTCTCGGACCTGGTGGCTTACAACTCACGCCGGGTGCGTGTGCGTGCGTGCCCAAGATCCCGAGAGGAGAATGGAGGAGAAGGGATTGCGGCGTGACCATCCCCCCTGGGGGGTGATTTCTCGCTTTCTGTCTCTCTGTCTCTCTCTGTCTGTCTGGCGAGCGCACGCGCCCTATAGCGAAAAACCTCTCTAAAAGAAAAAAAAAAAAAAGATGTCTTAGAAGGTGCTTTTAATTTTCTGGAAGGCACATGCACCTGCCAAAGAGAGATGAAGAGACAGAAAGAGAAAGCACTTCCTCCCTCCCAATGAGGCATGGCCATGCCACAGTTCCTTCTTCATTTCTTTCTCCATTTCTCTATCCTGTGGGGATTTGGGGCATGCACGTACATACACGTGGTGTGTTTTTTAAGCCAGTATTCCAACTGCAGTCAGCCATGTGAGATCCAACTCCCTTAACCGCTATACTACGGGATTGGACTTCCACCTATGTTCTTCTTTTTTTTTTCTTCCTTTTTTGGAGAGGTTTTTGCTATAGGGCCCATGTACTCACCAGAAAAACAGAGACAGAGAGACAGAAATCACCCCCCAGGGATGGATGGCCACACCGCAATCCCTTCTTCTCCATTCTCCTCTCGCAATCTTGGGCATGCACGCACACACGCCAGGTGTGAGTTTAAGTCACCGGGTCTGGGACTTGAACTGCGGTCGACTACATGGGAGTCCAGCGACATAGCCATTACGCTAACTGCTGGTCCCTCCACCTATGTTCTTATTAGCTGTTAAAGTCAATATTTAATCACCAGTGAATTTTAAGTATAAATCATAATTCTAAGTATGCATATGACACTGAAATATAAGGCAATCCTTGGGTATTAATGGCCATTCAGATTTTCTAGAAAAAGATTATGCTTGTTTTTTGAAAAAAAAAAAAAAAATCATTGCTAAAGGGTGCATGCACTCATCAGAGAGAGAGTACAAGCCAATGGGAGATAGTCATGCCACAATCCTTTTTCCACCGTTAGTCCCTCCTGCAGGATTTTGGGTTTGTTCACACACACACACAGTAGGTTTTTCAAGCTGCTGAAAGTGGAATTTGAACTGTGGTCAGCCATCTGGGCTCTGGCTCCCTACTACTATGCTATGGGGCCATTCTACTGTTATTTTTTCAAGCTCTCCAGTTTGCTCTTTGGGCTGCTAAATTTCGAAACCTCAACAACTCAAGCAAAACCTCGAGGACTTGAACCATGGTTGGCCACATGGGAGTCCAGTGCCCTTAACCACCACACCACCCTTACTTCCATTTTTTAAGAAAGTAAAGTTTGGAGACACTAAATGAGTTTTCTTTGGCTACACAATTAGCAGATTGGGATTTAAGTTGGCTATTAACCATGAAACCATGATTTCTAATAAAATATCCAGTCTCATTTCACCAATTTATTACAATATAGATTTACATTAATCTTTATTTTTAAAAATTTTATGTATTTATATTTTTGGGATTCTTTCATAGGGCACATGCACTTGCCAGAGAGAGGGAAAGCAAGAAATCACCCATGGGGGATGGCCACACTGCAGTCCGTTTTCCTCCATTCTCCCCTTGGGATTTTGGGCAAACATGCACAAGTACCTAGTATGATTTTCAAGGCACCGGGTCCAGGACTCATCCAGGCTCAGCCATATAGGAGTGCAGTACCTTAATGACCACACCACCTGCTAGCTACAACTTTAATCTTTATTAAGGATACATTGGGGAAGGGGGGGCGGAGAGGTTTTTGCTATAGGGCATGTACGCTAGCTCAGAGAAAGACAGAAAGCAAGAAATCACCTCCCCCCCAGGGGAGACGGCCCACACCGCAATTCCTTCTCCCCCATTCTCCTCTTGAGATCTTGGGCACACATGCACATGCACCCGGTATGAGTATAAGCCATCGGGTCCGGGACTCAAACCGCAGTCGACTACATGGGAGTTCAGTGACATAGCCATTACGCTAACTGCTGGTCCCAAGGATAGATTTTGATGAAAGTACTTTTACTTTGGTTAATGTACAAACATAATTTGATTAAAGGTCTATAAAGTATGAATGCAGTTCTCATGAACTTCAGCACCTATAGCAATGTCTTATATCCCCTTCAAGTAAGAAGTTTTTGGATAGTTGTTTCATTCTTAAAGAATGGATATCTTTGCGAAAGAAGCTGATAAGTATTCAACTAGTTTATTCATTTTGTTTTAGGTCTATTAGGATATATTGCATTTAAATTAGAATCTGATAAAACTGATGATTTTACTTTTAACGATATTTGGTTTATTTTAAAATGCACATTTTCCACATTTTAAATTTCCGAACTCAGCTTCTTAAACTTTATAGCATATTATAGTTTAAGTAAAAGTTTTTTTCCCCTTTGTTAGTGAAAAATAAAATAATTGTATTTTAAATTGATGGCACTTTAGATTTTGATAAATTAACAATAGTAATTATATATGAATGATATATATGTAGTGGGCCTATTCTTATAGGTAAACAATATGATGGCTGACTATATGGGCTTTGGGCAAATATCTTAGCATTGTTGGGAAGATTAATTAAAATAAGATATTCATCACAGTATCTGGCATACATAAGAGACTAAAAAGTGTTAGCCATGGGACCAGCAGGTGGCGTGGTGGTTAAGGTGCTGGACACTCCCACATGGCTGACCATGGTTTGAGTCCTGGACCTGTTGGCTTGCTTTCTCACTTTCCCTCTTTCTCTCTCTCTCTCTCTCTCTGTGTGTATCTCTCTGGTCAAAATAAAATAAAATGAATGAATAAAAGTAAATAATTCTAAAAAAAAGTGTTAGCCATTATTATAATGTTGTAGCAGTATTAAGAACTGCATGATAGATCCATAACCACATGCCAAAGAGCAGTGTCCATCAGTTTTTTCCTTCAGTGTAAGTGAAAGAAACCTGCTGTTCTCTCAGCTATTTTCAGTACACAAGTCCTTTTGCAAACAGAAATCTGCCGGGCACTAAGTTGATATTTCCTAAATTGCTGTATTTTTAGAATGGTGAAAGCCATCACACTATATAATGTCCTCTTATTAGAGACTCTTATTCTGGCATGTTTCCAAAGTATAGAAACTTAATATAGATATTCAGTAGTCTAGTCCAGAGAAATTTGTCCAAGTTACTTGGTACTAGATGTTATATGAGAAACAAGGTTATTGTTAGTAGACTTTGAGTATGTCAAGTATAAGAATTGTACTTCTCGCTTAATTTTTCACTTTTAATACAAGTCCAGTAGCAAATGATATTATAGAAACACTTTTCCCCTCTCCCAGTAGCTAATCAGGCCTGTTTTCAGGCTTTCAGAACTTGTAAGTCTATGTATGCTTCAGACATTAAAATGTTTAATATAAAAGTGTTAATTTAAGTTTACACAAAAGGTCACGTATTATCCTAGGATGATACAGACTCATCTGAGCTTTGATAATTCTCTTTTTTGCTTGAAGTTGCTCTTTCCATTTTTCTTCATAATCCATGCTTCCTGAGGGATACTTCAGTACAATTTAAAGATAAGTAAATACATTATTTCTATACTTTTTATTTTTCCATCTGTAAAGAATGAAAACTATGGACCAGTCCTATAACCTAGTGATTAAAGAAGCCAGATCCCACATGGCCAACTGCAGTTCAAATTCTGGCCCTAGAGGCTTGAAAACATACCAAGTGTATGTGCATGTGTGCTCCAAATTCCAGCCCGATTGAGACATGGAGGAGAAGGGTTGCAGCATGACATGGGAGGCGGTTGCTTTCTCCCTCTCTATTTCCGTCTCTATGTCTCTCTTGCTCTGTCTCTGGTGAGCACACGCATCCTTTAGCACTTTTTTATTTTCTTTTTTTTTATCTAAAGAAAAAAACAAGCGGGACCAACAGTTAGCGTAATGGCTATGTCGCTGGACTCCCGTGTAGTCGACCGCGGTTCGCGTCCCGGACCCGGTGGCTTAAAACTCACGCTGGGCGCGTGTGCTTGCGTGCCCAAGATCCCAAGAGGAGAGTGGAGGAGAAGGGATTGCGGCGTGGCCATCACCTCTGAGGGGTGATTTCTCACTTTCTGTCTCTCTGTCTCTCTCTGTCTTTCTGGCGAGCGCACGTGCCCTATAGCAAAAACCTCTCAAAAAAAAAAAAAAAAAAAAAGATGCAAGATGGACAAGTAGGAGCTTAGAGTCTTAGGCAATAGACTGTCATAGTAATTCAGGTGGAGAGTAGTAACAGCCTAAATAAGTAACGGTTCTGAGGATAAAAAAGAGAGAGAGAGAGAGCGCTTAATTACAGGAAAATTTTAAAAGAACTACTTGGTAAGATAAATTTTAGGATCCTGGAAGAAGAGGATCTTCTGGTACTTGTCCCATAGGCCTAAAGAAGCAAAAAAGTTTGACCTTTTCAAATCCTTTTTTGGGTTTGGAAATCATTCTATATAAGTGGTGATATTACTGGCTTTTCTAGAAAAGACTATTGTGATACATGAATGGCCATTGTGCTAACACAGAACCAAGAAAGTAAGCTTTTGTATTTATTGTTTATATTCTATGGAATAATCGACAATGTATGTCATGTTGTCCAATCTTCCGTCATCACCATGGACTGAGCTTGCTATTGTCAAAGTGACCGTTGACTTTCTTATTGTCAAACCCATAGTTCACTTCTTTGTCTATATTTTATTAACCCTTACCAGTGTCTGAGACCAACGACCACACCCTGCTTGAAAGATTTTTTTTCTCATGGTTTCCACTATACTATACCTGATCATTCTTTTTTAAAAAAGAATTATTTATTTATTTATTTAATTCCATTTGTTATTATTATTATTTAATTTGACCAGATAAAGACAGAGAGATAGGGAAAGCGAGAAAGCAAGCTGGCAGGTCCAGGACAGGAATCATGGTCAACCATGTGGGAATCCACGCCGCCTGGGGCCCCCTGATAATTCTTTCGCAGGTTCTTCTTGTACTTGTTGGAGTGCCCCAGGGCTTTGTCATGAATTGCCTGCTCTCCACTATCTACATATTCCTCTGTAACTCTTAACTCTAGGCCAACTACAACCTCCTAATTAATAAACCTACTTTGATTTTTTTCTTCTAACTTTTGTTATTGATAGCAGCCAGGGTGAACATTTAAAAATGTATATTAGGTCATGTCATTTCTCTGGTTAAAACCCTCCATGGCTTCTTAATTGCCTTTAGAATAAAATCTAGGCCAGCTGTATGGTTCGAGTCCCAGACCGGGCACCGTGAAAAACACATCAGTACATGTTCGTGCAGGCCCAGAATCCTGAGAGGAGTCTAAAGGAGATGAGATAGTGGCATTGATGCCCCTCAAGGGGGTGACTCCCCCTACCCCCCCACCCACAGTGAGCACACATGCCCTATGCCCACCCCACCCCCCCAAAGTAATTTTCTAAATGGTCTTAAAATATAGGTTCAGGGCCAGCAAGTGATGATGTGGTTCAGGCACTGGACTCCCGCATGGCCAACCGTGGTTTAAGTCCAGGACCTGGCAGCCCAAAAATCACAATCAATCAATCAATAAAATAAATATATGTACACATGTATGTTTGAGGGGGGGAAATACAGGTTCAAGGTGGCTGGATCCCACGTGGTCAACTGCATGGTTTGAGTACCACATCCTACAACTTGAAAAGTGTGCATGTGCACCCCAAATCCCAAGAGGTAATAGAGGAGAAGGGATTGTGGCTTGGTCATCCTCGTGTGTGCAGAGGGAGGAGTGAATTCTCACTTTCCATCTCCCCCATCTCTGTCACTCTCTGGTGAGTGCACACGCCCTATAGCTAATTTTTCTTTGTTAAATTTTTAAAAAATACAAATTCAATACTGTTTACTCTTAAGGCTCCTCCTTTCCTGATAAGCCTTGAGACTGGAAATAGGCATTCTTCCTCATGTCCTTCAGGGCTCTTTATAACCTGCTCCAGTTCTTCACATGTACTTTGTCTACACCCATTTTCTGCTCCAGTTCTGTGCTCTCGGGGCCATTTTCATGCTTCGCTGTCCTGTTTTTGTTTTGCTTTAGATTTTTGCCATGGGACACGTGTGCTTACCAGAGAGAGAGCAGAGAAAGAGAGAGAGAGGAAAAGTGAGGAATCACCCCTGCAGGGGAGATGGCCAGTCCACAGTCCCTTCTCTATACTCCTCTTAGGATTTGGAGCGTGCAGCACATGTGCCCAGCATGATTGCCAAGCTACCAGGTCCAGAACTTGAATCTCAGAGCTGGCCATATGGGATCCAGCACCTTAACCACCATGCCACCCGCTGGTCCTGTACCCTTCTGTTTTAAAAATCATCTCTGAGGGACCAGCAGATGGCGTGTAATGGTCACGTTGCTGGACTCCCACACGTCAACCGTGATTTGAGTCCTAGTCCCATCAGCTTAAAATTCACACACATGTGCATGTGTGTTCAAGATCCCTAGAGGAGAGTGGAGGAGAAGGGACTGTGGCATGGCCATCCCCCCTGGGGGTGATTACTTGCTTTCTGTCTCTCTTTCTCTCTCCAGTGAGCACACACGCCCTGTAACACAAATCTCTCTTAAAAAAAAAAAAAAAAAACTCTGAGTCATAAAGCCTTTGAAGTGGGAACTATATGCATTGCAACTCTGTCCCCTGTTGCTTAATACAGTGTAGTAGGCACTTTACATATTTGTTGCTTAATTGGCAGAGATAAGAGGAACTTTTTCAAGATCACTCTAGAAATTGTCCTGCTCTGCAGGTTAATGTTTGTGGGTTTTGTTTTTTGTTTTTGTTTTTGTTTTTGTTTTTTTTTTTTGAATGATTTTTGCTATAGTGCTCATGCACTGACCAGAGAGACAGAAAGTAGAAAGTGAGAAATCATTCCCGCAGGGGACATGGCCACCCCACAATCCCTTCTCCTCCATTGTTCTCTTGGGATCTTGGGGCACATACGCGCCCAGCTGCCCAGTCTGGGACTCAGACACGGTCTGCGGTCTACTACCTACTACGTGGGAGTTCAGTGACATAACCATTACGCCGTCTGCTAGTCCCGTAGGTCAATAATTTTTAACTTAACCATCCAAAAATTAGAGCTCTTCGGCCAGCCCCATTAGTTTGTGGTTAAGGGAGCCAGGTCCCATATGACCAACCATAATTCAAATCCTGGCCCCATTGACTTGAAAGACACGTTGAGTACATGCATGTGCATGCCCCAGATCCTAACAGGATGGCAAAGTGGAAAAGAAGCGACTAAGGCATGACCCTGTACCCCATTGGGAAGTGCTTTCTCCCTCTCCTTCTCTGGCAATTAAAAAGTTAAAATATAATTGCACCCTTTGGCAATAAAAAAAAAAAAAAGAAAGAAAATAGTGCTGCAGCCAGCAGGTGTCATTTTGCTTAAGGTTCTGACTCCCACATGGCTGATCACAGTTTGAGTCCCAGACCTGGAGGCTTAAAACTCACACCTGGTGTGTGTGCATACCCAAAATCCCAAGAGGAGAATGGAGAAGGGATTGCTGCCTGGACATCCCCCCATGGAGTGATTTCTCTGTTTCCCTCTGTCCCTGTCTCCAGCAAGCACACATACCCTATGTGCATAAACCTAAAACACAAACAGAATAGTGCATTTACCAGAAAATTTTAAATGAGCACAACTAAGTGAAAGTATTTGTAGATTAGCTTGTTTAGGACTGTATAATAACCAGAATATCACAATCCATATATTGCAGAGCAGGCCTTTTCCTTACACTGCCAGATACAGCATTTCTCCCTCTGAAACTTTTATTTCTGTATGGCAAAGGCATAGAGGGTCCCATGACTGATGTGTCTATCACAGAATGTGTTCTGTGAGAGCAAGAATTAGTTAAGGAAGGGAGAGTAAGTGAGAGAGAAAAGCCTGCAGTTTAATCTACATCTCTTTCTGATATGTAGTAATGGAAATAAGACAGTAAAACATCTTAACTAAATGACATAAGACATTTTAACTTCTAGGCTACTAATGTGTGCTGACGTAGGAACAATTCTATGCCATAATTTCAATCGGTTCTGTTTAAATGGAGTTTGGAATTATCCATCAGTTTTTCTCTTCTCTGTACTTTGTGAATCAAGAGTTTACTTTACTTTCTCATTTTTATTGTTTTTTTTTACTCTGTTAGCAAACATAATTGAATATGAAATGGGATATTATTTATTTTGGGCATATCAGATGAGGTGTGTTTGTTTTTGTTTTTTTTTGTTTGTTTTCTTTTTCTTTTTTTTTTTTTTTTTTTTTTTTTTTTTTTTTTTTTTGAGAGGTTTTTGCTATAGGGCGTGCGCTCACCAGAAAGACAGAGAGAGAGAGAAATTACCCCCCAGGGGGATGGCCACGCCGCGATCCCTTCTCCCCCTTCTCCTCCATTCCCCTCTTGGGATCTTGGGCATGCACATACACGCGCCCAGAGTGAGTTTAAGCCACTGGGTCCGGGACTTGAACAGCGGTTGACTGCATGGGAGTCTAGCACCATAGCTATTACGCTAACTGCTGGTCTCCAGATGAGTTTATATTAAGAGTACATTGGGAGGTCAGCATGGAATGTGGTGGTTGGGGCACTGGACTCCCACATGGCAGACAGACCATAGGTCAAGTATTGGACCTGGAGGCATGCTTTCTCACTTTCTCTTTCTCTCTGTCTCTCTCTGGTCAAATTAAAATAATAATATTTTAAAAAGAGTACATTGGGACCAGCAGGTGGCATCATGGTTGGGGGCTGGGCTCCTCCATGGCAGACTGCAGTTCGAGTCTCTGACCCCTGCTGACTTGCTTTCTCACGTCTCCCCTCCCCCCCGTTAAGTGCGTGTACCTTATAGAGAATCAAGTAAGTAAAGAAATTAAGTTAAAAATTTTCTTTTTTAAAAAAAGAGTACATTAAAATAATGAGCCTTCTTTTCTTTCTTTCTCTCTCTTTTTTTTTATATGCCAGATATGCTAGATGAGTACTTTGAATATGATGCGGAGGAGTTCTTGGTCTCTTTGGCCTTGCTCATAACCGAAGGACGAACACCTGAGTGTTCTGTAAAAGGTCGGGCTGAAAGTTTCCATTGCCCTCCAGCACAGTCGTGTTACCCAGTAACTACCAAACATGAATGTAATGACAAACTGGCCCAGGTGAGAATTGCGGTAAATTCTTTTTATTTGTCTTTAACATAAACTAATTTAAATTCTGTCATCACCTTTATCATACCACAAGTTATGATTTTCACATTTAAATATGAAGTTGGTCATAATCTTAAAAAATTTCTAATACTGGGTTATAGCTAATAACCTTGGCTCTTAAAAAGGCTCTTGAAAGATCTCCAGCTACCTTTTGTTTCTCAAACACAGAACATTCTTAAACTCTAGAAAAATCTTATCTATTTTGAGTGTTTAATATTTTGGTCTTCACATTTAAGAATTAATCTTGCCTATGAGATGATGATGGAGTTAACTAACTAGGCAAGGCTGGGCCAACTTAGAAGCCTGTCGTATTTGGTATACAGCAATTCTTTTTCCCACAAGGTAGAGCAAAGATCCTCTCCAAGGAGATTTGCGTTATAAATGTTCATTACTAATCCCTGCACTGTAGCAGGAATCCATTATTTAATGAAGAATCCTAAATATTAACCAGGCCTGAGCAAAGCTCTGCAATAGATGACTCATTTCTCATTCAGATGTCTGCTTTATGATTATAATATACAAGCTTAAATATAAAATTAGATGGGTTATGGAGACCTTTTATTCTGTTCATTTTAAGTGTCGCCAAGCCAGACGAACCAGGTCTGAGGTCACATTGTTGTGGAAGAAGAATCTTCCAATCATGGTGGAAGTGATGCTTCTACCAGACTGCTGCTATAGTGATGATGGGCCCACCACGGAAGGAATTGATCTCAATGATCCTGCAATTAAGCAAGATGCTTTGTTGTTAGAAAGGTGGATCTTGGAGCCAGTTCCTCGACAGTAAGTTGTTGTACTTAGTTTAACGTTATTCCTGGTAAATCAGAGTTCCTGTTACTTCCTATAAATCATCTTTATCATGCCTTTGAGGGGCCGGCACGTGGCATGTTGGTTAAGGGTGCTGGACTCCCACATGGCTGATCGCCACTCAAACCCCAAACCTAGCAGCTTGCATTCTTGCTTTCTCACTTTCTCTCTCTCTCTCTCTCTTTCTCTCTCTCTCTCTCTCCCCCTGTCCCTCTTCCCCCCCCACCCTGTCTCAATCTATTCCTCTCTGTTCATATTAAAATAAATAAATGAATAAAGAAAGTTAAATAAAATAATTCTTTAAAAATTAATAATGCCTTTGAATCTATTCATATAGTAATTGAGATAGTTTGTTTAGTGCTTGTGACTTCAAGTAACTTTGGCGAGTGATCCCCCTGTTCCCGTGAAATATACATCCAGAGTAGTATATTCTTTTCAGCTTCTTCCTTTCTAACACTTGGTCATTTTGTACTTGCTGATATTTAAGTTACGCTTTGTTACTTCCCTTAGGAATGGTGATCGATTTATTGAAGAGAAGAGTCTTCTGTTGGCTGTGCGCTCATTCGTGTTCTTTTCTCAGTTAAGTGCTTGGCTGAGTGTTTCCCATGGTGCTATTCCACGAAATATTCTTTACAGGTATGTTTATGGCAGAAAGGGGACAACGTTGGTTAGCTACTGATCATATTTTATCCTCTAAATAGTTTGTTTCCTTTATTTCTAAATATAAGTGGTTATTACTTAGGTTTTTCTCAAAACAAATTAGAGATTAGATTAAAACAGTATGAATCTTGCTTGTTAGTTAAATTGGTATAGAATAGTATTCAGAGAACTTTTGTTTGTTTTTGAGAGATTTTTGCTATAGGGCAAAAAGAGCAAAAATTTGGGTCTAGGATTCAAACTGTGGTTGACCACATGGGAGTCTAGCCCATTTAACCACTACACTACCTGCTGGCCCCTCAGAGAACTTTTTAAGCTCAGTTTAGAGAACCACAAATGAACTTAACGCTACTGTTGGAAAGTGGAAATGTTTATTGGACTGCTAAATTTTTGTAATGATAGTCTTATTTAATTTTTGGCACCTTGAAAATGTGAGTATATAGGGACTGAATAACTATCTCCCTTGGCAGGTGGCCCTGAGATATAGTGTCTTTTAATCACCACAGAATTCAGTGAATTCATTTGTTTACTAGTAAATACAAAGTCATTATTCTTTTTCTTTTTTTTAACAAATATTTTCTTTTTTCTTTTTTTTTTTGGGGGGGGGGGAGAGGAGAGGTTTTTGCTATAGGACGTGTGAGCTCACCAGAGAGACAGAGATAGAAAGTAAAAAATCACCCCTGAGGGGGGATGGCCACACTGCAATCCCTTTTCCTCCATTCTGTTCTTAGGATCTTGGGCATGCACACACCTGCGCCTGGCATGAGTTTAAACCACCAGATCCAGGACTCGAACCACGGTCGACTACACGGGAATCCAGCAACATAGCCATTACGCCATCTACTGGACCCAGCAAATATTTTCAAATTACAATATTCATGAGCTTTAATACATAAGTAGTCTTTTTTTTTTTTAAGTTTTTGTCATAGGGCACATGAGCTTACCAGAGAGAAACAGGGAAAGGGAAAGTAAGAAATCATCCCCCAGGGAGATTGCCATGCCATAATCTCCTCTTCTGCATTCTCCTCTTGGGATTTTGGTCATGCACACACACATGTCTGGCATGAGTTTAAAGCCACTGGCTCTGGAATTTGAAGTATGGTCCGCCATGTGGGAGTTTCAGCATCTTCACCATGCCACCCGCTAGCCCCATAGTCTGGTATTCTTCTTTGTTTAGTCTGGTGTTCTTAAACAGAAGATCATCTTGGGCTGGCCCATAGCCTAGTGGTTGAGGGAGTGGGATCCCACATGCCTGACCATGGTTTGAATCCCTGCCCCATTAGCTTGGAAAAACATGCCAGGCAGGTATGCATACAAACCAAAAATCCCAACATGAGTATTGAGAGATGGAGGAAAAGGGATTGCAGCATGACCATAACCTACTAGGAGTGTTTCCTCCCTTCCCCCACACCACTGCCTCCAATCTTTTCATCTCTAGTCAATACTTACACCCTCTGGCAATTAAAAAAAAAATGTTCATCTCTTCCAAGCATACTGTTTTACCACTTATGCTGATTTTATCAGAATGATATACATGGAAAAGTGACTAATAGTAAACCTGAGTGGAAATTAATACAAACACAGGTATCTGAATGCTTCACAGTAATGTGTAATAATAAGGATATAACTTTTATAATTTATTGATTTGGTGTTTTTCCTTGTGATTCTAGAATCAGTGCTGCTGATGTAGACCTACAGTGGAATTTTTCACAGACTCCCATTGAACATGTATTTCCTGTTCCCAATGTCTCTCACAATGTGGCCTTGAAAGTCAGCGTTCAGTCCTTGCCCAGACAATCTAATTACCCAGTTTTGACCTGCAGTATTCATACTAACATTGGTCTTTATGAGAAAAGAATTCAAGAACATGAACTTAAAACCCATCAACATCACAATTCTAACGAAGCAGAACATTGTAGTACGAACAGTTCACAGCGTCTGTGTAGCAAGCAAACTTGGACCATGGCGCCTGAAAGTGTATTACATGCAAAAACTGGCACACCTCCAGAATATACTGCAGCCATCAAAAATGTCAGACTACATCCGGGCACTGGCAGTAAAGCTGATTATGGGGCACCTCAAACTAATATTTCGGGCTTTAGTGACATAGGAGATAGAAAGTCCCATGAAACATCAGTGAGAACTTTAAAGTCATTTTCAATGATTGACTCCAGTGTGTCTAACCGCCACAGTTCCTGGCAGTCAGTTGGTGAAACTAACCCTTTAATAGGTTCTTTAATTCAGGAGCGACAAGAAGTCATTGCAAGAATTGCTCAGCATTTGATTCACTGCGATCCGAGCACTGCACATGTTTCGGGACATCCATTTAACACTCAGGAGTCTAGTTCTCTTAATTCAAAACTTCTACGGGTTTCACAAGAAAATGATAATGTGAGAAAATGTAAAGAAATGTTTTCCATTTCTTTTGGTAGTCCAGATTTTCCCTCCGTTGAAGACACCAGTGAAGGGAAAATTCGAGCAAAACCAGAAACTCCTCGAAGCGAAACTTGTCTCTCTAATGGTCTTTTTTCTCGGCAGTCTGTTGGAGAGACTAATCCTTTGATAGGCTCTTTACTCCAGGATCGGCAAGATGTCATTGCTAGGATCGCTCAGCACTTGGAACACATTGACCCAACAGCATCACATGTACCCCGGCAGTCATTCAGCATTCATGACTCAAGTTCAGTTTCTTCTAAAGTGTTTAGGGGTTCATATGAAGACCAAAATTTATTGAAGAAAATTAAGGATGATGTCTCTGTTTCCATTCCTCATACAAAATGCTCTTTGTTAGGAGACAGCAGTGATGGGAAAGACTTAATACCTAATAAATATTTTAGTTCTTTTAAATGCAGTAATAAAGAAAAGACTTCTCTGAGCCCTCCAAAAAGAAATCATTATCAGAACAATTGTAATGAAATCATACAAAGTACATGTCAGGAGTCAAGGAGCAAGACATCTAGTTTATTGACTTCCTCAACTACATCTCACTGCAAAGAAAATAACTTACCTTTGACAAACATATTTAAGGAGCCAGAAATTAGCAACAGAATTGATAAACAGTATTCAAATTGTAACAGTATTGACAAACAGATCTGCACAGATAAGTATAAGGAAAAAATAATAAAAAATAAAAGCTGTAATCCAGAATCTGTCAACAATCTCCAATTTGATAATTCAAGAAAAGTTGACTCGACAATGAAAGCTACTATGTTGGAAATGTCTGAATATTTGAACAAATGTGAAAATAACTGCTTGAATCAAGACTTGAAAAGACCTAAGACATGTGAGCAAAATACTCAACCTGATAGCATAGAAAATTATCTCAGTAAAGATAATGAAGGCTTTAAATGCAAAGAGTCAGACCATTTGAAAAATGAACTGGATAAGAAAGAAGATCCAACTGATAAAAAATCTCAAAACTGTTCTCAGAGAAAGAGTATACAAGACTGTTTGTCTACATGTGAACAACCAAAAAATACAGAGGTATTGGTAAGTAACATCCAATATTTAAAATATAGTTCTCAACTGCTTGTTTTGAATTTTGTCTACAGGATATCTAGTTATAAAGGCCCATCTAAGAAGTCTATTACTTTTGCTTTTATTCAGAAGCACTTAGGTTTCTAATATTTAGTCTGTAGATGTAGATCCAGGAGAATGAATGCTATATAATATGCATGAAATAATAATTTGATTTGAATTATATCAAATGATAATGGCCATGCCCCAATCCCTCGGGAGTTTGGAAACACACACACACACACACACACACACACACACACGCCCGGCATGAGTTGTAAGCTGCTGGGTCCGGGACTCCTACTCCAACTGCAATTGACTATGTAGGAGTCCAGCTGCATAACCATTATGCCATCTGCTGGTCCCTATTATTATTTTTTAATTTGACCAGAGAGAGAGAGGGAAAGTGAGAAAGCAAGCTACCAGGTGGGTCTTGAACCATGGTGGGCCATGTGAGAATTTAGCACCTTAACCATCATGCCTCCTGCCGGCCCATTATCAGTTCTTTTTGGTACTTCGCCAGGGACAAGTAGGACAGTTATGAGGGAGCTGGGACTAAAAGAGAATAACTGATGTATGTGGGTAGCTGTGCAAGTCCTGCAGTGGCTGAATTGGCATACCCTTCTTTCCTCTCCCTTCCAAATCGCTTGACTCGTAATCCAGGTTTTTTCTATTACCTCATAATAGTAAAGAACAAATCTGTGGATTGCTCCAATTGTTGATTCATTTTAATTCTCCCCTTTTTTGTTTATTTCAATACTTATGAACAATTTTTGGAGAGTAAATGAGAGTCGGAAATGAAACTCATATTAATGTGTTTTTGTTCACACCTCTGACCTTGCACAAGTGTCATGCCATTGGCCAGTCAATAATTTTAGGAATATCTAAAGGGGAGCCAGTAAACTATTGGCCAAAACCTGCCTTTCAGTCCTGGCTTCATACTTTAGTCTTTGAACAATGCTCAATAAGTCATATAACTTCTAAAAATCTCAGTCTCCTCAATTTTGCAGTAAGATTAATCTCTTTTGCCTATCTCAGAGTTGTAACAAATAATAGATTCTGAAATATTTTGCAACCATGTAATGCATTATATAAATAAAAGGTATTTGGGCCAGACTGGGACATGATGGTTAAGGCAGCTGGATAGAACAGGGCTCTCTTTGCAGTTTGAGTTCCAGATCCATTGTTTTAAAATATATTCTGGTTGTGTGTGTGCATGCTTAAAATCCTGAGATGAAAATGGAAGAGAAGAAGGAATTGTGGCATGGCCATCCCCCTTGGGAAGTGATTTCTCACTTTCCCTGTTTCTGTCTCTCTTCAGTGAGTGCATACACCCTATAACAAAACAAGACAAAAAGAATAAATAAAAGATATTTAAGTTATTTCCATTTTATTTGATGTCCCACCAACCTCGTTTTTAACTTCCAAGAATTATTATTAGGCTTGGGGACCAGCAGTTAGCATAATGGCTATGTCGCTGGACTCCCATGTAGTCGACCGTGGTTCGAGTCCCAGACCCAGTGGCTTAAACTCACGCCAGGCGCGTGTGCGTGCGTGCCCAAGATCCTGAGAGGAGAAAGGCGGAGAAGGGATTGCAGCATGGCCATCGCCTCTGGGGGGGTGATTTCTCGCTTTCTGTCTCTCTGTCTCTGTCTGGCGAGTGCACACACCCTATAGCAAAAAAACTCGCAAAAAAAAAAAAAGAATTATTATTAGACTCAAACTTCCTTTATTTCTCTAGGAAGTATTGCAAGTTCTTATCTTAGATACATGCAAAACTACTTAACCACCTTGCTTCAAACCTGAATGACCTTGGTACATCTTTAAAACTAAGATTATTTTTGCCATACATTAATGTTTTTAAATTGTGTCGTGTTTCCAGCTTTTATTTTCCATCAGATCAACCTCTAATATATGGAGTTTAATCAAATGGTAGTTCCCAGTTTTCTAAAACTATAAATGTATTTGTCACAAAATTTCGCTTATTATCATTCTGGTGCCTAATAGGGAGGCTTAGTCTGACCATGCTATTTTTCAAGCCACTGACATGCTTTTTTTTTTCATGTGCTTTTTTTAAATATGACCATACATTATTCACCATATGCCCAGCCCCTCTTCTCAATATTTACACATGCTTACTGAGTCCTCTCATTGTTCTTTCAGAGTAGTTACTTTTACTAACTCCAGTTTATAGATGAGGGGACCGTAGGCTAGGGCAGTGAAGTAATTTGTCTGCCCAAGGTCAGACAGCTAGTAAATGGTAGAGCCTGGACCCAAGTTAGTCTTTTCTGTGTTTTTTATGAATTTCTGATCCTGAAGTATAAACTTGTCTGACCCCTAGGAATTAGCCCATTTCTTATGTTGTATGGAAAGTAAAGTACTGTGATTGCATCATATATGTTTTTAAATTCACTGTTTCTTACATTTCTTTGTCATTTGCCTCCGACTTTTATCCTCTGAAAACGGATCTTGATAATGACATCGTTTTCTTTTTTAAAAAAATAATTATTTTATTTAACCTCATTTATTGATTTATTTTAATTTGACCCAAAAGGGACAGAGTGAGAGAGAGAGATAGAGAGAGAGAGTGGGAAAGTAAGCCACCAGGTCCAGGATTCGAACCAGGGTCAGCCATGTGGGAGTTCAGTGCCCTTAACCAACTGTCAATCCCAATGAAATAGTTTTCTACGTTAGAATATTATAATAATTTTTTCTACCTAAGTAGTTATTTTTTTCACAAATTAGAATAATCAAATTTTAGTTTAATAGAGAGGCGAGTGAGAGTAAACATGGCATATATTGAGTAGGCAATTACAGTTGGACATATGTCCTTTAGAACATTTGATTTTATTCAGCATACTAAACAAAACAGGTAGACACTGTTTTCCAATTAAAATTGATGTATGCATGTGTGCATAAATGTGGATATAGATAGGTATGTCTGTCCCTTAGTGGCTTTACCACTAAGGATGTGACACCTCAGAATAAACTATGAGTGAGTTTAAAAACTCAAAAACTATACAAGTCCTTCAAATAATAGTAAATATTACCTCTAAGTCTTACCCTTTTCCTAACAGAGGACTACACTGAAACATTCAAATGCCTGGAGAAAACATAATTTTCATTCCTTGGATGGAACTTCAACCAGAGCCTTTCATCCTCAAACAGGATTGCCTCTTCTTTCAAGCCCTGTAAGTGTTTTTTCTCTTACTTCATGCTTGGAACTTACAAACATCTGATATTTTTGCAAATAATTTTATTAGCATTTTAATCTAAGAAAATTAAATACCTCTAAGATAAATTTCTGGGCCAACAGGTTGCATGGTGGTTAAGGCGCTGGCCAACCATGGTTCGAATCCTGGACCTGGCAGCTCAAAATCACACCAGGTGCATGTGCACGTGTGCCCAAAACCTGAGAGAAGAATGAAGGAGAGGAATTGCAGCGTTGCCTCCCCTCCGCCCCCCAGGGTGGTTTCTCACTTTCCCTCTCTGTCTCTCTCTGACAAGTGCACACCTATGGCAAAAACCTTAATTTTTGATGGCACATTTAACAGCTAAGTGATAATGTAGAAAAATACTTTAAAAATTTACTGTATTAGGATTATAAAGTTTCTCCGACATTCACCTGCCCAACATTATCATTGTTACTAAATGGAAAAATCAAATTTAATGTCAGGTGGATTTTATGTAAATAGATTTATATCTTACTGACATCATCAACTGGGTCATCTAGGAATTCAGACAGTCTTTGACTGGAACCTATTCACTTAATCATCTTATTTTGAGATATGTTAATCTACTCACTCTACATTTACAAATAGATTTCTATATCTGAATACAGTGGTTAACAGCAGAGCTTTGTAGACACGCTGACTTCACCTTGGTCATGTGACATCAGATAAGTAACATAATCTCTCAAAGCTTCGGTTTCCTCATCTGTTAAGTGGGAAGGACAGTGTCTACCTTAGTCTTCGGATGATGATTAGTATAGGTTCTGATACATGTTAGCACTTAGTGGTAGTTGGTGTGGCTGCCATTTCACTTAAACCCGAGGTAAGCAAAGCTGAAAACTTGTATATTTGGCTACTAATATAAGATAGTTTTTGTTGTTGTATATGTTTCTTAGTAAACTCAGTGCATATTTGGCATATGTTCAAAAAATAATTATTAATAGGAAGTCTAGAATTTAAATTTATAATCTGGCTTTCAGTATTATTTTAGAGAAGCTGAATACCAAACAGTTCCAAAGATCCCCAAATGTTTGACTTACCTATGAGTTGCTCCCAAAATGTCCATGTCTATGGAGAAAAAACATATCAACATTATGCTGGTGTTAAAAGCACTACATGGACCAGCAGATGGCGTAGCAGTTATGTCATTGGGCTCCCACATGGCTGACCACGAGTCCCAGACCTGATGGCTTAAAACTCACACTGGGCACATGTGTGTGCATGCCCAAAATCCTGGGAAGAGAGGGAAGGAGAAAGGCATGCAGCATGGCCTTTCTTCCTTGAGGGGGGAATGATTTTTCACTTTCCCTCTTGCGCTCTCTCTCTCTCTCTCTCTCTCTCTCTCTTCCTCCCGCCCCCCTACCAACCGAATGTGCCCTAAGGCAAAAATCTCTTTAAAAAAAAGAAAAAAGCACCACAGATGTCTGGTCAATATGGTGAACCTAGTTGATACAGAAAGATCCTTCCTCCTTTCCAAACACAGAAATCCCGCATGAAATATAACCCAAATACATAATATAGTATAACACCAAGAAGGTTGAATAAATCCTCAAGTACTAACTTCAGGCAAATTATGGCAGTCAAGGATATCTGAACTTAATGTATGGGTTTAGAGCCCCTGCCAGTACAGGAGCTCTAAAGTCTTTAACAATTATAGCTGGGACCTGAAATTAGACTCTTCATCAAGCCAGAACAGGAAAGGCTAGCCTATAAATCAGAGAGGAGAAAAAAATCTACCTATTTACTCCCTATTTCATCAGTGAGGTGTGAAGTGGGTAGAGGAAAAGAAACCCCGAAAGGGATTGGACTAAGCCAGCTGGTGGCATGATGGCTAACATGGCGGATTATACATGGCCAACAGTGTATTCAAGTCCTGAACCTGGCGACTTGAGAAACACCACCAGGCACATACACACACGTGCCCAGAATCTCTAAAGGAGAAGGGATTTTTGGCATGACGGTCCCCCACGGGGGTGTTTTCTCACTTTACCTCCCGCTCTCTGTCTCTCCAGTGCACACATGTACTCTATGGCAAAAAAACTTTAAAAAAATAGTTAGCAGAAGCAAGAAATGGAAGAACTCTTATATTGGAAGCTGTTAACCAGAGCATCCTGAAAAACAGTTAAAAATACTTTTGTTGAAAATATAAATGAAGGCAAAGACAGGGAATTGAGATCAAAGTTGAAAGAACATTCGTATTCAGAAAAAGCTTAAGTGGAAATTCTAGATAGGAAAAATAATATATGTGAAGTGCGCACACATGTAGACGGATTAAACAACAGACTAGAATCAGCTGTATAGAGATTTGGTGAATGAGTAGACAGATATTTAGAAAGTACCCAGAATGAAGCACAGAACGGAAAAAAAAAAAAGAAACAGTTAAATATGAAAGAACCAGGGACGGCAGGTGGTGTGGTGGTTAAGGCACTGGACTCCCATGTTGCCAATCATGGTTTGAATTTTGGATCTGGCATCTTGAAACTCATACCGGGTGGGGTGCGTAAATGCCTGGAATCCCTGGAGGAGAATGGAGGAGAGAGGATTGTGATTTGGCCATTCCCCTAGGGGGTGATTTCTCACTTCCCTCTCTCTTTTTCTTTCTGGTGAGCACATGAGCCCTATGGCAAAAACCTTTAAAAAATATATTAAAGAGCCAGGGAGGCTAGAACGAGATGTTCAATACAACTCCAGTAGAAGTTCCAAAGGAAGGACTAGACAGAATAAGGAAGATGCAGCATTAAATGGAGGTAGAGAACTTTCCAGAATTGAGGACATGAGAGTTTAAACTGAAAATTTCACGGTTAGTTCTGACTACAATAAGTAGCATAGTAAATTGTACAATTCCAAAAAAGGTTGAAGTTGTTTAGATTTTCAGTGTCATCTGTGTTTTCTTAGTCATCAACTAAACATACTTAACATTAATTCTGAAAGTGGACCAGCAGTTGGCGTAATGGCTGTGTTGCTGGACTCCCATGTAGTCGACCACAGTTCAAGCCCCGGACCCAGTGGCTTAGACTCGTGCTGGGCGCGTGTGCGTGCGTGCCCAAGATCCCGAGAGGAGAATGGAGGAGAAGGGATTGTGTCATGGTCATCCCGCCTGGGGGGGGGATTTCTCACTTTCTGTCTCTCTGTCTTTCTGGGGAGTGCATGTACCCTATAGCAAAAACCTTTCCAAAAAAAAATAATAACAATAATTCTGGAAACCAATCTGTTTAACTTACTTGCCATAGTATGGCTATCTTTAATTTACATTTGAGTCTTTTTAGTATATATTACCATAGGTGGTGGTTTTTCTTCAATGTAATCTGTTATATAATGGTGACTAAAATCTATAGCATTATTTTTCAAACCTGTTATCTCTAAAACCTTCGGGCTCTTGGGAATGTCATAATGGTTGTGATGGAAAAAGGAGAGACAGAGCTAGGAGAGACAGATGGTAGAACCCCAGGTTTCTATCTTAAATCTTTTTTTTTTTCTTTTATATTTTAAAGCTATAAAAATGTCCTTCCTCCTAAAGTACAGAAGTATATAAAGTTTAAGAATGTGAAAATCCTATTTATATTATATATTAGGATTTTATGTAAAATTATGTTTAAGAAAAAGCTTGTTCTGCTCCTTAAAAAAAAAAAAAAAAAAAAAAACAGAATCCTGGGCCAGCAGGTGGCATGGTGGTTAATGCTTTTCCACACCAGTTATTAAAATGAAAACCGAGGACCAGCAGATGGCGTAATGGTTAGGTTGCTGGACTCCTACATGATTGACTGTGGTTCCAGTCCCGGACCCGGTAGCTTAAAACTCATACCAGGCACATGTGCTTGTGTGCCCAAAATCCCAAGAGGAGAATGGAGGAGAAGGGATGGCAGTGTGGCCATCTGCGCTGGGGGATGATTTCTTGCTTTCTGTCTCTCCGGTGAGTGCATGTGACCTACAGCAAAAATCTCTCTCTTAAAAAAAAGAGGAACAATATATAATAAATAGCATGTTTTTAAAAGATGTTAAGGGAGAAGATTTTTTTTAATGCTTAACTTTAATTTGATGAGTTGTTTTATCAATTCAAGAAAAATTCCAATCTTTTTTAAATATCACAAATGGTTATTTTGACCTTAGGTTCCTCAAAGAAAAACACAATCAGGTTGCTTTGACCTTGATTCTTCATTACTGCATCTGAAAAGCTTATCATCCAAAAGGTATTTATTTAAAATTTATTTCTGTGGAAAAACTTACCCAAAAGGTATTTATTTGAAATTCAATTCTGTGTGAAACAGAATTTCACGAAATTCTGATCTTTCAGAATAAATGTTGACTCTAAAAATGAAAAGTTTAATAGAAATCTTGTTTTCAAGATATGAATAGACATAGTTAATAAAGATGAGTGAGGAAAAAATTAAGACACTGAGTAGCATATATTGGTCATTGTAATAAACATACTGGATTTTACTATTTAAATGAATCTGTACATTTCTAATTATCAAGCTTTTATCTTCCACTCCTGTGTAAAACATTCATTCATAAATGTTTTCCATTTTGATAAATAATACTCTTGATTATATTCTTTAGTCATATCATTTTACCTTTGTATTCTCATTTTAACTGAAAACAAAGATTGTTTAGAAGTCTGCATTATTGTATGTTTCCAGTAGATGCCAGTATACGACATGTTATAAATTCTATCCTAAAACCTTTAGGGTGTGTGTGTGTGTGTATATCGTTTTATATATATAAATGTCAAAAATTATAACAAAAGTATAAAATCTAATCAGGAATTTTATATCTAAAACTTTGGTGACATTGATTTTCTTATGGCAATTTGAATAAAATTGTTCAAGTTCTCCTAATTAATTTTGTACAAAGTAAATAATACAATATCACATTCAATGTTTTCTTTCACTGATTTGTTTTTTAAATAGTCCTCGACCGTGTTTAACTATTGAAGATGATCCTGATATTCACGAGAAACCATTTTTGAGTAGTAGTGCTCCACCTGTAACAAGTCTTAGTCTCCTAGGAAATTTTGAGGTAATGTGTTTTGAAACTATTTTGAGAGTTGAAGTTTCTTAACCTAAGTTCAGGCCGTAATTTGTGTCTTTAATTTGTTTCATTTTTTTGTTTTAAAGTTTATTTATTTATTTCTTCAATGAGAGAGAGAGAGAGAGAGGCATCTCCTACAGGATCTTCGTGCTGTAATTCACCCACAGCCGGTACGGGCCGTGGACATGTGCTTGGGTAGTGTACTCAGATCTCTAGTTGCAAACCTGGATCAACCTTGTAGAGTGTAGTGTTTTGACACTATACCACGGTCTGACTTTTAAAATTTTTTAACATTGATTTTATGGTCTGTGTTTTGTTTTTTAATTGCTGGAGCACGTACACTTTTCTGAGAGAGACGGTGCACTCTCTAATGAGGCAGAGCCATGCTGCAGTCCTTTTTCCTGTTTCTCCTTCCCCATCAAGATTTTGAGCACATGCACACATGCATTCAGGGTGTTTTTCAAGCCACTGGGAGCCAGGATTTGAACCATGATTAGACATGTGGAATCTACCTCCCAGTGTACCATGTTTAACCATTGTGCTATGGGCTGATGCTTTTTATTTTTCTTTTTAAAGTTTACTTTTTTTAAGAGAGATTTTTAACTATGGGGTGCATGCGCTCTCTGGAGAGACAGAGACAGAAAGTGAGAAATCACCCCACAAAAGGGGATGGTCATTCTACAATTCCTTCTCCTCCACTCTCCTCTAGGGATTTTGGGCACGCACATGTGCCCCACGTGAGTTTTAAGCTGGGACTCGAATCACGGTCAACTGTTGGAGTCCAGCGACGTGACCATTATGCTTTTCATTTTTATATGCCTTTCATTTTGTTTTCTTGTATAATATGGAGTAAGGTCTAGCATGTATATTAGTATATTAAACTAATAAACATCTAAATTATCTCAAAGTCAGGAACTAACACTGGTCATTTGCCTTACCATAAACATTTTTGCATGTGCCCTTCTTACAAAATTTTACCCATCTTTAGAATAGTTTTCTTATTTAAGATAATTTGTTTAGTGCCTATTGTATGTCATACTGTATGATAGGATACAAAGCTTAATGATAAAGTTCCTTCCTTAAAGAAAGTTATAGTCTACTGGAAAAGTACATACAAATAATGTATAATTCCACGTAATTAGCACTGTGAGAGATGCTTTCACAATACTTGCACGTCCACTGTCTCTGCCAAAGGGTTTGCAGAAAGCTTTACCGAGGAACCATCGCTTGAGCTCGGTCACATAAGTGTAGGAATTTGCTAAGTTAGTTTATTTGGGGAGAGGCAAGAGATTCTGGACAAAGGAAACTATGTGCAGAGGCACATATACAAAAGTAGTAAAATAGGAACATGGTGAGGGGCCAGCAGGTAGTGTGGTGGTAAAGGTCCTAGACTTCCACATGATCGACTGTGGTTCGAGTCCTGGACCTGGCGGTTTGCTTTCTCACTTTCCCTTTCTCTCTCTGGTCAAATTTTAAAAATAATAGTAATAAAATAAATCTTTTTTAAAAAAAGGCATGATGATGTTAGAAATCAAGTGGAACCAGAGCTTGGGACTCTGAACAAGTCAGGACAGATGAAGCAAGAGAGGCAGGCTGAGGCTCACAGCATATGCTTTGAAGTTTTGACTTCTTCCTACAGGCAGTCAGAAACAGAAGCATTTTTAAACTGGTGGAAGATACTGTAAGACCTGTTTTAATATAAGAAAAATAAGGGGCCGGCAGGTGGCGTAGTGGTTAAGTGTTGGACTCCCACGTGGCCGATTGTGGTTCCAGTGCAAACCTGGCAACTTGCTTCCTCACTTTCTCTTGCTCTCTGGTGAACTAAAAATAATACATAAAATTAAGTTAATAATTTTTTTAAAAAAAAGGAGATGGGTCAATTTCAATTCAAATGCACAGCAGAGATGAGGCTGTAGCAATGGTGATAACCACTTTTCTAGTGCTAGTACACATAGTAGTCTATTTCTTTAAAAAGAAAAAAAAGAATGTGAATGAATGAAGTTTTCTAATAGATTTTTAAAAATTATTTTATTTTGTCTTCTAGGAATCTGTCTTGAACTACCGTTTAGATCCTCTTGGCATTGTTGACGGTTTTACTGCCGAGGTAGGGGCTAGTGGTGTTTTCTGCCCCACACATTTGACTCTTCCAGTTGAAGTGTCATTCTACAGTGTTTCCGACGATAATGCTCCCTCTCCTTATATGGCAAGTATTTTTAAAATCTTTCTCTGCAAAATTTAACTTAGTGGCAAATGTCCTTTAGGGCTTTGGTGCAGTTAAGCATTTTCTAACAACATTACAGGCTGAATACAGATTAATATACAAATATATTACTTTACAATTTCTTTTCTAGCTAGCTCAAACAACAGATAACCTCTTTTGCATTTGAGGATGGTGGTAAAAATATGCTCGTTTTTTGTGACATGAAAAATGATAAAAATTGGTTAGTGGCACTATAATTCTATTTTGCTAAGCTCACACAAATTCTCAGAGTGCCTTCCCATCTGATCCTTATCTCAGTAGAATTTAGCTGAGGATATGGAATTCCTGACTTCCTTTACTCTGATGTTCCTCAGTCAGTTATGCCTTATATTTTTTAAAAATCAGTTTACTTTATAGAAATGGACTCCCTTGGCAAACGACCCAGTTCAAATCTTAGACTAAAAATCTTTCCTATTGTAAATTAATGGAGCTCTTGGGGCCAGCAGGTGGTGTGGTGGTTGCGGGCGCTGGACCCCCACACCGCTGACTGCAGCTAGAGTCCTAGACCTGGCTGCTTGCTTTCTTATTTTCTCTCTTTCTCACTCACTCACTCACTCACTCTGTCCCTCTCTGGTCAAATTAAAATAAATAAAGTTAAATAGAATAATTCTTAAAATTAATACAACTCTCCTTTTCAGGGATTATTTATATATTGATAGTTTAGTCTGTTTTGATAAAATACTACATATTACATATTACAGATCAGTAGAAAGAAGACACTAAACCTCTATTTGTTACTTTAATAGCCCTGTTACTTTAATAACAACTTTGGGATCGCACATCACAAATTATACAAATGAGTCACAAAGACAAAATTTTAGCACAGAATATTCTATCTTTTATGTTGTAGAGGTGGTATAGGACTTTTCATGAAGTAGTTCCTAAAGGATTAACTCAAAGCCGTCTGTCTCCATCTTGTGGGGACTCAGTGGCAAATAATGTTCTCTACGTGCCATATGATGGCACTTAGCTGTGTAAGAACTAGTACATGGTGAAACCAGGCAGAAGTATCTAAAGCAAGTGCCAGTGACAAAATGATGGCATAACTTGTATTATCACGTTAACAGAGTTATGTATGATTTTCTTCTATTTGTAGTTATTCCTTTCAGTTTTCCACTTATTTTTGCATATTCTTTATTCCACGGTAATTTAGGAAGTTTTTATGTAAGATATTGACCAAATTTAGTTTATCTTAGTCTTACTATTCCATTCAAAATTGCCATAAGAAAATGCATTTTTTTGGGACCAACAGTTGGCATAATGGCTATGTCACTGGACTCCTATGTACTCGACCGTGGTTCAAGTCCAGGACCTGGTGGCTTAAACTCATGCCAGGCGCATGTGCGTGCATGCCCAAGATTCCAAGAGGAGAATGGAGGAGAAGGGATGGTAGCGTGGCCATCCCCCCGGGGGATGATTTCTCACTTTCTATCTCTCTGTCTCTCTCTGTCTTTCTGGCAAACACACGTGCCCTATAGCAAAAAAACTCTTAAAAAAAAGAAAAAAGAAAATACATTTTTCTTCTGTATGTTAAACATAGTAACTTTTTTCTAGGTATAACTATTAGTATATTGATTAATTAAAATAATAAAACTATTAAAATAATAAATAATACTGGGACCATGGATGGTGTAATTGTTATGTCACTGAACTCCCACATAGTTCATGATGGTTCGAGTCCACCAAGACCTGGTGGCTTAAAACTCACACCAGGGGGACCAGCATTTAGCATAATGGCTATGTCACTGGACTCCCATGTAGTCAACCGCGGTTCTAGTCCTGAACCCGGTGGCTTAAACTCACGTTGGGTGCATGTGTGCCCAAGATCCCGAGAGGAGAATGGAGAAGGGATCGCAGTGTGGCCATCCCCCCGGGGGGTGATTTCTCGCTTTCTGTCTCTCTGTCTCTGTCTATCTGGCGAGCACATGTGCCCTTTAGCAAAAACCTCTCAAAAAAAAAAAAAAAAAAAAAAAAAAACCTCACACCAGGTGCGTGTGTGTGCATTCCCAAAATTCTAAGAGGAGAATGAAGGAAAAAAATTGCGGTGTGGCCATCCCCCTGGGGATGATTGTTTGCTTTCTGTCTCTTTGGCAAGTGCACACATCCAATAGCAAAAGTCTCTATTAAAAAATAATAACTGATATGAATAAATTTAATACTGTTAGTAAAAATTTCACATAATTTTCTACTTCTTTCTATAAATCTTAACTTCCCAATACCATTGCTGGTCTTACATTGTTTGTAAATTATTTTAAAATGTTTCTTAAAAGGTTTTTAAAAATATTCTTTAGGAATTGCTTCCTTACTATTACTGGGTTCTAGGAACTATTAAAACTGTGTCGTTAAAGTAGAGAAGTGTAGACTTGTAGTAGAGTTTGCCTCACCAGTTTCCTATGTGTACTTGTTGAGGGGAAGCCGGCAAAGAACAGCTATGTGTGCCCGGTAGTGATGTAATTATTGAAGTAGCTATTATTTCAGTGTGTTTTTATTCCTGGAACTAGGGAGAAGACGGGCGCTATGTAGCCTAGCATTTTTCATGGAGAGTAAATATCCACTAGAGAGGAACGTAGTTCCTCTCTAGACACGTAGAGCAGATGGTGAGAGACTGTTAAAGCGTCATCACTGGTTCCGTTAGGTATGCAGCTTGTCAGTATGTTGCTGTTTTCTCGTCCTGAATGATCCTGTGGCAAATCAGATTTGTCAAGAACCACATATGTCTTTTCAGTGCCCATTTCCATGAACATTTTCCAATACTGATGTGATAGTTGAATAGTCTAATGTCCCGTGTTGTTCCCTTGAAGTATTCGCATGCTAGAGGCTGGGCCTCCCTTTTACCTTTGTCCGCTCCATTTTACCTCCCATCCCTGGACTAATTGCAAAACCCAACAGAGAGGTCACTTACGGGACAGTCCTGTTTTACATTTACTTTTACTTAAGGTTAGTGTGTTTGGGCATGTATAGTGTGTGATGATGAAATTATGAAATGTATGGCACGCAGTTATTCTGCTTAACTGTCTTAATTACTTGAAAGAAGAGTATTGCCCAGTTAAAGCAAATGAATCAGGATTAATTTTTTAAACTATCTGAATATTATGTATTATAATTAATTTGGTCCTCCTGGTTAGAGAAAAGCTTCCTTACCTTCTATTTGGACTTATCTTGTTCTAATTTACACTGTTTTCCCCTTCTTTGGACTTCTGGGCATTAGAACATTCTTCTCAGAAAAAAACGCTTCTATACTAGAGCAGTGCTCCTTGAACTTGAAGGTATAATTGGTCCTCCCTATCTGTAGGTTCTACATCCATGGATTTAACCAACTGTAGACCAAAATATTAAAACAAAAGTCACAACAATAAAAAAATACAAATACAAAACAGCTCAGTATAACAACTGTTTATACAGTATTTATATTGCTCTAGGCATTATGACTAATATAGGGACGATTTAAGATATACAGGATGATGCGCATAGGTTATATGCAAATACTGTGGTATGGTCTATGTGGGACTGGAGTGTGTGTGGATTTGTGTATCTGTAGGGGTTCCGGCACCAATGCCCCTTGGATACCAAGGGAGAGTTGTGCATGTAATATCATCTGGGGAATCTTGTTCAGTGCAGATTTGATTTGGTAGGTCTAGAGAGGGGTCAGACGATTCTGCCTTTGTAACAAGGTTGCAAGTGATTCTGGTGACACTAGTCTCAGGACCGTCCTCTGAGCTGCAGACAACTGGAGGGCTCCTAATATTCCCTTTTAGACTTCTCTAATGAAATGACACTAATTTAGCTTTAACTTTGACTCAAATCTTAGCTCTTAGGCCTTCAATCGTATTCTGATGTAGAAGTAATTTGGATTGTATAATTCTTTAATAAGAGATAAATGACCAAAAAAAAAGACAGAGAGTAAGTAATAATAAGGTCTGGATTAAGGCACAATGTGATATAAGGTTATTTCTCAGGAAATAAATATAAGTCTAAAAACTCAAGTTTTATAACTTTCGTGTAAAATAAACCAAAGTGTTAAAAGTTGTGATTGGGGACCAGCAGGTGGCATAGTGGTCAAGGTGCTGGACTCACACATGGTCCACCATGGTTCGAGTCCTGAACCCAGTGGCTTGAAACTCACACCAGATGTGTGTGTGTGCATGTCCAAAATCCCGAGAGGAGACTGGAAGAGAAGGGATTGCAGCATGGCCATCCCCCTTGGGGGGTGATTTCTCACTTTCTCTCTCTGTCTCTCTCTGGCAAGCATGCCCGATAGCAAAAATCTCTCTCAAAAAAAGTTAGTGATTGAACCATTATTTTCTACTTTTTCCTTTTGAATATCTCTTTTCCATAAAGTGATTACCAGGCAGAAACCATAGACTTTCAAACTCCCTTTCTACTTTTTCCCATCTTCATTCTGGAATCCAGATATGTAACTTAACTCAACTCCTTGCCTGAAGAATTATCTTAATTTTTGGCCAAGACATACCCTTCCACATTAACTTTTTACACGCCCAAACACCAATAAACTGCTTTCTCTTTTTATTTCTCTTGTTCTCCTAAATACATGGGAATAATCCAACAACCTCTCTTTATTTTCTTTTCAGTCAGGGAACTTCTTTTATATATGTATCTTAATAGAAATTTTAAGCAGCATGGCCATTGATGTTATATATTGTTTGTTGAAACATCTCCAGAAAGAATAGTAAAATGTTTATTAGCCATGGAACCTTCACTATTTCATACTCATAGAATGTATCTTATTAATTCAGTTAGAATGTTTTTCCTTAGAAATAGAATTCTGAAAGTTTAATAATTACATAACTTATTTTATATACATATGCATCAATTTGTACTCAATTTGTCTTCTTTTATTTCAAGGGTGTGATTACTTTAGAGTCCCTTGGTAAAAGGGGTTATCGAGTACCTCCTTCAGGAACAATACAAGTGGTATGTGTTTTATAGTCTACAATTGCAATAATCATTCTCTCACATACATATAGAACTTAGCCCTTTCTCCTGCTACTGCTGCTGCTACAACTTTGGTAAGTAACAGTGGGGCTGCAGCTTTGTTTGGAGTTTCCCTGCTCTGCCCCAGGAATGACCATTTGGGGACCTCCGTAAAGGAAAACATTAATAAGCTAATCAAGGTGAATGCTTTAGAAAAGTAGTATGACAGTTTGCATAACTTTAATCGAGCTGTTTCCAAGGTAATTAGAACCCAACATCACTGGTGCCTTCTATTTAATAGAATAAGGTAGATTGAGATTGACCTGTTTAAAAGGATATCTCAAATAGTCACATTGCTTTGGCAGGAAAACAAAATTATATTATCCCTAGTGTACTAATTTACAAAATTAATCCAAAGAGGTGATCACTCAAAGCAGAAGTGTGGGTTTGACAGATGTCAACGTGGAGAAGGCATCATTTCTTTTGGTCTAGGTGTTGATATTGTTTTGGTTCAGGAGAACCCTTCCAGCCCAGATGAATCCTTCGTCACACAAGGTCTTGGGTTCTTAAGAATAATTCAATATCAAGGCCAGTTTGTGAATTGAGTTCATTTCTAAATCTGAGCCAGGATAATCCTGCAAGCCCTCAAGTCTGTGACAGAGTTTGCAGACAGAAAAAGACTATAGCAGACTGAAAAATAGCCTAGTGGGGAACCAGCAGTTAGCGTAATGGCTATGTCGCTGGACTCCCATGTAGTCGACCGCGGTTCACGTCCCGGACCCGGTGGCTTAAAACTCACGCCGGGCGTGTGTGCGTGCGTGCCCAAGATCCCGAGAGGAGAATGGAGGAGAAGGGATTGCGGCGTGACCATCCCCCCTGGGGGGTGATTTCTCGCTTTCTGTCTCTATGTCTCTCTCTCTTTGTCTGGCGAGCGCACGCGCCCTATAGCGAAAACCCTCTCCAAAAAAATAAAATAAAATAAAAAATAGCCTAGTGGAGACTAGTTCGTTATACTCAGAAGCCAGACTAATTCAACATGCCTCTGTATGACCTTTGGCTAGCATGTGCAGTTCTTTGTCAGATCACTGTTACTCACCACCATTGTTTCAATACTGCAAGGAGTCTGTACATTTGTTTATTTCATATCACACAGGAATGAAACACAGTACTATGTAATATATATGTATGTATATATTGTAATGTTATATACATACATACAAATTTTTACTGAGGCAATGTCACTGCATATTAAAGTATGGTTTTATGTCAAATGGATTTCTTGAACTAAAGAGGTAATAATCTTCTGTTCTCTTGCCCCTGGCTATGTAGCTCATGAGAAAGTATTGGTCACTGGAAAGCTAGCTGTCAGTTGTCATAATAATGAGGCATAAACCCAGAGGCAGCACATTCACCTCTTGTTTGGAGACTGCCAACTTTAGTGGTTAATCTTAAATATGAAATTAGGGTATGTCTTTCATTCCTTCTATAGTTTATGTGTAAACATGGTATGAACATCTGACTTGCTAGTAGTTGTTGTGGTTGTTGAATGTATTCGCCTTAATTTTAAGACTCACTACGTTTTGAAACTTGGATCATAATATTGATATATTTCTCATTTTGATTCAGTGAGTGATGTCCAGTGCCATGGATGAGCTTCTGAAAGCATGGGCACCAAGTTACCTAATGATGTGTTGGTAATTTGGTTAAAATCAGCTCAGCAGCTGGGGGTTTTGTTTAAAAATTAATACTTTAAAAATGATATTCCTCTAATTATGCATTGCCATGTACAATTTAATTCAATTTAGTCTTTATTAAGGATACATATTTTGGTCTATAATAATAATGATTTTTTTTAAAGGCCCAGTGTTGCTGCAAATGAGAACATGAAGTATTATTTAGCCAACTTTCAATCTAATATCAATGAGTTTTATTGTCTAAATTTGGGAAAATTTTTAAATAAGATAAAATGTCTTTTCTGAGCACCTATTTTAAAATTTAAGTAGACATATATATTGTATCTAAAATACCAAAAATTCTAGTCTTACTGAACTTGGAATTTTTTTTAAATTATATTTACTTCTCATTAAAATGTAAGAAAAATTAAAATTCAGTTTTGAGAATTTTGCAGTTAATACTCTGCAACAAAGCTAATGTTTGAAATAATTTAACTGGAATGACTTAATCCAGTATTTTACTTAAACTAGCAGAACAATCTTTCGTAAAAATCTGAATAAGGAGTAAGAGTTATATAGTGTCATATAGTGTCACGAATACAAAATTTGTGACTAAAGATTTTTTCTGTGTTAGAGAATTTTGAACTATTGTAAAATAAAAAACTGAACCTTTTAAACATATTTAATATTATTTTGTAAGCCTCTGAAACTTCATTAACTTTAATCCCTGAAACTGAATTATATCCAGTAGGGTTATTGTGTTAAGAGCCTATTTAGTTATTGGAAAATCATTCTGAATTAGAACTACAAATCATTGTTTTTAAAGAATAATTTCTATTGTTTCTTCAGACCTTATTTAATCCTAATAAGACTGTGGTGAAGATGTTTGTTGTGATATATGACTTACGAGATATGCCAGCCAATCATCAGACATTCCTACGACAAAGAACGTTTTCTGTACCTGTTAAACAAGACGTGAAGAGAAGTGTTCATAAGGAGAATATCCAACATACAGAAGAACGGTTATTACGCTACCTCATACATCTGAGGTAATATTTCAAATGAATATGAAAATATATTACTTTAGAACAGCTCTGAAGTTCTAGAAGCTGTGACCAGTGCTCCTTGGACTTTAATTTTCTTGGAAAATCTTGATGTGCCAAGATGCAGAAAACAGTCCATGCCTTCCTGCAGTCATTATTACTTGTTGAGTTAGGACAGTTTTCATTTGTAACTATTTAGTGTAAGTTTATTATTATTATTATTATTATTATTATTATTATTAGTTTTGTTTTTCATTAATTTTTGTCATGGATGTATGCACTTGCCAGAGAGAGAGAGACGGAGAGAGGGAAAGTGAGAAATCACCCCCCACCCCCAGAGGGGATGGCTGTGTTACAACCCTTTCTCCATTCTCCTCTCAGGATTTTGGGCACACATGCACACATGCCCACCATGAGTTTTTAGCCACTGGGTCCAGGCCTCAAACCTCAGTTGACCACTTGGGAGTCCAGTGCCTTAACCACCTGCTCACCCTCTTTTTTAAGTGGTTTTTGCTATAAGATGTGTGCATTCACCAGAGAAAGACAGAATGAAAGTGAGAAATCACCCTCCAGGGGAGATGGCCACGCCACAATCCCTTCTCCTCCATTTTACTCCTGAGAGTTTTGGGCATATTCACACACACGCATCTGGGGTGATTTTTTAAGCTACCAGGTCTGGCTCTCAAACTGCTATCAGACATGTGGGAGTCCAGCGCCTTAACCAGTGTACCACGTGCTTGTGCTGGTAGTATAAGGTATTTTATGTCAAAACATGTGTTAATATAGCCGAAGTAGTGAAACATTTTGTGAACCAATTCTATCCAATAGAAATCTCATATGAGCCATGTATTATTGTATGTCTCATATTTACTGTATTATCCAGTAGCTACAAAAAAGTAATACTTAAGATTAATGTATTTAATCCAACATATCCAAGTGTTATTTGACGATAATATAAAAATGATCAATAGGATATTTTCACATTCTTTCTTTTTTTTTTTTTTTTTTTTTTCATTTTTTTTTGAGAGGTGGATTCCACATGCCAACTCTGTGGTTTGAATACTGGCCCTGGCAACTTGGAGAAACACAGAACCCCATGGGGAAGAGGGTGCTTTCTTTCTCTCTCTCTCTCTCTGGCAAGTGCACATGCCTTTTGGCAAAATAAAACTACCTAAATGAATAAGAAAGAAACAACTACAACGAAAGTAAAAGTGCATAGACGACATCACCAGGGTCAATTCCTGGTGTGAGATTTTTTTTATTAAAGTTTTTGCTATAGGGTGCATGTACTTGCCGGAGAGTAACAGAGAGAAAGAGAGGGTGAGAAATACCCCCCAGAGGGAATGCCTACACCACGATCCTTCTTTTCCATTCTCTTCTCTGGATTTTGGGCACACATGTAAATGGGGTACCTGGTATGATTTTCTTTTTTTTTCTTTTTTTTTTTTTTTTTTTTTGGAGAGGTTTTTGGTACAAAGCGCATGCTCTCACCAGAGAGACAGAGAGACAGAAAGCAAGAAATCACTCCCCATGGGAGATGGCTACACCACAATCCCTTCTCCTCCATGTCTCCTCTTGGGATCTTGGGCACCACACACGTGCCCGGTGTGAGTTTAAGCCACTGGGTCCAGGCCTTGAACAGCGGTCGACTACATGGTTGTCCAACGACATAGCCATTACAACAACTGCTGGTCCTGCAAAATGTTTCTTAATTGGTTCTCTCATCTTGGTCTTTTGCCTGGTCATTTGAATCCAAGAGACATGCTTAACTAGCACAGTGTGTTTTGAACCCAACTTGACACTTCAGCCTTATGGGTACTGTTACATAGATTGTGGGAATAAAAAATCTACCACACACAGACCTGGAAAACTTAAAAAGAGAAATGTTTCTAAATAGTAGACTGTAAAAATATCTCCCAGCTCAACCTAACACAATCTGAGTAAACTTCCATGTGATACTATTCATCCTGAAATTTAACAATTGTAGCATTATGTAACAAACAGTTACCAGAGTAAAATTCAACTACCACTAGGCTGGTAGGAGGCATGGTGGCTCAGGACACTGGACTCCCACATGGCCGACAGCAGTTCACGTCCCAGAAATGGCGGCTTGCTTTCTCACTTTCTCTCTCTCACTTTGTCCCTCTCTAGTCAATAATAAATAAATAAAGTTAAATAAAATAATTATTTTAAAGAAAATTAAACTACCTCTCTGCTTTTGTAATCCCTACATAATGACTGTATGCTTTAGATACTATAAAGAAACCCATTTGGGGAAAATGGTATACTTCCCCGAAGCTTGCCACGTTCTCCTTCAAATCAGGAATTTGGAAAAACTTAAGAGAAATGGAAAGAGCTAGTTACAGGTCTACTTTTACTTATAGAACTGACCAGTAGGTATTTCATCTAGTTTAGGAATAAAATTCATAAACACAGATATTATTTCTGCTACACTGAGGGGGAAACAAATAGACATGATTGGGTCATTGGAAAAGTCATGATGCATTTTTGCATAGGAAAGCACAGAAAAATACGTCATGACTTTTCCAACGACCCAAAAGTATATAGGGTGTGTTTGTCTGCCAGGTCAGTTTTGTGACAAAGATGCCAACTCTCTGCACTATGCTACAGTTATTAGTCGGGTAGAGAAACCGTTTCATATACAGCTGTGCTAGCTATTTTCATTTTACTGCTAACACTCCTCTTGCGTTTGATAATGGCTGAATTTTATTTAGCTAGCCACCGCTGATGATAGCAGTTCTTTCTGATCCTGTGATTATTCTCAAAACATGAGTATTTTCTGTGGTGACATTTCGAGTGTGGAATTCTTTTTAGTCTAACTCAAATCATGGGAGGCTAAGTCATCTGAAATGGGGCAGTCTGGGTACCTAGAAGATTCTGGTTCTGCACAGCCCAGCTGTAACTGGCTCATGGGAACTGCAACCTGACAGTGTAGATAAAGGTGCATGTGCTGTAAGCTCAGGGAGGGAACCGAAAACCGCGTTCAAAAAAAAAAAAAAGAAAAGAAAAGAAACCCAGACTTGGAAGAGGCATCTCAGGCATTGTAAGAGGGACAGGGAGCAGAGCGTTCAGGGAGGAATAAGGGAGATACTAAAAGTGCAATAGGAGCCCATGCTTTGGGAATTCAGGGCTTCTCATGTCGTTGTAAAGAATCTGTGTTAACCTAATAACACAGCAAGATCAATTCTTCTTGCTTTCAAGTTTTAACTACTCAAGCCTGTTTGTTTTAAGAACTCATTCCCTGAAGTGATTCCTTTCTTTGTTTCTTTGTTTAGGTTCCAGAGTTCTAAATCTGGAAAGATCTACCTCCATAGAGATGTTCGGCTCCTGTTCTCTAGAAAGTCAATGGAGGTTGATAGCGGTGCTGCGTATGAACTCAAATCTTACACTGAATCGCCAACAAACCCTCAGTTTTCACCAAGATGTTGATAAGGAGTGACTATCTAAGTATTTGCTCAGTACCCAAGTTCAAAAGTGAAAATTAGCATAAAATGGAGTGTACCAAATGAATGCTCAGGAGAGTGGATCCTCTCCTATAATCCTGGACCAGTTTTTATTAAAGGATTCCTGAAATGAGATCCACGTATTCCAAGTAGACTGGAAACACTCATATCCTAATCCCTTTTGTACTGTCGAAACCACTTCGTTGGACATGTTGCAATAGCAAACCCCCCCGTTAGATTAGTGTTTACACATTTTATTTCTCAGTTATTTAATATTTAATGTTTTCCTTAATACCCAAGTGATGTTTGTCTCTAGTGTTCCAATGTAGCACAAATCCCTTGTAAAATCATACTATGTATTTTTGACATTAACTTTGAAATCTGAAATATATGCACAAGTCTTTAATTTTGTGTGATGTGTTTTAAGTACTATTCATTTAAGTTATTGAAAATGAAATGTTGAGCTTCTTTAAGATTAATGCACTATGCAAGCATGTGTACTTTTTATAACCCTCGAGTTTAGTTTTTACAATACCCCATCCAGGTTACTATCTCATACAGTAGTCCTTTCAGATATGCTGTATCGGCAGTGCAATGCGGACTAAACGGCTTCAGATCCCCTGGCAAGTTTGGATCATCATGCTCTTTCATATTCCTAATAGGGTTATTTATCCTCCCAAAGGTCTATTTTTCCTTAATCACTACTATAGAGGCTTTACATTAAATTGCTGTCCCAAGTTAGATAACTTTCTCAAATTGTTAAAAAAAAATGTACTTTGAAAACAAAGTAGTATTTATATTGTAAATATATGCAAAAAACTAAGAAGTGTGTACTTGGCTTTTATTTTTAGATGAGACACTTATGTAGTTGGGTGAAATAGCCAACAGGCTATTTTCATGCTAGTTCTGTTGTTGCCAAGAGCAGGGGGGAGATGTCTTGAGCTTTGTCCCAGTTTATCACTTCCTTGTTCAGGGTCACAATGGAAGGCATTTGGCAACTGGAAACACTACCAAGCAGGAGAACTTGACTGAGTACATCAAATGCCTTTCTTCCAACACCCTTTAATAGAACAGAGTGGTTTTAGATGTTTGTACTGGGACAAAAGGCAACAGTAGATTAGATAGTAAGATAATAATACTGTGAATGCTGTAGAAATCTGACTGCAGGTTATAAAATACATACCACTCAAGTAGGCCAGACCCAGGAGACAGGAAGACTAGAACCAGGTTAGCACTGTGCAATTGGGAAGCAAGAAGGTCTTCACTTTTTAGGGCCCTCCTACCAGAAGGATGACTTACGAGAGTGATCAGGAAATGAGTGTGTGGCTTCAGGTTCTAGAGTGGCAAGCAGTGGCCTCTTCAAAAATTTTCTTTTGCAATAGCAATTAAAAGACAAAATTTTCTTCATGTTTTTTTTTTTTTTTCTCGGAGAGGTTTTTGCTATAGGGCGCGTTCACTCGACAGACAGACAGACAGAGATAGAGAGACAGAAAGTGAGAAATCACCCCCCGGGTGGGGGGGGGGTGGCCACGCCGCAATCCCTTCTCCATTCTCCTCTCGGGATCTTGGGCACGTACACACGCCTGGCATGAGTTTAAGCCACCAGGTCCAGGACTCGAACCGCAGTCGACTACGTGGGAGTCCAGCAACATAGCCATTACACTAACTGCTGGTCCCTCTTCATGTTTTATAAAACATTTTTCCCTTTTATTTTGACAAAGAGTGCCTTCACAGGTGGGAGAGAAACAAAAAGAGGGGGGAAAGCGAGAAAGTACTCCCCTCCCCCAATAGGTAAGGGTCATGCGCAGTCCCTTCTTCCCATCTCCCTCTTTTGGGGATTTTGGGCATGTACACACACACACACACACACTATGTGTGTTTCTCAAACCGTTGGGTCTGGGACTCAAAAAGCCTAGTCGGCCATGTGGAATCCAGCTGCCTTAACCATCACACTGTGGGCTGGCCCATAAAACTTCCAGTGGTTGGGAACCAGCAGTTAGCGTAATGGCTATGTCGCTGGACTCCCACGTAGTCGACCGCGGTTCGCGTCTCGGACCCGGTGGCTTACAATTCACGCCGGGCGTGTGTGCGTGCGTGCCCAAGATCCCGAGAGGAGAATGGAGGAGAAGAGATTGCGGCGTGACCATCCCCCCTGGGGGGTGATTTCTCGCTTTCTGTCTCTATGTCTCTCTCTGTCTGTCTGGCGAGCGCACGCGCCCTATAGCGAAAAAAACCTCTCCAAAAAAAAAAAAAAAAACTTCCAGTGGTACTAATGACCAACATTTGTTGTTCATCTTCAGACTGTGTGGATAGAACAACTAGGACCCGAAGGTTTGGATTATATTCCTAACTCTAATGATATCTGATGGAACTGTCTCCGGGAATCTCCCAGCCTTTCTGTGTGATTGAGAAAACAGAGTAAGAATGTCATTAATCTGCTTGCCCTTCTTAAATCTTGACCTTTGCTTTGAAATACGTATTTCAGAATACAGTTCTAGACTTCCTATTGGCAGAAGCCAGTACCGATAGTTTTATATAACACTTAGAAAACACCAAATAGTTAACATATTAAAATGTTTTCTCTAAGGGACCAGCAGGTAGTATAATGGCTATGTCGCTGGACTCCCACGTAGTCGACTGCGGCTGACATCCCGGACCTGGTGGCTTAAAACTCACGCCAGGCGCTTGTGCGTGCGTGCCCAAGATCCCGAGGGGAGAATGGAGGAGAAGGGATTGCGATGTGGCCATCCTCCTTGGGGGTTGATTTCTCGCTTTCTGTCTCTCTGTCTGGCGAGCGCACGCACCCTCTAGCAAAAAAAAAAAAAAAAAAAAAAAAAAAAACTTTATAAAAATAAAAATAAATGTTTTCTTTAAATGGAAAAAAGTTTATGACCTTTTGACCTTTCTAGTAAAGTTTGCCTCCTAATTAGTGATATCTCAATATGCAGTTGTTTTGTTTGTTTGTTTGTTTAAATATCACACTGCAATGTTTCTAGAATTTTTTCTGGTACATAGTCTTCCAACCTTTTTGAGCATATTTTAGAAAAATGGAAACGTTGATTGAAGCATCTGAGTACATCTTGTGCTCTTTTCTGGAAAGTTTGTGCAAAGGAAGCATGTGCTGACATTTTGAGATTTATTCTTAGGGCCTTTTTACCCGTGTTTTTCCTCTGTGGGGTGTAGCCACCCAGACTGCTGTCGCTTGCCCTGGCATTATGTTTCACACTGGTTCTTTTTCCACCTCTCTGTAGCCATAAGCCACAACTTTACTGAGCCACCTATATTTGTGTTCAATGCTTGCTGGATTTACCACAGTGAAGTTCTGGCATGCAGGGAAAGATAGCAGCAGACAACCAGCATTGCTCCCTTTGGCATTTAACAGAGATCGCCCTTATTGATGCTCACTTGGCAGTTTTACAGATTGATGAGTCATCACTGATAAATCCCTTGTAAAAGGAACTCCAGTGCCTAGCCATGGGGGAGTGTACTGCTGGAGACATATGGGAGGCCTGGGTTCACTTCCTGGTCCAACCAAAAGGTCAGATGCAGTGCTGTGTTCCCCGAATCCTGGCAACCTGAGGAGGCTGAAGCAGAGACAGCCCGGTGTGGCGGCTGGCACCTGTAGTCCCGGCTAGAAGGCTGAGGCAGGAGGATTGTGACACAATGAGACTCTGTCCTAAAGGGAATAAAAGGGGAGGGGGAAGGCCAGAGATCACATCCCACAGAAAGACTTGGAGACTTTCTTGTCAGATGAGAATGCTAAAGTCTATTTTGAGGCTGAGAAAAAATAAGTGATGAAGTGAAGAGTAGCTGTGAAAAGTATGCACTAGCAGGTTTGCCCCTTCTACCATTTTCCCCCACCAGATCTCTCTCATTCCCAGAGCGTTAAAGAAGGGAAAATTTGGGGACCAGCAGTTGGCTATGTTGCTGAACTCCCATGTAGTGGACTGCGGTTCGAGTCCCAGACCTGGTGGCTTAAATTCATGCCGGGATTGTGTGTGATCTCGAGAGGAGAATAGAGGAGAAGGGATTGCAGCATGGCCATCCCTCCTGGGCGAGGGGGGGGGGGGGGGGGGGGGATTTCTTGCTTTCTGTCTCTGTCTCTGTCTTTCTGGCGAGCGCATGCCACCCTATAGCAAAAACCTCTCAAAAAAAAAAAAAGTTAAAAAAAATTTTTTTTTTTTTTTAATTTTACAGGGGTGGGCAGGTGGTATGTTAAGGGCAGTAGACTCCCACCTAGTGGACTGTGGTTTGGGTCCCAGACCTGGTGGCTTGCTTTCCCATTTTCCCTCTCTCTTTCTCTGTCCCTCTCTTGTCAAATTAAAATAAATATAAATAAATAAAGAGGGAAAAATTTTTTTTAAAAAGGAAAAATTTCTTCCCTAATTAATTTTGTGTATACCAGTGGTCTTTTTTATAAACTTTTTTGAAAATTTAATACATGTTTCTTATTAAGAGTTGTTATGGGTCTGGCAGGTGGCATGGTGGTTAAGGCACTGGAATTCCACATGGCTGACGGTAGTTCAGGTCCCAGACCTGGTGGCTTGCTTTCTCACTTTCCCTTTCTCTCTCTCTCTTTGGTCAAATTTTAAAATAAATAATAATTTAAAAATCTCTTCTTTAGAAAGAGTTTTCACATTTCATAACTATAAAAAGTACATATGAGAGTGTCCTCCCTCAGTCTGCCACTGTTAACAATTTAGTATATGACACCCATATGGTCTACTAGATCTAGAAACACAGGATCAGCCTAGACAGAAGCCAGCTTTCATAATGGTAGGAATTCAACCTCAGTTCTTTTTTCTTTTTTTTTTTTTTTTTTAGTTTGTTTTTTTTTTTTTGCTATAGGGTACGTGCACTTGCCAGAAAGACAGAGAGAAACAGAGACAAAAAGCAAGAAATCACCTCCCAGGGAGGATGGCCACACCACAATCCCTTCTCCTCCATTCTCCTCTTGAGATCTTGGGCATGCATGTACACGTGCTTGGTGTGAGTTTAAGCCACCAGGTCTGGGACTTGAACCACAGTTGACTACATGGGAGTCCAGCAACGTAGCCATTACGCCATCTGCTGGTCCCTCAACCTCAATTCTTAAACATATTCTTATATGGCATTGAATTCACCCCTGTTCTACTCCATCATGGATTATCTGTAAGAGATATGTCTAGGACAAACATCTCTGGATAAATAAATACATTTATACATACACACACAACTTGGGGAAAGAATGTCCTAAAACCAACTGGAGGATGCTTGACTTAGTGAAAGTCTCTTCCAGCTACCTCCACTCTGTTGTTCACTGTTCTTTCTTTTTAGTTCAATCACAATTTTCCTGTTTGTGTGAGAGATTTTTGCTATTGGGCACTTGCACTCACTAGAAAGACAGACACAGAAAAAGTGAGAATCATCTCCCGGAGGTGATGGCCACACCGCCTTACATTCTCCTCCATTCTCCCTCTTGGGATTTTGGGCACACATGCCCAGCGTGAGTTTTAAGCTGCTGGGTCCAGTATGCAAACCACAGTCCACTGCATGGGAGTCCAGCAACATAACCATTACACCATCTGCTGGGTCCTGCATTCAAAATTTTCTTGCTCCAACTAGTAATTCCCTAAAGAAGTGGCATCATCCACTTTCTAGGTTCCACTTCCAACACTCAAATTGTTGAAAGTGAACTGTTTACAGTTATCTGATCTGTTTATTCAAGTAATGATACCTAGACTTTTGCTCACAGAAATCACCATTTATCCCAGGATTTTTTTTTCTTTTTTTTGGAGAGATTTTTGCTATAGGGCACGTGTGCTCACCAGACAGAGAGTGACAGAGAGACAGAAAGTGAAATCACCCCTCAGGGGGATGGCCACGCTGCAATCCCTTCTCCTCTGTTCTCCTCTCAGGATCTTGGGCACGCACGCACACACGCCCGGCGTGAGTTTTAAGCCACCGGGTCCGGGACGTGAACCTCGGTTGACTACATGGGAGCCCAGCGACATAGCCATTACGCTAATTGCTGGTCCCTATCCCAGGGTTTTTGATATTGAATATCTAACTTGGTTTCCTGAGTTGATTTTCTAGTTTCTTCCTACCTCTTCCTTTCATTAGAAATATATTTAAGGATTAGCCCGGTATCCTCAGGGTTAAGAAAGCAGATCTCACATGGCCAACCAGGGCTGAAGTTCTAGCCCAAAAGCTTGAAAACACTTTGGAGGCACGTGAATGTGTGCCCAGTACCCTGACAGGAGGGAGAAGTGGAAGAGAAGGGATTGCAGCGTGACCATGCTTCACTGGAGAGAGCTTTGTTAGACACAATTCTTTCTCTCTCTGGCAGGCATAGGCACCTTCTGGCAATTAAGAACGAATGTATTCAGTTCTTGGTGTTTACTACACCCTGGTGATTCAGATAGGCTTCCTCTCTCAGGGTTTTGAGAAACGAATGAGGCAAGACATTATCTCACCTCCTTTATTTATAAACTTATGAACTAGGGCAACTAAGCCTCAGAAGGACTCCCAATCTTTTTTTTTTTTTTTTTTTTTTTTTTTGAGAGATTTTTGCTATAGGGCGTGTGCACTCACCAGACAGACAAACAGAGACAGAGACAGAAAGCGAGAAATCACCCCCCCAGGGGAGATGGCCATGCCGCAATCCCTTCTCCTTCATTCTCCTCTTGGGATCTTGGGCACACACGCACACGCGCCCAGTATGAATTTTAAGCCACCAGGTCCGGGATGCGAACTGCGGTCAACTACATGGGAGTCCAGCGACATAGCCATTACACTAACTGCTGGTCCCAAGAAGGACTCCCAATCTTTTTAAAGCTCTTACACACCTAACAAATTTCAAGCCGACAAAATAATTTGCCGTGTATGCATCAGAATCACCAGGGGGAGCTTTGGTTACACATTAGTTTTTAGGCTTTGCTGCAGAGGTAATGAGAACCTCTGTCAAGGGGGTTTCTCAGTGATTCTAATCCTTGTGGCTAACTGAGTTAATTAAAATGGAAAATTTGACACCTCAGTTTCACCAGTCATATTTGAAATGCTCAGTAGCCATATATAACTAGTGTTGACTAGTGCAGAGTAGTTCTATCATCACAGAAAGTCTACTGGGCAGTACTGATCTGGAATACAGCTGACTCTTGAACAATAGCAGGGCAGGAGTTGGTGGGGCAGCCCTCTACACCAGAGGGTCCCCAATCCCCTGCTTGTGGACTAGAGATTGTGGAACAGTGGTGGAACAGCCATTCCATGGCTGTTGGGGCTGGACTGCAGATGGGTGCTGGTCCACAGAGCCACACAGCGGGGATTGGGCAGCAGGTGAGTGAGTAAGGGAGGCTTCATCTGTGTTTACAGCCACTCCCCATCGCTGGCATTGCCGCCTGGGCTCAGGTCAGTGGCAGAACTGGATTCTCATGGGAATGTGAACTTTATTGTTTGATTGTTTCATTGTATATCACGATGTGGTCATGATGGAAATGGGGTGCACAATGGATGTAATACACTTGGGTCATCCCAGGACCACCCCTTTCCCAGTCCTTGGAGGGATTGCCTTCCACAAGACTGCTCTCATGGTGCTGAGGAAAGTTGGAGACCCCTGCTCTACACACTCAAAATTCTAAGTGTAACTTAAAAAAAAATATTGCCAGAAGGTACATGCACTCAACAGTGAGAGGAAGAAAAAAAAATGGGAAAGTGAGAAAGCATTACCCCCTGAGGGAGGGTCACACTGCAATCCCTTCTCCTCCACTTTTTTCTTTTGGGATTTTTGGCATGCAGGTGCCTGACATGTTTTTCAAGTCACCAGGTCTAGGCCTCAGCTCTGTGGGATCCAGTCCCCTTCACCACACCCTCAGCTGGCCCTCCAAGTGTACTTTTGACTTCCCCAAAACTTAACTAATAGTCTGCTATTGACCTGAAGATTTAGTGATAACAGTCAATTAACATATATTTTGTATGTTAGTGTATTATATACCATAAAATATACATAATATAATATATTTTTATGATAAACTAAGATAGAGAAAGAGTCATTTTTAAAATAATTATTTTTTATTTAACTTTATTTCAGTTTGACTAGAGAGGGACAGAGCAAGAGAGAGAGAAGGAAAGTAAGAAAGCAAGCCACCAGGTCCGGGGCTCAAACCATGGTCAGCCATGTGGGAGTCCAGCGCCCTTAACCACTGTGTCACCTGCTGACCCTGAGAAAGGAAAATATTATTGAAAAAATAAAAAAGTACATTTACGGTACAATGCTGTGTTTTCCAATATAAATGGACCCTCACGGTTTAAACCTACCTTGTTTAGGAGTCAGTGGCAGTTGAAGCCGTGAGTGTGGAAGTAATTTCCTGGAGAGTGTTTAAAACTAGAAGAATAGGGATTCCCAGGACAGAATCGTTAGAACTCATGAGGCAGGTAAAGACTCATCAAAGAAGATTAAGGAGGAAGGACAGCCCAGCCTAGATGGTACAATCCACAGTGCTGGACTCCCGTACTGAAAGTCACAGGTGTGGATCCCCAGCCTGGCTGACCTAAAATGAGAGTAGTATCATAGAGGGCAAGAGAAAGAAGTTTTGAGAAACGAGGTGTTGGGAATTAGTGTGCAGTTTTAAAACATTAAGGTACCTGGTTCATGATGGTGCAGAATGGTGTTATGTGGGAAGGGATGGCTACCCCAGCAGTTCCTCCCAGTTTGGCATTGTCCTTGGCAAATCTTCCAGTTAACCAGTTTGTTCCTGGTCCCCCCCCCCCCGAAATTACTCTCATGCAAATATCACTGGGTTTTTTTTTTTTTGAAAAGATTTTTGCTATGGGGTGTGTGTGCTTGCCAGAGAGACAGAGAGATAGACAGTGAGAAATCACCCACAGGGGGGATGGCCATGCTGCAGCCCCTTCTCTTCTATTCTCTTGAGATCTTGGGTACACACACACACACACACACACACACACACACCTGGTGTGAATTTTAAGTCACTGGGTCTGGGACTCGAACCGTGGTTGACCACTGGGAGTCCAGGGAACATAACCATTATGTCATCTGCTGGTCCCCAATATCATTCACTATCTTTAGGGAACAGATGCTTTTTATCTAAGGTCACACATATTTTCTTTGTATGCGTATGTCTATCAGATTTTAACCCAATTTCACAAATACTTTAATACAGGATATATACAGGAATGCCACATTATTAATAAAAATGCAACTGTTAGATGCTACTTACTCTTATTAGTCCATTCTCCTTTGTCCCTGTAGCTCTGCCTTAAAAGAAAGGCCAATTTTCAGGAGGTTATTTTGTGGGTATCAAATGAAAACAAACAGGTACTCGATCTTAATGAAGTTTCTTTTTTTTTTTTTTTTTTTTTTTTAGAGGTTTTCGCTATAGGGCACGTGCACTCACCAGACAGACAGAGAGAGACATAGAGACAGAAAGCGAGAAATCACCCCCCAGGAGGGATGGTCACGCCGCAATCCCTTCTCCTCCATTCTCCTCCTGGGATCTTGGGCACGCACGCACACGCGCCCGGCGTGAGTTTTAAGCCACCGGGTCCGGAACATGAACCTTGGTCGACTACGTGGGAGTCCAGCGACATAGCCATTACACTAACTGCTGGTTCCCTTAAAGAAGTTTCTTAACTGGCCTAGCTCGAGACATTCTCAAGACATTTTCATCTTCATCAGTGTTGGCCTCTTGAACCCTTTTTAAAAGGAATACTTCCTTGACTTACAACTCCCTTCCTCCCTTTTTCTGAAAGGAATGAAATGTAACTTCTGTTTTTCAAGTTGCAATCCCAGTATAATTCCACTTGAGATTTTACACCCTGGTTGAGTTGTTGTTGTTTGCTATACGGCCTGTGTGCTTGCCAGAGAGACATAGAGAAAGTGAGAAATCATCCTCCAGGGAGGATGACCACACCTCTCCTTCATTCTCTTGGGATTTTAGGTAGCCATGCACATGCACACAGCTGGAGTTTCAAGTCACTGGGCCCAGGACTCTAACTGTGGTCAACCATGTGGGAGGCCAGTACCTCAACCACTATTCCAGCGACTGGCCCTCCTGGTTGAATTTTGATGATTTCCAAATAACCTTATACAGCCACTTAGAGTCTTTTGATTGCTCACGTATCTTCAGAATTGTATTATCTGTAACTTTTTACCAGTTTTACTCTTAGAGAGCAGTCTTATTTACAAGTTTCTGAGGGATACTTCATTGGAACTACCTTTTATTGCCAGTAGCTATTCAAATGTCAAGTAGAGTTACATATACCTCGAAATATGACAATTAAGAGTCGTTTAGGGGCTTGGTGTCAGTAGTTTGGATAAAGTCATGAGAAGAACCCCAGGAGTAGACAACTGAATAGATGTTGAACTCCTTCCTTAAACGTTTATGGAATGACTGGGTAAACTCTAAGTACAGACAAAATCTTTGCCCAATGTTAGGGTGATCTTTGCAATATGTTAGGATGGCCTCTGTCACAGGCTGTGAAAGAATTCACAAACTCAGAGAAAAAGTAGAAAGAAAAGAATTTGTTCATTTTCCAAGAGAGAGAAAGGGCTGAATACAGAAAGTTGGGAAGTCCTGAAGGGTGGGGCAAGGAACTTCTATTGAGACTTAAGGAAACATGCCAGGGTTTGGTAATTAAGGTCATCCTTGGTCAGGATGCCTGTTGATCTTTCAATTGCTGGACAATTGCATCATCGATATCTGGTTGTCTTATCTAACAACTTTGACCGACCATATATTTGGAAGTTTGTTGATGTTTCAATGTCAGCAAGAGATTGCACTCAATCTCTGTCTTTGAAGGTAGAAACTTAAAAAAAAAAAAAAAAGTCAGGTATCTTTTGGGAAATCAAGGAGGGGCTAGTTAACCTAGGAAGAAAAAGACAGGAGGAGAAAGAATGCGTGAAGCACCTGGGAAATCCCCCTGCCCCCCCCCCCCCAAAGGGGTTGTGTACTTGCCTGAGAGAGACAGAGAGACACAGAGAGAGGGAAGGTAAGAAATCACCCCCTAAGGGGGATAGCCACACCACAATGCCTTCTCCCTTCTCCTCTCAGGATTTTGGATACATAGGCACACACATCCAGCGTGATTTTCAAGCCACCTGGTCCAGGACTCAAACTGTGGCTCACCATGTGGGAATCCCAGCGCCTGAACCATCATGCCACCCGCTGGGCCCCAAGGCCTGGGAGTTTTTTTTCTTTCCTTTTTTTTTTTTTAGAGGTTTTTGCTATAGGGTGCGGCACTGGCCAGACAGAGACAGAGAGAGACAGAGAGACAGAAAGAGAGAAATCACCCCCCAGGGGGATGGCCACACTACAATCCCTTCTCCTCCATTGTCCTCTCAGGATCTTGGGCACGCACACACACACACACACACACACACACACACACACACACACATGCACCAAGCTTGAGTTTTAAGCCACCGGGTCCGGGAGGCAAACCGCGGTCGACTATGTGGGAGTCTAGCGACATAGTCATTACACTAACTGCAGGTCCAGCGCCTGGGAGTTTTGATGAGCCTTCCTCATTAAGACATCAGTGAAGGGCTAGCAAATGGCTGGCAGTTAACTCCTGGACTCCCACATGGCCTACTTGTTGAGTCCCACACCCAGTGATTTGAAAGTCACTTCTGGCAGTGTGCGTACCCAAGATCCTAAGAGGAGAATGGAGGAGAAGAGATTGAGGCTTGGCCATCTGCCCTGAAGGGTGATTTCTCACTTTCCCTGTCACTGCCTCAGAGAGAGAGAGAGAGAGAGAGAGAGAGAGAGAGAGAGAGAGAGAGAGAGAGAGAACACGAAAAGAAGAAAGGCAGGCAGGTAGGCAGGCAGATGTCAGTGAAGCACATTGACTCAACCCAATGCTAAGGAGACACTGAGACGTCGAGTTAACCCTTTAAATGTCATAAGGCGCTTGGGTGACTTTTAACCCCTTCATGGCGTGGGTTATCTAGCAGGCAGGTAACATAAAGCAATGTATTCACAACCATCAGGTCTAACGATACGACGTGTATTGAGGAACTATACAGAGTGTGACGGCGTCTGCGGCGGATGGGACCTAGCGTAGAGGCTCAGGACGGAAGGCTGCTGAGGCCCTAGGGGAGCTTGGGGATGCGAGGACGGACGGGGTGTAGACGGAGCCGCAGAGCTGGGTCAGCTTAGCAGAGGGCCGCAGCAGGGAGCCCAGCGGCGGGCCTGCGTGGCTGCAGGGCCGCGGGTGAGGAGACGATTGGGACTGGGCCAGGCTGCGGAAGCGGGACCAGGCAAGCCCTGCTGCAGGAGGCGGGCATCGGCCGAGGGCGGGGAGGCGCGGCTCCGCGGACGAACTACAACTCCCAGGAAGCACCGCGCGGCCGCGGCGGATGTGAGGTGCGCGCGAGCCGCGACCTTTGAAGGGAGAAAGGAAGTGCTTGGCCGTTGCGGAGCCCGGGAAGCGGGGTTCGGTAGGTAGGGGCGCGGCCCGGGCCCGGCGGGCGGCGGGGAGAGCGGAGGGCTGGCGGGCCGCGCCGGAGGTCCCGTGTCGTCATAAGCGGCGGCCATTTTCGCGGGCGGAGGCGGCGCCGGCGGGCGCTGGGCAGCCGGGCGGGCGGCGGGAAGGCGGCGGCGGCCGGGCGGCCTCGGCCACCCGGTAATCTTTCTCCCCGGCGTCTCGTCTGCAGAGGGAGCGCTATGTCCGCGGAAGCCCCCGAGGCAGCGTCCGCCGAGGAGCAGAAGGTGAGTGTGCGGGGAGCGGGCCCTGCCCGGCCGGGCGGCGGCGGCCTGCAGGAGCCGCGTGCGCGGGGCGCGCGGGTCCAGTTCCCGGTTCCGGTCCGGGTCCCAGCCCAGCGCAGGGCGGAGTGTGCCCTCCTGCCACCGCGGGAACGCGGGCCGTTGCGGAGTCGGCTTCCTGCGGTGACGCTGGGAACTGGCGCCAAAGACCCGGAGTTTGCACATTCTCCGCGTCTTCCTGGAAACGTGCCTTTCGGCCTCGGCGTGCCGCGTGGTTCTTCATCCACTTACATGTGAGAACCCGAGACTCGGCCCTTAAGTGTGCAGCCTAGGTTTTTTGGGGAGTTTCATTTTGCTCAAGAAGTTTCGTTTTCCCTTTCAACTCCAACTACTTAAAAGCGTGCTATTAACTCCAAAGGCCGTCAGCTCTGTGATTGGGCGCTGGTGTAGACCTGGATTGGAATTTCATGTCCATCCCCTGTGAGCCGTGGGCAGTTCCTAAGATGATTGGGCTTTCATTTTCTCGTCGGTAGGGTCCGAATACTAGTACTTGCTTCACACGGTGTGCTCGGGCCTAACCGAGGTGAGTAACTCAGAGCGTGTTACCTGGGTGTGCCCGAGTGTTGGTTAGCTACAGGGGGCCGCACACGCTGCTTGACTGAAAGTCAGAAGGTTGGAATTTAAACTTTTTTTCCTACTGTAGTTGCTCAGGTTTTTCTTGGAAACACAGGAATATTTTCTATACCCAATTGTAGTATCTCCTCGATGTAGGAAAATAGGCCAGGAATATCGGTATAGTGGACGTTTCTAGTACAGAGGCTTTCACGTTTACCTAGGCTAGTCCTTGCCCCTTCCATCACGGTTCTTTTTGCTGCTCTATCCTGGTTACATGTGGCTGACTGAGGAAGGAGGGAAGGTTAATGGTATCTCGTTTCCTTCCAGTGATTGTTTACAGACTCTTACCAACACTTTTTCTTTAAATTCAGGCCATGTTACCCCTAAATAGGATTTGGTTTACTGTTTGGAGTAGGAAAGGGTTTCTGCTTAATGTTGCGTCCACGTTCCTAATCGAGTTGGAAATCTGATTAGTGGTCTAGGCCCATTTTCTATGTTATTAACTATGTTAACTTTCCTTCAGTTGGACAGTTTGTTTGGTACTTTATGTGTAACTGAAAGAAAGCAAGACAACAGCAATACCATAAATAATTACTCACGAATAGTCCGGTGAAAAATATTGGATATTTGGATATAAAATAGGTCTTTTGGGGCAAAGAAATACATGCAGTCTAAGGGCACAAACAGTACTCAAGGTAATAGTGGCCTCTCTCTTACTGTTTTAACAGTAGTATTAAATATCGTCTGTAAAATATTCACTGTGCTGTTTGTTATTGCGAGGGATTTAGAAAACCAGAAAAATACCAAACCCATGTCTAGTGTCTTGTCTTGAAATCAGACTCTGCTTTGACTTGCAGTACACAATATTGTGATATATAATTTTCTTTAATACGATTTGTTAATATGTTGTCAAAGCGTGAACTGTTGATTTCTGGAATGAAAATGCTTTTACTGAGGCAATAAAAAGCATTATTAATGAACATTAAGGAAGCTTGAATGTTTTCTTCTGAGTGTGTACATTAAAAATTTATTTCAGGGCCATTGGTTTTAGACGTTAATACCAACTAAAGTGTGTTAGGAATATAATGTCCCTACCCCTCTTGAGTTGAGAATTGGGTGTAGATGTTAAGTGTCTGTGGTATGGATACTGTCCCTAAACATGAGGAAAATGTGCAGAGTCACTTCTGTATTCCTGTGAGCCAAATCACCTGTTTCTGCTATTTGGAAGAACAGTTAGGTGACCTAAGAAATTGGGTTATTGTCTGCACCCCGTTGACCTGTCAAGTAAAGATGAAGCATTCAGCTGAGAATATCTTACTGCTTTGTAGTAGGTTAGCCTGTTACCTCTAACTATCAGTAAATTAAGTAGCTGGAGCCTACATGGAGTAAGAGGTAGGCCACTGTTTACCTTGAGTACTGTTTGTGCCCTTGTTAAGAAAACCAGACAGGGACCAGGTGCCGGTGCAGTGGTAACACAACTAGAACCACATGGGAAAGGTCTCAGGTTCTTCTCTTGAAACCTCCCTGAGCATACCAAGTATGTGCCTATAGGCCCACAGTCTGAGCTATCTGGGTCTGGGGGTAAATGATAGAGTGAAGACCTGTTGGGAGTGTTGTCTTTTTCTCCCTGTCTCTAATACAAAAATTAACTTAAAAAGAAAAAAAGAAAGAAAACTGGATCGACCCTTATTTTTAGTTAGGATATTAATTATATTTATACAACTATTAAAATAGGGATAGGTTCCTATTGCTTAACTTCTATACCACTCTAAAATTAAAAACGAAGTCTAATATTAAATATAAAGACTATTCTAGAATCATAGGTAAGTTTACATTTTAAAAATATGTATTTCTTTAATTTGTTATTATTTTTAATTCACCAGAGAGAGAGAGGGAAAATGAGAAAACAAGATGTCAGGTCTGGGACTCAAACTGCGGTCTGCCACGTAGGAATCCAGCGCCTTAATCACCACATCACCTGCGGGCCCGGTTAAGTTTACATTAAATTCAGATCTTTTCTCATTATCCTGGAAAGTCCAATTAGATTGCTGAGTCAAACGAAAAAGCTCACATTCCAATATCCCTTATGCTTACATATATTTTTTAGATTATCATTGAAGTCCAAACAAAACATTTGAAAGCTTTAGCAGTGACCTCATGGATCTATCATCTGTGAATTCCATTTTTTATTTTTTTATTTTTTTTTTTTTATTTTTTTTGGAGAGGTTTTTGCTATAGGGCGCGTGCGCTCGCCAGACAGACAGAGAGAGACAGAGAGATAGAAAGCAGGAAATCACCCCCCAGGGGGGATGGCCACGCCGCAATCCCTTCTCCTCCATTCTCCTCTCGGGATCCTGGGCACGCACGCACACGCGCCCGGCGTGAGTTTAAGCCGCCGGGTCTGGGACTCAAACCGCGGTCGACTACGTGGGAGTCCAGCGACATAGCCATTACGCTAACTGCTGGTCCCTCCATTTTTTATTTTTTAAGAGAGATTTTTATGTTTTTATCTTTTAGGGAGATTTTTGCTATAGGACGCATGTGCTTGCAGGAGAGATAGGAAGCGAGAAGTCACCGTCCCCAGGTGGGATGGCCATACCACAGTCCCTTCTCTTCCATTTTCCTCTCAGGATTTGGGACACGTACACGCATACACACATGCCTGGCATAAGTTTAAGCTGCTTGGTCCAGGACTCAAACTACAGTCCAGCATGGGAGTCTAGTGATGTAACCATTACACCATCTGCTGGTCCCGTGAATTCCATTTTTAATAAAGCTAATAGAAGCATGTGTACTGGGCCCAGAGGTGAAAAGGAACATGTGGGAATTTAAAACAGATCTTTCCAGTTTCGTTGTGAGTGTGTAATCTCAGGCAGGGTTCCTGCTTTGCATGTATATCTCTCATAGCACTTAGCATAGTGGTTGGCATTGTTGAGAAACTGCTATTCGAATAAGTTTTCTTCACATCTTTTCTGTACTGCAGTTTAAACTATAGGGCCCCCATGGTCTGGTGGTACGTCAGCCAGATCTCACATGGCCTACTGCACAGTAGGTATCCTAGCCTGGAGACTTTCAGAATACATCACCCATAGTCCTGACAGGACGGTGCAATGAAGAAGGTATTGCAGCATGGTCATGCCATGTGGGAGGATGCTTCCCCTTCTCCTCTGGGGAGCACAAATGCCTTCTGGCAATTTTTAAAAAAAATGAGGACTAGATCATAAAATAGTAGATTAATCCCATTTAAGAAATCTAAATAAAAGGCCTGTAGGTAGCATGGTGGTTAAGGCATGGCCTACCGCAGTTTGCGTCCTGGACCTGGCAGCTTGCTCTCTCTCTCTCTCTGGTCAAATTGAAGAATGATAATAAACAAAATGAAATAATTCTTTTAAAAAAAGAAATCTGAATAAAACAATGGATTTCTATGTATTTTTTTCATATATGTTGTGTTTTAAAAAACTTTTAAAAATCGTTTATGACGGTACATAAGAGAGAGAATCAGAAGCAAAAAGCACCCTTGACAGGGTTTCTCTTATACCCAGGTCCCCTTTCCCTGGCCCTTAAGACTGGGCTGGGAAACTGAACCAGTGGTTGGCCATTTGGTTCCCAGCACTGCCAGCCTTTACTACCTACACCACTTAGGCTGGGCCTAAACATTTTATAAAACTTCAATAGCAAGTTTTCTGTAGGCTAAAAGATTTTAAGTAAGATGTTGTCTTGGGATAACTTAAGTAGAACTGTTTTCGAAAATCTCTGTCATTTGAAAAATATAGTTGGTGTCTGGTCAGCTCCATGATGCAGGGATAATGTGCTGCTTAAGAGAAGCCCGGAGGCCAGCAGGTGGCGTAGTGGTTAAGGTGCTGGACTCCCACATGGCTGACTGCAGTTCAAGTCCTGGACCCAGTGGCTTGAAACTCATGCCCCGGTGCACATATGTGCGTGCCCCAAATCCTGAGAGGAGACTGGAGAAGAAGGGATTGCAGCACGGCCATTCCCCCGGTAGACGATTTCTCACTTTCTGTCTCTTTGTCTCTCTCTCTCTGTGTTCTCCCCAATCCAATGAGCACGCATGCCCTACAGCAAAAAAAAAAAAAAAAAAAAATCTCTTTTAAAAAAATCTCTCTTAAAAAATGAGAGATAAGCCAGATCTCACATGGTGACCAAAGTTCAAATGACCTGATCACTCTGAAACAGACCAGGCTCACATCCAGGCACCCAGGATCTAGTGGGCTGGACTGGAGGCATGACCAGACCCTGTGGAGGGTGCTCATCTATACACTTGGCATCTTTGTGAGTAGTGGAAGAGGAAGAGAACTGTTGTTTTAATTATTTCCATGCATCAGTAAAGAATGGCTGTCAATTGTGTATTCACTTGTCTAGTGTTTAAGACATTGCAGTATTTCAACATGGATATATTCTGGGGCCTTTTTTATAAAGACGTTTTTGTGTGAGGGCACATGCGCTCTCCAGAGAGACAGACATGTGAGAGGGAAAATGAGAAATCACCCCCAGGGAGGGTGGCCACGTACAACCCCTTCTCCTCCCGGGATCTTGAGCATACACTCACAGGCGCCTGGCATGATTTTCAAGCCACTGGGTCCAGGACTTGAACTGTGACTGGCCATGTGGGCGTCCAGCATGTAACCACTAAGCCATCTGCTGGTCCCTCTAGAGCCGTTACTAACACTGTTTTTGGTCACTAAAAGGCTCAAGATTGTTTCCTATTGGTATTCAGAGTGAGCACAACATGCTGATTTAGTCTCTGCAGTCGTTGATTCTTAACAGTCTAGAGGTAAACCTCAGAAAAGTTTAAAAATGTTTCTCAACATTCTTAACAGTTTGCTGTACAGCAGTTTGTTAGGTTTGCCTCTATTATTGTGCAATGTACTTAACCTACCAGTTTCCATAATTGAACCTGTATCTCCTATATAACATGAAATATAATAAAGATAAACTGATGTGAGACTATCAAGTGCTTCTTAAGTTTCTTAGCTTTAGAGAAACAATTGAAGTACATGGGATTTGCTCTTTTTGTAGTGTTTTATTAAACAGTTATTAAATACCAGCCATTGGGCAAGCAGCAACTTAAAAGAGCAACAGTAATTTTCCACAGAGGTTGATACAGTATTGGTACCTTCCTGGCAACATCTCAAAAGATTTGTTGGCTTTCATTAATCCTTTCTACGTATTCATCAATCAGTGCATCAGTGAACATATTGCTGAGCAGATAAAGGAGAATTTGCTTAGAGTGGTCAGATTTTTAATGCTGATGATGCTCTGTAACTGTTCTCTGTGTAAAAGCGGAAAAGTGATACCAGTCGTTCAGGCATAATTATGATCAGTCCAGAATAGACTACAAAATAATCCTTAACTATGTGAATGCCCATAGGTATGTATTTATTTTTTATAGGTATGTATTTATAACTTAAATTCCACCTACTTAAAGGATTGTTCCCCGTCCCCCCTTTTTTAAGCTAATGGGCACATGTGCTTGCCAGAGAGACACAGAGGTAAAGAAAGCAAGCATCCTCCATGGGGCATGGTCATGCTACAGTTCCTCCATCTCCCTCTGTTTGGGATTTTGGGCACACATGCACATGTGCCTGCTGTGCATTTTTTAGGCTTCTAGGTCCAGGACTCAAGCTGGCACAGCTGGCCATGTGGGATCCAGCTGCCTTACCCCCCCCCCCCCAACTGCACCAGCTGGCCCCTCCAACATTAACTCTTACAATTCTTTTCTTTTTTCTTTTTTAGATGTTTTTGCTATAGGGTGTGTGTGCTCGCCAGAAAGACAGAGAGACAGACAGCGAGAAATCACCCCCCAGGGTGATGGCCACTCCGCATTCCCTTCTCCTCCATTCTCCTCTTGGGATCTTGGGCATGCACGCACACAAGCTGGCGTGAGTTTAAGCCACCAGGTCTGGGACTTGAACCGTGGTTGACTACATGGGAGTCCAGCGACATAGCCATTTCGCTAACTGCTAGTCCCTCCAGAATGGATTTCTAATGTATATCAGTAGTATAATTCACAAACATACATATGCCTAGGACCAGCCAGTGTTGTGGTGATTAAGGTGCTGGATCCCACATGACTGACTTTGTAGTTCAAGTCCTAGACCTGGCAGTCTGAAAATACATTGGACATGTGTGCATATTTACCCCAAATCCTGAGAGAACGGAGAAGGGATTGTGTCGTGGCCATCTCCCCTAGGGGTGATTTCTTGGTTTCTGTCTCTGGTGAGTACATGCGTCCTGTAGCAAAAAAATTTTTTTTAATTGATTAATATTGATAAATATTAGGTTCTCTGCTAGGTACAGAGTATACAAAGATTTTTGGGGGGCTATTTGTATTTTTTAAGACAACTGATTTCAAATACTGTACTTGGGTTTTTGTTATTTTCTTAATAGATGAGAATCTGTATTAGGATGTCCTGAGTTTCTGTTTTCCCAAATTGTAGCTGAAAGTTCAACATTTTTTCTTTTAATTGCCAGAGGTCATGTGCACTCACAAGAGAGAGAGAGAAAGCACCACCCACTGGGTGTAATAACACTGCAGTCCTTTTTCCTTAATTTTTTCATCTTGTCAAGGCTTTGGGCACACATGCATATGCCACCTGCTGGCCCTAGGCATATATATTTTTGTGAATTTTATTTTTTCAAGCCACAGGGGTTCAGAGTCAAATGACAGGTTGGCCATGTGGAATCTGGCTCCCTGTGCACAGGGCCTACCTGCTGCACTATGGGCAGACCTAAAGGTTCAGAATTCTAATGATGCTTCTCCCACCCGGCCTGGTGTGATCAGCGTAGAAACCCCTTAGCTAAATAAATCTGCTTACATTCCAGCATCTATTTCTAAAACATAATAAAATTGCTATATAACACTAGAGCTTCTTAGAAGATAAAATTTCAAAAACTAGGTTTAAACTTAAAAAATATTTTCGTGACCTTGTCATTTCCCCTTTTGTTGATCCTCTCTTATGTCTGTTTTCTGTTTCATTAACGTCCACTTTTTATTTTTACATTTTCTTTGGGTTAATTTGTCTTAACACACAAGTGGTTGTGTAGCTTGTTGAATTTTTAGCTTTCTTTAAGCCCTTAAAGGATGCTTAGCTATATCCCACAAGTTTTTTTTTAAATTATTTAATTTTCTTCATTTACTCATTTATTTTAACTTGATCAGAGAGAGACACCGAAAGAGAGAATGAGAGAGAAAGTGAGAAAGCAAGCCACTAGGTCCAGGACTTGAACCATGGTTGGCCATTTGGGAGTGTCCAGCACCTTAACCACCATGCTCCCCTCACAAGTTTTGATTATGTGTAGAATTTTTATCAGTGAATTGTAAGGGTTTTTTTGTTTTGTTTTTAATATTTTTCTCCTAGTGTGAGGCTTGTCTTTTAGACTTTTAAAATTATTTAGTTATTTAATGTTACTTGTTATTTATTTATTTTAATTTGACCTAAGAGACAGAGTGAGTGAGAGAAGGGGAAAGTGAGAAAGCAAGCCACCAGGTCCGGGACTCAAACTGTGGTTGGCCATGTGGGAGTTCAGCACTTTAACCACCATACCACCTACTGCCCCCGTAAGCATTTTAAAATTCTCATGGTTTTTGTTTGATTTTAGTTTTTGCTGCAGGGCGTGTGTGCTCGCTAGAGAGAGACAAAGAGAGGGAAAGTGAGAAATCATCTCCCGGGGAGATGGCTATGCCACAGTCCCTTCTCTTTTCTGGGGATTTTGGACATGTGTGCACACACATCTGGCATGATTTTGAAGGTCTTAGGACTGGAACCACAGGATCAACCATGTGGGATTCAGCCACCTTAACCTCCACAACACTTGTTGGCCCCATGATTTATTTAGCCATAAATTAGTATGCGTTTCATTTCCAAATTTTATGGATTTATAATTTTTTTTTTTTTGAGAGGTTTTTGCTATAGGGCATGTGCGCTCTCCTGGAAGAGATATAGAAAGTGAGAAATCACTCCCCAGGGGGGATGGCCACGCCACAGTCCCTTCTCCTCCATTCTCCTCTCGGGATCTTGGGCACGCGTGCACACATGTCCAGCATGAGTTTAAGCCACCAGGTCCGTGATTCAAACCGCGGTCGACTACATGGGAGTCCAGCGATGTAGCCAGTACGCCAAACTGCTGGTCCCTGGGTGTATTTATTTATTTTTTGGAGAGGTTTTTGCTATAGGGCGCGTGCTTTTGCCAGAGAGACAGAAAGCGAGAAATCACCCCCAGGGGGGATGGCCACGCCGCAATCCCTTCTCCTCCCAGGATCTTGGGCATGCACACACACGCGCCCGGCGTGAGTTTAAGCCATCAGGTCCGGGACTTGAACCGCGGTCGACTACATGGGAGTTCAGTGACATAGCCATTACACTAACTGCTGGTCCCAGTTTATAACTTTTTGATAGTTACTGTTTTCACATGAAAATTTTGTTTATTAATCCTCTCATGAAAAATCCACCCATTCACTTCAGATAGTCACTGCAGAATCTTTACTCCTTCTACTTTTGCCAGCACTAACATTGGTCATTGCAGTCTCCCTGACCACCTTCATTCTGTTCTTGTGTTCCTTTCCCTGTTTTCGTAATGTCTTTTTCTTCTCATACAGGCCATGTCTTGCAAGTTTACGTTTGGGTGTTTGTTTGTTTGCATAATCCAGGGAATCATAAGTCATGCCAAAGCCAGTTGTCTTGCCACCTTCTAAGTAGGTTCTGAACCCAAACACAAAGATGGCCTCTGCTCTGGTCTTGTACATCTTCTCTAGTCCCTGCCTCCCCCAGTTAGGTACTGTTGCCTCCCCGGGCAAAGGCCATCAATGGCCTTTTGCTTCCTCCAGAGTGGTCAGTTGGATTCCAATAGTTACTGTGTCACTCATGATGGCAGCATATCCTTCAGCAGCCAGGGAGGAAAGCTAATTTCTATTGTTATTGACCCCAACGTAATGATTTGCGGTCATTGATGGTGGTCTGGATGCAAACTGTTGAAACTTGCTTTATAAGCATCTTGAGTACTTTATCTTTTCCAGCAATCAATAATTGAGGAAGGCAGAGCCAGCAGGTGGCATGCGGTTAAGGCACTGGACTCCCATATGTCTGTGGTTTGAGTTCCGGACCTGGTCACTTGATTTCTCTCTTTCTCTTTCTCTGGTGACCACATATGCCCTATAGCAAATTTAAAAATAAATAATAAATGGAATAAATAAGTCTTTTAAAAATAAATAAGAAAGGTGTGTTGAATCCCAGAGTGGTAGACTTATCACTTGCTTCCTTCTAGTTTCTGCTTTATGTTTTGAAGCTATTTTATTGGAGGCCTGAATATAGGATATAGAGCCTATGGTTTTTTTTTTTAAGAATTATTTCATTTAACTTTATTTATTTAAATTTGGCAATAGAGAGCAAAAGCTAGAGCGATGGGGGAAAGTGAGAAAGCAAGCCGCCAGGTCCGGGACTTGAACTGCAGTCGGCCATGTGGGAGTTCAAGCGCCCTTAACCACCACACCACTTGCTAGCCCCAAGCCTGTGTAGTTCTAATGTCTTTGTCTTGGAGTCTGTGTTACCCGCTATGAATATAGGTGTGTTAGCTCTGTTTTGGTTAAGATAATGCCTGATATGCCCTTGGCACCCCCCACATGATTACTTCGAACCTGTGTCCTTCAGTTTTATGGTTTTTTCCTTAATCGCCAGAGTGCTAGCTCTGAGAGAGAGAGAAAGAGAGCAAGTGTGCCCCCCCCCCCCCCCCCCCCCAGTGTGGTCATGCCATAGTCCTTTTTCTCCATTTCTTCAACCCTTCAGGATGTGAGGCACCCGTGCACATGTGCGCAGCATATTTTTTTAAGTTGCTAGAGCCGGGATTCAAACTGATCAGCATGTGGGATCCAGCTTTCTACACACAGGGCAAACCACTGGGCTATGGAGTTAGCTTCTCCTCTTTGTTTTTTCAAATTGATTTATTTTTTTTTTCCAGGTTTTTTTTTGGGGGGGGGGTAGGTTTTTGCTATAGGGCGCGTGCGCTCGCCAGACAGAGACAGAGAGACAGAAAGCAAGAAATCACCCCCCGGGGGGATGGCCACTCCACAATCCCTTCTCCTCTCGGGATCTTGGGCATGCACACACACGCGCCCAGCGTGAGTTTTAAGCCACCGGGTCCGGGACACGCACCGCGGTCGACTACGTGGGAGTCCAGCGACATAGCCATTACGCTAACTGCTGGTCCCTCTTTTTTCCAGTTTTATCCTTACTATTAGTTTGGAAATTATGTGCTTTGTAACTTAATTCTCCGGGGAATTTTATCATGCATCTTTTTTTTTTTTTTTTTTTTTTTTTTCCTGAAGAGGTTTTTGCCTTAGAGTGTCTGGTCACCAGCTAGATATAAAATTAATATTATAAACTCCCTCTTTTTTAATTTTTTTCCTTTTTAGAGATTTTTGCCTTAGGGCATATGCACTTGCTGAAGAGAGACAGTGAGAGGGAAAGAAAGTGAGAAATCACCCTCTGGAAGGATAGCCATGCCACAGTCCCTTCTCCATTCTCCAGGGATCTTGGGCATGCATGCACACACACCTGGTGTTGAGTTTCAAGCCACAGAGTCCAGGACCTGAACCACAGTTGGCATGTGGGAGTCCAGTAATGTAACCGCTATGCCATCTGCTGGTCTCTATAAGCCCATTTCTTTCCTTTTTTTTTTTTTTTTTTAGAGGTTTTTGCTATAGGGCTCGTTTGCTCACCAGATACAGACAGAAAATGAGAAATCATCCCCCAGGGGGGATGGCCACACCACAATCCATTCTCTTGGGATCTTGGACATGTGCGTACGCACGCCCAGCATGAGTTTTAGCCACTGGTTCCGGGACTTGAACCACAGTCAACTACGTGGGAGTCCAGCGACATAGCCATTACACCAACTGCTAGTCCTAACCTATAAGCCCATTTCTAAATTATTCAAATTTCTAAATGATTCAAGATCATAGAATGTTTAAACTCTATAGACATACTGTACTGTTGGGGCCAGTAGATGGTGTGATGGTTAAAACACTGGACTTTCACATGGCTGACTGTAGTTCCAGTCCTGGACCTAGCAGCTTGCTTTCTCTCTTTCTTTCTCTCTCTCCTTCTCTGTGGAGCATGTGTGCCCTGTAGCAAATTTTAAAAAATAATAGTAATGACAAAATTAAATAAAGAATTCTTTTAAAAATAACTGTACTTTTACGTGCTCTTTTGTTTTGTCCTTTTTAAACTCTACACGATAAAGACAACAAAAACTACACAAAAAATTAGTGTTGTGTTTGTCAGTATACATGCATGTATAGCAGGTTGGGGTTGGTATTTTTTGCACTATTTCCTTCTGTATCTCAAACACTTTGTGGACTTTATTTTCATTCTGGCTGAAGGAAGTGTTTAGGACTTTCTTCAATGTCTAGAAACATGCAGTCACATCAAATTGTGTGCTGTTTTGCATTTTTGAGCATGACTACAGGAATAAATTGCTTACTTTACCTTATTTTTAATCAATGCCTGCAGGGAGGCAGGAATAAAAATCACTTTGTGATTTAAAGGTGTAGAAGGGATAGAGGAATAGAAGGGAGGAAGTTAATGTTCCCACAGGTGAGGGGTTGCACAAAGCACTACTTTTAGCCCATCTTTTACCCCATTGTCCTTTGGGGGCTATAGGAGCCCCTCATCATGTGTTAAGTGCCCCCTGGAGTTCACTGTCAGTGGTGGGCAGGGTGGATTCTTTCTCCTGTGCCATTTAATCTGATGTGAATGCCATTGCGGAATGTAATAGGACTCAGTAACTGTCAGGATGTTAGTGACTGTCCACACACTTGAACTTGCTTATCAGGTCCTGGAACTGCCTACATCTGCAGAAGATAATTTCTGTATAGTTCATGGAAAGTACTATGGCAGTCTCGATGGAATTTACCGCATTTAAAAGTGTAGCGTACGTCATATTATCTTTTCCACCTTTTGGTGTTATATGTAATGAAATTCTGAATACAGCTGGAAAGTTGAAACTAGCAGTTATTTTGCGTTGTACTATATGTTTGACAAGGTTCATATATTGGTTCATTTTTCTACAAAAGTCTGTTGCAAATCTAAATGACATTTTTAACTGTAAGTATTGTCTTGCCCAGGACATATTTTTTAATAAACAATTATTTACTTTTAACATTTATTTACCTATTAATACTTACTTGTTGTGATTTTGGGGCTGCCAGGTCAGGGACTTGAACCGCAGTAAACCATGTGGGTGTTCAGTACCTCAACCACCATGCCATCTCCTGGCCCCACCTAAAACATTTTTAAGAGTAAATTATTTTAATATTGAGTTGTCAGAAAAGTCATGATGCATTTTAGCATGGAAAAACTATGTCATGACTTTTCAGACAACCTAATATAATTGAGCATGCTTAATATTATTTATAAATATACATGTAAGTAATTCCTTATTAAGAAAATGAAGAAATGCCAGAATTGTTTGTAGCTTTTTCTCTCCTTATATAGCAAATGGAGAAAAACTGCGAGAACACTTGTAACCAGGAGATGTTGCTGCCTACATACAAAATTTTTAGATCCAGAGAATTCACATTTCAAATCAAACGGAGGAGGTGGAGAGTTCTCATTTCCTAGTCCCAGGGAAGCTAAGTGGTTTATGGAAATGTATGACTCCACTAACGCCCCTTAATTTGAAGGTGCTGGGTCTGAAGGACTGCAGTCATCTTGGGGTTGTTTTTAACCCCATTGTTTAAAACCAGCTGTACCAGGAATCCCAGTTTCCCTTCTGAGTTGCAGCACTAGGAGCACCTTAGGCTATAGTAGCTGTCTGAGCTGAGCCACAGGAGCTGTGCAGGGGCCCAGCCCACCTTCCAATGCCAAACTGGATCCTTAAATTTGTATCATTTCTCCAGCTTTTGTGGTGAGTACAGTGTAGTCCTATCTCACCTGGTGGTTAGGTTCTAAAGTTGGTAAGGCCCAAGTTACATGTAACTAAAAGAAGTCATAGTCATATTATGCCCCATCAACTCTCAGGTCTGGCAGATTACTTTTTGTCCAGTGGTTGAATAGATGGCTAGAGTGATTCTTCAGTTGAGTGCAAGCTGAGGTCATAGACAGGCTTGAGTTGTAGAGACTGTATGTGTTTATAAAGTATTTCTGACCAAGTGCACATAGTGGAATGCTGTGTACTTTGAGTGTGACCACTGTAAAGAGACCGAAGATCAACATAGAATGAAACTGCAGAATCAGAGAGGAAACTAGAACACTTGAAGTAGAAAAGGAGCACACATATAAAAAAGGAGGCCTCATAGAAAGCAATTTCTCGCTTTTTTTTTTTTTTTTTGGAGAGGTTTTTGCTATAGGGCGCGTGCGCTCGCCAGACACAGAGAGATAGAAAGTGAGAAATCACCCCCCAGGGGGGATGGCCACGCCGCAATCCCTTCTCCTCCATTCTCTTCTCGGGATCTTGGGCACGCACGCACATGCGCCCGGCATGAGTTTTAAGCCACCGGGTCCAGGACACGAACCGCGGTCGACTACATGGGAGTCCAGTGACATAGCCGTTACGCTAACTGCTGGCCCCGAAAGCAAAATATATTTGACAACAGCTTTTTTCTCAAGATTCTCCCAGACTAAAAATGAGAATAAATAAGAACACACTAGAAAGCTGTTTGAGATGAAAGAAGTATGGATGATATGAAGTGACTACAACTGATTATAAAACATGTATGTGTAATTTTGAGGAAAATATATGCATAAATGTTATGAAGTTGTTTCAGTTTCTAGATGAATGATCTACTTGCTATACGAGAACAGGTGTTTCATTTAGGGATTTAACATTCCTGTATTTTTAACTATTCATAAGTAACTTGGACAAATCAGGACATGCAGAGGTGTGTGACTTCACTGATTTGGTTACAGAAATCAGTCCATTAGCTAGAAAATGTGCCTTGCCAGCTGCCCAACCTACCAACCTCAGGACAGCTGTGCTTTTCTTGGACGTTCTTTTTTCTGCAGTGCTTGCCGTGAGCTGGTGAGTGCTGCTTCCCTATAAATGTGGCAGGTTGAAAGAAAGTGAACTAAATTAAGATCAGTATTAAAACTGAATAGGCTGGGGGCAGCAGGTGGTGTGGTGTTTACATTGCTGGACTTCCACATGGTCGACTGCACTTGGAGTCCCAGACCTGGTATCTTGAAAATCATGCATGTGTGCACGTGTCTTAAGGTTCCAGGAGGAGAAGGGATTGCGATGTGGCCCTCCCCGCTGGAGGATGGTTTCTCACTTTACCTCTTACTGTTTCTCTGGCAAGTGCACACATCCATGGCAAAAACCTCTTAAAAACAAACAAAATACTGAATAGTTTGACAATACTGACCATTCTACCCAAAATAGCTTAAGGAAATGATTATAAAAAGGGGTAAGTTCTCACGTATAACATTGAAACCTTAAGCATGTGAATTCATTTTGCTGACAGATTGTAAAATGTTTGCATATGTAGCTCCAGGTGTTTGATGTGTTAGAAAGGGAGGAGGTCCTTGGGCTAGTATGTGTCGTGGTGGTGAAGGTGCAGGATTCCCATATGGCGAACCATGGTTTGAGTCCCAGACTTGGGGGCTTGAAAATCTCAACAAAGAATAGATAGATAAGTAAATTTTTAAAGGGGGGAGGGGCCTTTGACAGGAACAGTTTGTCATTTTAAATGTGAAGAGAAATTAGCCAATAATATACACAGGATTGAAAAAGATGATGTTTTTCTCCATTACAAATAGCAGGGTCTTCTGTATTAATTTATTCCAGGAAAATGTGCTATATTAAGTAGGCTTCTACTAATTTCTAAAGAAGAATCTAAGGACTTTGAAATCATATATAATTTTGAGTAAATAGGAGATCAAAAGCTTTCTTATATTTTAACAGGATGATTATCTAAATATAGGCAAGGAGCTGGAGAGTTCCATAGAGGGTGACTAACTATAAATGTATTATACATGACTGGAAAGTAATGGCAAGGAAGACTTCAGAGCTGAGCTATCTCGATATTTTTATCCAGTGTGTGGGGTGTTACACATGCATCACAGCTATAATAGACCTATCACACGGATCGCTTGAAAAACAAGATAGAGAGATTTCAAAGGCTTCTGCGCTTGATTTCTTAGATACTGCTTTACTTGGCATTTAACACCTAGAGTCAGAATCCAGATATTAAAAGGTGAATTATTTTAAATAACTGAGGTATAGTAGAGAAGTAATTTATTTAACATTATTTCAGGAAATGGAAGATAAAGTGACTAGTCCAGAGAAAGCTGAAGAAGCAAAATTAAAAGCAAGGTATCCTCATCTGGGACAAAAACCTGGAGGTTCAGATTTCTTAAGGAAACGATTGCAAAAAGGGGTAAGTTCTCATGTAACATGGAAATGCTCAAGCCCTGTGAACTCGACAGTGTGTATGCATGTTTGCACATGTGGCTCTGTACTGTGTCAGGCATGAAAGTGTGTCTGTCAATATGCTTTTCTCATTGTTTACGTGATCATTCCATAAAAATGTTTAAGAATTTACAGCTCTTGAACATTTTGAATAATAAACTATTTGATGCTTGACATTACAGATAATAACAAAACCACACACCTGCTACTCAGGTTTAATGTTAATGTTTTGCCATGTTTACTTCTGTTTTCGAAAGATAAAAGATGTAGATATAGATGAAATTTATCCTGTGTGTAGATGTAACCCCTTTTCTCCATTTCTTCAAAAGCAGCTACAATCCAGAAGCTGGTATTTATTTTTCAGTCCATAAAGTTTTACCTATTTTAAAGGTAATTTCCACACCACTTTACCCATGGGTAAACAGTCACTTATGAAAACACAGCTTTCTATGAGGGAGATCGCTCCTTTATGTAACACATTTTACAGTCAGAGTTAATCTAGTACAACTTATATGTTGAAGTTTTAGTAGTTCAAATTACTGAAAACATTCTTTCAGATCTTGTCATGCTTTGTGATGTAGAAACTATTCTTTTTAACACTTGTTTTATTGAAAACAATAAAATACAGAAACGCCAGATTCTTGTTTCAAAGTAAAATTGAGGGCATTTTCTAGACCTTTCCTACTACCGTAACATTCTCGTCACTATTTAGTAACAAAACCACATCTGAGACCAAAAATAACCCTGTTGGTGAACATACTTCTCATGGTTCAAGCCCCTACCTAGTTATTTTTCTAAATAGAAGCCATTATTTCTCAACTGGCAGTTGAGATAATTCTGCATGTTTATTCTTTAGTTTTCTAACCTTTTGTTTTATAGAAAATTAGGAAGTTTCATTTTCAGCTTAAGTGTATTTAAATTATTTACCATACAGGAAACAAGGAAGGGATGAAAAATTTTATAGCAGAGAATTATTTATTGGCTAAGATGCCAAATCATGTTTCTCCTTAAGTAAATACCTTAAATATACTGTAACCTGATGCTTGCTTATAAAAATGGTGTGTATGTATATTAACCATAATTATACATGGATTTTTTTTTTAATAAACCAAACTCCAAAAGTATATTTTAAGTTATTTTGACATTATTTTTTAAATAGTAAAAAGTAGATTGGTATTTTAAATCTTAACATGAAAAAATGACCTTTTCAGCTTTGAAATAGGGAGACAAAAGAAAAATAATAGCAAGTATATAAATATGTAAAACCTCTGTATCATGAGATATAATCCAGTGGGAAAATTACATTTTAAAAGGACAATATCTCATTCATAAAAGGGAACTTTTGTATATACAAGAGAAACATTAAGATGTCCCTGGTTAAAATATTTTAATAGGAAATATGTATGTGCATGATAGAAATCAATAAAATGTTGAATTTATTCATATATCTGCAACTTAGTTAGAAACATATTTAAAACAATTCATATTAGTGAACTGAAGTTGAATGAAATTAATATGCTCTTTGTGTAAAGCATTTAAAAATTACTCATTTTGGAAAAGGTATGGATTAAGATTTATAACGTCACATCCTTTAATAATCTTACATATTAATCTATGGATGTGATTCAGGAAAAGGAAAAATCTTGCAAGTTTAAAACCATTCTTTTTATAACTAGAAGCAGCACTATTTAACAGCAAAATAGTTAAATAAATTACAGGAAGTCAAAAAACAGGATATTATGTGGTCACTTAAAAAACAAAGATCATAATATAGGGTATAAATAGAAAAAGAATAAGTATCTTCAAGTCAGAATATTATCTTAAATTTGAAAAGTGAGCTCCTGAATGATTCTGCATTGTACCAGAATGTCAGTGAAAAAGTCTTTGTTATTAGGGAAAATAATTTTTTAATCCTGGATCATGTTCTGGGTTTTAGTTTTCTTCTTGCCAAATTACCTTAGCATCTTTAAACAGTTTCTTCTTTTGAGAAGACCGAATTGGATATTGCATGTCCCTTTTTGTGCTGCCGTACTCAGTGCTATTATGAGGTTACATAATGTTATTATTAGACTTTAACAGTTATGACCCTATCCACAGGGTAGGCTGTCAGAGCTGAGAGGGCTATTAAGAAGCAAGCTAGTCCATTTTTTTTTTGCATATTCGTGAAGTTTGTGAAGCTTCAAGAAAACTGAGGTTTCAGCTTTGGGGCTAGCAGGTCGTGGCTCAAAACTGCGATTTGAGTCCTGGACTGGGCAGCTTGAAAATCAAGCCTGGCGCATGTGCGTACGTGCCCAGTGTCCTGAGAGGAGAGGAGAATGGAGGAGACCGGATTGCATTGTGGCCACCAGGGATCACTTCTTTCTTTCGCTCTCTCCTTTCTCTCCCCCTCCAGCAAGCACATATGCCCTATCACAAAAAAAAAGAAACATGGCTTTAAAGTTAAACATTGCCACTTTACGTGAGCACTGAGTGTCAGTACAGTTTGTCAGTAGTTATGTTAGTGTGGCCTCCACATTTGCCTGAGAGAAGGCTTTTGTAAGATTGTCATCCGGATCATCCAGAATATGTTTTGTTGATTTAAAAATATATTTTATTAAAAAGCTTCACAAAATTCAGAAATTAAGAGCTAAAATGCCCTCTGAAACTTTATCTGTAGATCCCTATATGAAAAACATTGATCTAGTTTACTCCTCTACTTTAGGCATTAACTTCTTTCTCTGACATCTTTGTTATAGTATTGTCTTCACTGAATCTCTGAAGATACATTCACTGCCTTTTTTTTTTTTTTTTTAAAAGAATTATTTACTTGATTTATTTTCAGTCTTCAGTCTGACCAGAGAAAGACAAAGAAACACAGAGAAACGGAGAATGAGAAAACAGGCTGCTAGATTCAGGACTTGAACCATGGTCAGTCATGTGGGAGTCTAATGCCTTCATCACCATGCCACCTGCCAGTCCCACTCACTGCTTTTTATAGTAGTAACTTGTTCCTTCTTAGGGCAGTTCTAATAGTCAAGCATGAACTAGTTTTTTTCTGTAGCCACACTAAATGAATTTAATTTTTTTTCTCCAAGCAGAGTAGCCTAACCTTTGTTAAGTGAGATCTTCTGTGATGATTTTTTTTTTTTTTTTTTAATCTTTTTTTAGAGGTTTGTGTCACAGGTCATGTGCACTCTCCAGAAAGACGGAGAAACAGGCAGTGAGAAATCACCCCCTGGGGGGAATGACCATGCTGTAATCCCTTTTCCATTTTTCTCCTGGGATCTTGGGCATGTATGCACACACACCTGGCATGATTTTCAAGCCACTGGGTCTCAGACCCAAACCGTGTGGGCCATATGGGAGTCCAGTGATATAACCACCACACCATCTGCTGGCCCTGTGATGAATTTTTGTTTACTATAGAATAGTTTTCATTAGAAGCTGAGTTAGTTAATTACATTGAAGGAAAACTGCGTAAAATTTGCAGTGTGTGTTAAATTTTCACTTTGTGTTTTGTTAAAATAAATTTGGCAGGCTGCTTTGTTCTCTGTGGAGGCTATTAAACTTGGAAACAGAACTTTAGTATACAGTGCCTCAAAAGTTCTGGGATCTCAACCCATGGTTGGTTACGTGGCCTCTAGGCTTGCAGGGCCCCTGCAGCACTATTGTGCTACAGCAGCTTGGCCTGAATTTCTCTCCCTCCCTCCCTCTTAAACTCATTTTAAAACATCATGTAGAAGGGGTCAACTGGTAGTGTGATGGGTAAGGTAGCTGGATCCACAGTGGCAAACTGCACCATTCCAGTTCTAGACCTGGCAGCTTCACAGACATGTCGTTCATGTGTGCAAACATGTATGCATGCATGCCCAGAATCCTGAAAGGAGGGAAAAATGGAGGAGAACGGGTTGCTGCGTGACCATCTGCCCATGGGGGTGCTTTCTCACACACACACACACACACACACACACACACACACCCGTAGTGCATGTGCCCTCTGGCGAATTAGAAAAACAGAACAGAAATATGCAGAAGTGAAGCCGCAGCGAGCCCTCGAAGGGCCTGGTTTAGGTTTTCTTGTTACTGATCCATAGGACATATGAAAAGCAAATTCTGACTTTAGACCCTTTGACCGTAGGCCACATCTGGCTTATCGAAGAACGGTCCCCAAAGGGAGGCAGCTGAACAGACCTTTTCCTTGGGCCACTCAGCAATCTTATGTTAAAGCTGTGAGTTCCTGGAATCAGCAAATGGCCTAATGGTTGCATCACTGGACTCCCACGTAGTTGACTGCTATTCAGGCCCCAGACCCAGTGGCTTAAAACTCACACCAGGCTCGTGTGTGTGTGTGTGCCCCCAAAATCCTCAGAGGACACTGGAGGTGAAGGGATTGCAGTGTGGTCATCCCCCCTGGGAGTGATGTCTTGCTTTCTCTCTGTGTCTGTGGCAAGCACACCTGCCCTATACCAAAAATCCCTCTTAAAAAAAAAAGAAAAAGAGGTATTTTGTGAATCAATAAAATGGGGGAGAAAAAAGAATTTTTCAGTGGTATCGTTAACACATACAATCATATTAAAAGAAAAGAAAAAAGCTGTGAGTTTCCAGTTATGTCATTTTATAAAGAAAAAAAAAAAAGCTGTGAGTTCCTAGTTATGTCAATTACCACATGAGGTATCTCCAAAGTCCTAGAGAACATTCTTACTTTTTTCCCCTCATCTAGGCCTTCATTTCATACTAGGTTGTTTCCTTTTGTCAGCCTCAGACTGAGGTTAGATGCTCCTGCCTTGGTAAACCTTTGTGTTTTTAGGACAGTATTGTGATTGTTGGTTTACTTGACATTGTCCATCTTCGTATCTCTCTCCGCCCTGCACAGCGCCTCAGGTGCAGCACACAGTAAAGATGGGCTACATGTGATAAGTGGAAGTCAGGATCCAGGCAAATTCGTGTGTTTTTACTCCGAAATTCGTAGATTAGCTGTATTAAGGTTGATCTTTACCTGCCATCATAATTTGTATTTTAGTGATAAAGGGCAATAGGTACTTCTTTAGTGCCTTTATGTGAAAAATAAGGGAGGATATGGTAGGGATGTGCATTTTAAGTGATAATCTCTACTGAGTTCATTTTTTTCCCATTGCTCTAATTAGCATTTATATTTTTTACCTTAATTTTGATTTTAGTGAACGTTCTACTTCAAATAAATATGATTTAGATGCTTTTAGAAATGCTCATGCTAGGGGCTGGCAGGTGGCGTGGTGGTTAAGAGTGCTGGACTCCTACATGGCCAGCCACAGTTCGAGTCCTGGACCTGGCGACTTGCTTTCTCTCTCTTTCTCTGTGTGTCCTTCTCTGGTCAAATTTAAATAAATAAGTAAAGTTAAATAAAAAGTAATTCTTTAAGAAACAAAAATATGCTCACCCTAGATGATTGTACTAGCTGCTATAATTAATAGTCTTAATAACTGAAGAGTTGGCTGGGCATGGGTGACATACATATCCTCAGTACAGATTGGTCAATTATGTGGTTTTATTTTTTAAATCATCTAATTAAGTAAGATAAGACTTTCATTTTGGTTGTTCTGTTAGTAAATGAGAAGTTTTCATTTCACTGTTTTGAGTCTAGGTCGTCTTATTCCCAGGTAACATGACGTCAATCTAGAGGAATCTATATTAGAAACTATTGGGTTGTCAGGAAAGTCATGACATACTTTTCTGGTTTCCTATGCAAAAATGTGTCATAGCTTTTCTGACAACCCAATAGAATGGTCCAAGTTAGTCTGAAGAAGGGGTTCTTGCCTGATTCTCAGTTATTGGCTTATGCTGGAAGTCAACACAGAGACATAACTATTCCATCTAATATTCCTGTTCATTTTTTAACGCCAGTTTATTTATACTGACACTGTGTAGGATGACATCTACATCTTAAATCAGTATGATGGCATATGAGAGGTCTTAAACTCTAATCTAAAATTTTTTTCATTTCACTTTTAGCAAAAATATTTTGATTCTGGGGATTACAACATGGCCAAAGCAAAAATGAAGAACAAGCAACTTCCTGCTGCCGCCCCGGATAAGACAGAGGTCACTGGTGACCACATTCCGACTCCACAGGACCTTCCTCAGCGGAAACCATCCCTTGTTGCTAGCAAGCTGGCTGGCTGATTAAAAGAGCTGAACTGCATGAGTCTTCTAATTCCCATTCTTTCCTCTTAACATGTTACCTAACCCACTTTTTATTTCTTTTCATTCACTAAGTCATTTGAAACTGACAGCTTTGCAGGTAGCGGTAGTGTGTGCTGCTATTGTAAGGGAATATACGTGTGTAGAGTTTTGATTAGCTTAACAGTGCACTGATGAAAAGAACATGTTAGAGCAACAGAAGTAATCTACTTGAAAATAATTGTATATATTACCTAACTCCTTGTGTAGGACTGGTTCCAACAAGTAACAAGCAAGTTTTACGATTTTAATGTTTTGGCTTTCTTTACTTCATCTAAATTACAGCTTTGTATGTTACTCTTTATTTAATATAATCTCTGTTTTATTGATTTCTTCTGTATTTTCCTTTGGAATTTTGTAAAACAGATGTTTAAGACCACAAGTTGGAAGGAAGGTCACATGCTTCAAAAACAAATAGATGGCTCTCTGAGAGACTTGTGTTTTTCTGTGCTTGAACTTGAATGGCCTTAAACCTGTTCCAGCTTTAACAGTAGTGTTTTACTTGGGCAATATTTGCCCATTCTGGTGTAACTTATGCGACTCTAGTGCTTAGCAGCTGCCGTTGAAGCTAGTGTTCTTACTCAGTTCTGTAGTCTTAGAACACCTTGTGTTGTTAAAGATGTGAATGAAGTGTGCATGTGCATTGACTGTTGAATTCACTTTTGTGCCATTTTTGTAAATATAATAGTTTTGCACAACCTCTCACAAATGTCTGTATTAATTTCACATATTAAAAAGTAGATAATGTGCCAACTAGAAGCACAAGAATTCCTACACAAAACTCTGTATGTCATTATGGCTTTTGTATAATAAGAGCAGTTTACAATCCTGGGCTTATAGAATACCAAACAAACCTTTGCACAGTCTGCTGTAGGCTTAAGCTTTTCATTTGTTACTAATATCCATGACAGTCAGTGGCCTTGTGCAAATACGATATGTTGCTTAGGCATATCTTTTGTCCTATGCAGAACATTTCACTTTGACTTTTATGAAAATTTATAATTTATATAAACTTTTTAAAATGTAGAGATTTTTTACTTCCACTCAACTTTGGGGATACTCTGCCTTCTTTGGCTCCCTGCCCTCTTCCCTCCCCTTTTGTTTTTGTTTTGTTCTGCTTCTTTGGCTCAAATAGTATGGGGCTCTTTGGTCTATATGGAGGCATGGGTATCTATATCCTTATTCTTTAAATTTGCTCTGCTGAATGCTGTATTTTTGTAACACAAGGATGGTGTTTTCCTTCTAATTTCTTAGATGCTAAGTAACCACTCTTAATCCCTTATTATTACTAATATTTGACACTGTTTAAAAATAACTTTAAAAGGAAAGGAATAGTGAAGAGACTGGCCCGAGAACCTATGTCAAGGTGAACTGAATTCTGGTAAATTTTAAGTAATTGAGATGAGCTAAAGACTTGGGACAATTAGAGAAATTTACAAGTTAGTTAAACTTACTCATATTGTAAGTAGATATTTGCTTCTATAGATGTCACTTTTTAAAATACCAGTTTAACTTGTGGGTTAGTTAGTAAGAACTTTAAAAGGCTATTGGGAAACATTTACCACTCTTCGGAGCTCTTCCTGGAAGTTGGTGATGGCTGTAGCGTGATGATGAGTCAGTAGCCTGAAATGATACGATTTTCTCTCTGACTTGCACAAAGCCTCCCTCTTGGATCTAGGACTCTTCTCTGGACCTTGGGTCCATTTGTGTATTTGCTTTCCTGCGATCCCAAGATGTGGTATTGATAGATGGTGCCTTGACAGCACCTGTACTTCCAGGCTTCCTAGTGCTCTGAGGAAAGCGAGCTGATTATCTTCCTGCTCCTAATCCCCTCAGTACGTGCTCATTTATAAGTTTAAGAGTTAGCTATACATAAATTTATTTGTAATGAGAATAGATAGGTTATTCTGCAGTATGTATGCCCATGTAGGATTGATTTAAGAATTTGAAAAAATATCTCAAAGTAGAATTTCTGTTATATCTAGATTTTTTTTCCATGAATATTTGCAAGCAGTCAACATTAAATACATCAAAGGAGATGGACCTGAAAGATGAGGGGGACTTATTCTTAACCATGAAAGGACTCCTTGCAGTTGGGGACAAGTGACATAACATCTGCTTGAGTTCTAGTTTGTAAAATACAGTGCTAATATTTAACCTACCTCAAACTTTGTTGAGGATCTGTGAAATGCTGAGCAAGTGCCCAGAATAAAATATTGATGGTGTTTTTATTAAAAGTAATTTACTTCATTAAGCCAGCTTGCCTTCTGTAAAGTCACAGTGCTTAAAATCTCAGGATTCTTCATTAGGAAAAATCTGTCGTAAAAGATTTATGGGTGTAATTGCTTAGCCTCCATTATTGGTGCTTGGGATAGACAGGTGGATTCTTCTATTTTTTTTGTTGTTGTTTTGCCTCAAGCTCAGTTTATCAAAGACATAGTGTGTTTTGATCATCACTGGAGTGAAGTTTTCGAGTCGAGTTTAATTGTCCATTTCTATGATTTCAAAGTTGTGCTTTGTGAAATGACTCACTTTAGTCATTATCCTGTTTAGCATAAATTAAGGTTGGAGTGAGCTGAAGTTGGAGATGTTAACTATATGAAAACGGGCCAAAATCTGCAATTTCCTGATTTATGTCCAATAGCTCTTAATTTTGATAAAGAGTTTTGGAAACATTTTATTCCTGAAAGCTACATCTGACTAAAATAATGAAAAGTTATTGGCTGATTGGGATAGCGGGCAGTAAGGATTGTTGGACTGTCTGGACGAATTGGAAGGAGCATGTTTTTAGTCTACGAGGTGTCAGTGATACTGTGTTGATTTAAGATACATCTTACCTGTTCACTAAGGGAGGCCTGGTAAAGCCTCATTAGTACTCAATTAGTTAGAATTAATTTCTCTTTCCATTTGATGTAACAAAACTATACCTCTAAGTATTTATGGATACTTATTACTAACTCAGACTCATATTCTTTCTCAGTTCAAATTAGTGAAGGTTTTTCAGAGCTGAATTATTTACTCAAATAATGCTCTGAAGTTGGTTTTTGGAGTTCAGGAGCAGGTAGCTTACGGGAAGAGCACTTGCGAGTGGTAGCTAAAGCAGTTTCTCTCGTGGCCTTTCCACATTCCAACATTTCTTTCACTAGTTTTTTCACCTCATTTTGCCTCCCTCTCCCATTGCTGCTTATCCTTAAGCCCACTAATGCCACTTATTTAATGGTATTTAAGGGCTGATGAATTCTTGATCTTTAATATCCTTCCCAGTATACCACAGTTAAGGACACTTTCCAAGTAGTAATTTGGGTAATGACTAATTTGAGTTCCTGTCCCAACTCAACTTCACATACACTGCCAGTCTTCCCTCCATCTCCCACTGAGCCCGCACCCCATTTGTACAACTGGGATCAAAGATGTCTCACTCTGCTTGTTCATCTAAGGATCAAAACACCAATTTTAACACTGTTACTAATCAGCCTCTAAGTAGGTAGGCCTATAGGTTTTATTCTTCAAATCACTTGGTGGTGAGAACCATTAATGTGTGTTTGTATTATTTTACTCAGCAACTAGCGGTTCAGATGAAACATCTTTCTCCTTGAACATAAGGCCCTAAAATCTGTCTGCATCTGTAGCATTTGCGATGCAGTAGGACACTTCACCTGTATTAAAAGGGCCAAGAGTAAATGACCTTTTGTTAAACATGTCTATAGAATTGGCAGTTAATGCTGAAATTTGTCAACTAGCCCTTTCAAAATTATACTTGTGGAATAAAATAAATTGATCTACCTAATTTCTATTGACTTAATTTGCAGTTTGTCTATTTGTTACGTTTCTTACTACGTATCCGTATTTTTTGCTATAGGTTGTGTGCGCTTGCCTGTGGGGGAAAAAGGAAGAAAGTACCCCCTGTGGGGGATGGACATGTACCCCATGCCCAGCGTGATTTTCCAGTCTCTGGGTCCAGGACTTGACAGCACAGTCAGCCATGTGAGACTCAGCTGCCTTAACCGCCACGTCACCTACTGGCCCTCTTACTATATTCTTTAGATTTCAGCTACTACCATATGCAGAAAAAAGTTATTGTAGTCTTAATTTGGTTTTAAACTAAATAAAATCTGAGTAGTTTAATTTTTCTGTTTGTAAAGACTTCGTTATTAAGAGATGATTAAATGTTTGCATGTTGTATTTTTCCATCTTACATGAAATACTCTTTATGACAGTTCTGTTAGATATAGAAACATGGGTAAGAAAACAGCTTACATCCTGAAAAGTGAAATACATTTATAACAAGGTTAGGGAGGAAATAGTTACATCTCTTAGAGCAGAAATAAAGTTCCTAGACGTCTATAGAGGAGGGCAGGCAGGTGCTATGTACTCCCATGTGGCAGATCATGGTTTGTGTCCTGGACCTAGCGACTTGAAAATCATGCTGCATGTGTGTGCCCTGAATTTCAGAAGGGATAAGGGATTGTGGTGTGGCCATCTCCACTCAGGGGGGTGGTTTCTCACTTTTCCTCTCTCTCTCTGGCAAGCGCATGCACCCTATAACAAAATTTGAGCAACATACAGGAATGAGTTACTTAGGAGATAGGTTGAATGATAGGTTAGAGAAGAATCTTAGAGGTGGCTTAAGAGATGGGTTGCTGGGGCCAGCAGATGGTGTAGTGGTTGCATTGTTGGACTCCTACATGGCCAACTGTGGTTCAAGTCCCGAACCCGGTGACTTGAAAATCATGCTGAGCGTGTGTGCATACATGTCCTAGATCCCAGGAGAGAATGGAGGAAAAGGGGATTGCAATGGGATCATCCCCTCGGGGTGATTTCTCACCTTCCCTGTCACTGTCTCTGGTGAGCACACATGCCCTAAGGCTAAAACCTCTTAAAAAAAAAAAAAAAAGATGGGTTGCTGTAAGGAGTGGTAGGGGGAAGGAAAGGAAAGAATATTTTAGTACATGTTTTTTTTTTTTTTTCTTTTTTTAAAATAGTATATTTAGCCCAACATACCCAAAATAGTATTTCAAGATATAATCAATATAAAAATTACTAATGAGATATTTTACTCTTTGCCATGCTAAGTCTTCAAAATTCAGCATGTAATTCATACTTAAAGCACACATCAAAAAGGCAAGGAGTTGAGAAAACGTGGACATTTATAAGGAATAAGTAAATGGCCAGCAGATGGCGTGATGGTTACATCATTTGTCTCCTATGTAGTTGACTGTGGTTTGAGTCCCAGACCCAGTGGCTTAAACTCAATGTGTGTGTGCCCCAAATCCCAAGAGGCTAATGGAAGAAAAGGGACTGTGGCATGGCCTTCCCCCCTGGAGGGAGATTTTCCATTTTCTTTCTTTCTCAGTCTCTCCAGCGAGCACACTTGCCCTATGTAGTGAAAATCAGAAAAAATTTTAGCTGGAGAGCATGGAGTGTGGAAGGACTCGGTTTTCCTCTATTAAAACTTATCCTATCTTCAGCTCACTGAACAACACCGTTGGCATTCACCCCCTCAGGTACTCAGACCAACCTTGCAGGCATCCTCAATTCTGCCCTCACGGAGGTGGGGACAGGCATCCACCAAAATGTACTGAGTTTGTTTCTCTCCACCGCTGGCACCATGTGCAAGGCCACTAGCCTTTCTTACTTGGACACCTGCTACAGTTGCTAACACTTTCTCCTATTCACTTGTTCATATCTTGCCCCCTCCCATTTTTTTTTTTTTTTTTTTTTAAGAATTATTTAACTTTATTTTAAATTTGACCAGTGAGAGAGTGAGCAAGAGAGAGAGAAGGAAAATAAGAAAGCAAGCCACAAAGTCCGGGACTTAAACCAGTTGGCCATGTGGAAGTCCAACACCCCCTAGCCACCATGCCACCTGCTGGCCTCCCTCCCATTCTTAATGTAAAGAAGCCACAGTCAATTTTTTTTTTTAAAGAATTATTTATTTGCTTATTTTAATTAGACCAGAGAGGACAGAGCAAGAGCAAGGGACAAAGGGAACACAAGAAAGCAAGCCACCACGTCCGGGATTTGAACTGCGGTCAGCCATGTGAGAGGCCAGCTCCCTTCACCACACCACCTGCCAGTACCTATAGTAAATTTTTAAAAATGGACACTTGAACTTCAAACCGTTGAAGCTCATTCCTGCCCGTTCAATAGTTTTTCCTTCATTAAATACTTGCTGTGGTTCAAAGCTTGTCTGGCTCTTAGCTCTATTTCCTTGGAGGGAGGTCTAACTTACTGTATCTCTAATATCTAGAAACAGGTCATATTCAAATACTTTTGGACGAATAAAGTGAAATGGAATCTTGGGTTGGAAATATAAATGGGAAACCAGCTTAAGGACAGGTTAACGGAGATACCTGACTCTCAGTCTAGGCCTTTATACTCAGTTTTCTTTTTTTTTTCTTTTTTTTTTTTTTTTTTTTTTGTTATTTCTGTAGAGTTTTGCTATAGGGCATGTACATTCACCTGAGAGAGACAGAAAGTGAGAAATCGGCCCCAGGGGGATGGCCACGTCACACTCCCTTCTCCTCCACTCTCTTCTCAGGATTTTGGGCACACACATGCACCCGGTGTGAGTTTTAAGCCACGGTCCAGGGCTCAAACCAGTCGGCCATGTTGGAGTCCAGCAATGTAACCATAACGCCATCTGCTGGTCGCTATACTGTTTCTGTGAATATGTAAATGTCCTGGCTCTCATAAACCTTGCACATCATGGAAATGGGTTCACTTGATTTTCCACTGCAAGGACATACCAAGTGTTCACTGCTGCTCAGCTCTCATTTGTGATCATAACCACGCAGCGTTCATCTGATTTAGGCGGCTCCTTCCTTTCTCTCTCCAAGGAACTTAATAGGTTGGTTAGTATGTTTTAGGCCCTCACTTTTCTGCACCTATACAAACTAGTATTTCTTCTTTTTTAGAATTATTTAATTTTATTTATTTGTATTATATTTTAATTTGACCAAAGAGAGACAGACAAAGAGGGAACATGAGAAAGCAAGCACCAGGTCTGAGACTCGAACTGTGGTCAGCCACGTGGGAGTCCAGCTCCTTAACCACCATGCCACCTGCTGGCCCCAAAAACTAGTATTTCTAATCTGTCTATAAACATAGGTTCCCAACTGTTGGAATTATTGCAGAAACGACCTGTGTACTACAGCCATAAACAACGATTAAGGTGTTGATCTGCAGCAGAGACACCAGAGGACAGCTTTCTGCCAGGCTACGCCTCTAAATTACAGGACACTAACTTTTCATCCTTCATTCTCAGCCACCTTAATATCAGCATTATGAGAAACTGTAACCACTGTGAAATATTTGCCAAAGGAAAAACTGAAAAGACATGTTTTAGTTGGTAGTCACTACTGCTTTTAAGATACGTAACTTGGGGGACCAGCAGGTGGCATAATGGCTATGTTGCTGTACTCCCATGTAGTCGACTGTGGTTCAAGTCCCGGACCTGGTGGTTTAAACACACCAGACACATGAGCGTACAGTCCCAGGATCCCAAGAGGAGAATGGAGGAGAAGGGATTGCAGTGTGGCCATCCCCACTGAGGGGTGATTTCTCGCTTTCTGTCTCCGTCTGTCTCTGTCTTTCTGGCGAGCACACACGCCCTATAGCAAAAACCTCTCAAAAAAAAAAAAAAAGATATACATAACTTGAATACCTTATTTGGATGTGTTAGGTCTATAGCTCAAGTGTTTCCAGCCAGAATGATTTAAGATGGTCATATAGGGACCAGCAGATGGCATAATGGTTACGTTGCTAGACTCTTGCATAGTTGACCACTGTTTGAGTCCCAGACCTGGCAGCTTAAACTCATGCTGGACTATGTGTATGTGCCCAAGATCCCAAGAGAATGGAGGAGAAGGGATTGCAGCATGGTCATCTCCCCAGGGGGTGATTTCTCACTTTCTATCTCTCCAGCAAGCTCAGGAGCCCCATAGCAAAAATCTCTTTTAAAAAAAATGATCATATAGGGAACCAGCAGTTAGCGTAATGGCTATGTCGCTGGACTCCCATGTAGTCGACTGCGGTTCATGTCCCTGACCTGGTGGCTTAAAACTCACGCCGGGCGCATGTGCGTGCGTGCCCAAGATCCCGAGAGGAGAATGGAGGAGAAGGGATTGCGGCGTGACCATCCCCCCTGGGGGGTGATTTCTCACTTTCTGTCTCTATGTCTCTCTCTGACTGTGTGGTGAGCGCACACGCCCTATAGCGAAAATCTCTCTCCAAAAAAATTAAAAAGAGTTTAAAAAAAAATGATCATATAAAGTATATCTACCAGGTTCATAGTCTCATATATTTGTACGGAACTTGAACTATCCCTTATACTTTTTCACATTTTGTAACTCTTGGAATGTTCTGCCACAGTATTGCCAGCTGACTGCAATATATTCACATTCCATGGAGATCAATTCTGCAAGTGTCAGAGGCAAAGGGAGAAACAAGCTTCAATAACCAGATAACAAAAAAAGGGGGAGGGACCAGTGTGGTGGTTAAGGCAGTGGACACTCCCACATGGCTGACCACAGTTTGAGTCCCAGACCTGGTGGCTTGCTTTCTCTCTCTCTCTCTCTCTCTGGTCAAATTAAAATGAATGAATGAATGAATAGATAATTTTTTTTTTAAAAAAAAGTATATAACAGGAGGCTGGCCTGGTGGCACAGCAGTTAAGGGCTATCCAACATGGCGGACTGTGGTTGAGTCCCAGTCCTGAGGTCTTGAAAAATACCCTAACAAGGGACCAGCAGGTGGCGTGGTGGTTAAGGTGCTGGACACTCCCACATGGCCAACCACGGTTCAAGTCCCGGACCCGGTGGCTTGCTTTCTCACTTTCTCTCTCTCTCTGCTTCTCTCTGGTCAAATTAAAATAAATAAATGAATAAATAAATAAATAAAATTATTTAAAAAAAAAAAAAAATACCCTAACAAGATGGACAAATGGAGAAGGGATTGTAATGTGACCATGCCCCTTTGGGGGGGCGGGTGCTTCTCTCTGGCAAGTGCATACACCCTCTGGCAATTAAAAAGATATGGTGGTGTCAGCGGGTGGCATGGTGGTTAAGGCACTGGACTCCCACATGGTTGACTGCGGTTCGAGTCCCAGACCTGGTGGCTTGAAACTCATGCTGTGTATGTACATGCCCAAAATCCTGAGGAGAATGGAGAAGGGATTGTCACTTGGCCATCCTCTTGGGGGGGTGTGGTAGTGATTCTTTGCTTTCTGTCTCTCTGTCTCTTGGGTGAACATATGTATCCTATAGCAAAAATCTCTCAGGAAAAAAAAAAAAAAGTGCAGAGTGTAGCAGTAGCGCAGTAAGTATGGTATTGGAGGAAAGGCCCGTAGATTGGAGGTTGGCATCACCGATCATTCAGAGAGAGCAATTTCAGCAGAGGCGTTTGTGGGCGTGGGCAGAGGAACAGAAGAGGAATAACAACTATGGAAATTGGTGGTGAGGACGCAATTCTTTAGAGTGATTCTGAGGTATATGAAAAGATTTGTATTTTGCTTTTATTTTATTTTTTAAATTATTTTATTTATTTTAATCTGACCAAAGAGAGACACAGAGAGAGAAGGAAAATGAGAAAGCAAGCCACAGGTCCAGGACTCAAACTGTTGTTGGCCATGTGGGAGTGTCCAGTGCCTTAACCATCACGCCACCTGCTGGTCCTGTGTATTTATTTTGCTTTTAAATGTAGGGAAAACTTGAATATGGTTATAGACAAAAAAAGAAAAGTATAAAAGAGGTAGGATGGTGGCAGAGCCATAAAACGTGATGCTCTGTGGGGCTGAACCACGTGAGAAGCCCTCCACATCTGAAGACCTTGCAGTGCTCTGGCACATGTGTGCACATGCCCAGGGCTGGCTGAGATGAGGTCAGCTGGCATCGGGCCCCTGTGGGGATGCTGTCTGCCTGTCTCTCTCTCACTCATGGATTCATGGGAGAAATAACTTCCTTTTCCTTTTTTTTTTTTTTTTTTTTTTTTCTGGTATGAAAGATAATGCAGAGGAGGCAAGTGGGCAGGAGCTGGTTGGAGACCAGCCATGGCATGTCTTTGTCTTTGTGGTCAGGTAGGGTAACGGGACATTGGAAGGGACTGCTGGTTTGGCTGTCATCCTGTGCACTGGTGTGGGGAAGGGAAGAGGATGGAGGTTTGAGAAGTGTGCTGACGGTTCTGAATGATCATTGCAACTTTGTGAAAGCAATATACATAATAAAGATCTCCAAAAGACTTAAACATGTAAAAGTGGCTTCTTTGGGGTCATCGCTTAAATTCTTAACTTTTTAAGAGAATCGAATGGATCAAGTGCCATCATGCAAGGGGCTTACCCACAGGGTGAAAAATATGGAGGGCCTGCGGGAAGCCTGGTGGTTAAGGTGGCTGGATGGTACCTGGGTGGCTGTGCTGAGTCTTGGACCCAGCTTGAAACACGGGCCAGGTATGTGTACCTGCATGCCCCAGATCCCAAAAGGAGAAATGGAGAGGGGATTGCACCATGCCCATGCCCCGTGGAGGTGCTTTCTCACTTTCCCTCTCTCTCCAGCAAGCGCATGTACCCTCTAGCAAATTAAATATATAGAAAAAAATGATGAATGAAACTTGTTTTAAAGAATTATTTTATTTTATTACCATTATTATTATTATTATTATTTGGAGAGATTTTTGCTATAGGGCGCATGCGCTCGCCAGAGAGAGACATTAGAGACAGAAAGCGAGAAATCACCCCCCAGGGGGGATGGTCACTCCGCAATCCCTACTCCTCCATTCTCCTCTCGGGATCTTGGGCACGCACGCACACGCGCCTGGCATGAGTTTTAAGCCACCGGGTCCGGGACGCGAACCGCGGTCGACTACGTGGGAGTCCAGCAACATAGCCATTACGCTAACTGCTGGTTCCCTTATCATTATTATTATTATTATGTTTTAATTTGATCAGAGACATACAGAGGGAAAGAGTAAGAAAGCAAGCCATCATCCGGTCCGAGACTCAAACGGCTGTCGGCCATGTGGGAGTCGGCCTTCACTACCACACCACCTGCTGGTCCTGAAACTTGTTTTTTTTTTTTTAAGAATTATTTATTTAATTTTATTTGTTATGGGACCAGCAGTTGGCATAATGGCTATGTTGCTGGACTCCCATGTAGCCAACCGCGATTTGAGTCCCAGACCCAGTGCTTAAACTCACGCCAGGTGCCTGTGCGTGCATGCCGAGGATCCCAAGGGGAGAATGGAGGAGAAGGGATTGCAGTGTGGTCATCCCCCCTGGGGGGTGATTTCTCACTTTCTGTCTCTCTGTCTCTCTCTGTCTTTCTGGCAAGTGCACATGCCTTATAGCAAAAACCTCTCTCTCAAAAAAAAGAGAGAAAACAAAACAGAAAATCACACCAGGTACCCCATTTACATGTGTGCCCAAAATCCAGAGAAGGGAATGGAAAAGAAGGATTGTGGTGTAGGCATTCCCTCTGGAGGGTATTTCTCACCTTCCCTTTCTCTCTGTTACTCTCCGGCAAGTACATGCACCCTATAGCAAAAACTTCTTTAAAAAAGTCTCACACCAGGCATTGACCCTGGTGATGTCTTTTATGCACTTTTACTTTTGTTGTAGTTGTTTCTTTCTTATTCATTTAGGTAGTTTTAATTTGCCAGAAGGCATGTGCACTTGCTTGAGAGAGGGAGAGGAAGAAAGCACCTCCTTCCCCATGGGGTTCTGTGTTCTTCAAGTTGCCAGGGCCAGGATTCAAACCATACAGTTGGCATGTGGAATCCAGCTTCCTTAACCACTAGGCCACAGGTCCAGCCCTTACTTATATTTCAGAAAGTAACTGAAACACCATCTTTGTGAAAACTCAACCCGTTCATCGTTTCATCCACTGAGCCACGATAACCATATTCACGTAACGCTGTTTCGCACGTAAGCCACTGCATTATAAGTACCTTCATTCAGTTAACCTCCCTTACGGGACAGGTATTTAATTCTTTTGCCTGAGTACTTACCCGTCAGAAAGTACCCACAGTGAGTAGCCATAGTAAGTACCCAATATTTTCTGGGGAAAAAACAAAAAACTATAGTTGAGATTATAGCCATTCTTGTTCCCCCCTACTATGCCACTCTATAATTGCCAAGGCTCTTCATCGAAATACATAATTCTTAATCATTTAAGCAGAAACAGGACTTATCAAAAGATATTAGATTGTGGGGCCAGCAGGTGGCGTGATGGTTAAGGGCACTGGGCTCCCATATGGCCAATCATGGTTTGAGTCCTGGGTCTGGCGGCTTGCTTCCTCACTTTCTCTTTCTCTCTCTGTCCCTCTCTGGTCAAAGTAAAATAAATAAAGTTAAATAAAATAATTATTTTTTAAAGAAAGATATTAGATCAGGCCAGCAGGTGACATGTAGGTGTAAATGCTGGAACCTACATGACTGACTGTAGTTCAAGTCCTGGACCCAATGCATTTATGTCCAAAATCCTCAGGAGATTGGAGGAGAAGGGATTGTGGTGCGGCCATCCTCCCTGAGGGGCAATTTCTCCTTTTCTCTCTCTGTGTCTCTCCTGTGAGAATATAACAAAATAAAATAAATTTTAAAAAAGATATTGGATCACATACAAAATTGTAGGCAAGACTGGAGAAACTGTCTTGGTGTAGCATTTGAGTGAAGTGCAGTACTTTTCCTTCTTTGTTTTTTTTGGGAGAGGTTTTTGCTACAGGGCGCATGTGCTCACCAGTCAGACAGAGAGAGACAGAGAGACAGAAAGCGAGAAATCCCCCCCCAGGGGGGATGGCCACATTGCAATCCCTTCTCCTCCATTCTCCTCTTAGGATCATGGGCATGCACGTACACATGCCCGGTGTGAGTTTAAGCCACCAGGTCCAGGACTTGAACCACGGTCAACTACAAGGGAGTCCAGTGACATAGCCATTACGCTAACTGCTGGTCCGAGTGTAGTACTTTTCTGTCCTCCTTGCTAGGATGGCTTTCCACTCTGGCTAAGCCTAAGCTCACAGGTGAGGGGAGCTGAGATAACTGCCTGGAACTGGGGCGGTGAAAAGGTGGGGGGGGGGGGTCAACGAGTCTGAGATGCTTGCTTACTATATCCCTTTTTTTTTAAAATTTTATTTACTCACATCTTACGTGAATGAGCAAGAGAGTTACAGCACCCCCAACAGGATCTTGACACTGTGACCCATGGCACTCTGTCCTGAGCCTTCAGACAGCCCTGGAACATGGGCCCAGCATACTCAGGGAGGTTTCTGGACTTGAACCAGGAACTTTCCCATGTGGGACCGTCTCACAGAGCACTGTGTTTAAACTCTGTACCACCGTCTAACCACCTTCTGTCTTTTTCTTTTAGTTTTGCTACAGGGCTCGTGCACTTGCCAGAGATGGACAGAGAGAGAGAGAGAGAAAGTGAGAGATCTGCCCCCCCCCCCCCCACCCCAGGGGGAATGGCCATACCACAATCCCTTCTCTTCCATTCTTCTCCTTGGATTTGGGGCATGCATTCACATGCACCCAGCATGTATTTTTTTTTTTTTTTAAGAATTATTTTAACTTTCTTTCTCTCTTTTCTTTCTCTCTTTTCTTTCTTTCTTTCTCTTTTTCTTTCTTTCTTTCTTTCTTTCTTTCTTTCTTTCTTTCTTTCTTTCTTTCTTTCTCTTTCTTTCTTTCTTTCTTTCTTTCTTTCTTTCTTTCTTTCTTTCTTTCTTCTTTCTTTCCTTCCTTCCTTCCTTCCTTCCTTCCTTCCTTCCTTCCTTCCTTCCTACCCCCCCATCTCTCTCTGTCTCTTTCTTTCTTTCTTTCTTTCTTTCTTTCTTTCTTTCTTTCTTTCTTTCTTTCTTTCTTTCTTTCTTTCTTTCTTTCTATTTTAATTTGACCAGAGAGGGATAGAGTGAGAGAAAGGTTGAGTAAAAGCAAGCTGCCAGGTCAGGTCCAGGACACAACTGCAGCTGGCCTGTGGGGGAGTCCAGTGCCCTTCACCATGCCACCTGCCAGGTTCACGCCCAGCACGTCTTTTATGTCATCAGGTCCAGGACTTGAAACACACAATTGGCCGTGTGGGATTCAGTTGCTCGAACCATCGCGTCACCTACTGGCCCCCTTCCATCTTTCTAAAATCTTGTAGGCTGGCTTTGCTCCACTCTTGACTTTTGTTTTTCTGCTTTGTAGTCTTGTTCTCTCATGTTCTTCCTCTACATGTTTGTCAATCATGAGTGACCTCCCATTCATATTACCATGTGGCTCTCTCTGAGACACTCGAAGGTCTTCCCCAACCACCCAAATATCATGTACATCCAGTCCCCAGTCCTCCGAAACGTTAACATTGGAATGTAAGTGCCACCTGCGTACTCTAACCAGGAACACAGTACTTTGCTCTGCCTCTAGAATTGAGCCAATCCTACTTTACATGACCAACTGCCTGGACTGCCCCTGCTCCATCCCTTGCAGTGAGCTCCCCCAGGCCAGGGACCAGATTCCATCCTCTCTACTTCTTCATTACCTAAAGTGCTGGCACATAATAGGCCCTCAACATTTTTTTCGCTGTATTTTCAATATGAATACAGCAATGGCTACTTTACTTCAAACTGCTGGTCTCCCACATCCTGTTTTTCTTTTTTTTCATTGCACAGCTGTCGTGGGTTGAATTGTGTCCCTCCAAAAGGTGTTGTCATCCTAACCCTGTACCTGTGAATATGACCTTATTAATAGCTATCAATTGGTACCACAAGATATTGGTTCCAGGCCCAAAGGTTGTGGATGCGCAAGCCCCTTATATAAAAGGGTGTAGTATTTGCTTATGTCCTGTGCACATCTTCGTGTATACTTTAAATCATCTCTAGATTACTTACATACCTTATACAATAAATATTATGTACATTATAAATAGTTGTTACGCTCTATTTTAAACATTTGCATTATATTTTTTTATCGTTGTATGATGTTTTTGCAAATATTTTCCATCCCAGGTTGGTTGAGTCCACGATGCAGAACTCGCAGATAGGGTGGGGCCGACCGCACTGTCTTTGTAGATGCTCAAGTTAAGATGAGGTCATTGGGGTGGGGCCCTGAGCTAATATGACTGTTCTTTATAAAAAGGGGAAATCGGGCACAGACATGCACACACCCAGAAAGAATGCTATGTGATGACAGCAGAGATTGGCGTGATGCAGCAGAAGCCAAGGAATGCCAAATGCCAGACATTGCCAGCAAACTACCAGAAGCCAAGAGAAGGGCATGGAGCAGGTTCTGCCTCATAGTCTTCATCTTGGACTGCTAGTCTCCAGAACCGTCAGCGGATACATTTGGGTTGTGTATATACAGTTTATAGTACTTTATTGCAGGAGTCCTAGCAAACTAGTACTCACCTTCACCTTCTAACTTTATAATTGTCTGTGGCCCTGACTAGCACGTAATTCCTCATGAGGTTGGGAACTTTTATCTATTTTGTTCACACATGAACCCTCAGTATGTACAATGGTGTCTGGCACATCGCACCTCTCAATGTTTGTTGAAAACTACCTATAAATACTTTGGAGGAAAGGGATTTTCACTAAACTTGGATATTGTTTTCACTTGGAAACAAGTTATAGAAAAATGTTCTCAAGAGCCGGGAGGTAGTATGGTAGTTAAGGCAGTAGACTCCCACATGGCTGGCTATGGTTCGAGTCCCAGATCTGGTGGCTTGGAAATCACACTGGGTGTTTGTGTATGTGTGCCCAGAATCCCAAGAGGAGAATAAAAGAGAAGGGACTGCAGTGTGGCTATCCTCCCTAGGGGGCTGATTTCTCACTTTCCCTCTCACTGTTTGTCTCTGGCAAGTGTATGTACCCTTATGGCAAAAAAATAGAAAAAAAGAGAGAAAAAATTCCCAATTATAAGTCAATACTTAAAATTTATCCAATTAAAATAAAATATACAATGTCCTCTGTTCTTCGACAGGAGAATTCCTTTTCTTTTTTCCCTAAAGTATATTTATTTTTTCCATGAGAAAGAGATGAGGGGGTTACGCTCCCAGGACCCACACACTGGTCTATCACGTCTCATCCAGCCCAGATCATGGGCCATGCCTCGGAGCCCCTGATGGGCAGAGGGAGACCCCTGGTTGAGAACCTGGACGTTTCCATGTGGATCCCGTTGCATTACTGCTGTGCCACCACTGCAATGGAATCCCACCTGCAAGGGGGACTGCAAGCCTCTAAGACTGTATGTGTCACTGGTTTCCAGTGCCCAAGTGTTTGGAGCTATGAGTATACGTGCGTGAAGTAGAGAAGGTCCTCTGTCAGGGCTTTCTGTCATTGCTGCTTCTGGCTTTTTTTTTTTTTTAAATTTTTATGTTTTCCACATGGTATGTGCATTTGCCAGAGACAGAGAGAGGGAGAGGAAAGCGCCCCACAATATAATGGTCACCCAAAAATCCTTTTAAAAACATTTTTTCCCCTTAATTTTTTCTTCCCATCAGGATTTTGGGCATACACGCAAACATGCTTGGTCTGTGTTTCAAGCCTCTGGACCTGGGACTCAAACTGCAGTCAGCCCTGTGGGAGCTGGCTCCCAATGCAGTGCTCAACTACTGCACTATGGGGCTGGCAGAGTCTGGCTTTTAAGTCAGCTGGTGAGCTTTGCTTTCTTTTTGCTATAGGGCATGTGAGCTCACTGGAGAGAGATGGAAAGGGGTAAGAAAGCACGCCCCAGGGAGTATGGCCTCGCTGCAATCCCTTCTCCTTCATTCTGCAGTAGGGACTTGGGGTATGCAGGCACAGTGCACATGGCATGTTTTTCAAGCTACCAGGTCCGGGACCCAAACCATGCAGTTGGCATCGCCAGGATTCAACCACCTTAACCACCAGGCCACTGCAGCCCCATCCTTCCTTCTTTCTTTTTTCCTTCCTTCCTCCCTCCCTTGCTCACTCTTTAATTGCCAGAGAATGTGTGTGTTTGCCAGAGAGAGAGAGAGAGAGAGAGAGAGAGAGAGAGAGAGAGAGAGAGAGAGAGAGAGAAAGCACCACAAAGGGGCACAGTCATGCTACAATTCCTTCTCCCTCTCTATCCTGTTGAAATTGGGGCACAAACGCACATCCACTTGGAGTGTTTTCAAGGTGTTGGGCTGGAACTTGGAGCACAGTTGGCCATGTGCGATCTGGCCTCCCTCAACCGCTCGGCTATGGGGCTGGCCCTCAGTTACTTCTTTCTCCAAAGGAAGTAAGGTAAGCTCAAGCGTGGAAAACCTTTTTCCTCCTCCCCTCATCCCTACTACCTTCCTTTTACTATGGCCCCCAATATTTGAATGATTGAATATATGTGTTCATTACTTAGAATGATTCATTAATTAATTTCTCCCCACTTCTCTCTCACACACTGTTCAGATCTATAAGTACCTGCAGTTGTCTAGTTTCTTTTCACCTGTCCACATTTCTCAATGGCCCTGAGAGGTGAAAATGATCTGAGGGGCGAGGAAACAGGCAGAGTGGTCACCCCCTTACACAGACATGAAGAAACTGCCAGGCGAGAAGCCAAGAAGCCTGGCTTCTCAACCTAGCACTTGGTGTTCGAGAAACACCAAAGAGATCTGCTACAGGAACTGTAAGGAGCAGAGACAGCTCAGGAGGGCTCTCTAGTCATTGTCTCTGGTATTTTGGGGGAGACGGCGGGCCATAGAGGAAGAGGAGTGAGAACTGACCCACCTAGACTTCCTTTCAGTGACAGGCTTCGGACACATGGCCAAGCACACACACACATGGCCGCAGCCCCAGCCTTGAGATAGTCATGGTAGAAACGGTCCCAGATTCCCATGACTGGCACTGGCCAACATTTACAGGTCAAAAAAAAATTAAGATGCAGCACTGTTCATGATCGCCAAGTACCCATCAACTGGTACACAGATAAAGAAAGTGTGTGGGACCAGCAGTTAGCGTAATGGTTATGTTGCTAGATTCCCATGTACTAGACCGCAGTTCGAGTCCCGGACCCGGTGGCTTAAACTCACGCCGGGCACGTGTGCGTGCGTGCCCAAGATCCCGAGAGGAGAATGGAGGAGAAGGGATTGCGGCACGGCCATACCCCCTGGGGGGTGATTTCTTGTGTTCTGTCTTTCTCTCTTTCTGGTGGGTACATGCGCTCTATAGCAAAAACTGCTCAAAAAAAAAAAAAAAGGTGTGTGCATGTTTGTATGTATGTGTGTGTACATATACTTACGTGAAATAAGCCAAGTACAGAAGAAGAAATACCATATTCTGTCTCATATGTGGAAATTTAAAAAAACAAAAGGCCTCATAGCGGTGCAGGGAGGATGTGGAATGACAGCTTGAGGCTCGAAGTGAAGGGTGTGGTGCACTGCGGATGCTGGTTCAGTAAAATAAAATTGTAGGAAGAAGAAGGATTATAAAATACAGCAGGGGGCCAGCAGGGGGAGTGGGGGTAAAGGGGTTGGATCCACATGGCTGACTGTGATGTCCAAGTATCAGAGCTAGTGACTTGAAAAACACACGGGCACCTCTCTGTGCTCGCCCAGAATCCTAAGAGCAGACTGGTGGAGAGGGGATTTCATCATGGCCGTCCCCCCTGGAGAGTGATTGCTCACTTTCTCTCTCTCTCTGTGTCTCTCTGGTGCATGTGCCCTATAGCAAAAAACAAAAACAAAACCAAAAACAAACAAACAAACAAAAACCAAAGTACACTGGGGAGAATGTAAGTGCCAAAAAACAAACAAACAAACAAACAAAAACCAAAGTACACTGGGGAGAATGTAAGTGACAACTTGCTATGTATCTCAAAGTAACCAAACAGGAAGATCTGAATGTCCCCAGTACAATTAATGACAGATGGTTGGGATGATGGCTATACCATTCTGAATAAATCAGTGTGTATTGGGAACCAGCAGTTAGCAATAATGGCTATGTCGCTGAACTCCCACGTAGTCGACTGCGGTTCACGTCTGGACCCGGTGGCTTAAAACTCACGCTGGGGGACCAGCAGTTAGCGTAATGGCTATGTCGCTGGACTCCCATGTAGTCGATCATGGTTCGTGTCCCGGACCCGGTGGCTTAAACTCACACCAGGCGCGTGTGCGTGCGTGCCCAAGATCCCGAGAGGAGAATGGAGGAGAAGGGATTGCGGCGTGGCCATCCCCCCTGGGGGGTAATTTCTCGCTTTCTATCTCTCTGTCTCTCTCTGTCTGTCTGGCGGGCGCACGCGCCCTATAGCGAAAATCTCTCCAAAAAAAATATATCAGTGCGTATTTTATTCTTGTACTGTAAAATCACATTATAACCCTGCAAATCTATATCATCATTATTTGTTAATAAACTGAGAACTAGAGATTTTAAAAGGTGAGAGGTGAGTATATTAAAAAGAGGCTGTGGTTTAAAAATATATATGAAGATTATTCAACCAGAAGTGAAAGTGGGGGTCGGGAGGAGAGAGGGTGAAGACAGCATGGGCGAGGGTGGTGGAAAGACCTCATTCTTGAGTTGGATGTGCTGGGGGTCGGGAGGAGAAAGGGTGAAGATGGCATGGGCGAGGGTGGTGGAAAGACCTCTTCTTGAGTTGGATGTGCAAGGACGCCCGGGGAGGAGAGTGAGTGTTTTGATCCTTTGATACAGCGTGCAATTGCAGGCACAGATTTTCCACAGAAATCCTCTGCCCTCTGTGTGCGTTCGGGTCAGCTTCAGGTGGCACTGTGGAGCCAGTAATCACGGGAGAGCTGGGTGGGAAAGAGGGCTGGGACAGAAGGGCAGTCGCATCTTCGCAAATGCACGGGGCTCGGAGAGCCTCAGGCGCCGGGCTGTCCCCTGGGGGCATCTTGTTTCAGGGCTCACTGACATTTCTGTAGCTCAGAACCCGCCCCTATGCTCCGGCATCACCAGACAACCCCACTGCAGACTCCGAGGTGTTCAGGGTGACCTTAGTGATGCTGCACTTCCCACTCCCAGTGCTGCTCTGCCCAGCTCCCAAGTCGCTGTTGTTAACCAGGCACTTCTGGAGTGCGAGGTTGTCCCCTCCCTAGAAATGCCCGGAAGAACGGGAGAAGCCTGGGGGGAGGCGCCCGTCGTTTACCTGGACGCAGACGGCCCTGCCCTTGCTGCCCCTCCCTCGGGGCTGGGCTCCTCTGCACGCTCAGGGCTCGCGTGGGGCGGGCAGGGGTACGCTGCGCCCCCGGGCGGGTGCCTGGCCTCGGCCACAGCCTGGCTCGCTGACGCTGCTCGGTGTCCACCGCCGATGGGCGGCAGCGTGAGCCCGAGCGCCGGGAGCAGCCGCGGTAGCAGCGCTCGAGCGCAGCCTCCTCCCGCTCCCACAATGCACAGGGCGGCGGCGGCGGCGGCGGCAGCAGCATCTCGGGCGGCCGCGGTGGCTGCGGCGGTAACGGCGACCCCGAGGACCCCGCGCCACGCCGGGGAGTGATGGCGAGGCGCCCGCCGGCCGCCCGCGCCTGAAGCGCCCCGCCCTGCCCGCTGCGCCCGGCCCCGCCCGCGGGCCCCGCCCCGCCCGGCCCGGCCCTGCTCCCGCCCGCGGCTGCCGGGGTGCGTCCTAGTCCGCGCGGGCGGCCGCCCAGGAGAGGTGCGGCCTCCGCACAGGCGGGGGGCGTCGGAGCGCCGGGCCCGCCATGGCCGCGTCCGAGCTCTACACAAAGGTACGCGCCCCGCAGGCCCGCGCCGCGCGCTGTCAGGCTGGGGACCGGCGGGCGCGCGAGGACCCGGCCCGGCCGGCGCCACCTCGTTCCCCGCGGTTCCAGACCCGGCCCCGCCGCCTCTCGCGCCGCGCCTTCCTCTTTCGGGCGTTGATGGGGAGGCCTGTCCCCGGGGTCGCCCTGGCCTCCTGCCACGCTTCTCCAGCTGGGGGCAGAGCGGGTGTCGGAGGGGCAGGGGCCCGTGTGACTTAGCCGGGCGGGCCTGGGCCGCGGGTGCCTTGTCCTCCCCGGAGTAGGGAAGATCCTGGCTGGTGGCAGATGCTGGAGCTGCTGGATCAGTGGTCCCTCCCTGGGGACGCGCGCTTAACATAACGCCTGGTGTTGATATGCGGCGCCTCTTCTACCGCTAGCCAAGCCAACCTTTCCCGGAGGTTATTTGGGATCCTGCAGACAGTGGCCAGTTGATTTTCACCTTTGGCTGGCGGGGTTCAGGTCGCTGCCCTGGGGTGCTGAGCCCCAGGGGAAGGTGCAGGCGGATCCGTGCGAGCTGATTCACCGGCTGCGGTGGTTAGTACCCCTGTGGCGCGGGGAGTTTGCAACCTGCGCGTAATCCCGTAGAGTCTTGTTAGGCTCCGTGGCTTCACATCCTCGGGGGCGAGCCTTTTCCTTCTGGGTTAGGCCAAGGGAAGTGGCAGCCTTTTCTTTCTTAAACTGCCACCGGTATTCTCTGAGTGTGGCCGTCTCAGAATGGGGTGTTTTGGAGCCCTGTCTCTTTGAAGACTGCCCCGAGGATTTCTCGTGGGCAGTATGTGGTGCCCTTTGTAAATGTGTGTAGCCCTGGCATTTAAGACTAACTCACGTGTAGGTAGGTGTTTTGCCAGCTATTGACGACTAATTCCTGTTAACAGAATTGCCTTCACTTTTCAAGTTCACGTTTGCGACAGCATCTCCATTTAGGGTCTCAGAATCATTCCTTAGAAATGTTACCTAAGTAAGCTCTGTCCACGTTGCAGCGTGTTATAGAGGAACGAGGTGTAGACTCAAGAGACCTGGATTCGAACCCAGACTTTTCCACTTACTGTGTGACCTTGCGTAAGTCACTTTAACCTCACTGGTTCAGTTTCTTCATCTGTAAATGCAGTTAATTATACCAGCCCTGCTTCCCTTACAAGCTGTTGTAAGAATCAAGCTTAATAATAGTTGTGAAAGCTTTTGTAACCTACGAATTTCTCAACAAATATGAGGTATGTGATTAATGTCTTCAACCATGAAATGAGGTGCTTCCATGAAATAGTCTTTGGGATCTCTTTCTTTCAAGCCCCAGATTTAAGGACTGTCTGATGGAAACTTCTTTCTGAATCAGGTTATTTATTTAGGCATTGATTATAGCTCCCTAACCTATGAATGTGTGCCATAGAAAACAGATTTGAAATTACTCTGTGAACACACTCAGACATGATGCGTTGTGCTGAGGTACTATTTTAAGTGTTTTACAAATACTAACTTATTTAATCATGATCAACATAGGAGGGAGATACTAAGCAGTGAGAGTCATTTTCACAGGAAGAGGTATCAGTCTAAAAATACACGTTCCCCGGGTTATGTGTTGTCTCCACAGCTCTCCCACTTCTCTGTGGTGACCAGTCTGCCAGCTGTCCGGCTGGTAGTCGGCTGCTTAGCTCGAGACTGGGTAATACACTGTGGGAATCTGGACATGCTCTCCCCTCCCCCAGGATAATTGTGTGGGGAAACAAATGGAAAGGATACGGTTTTTACATGGTAACGTTTTCGGCTTTGTGATAGCTTGATCACCATCGGTTTCAAAATTCACCTTTTAGTTACTTACTGTAAGATTTTTGGTCATTGTGAGGACAGTTGAGACATCAAGACTGAAGCTGGAGCTTTTTCATACCCTTATGCCTAGGAATAATCTGGGGGGGGCCGGCAGGTGGTGTGGTGGCTAAGGGCACTGAACTCTCACGTGGTCGACCATGGTTCGAGTCCCAGACCTGGTTGGTGGCTTGTACTTTCTCTCTCTCCCTCTCTCTCCCTGTCTCTCTCTAGTTTAAAAATTGAAAAATAAAGATAATAAAGAAATTATTTTTAAAATTTTTTTAAAAAAAGAGCAATCTGGCCACTTGGTTATTCATTGGCTAATCTTTTTTGAATGGGCCTTAGCTTAATGGCAGGCAGAAATGTTTAGCCAGCCCTCTGTGTTCCAGGTCCTCTCTTTAATGTTCAGATGTTCTAGCAGTGAACAAAACACCATCCTTTCCCTCAAGGGGCACCCAGTCTGCTTCTTATATTCCTGACCCACTTAGACTCTCCAGGGACGTAAGGAACCTGCTGTTACCTCAACAGCAGGCAGACAGCTGGCATGGTACTTACCATAGAAGTTAGGGAATGGGTCAGGTCACGGGGAAGGTTGGCATGATTCCAGGGATAAAAGCCAGGGCAGTGATTAATAGGGGAAGAGGGAAATCATTAGAAGTAGTGTCAGTGGATAAACACAAGGATCTTCTCCATGCAGAGGATTATAGGGAAGGTAGTTCCGGGTGGGTTACGAGGACGGATGTATTAGTGACATGCCATAATGAAGGTCTTCAACATCGTGGTTGCGACTGAAAAGTGCCCTCTTACAAACTGTCATTTCAGAGTTTAAAGGCAGAGTTTGATGTGTGATACAAATCAGCTCCTATTAGTTAAGAGCAAAAAACTGTTCAGTTTCTTCTTTTCAACTTGAATGATAAGGGCTTTGTTACAGTAATTTATCAGGGCTCCCATTTTGTAATTTTTCCCAGCGGTGTAAACATTTTAAGGGCAATAGCTAAGGGTTCCTGGGATATAATGTTTCAAGAAAATAATATTTTGTGGGACCTGCAGTTGGCGTAATGGCTATGTTGCTGGACTCCCATGTAGTCGACCGCGGTTCAAGTCCTGGACCCGGTGGCTTAAACTCACACTGGGTGCCTGTGCGTGCGTGCCCAAGATCCCGAGAGGAGAATGGAGGAGAAGGGATTGCGGCGTGACCATCCCCCCTGGGGGGTGATTTCTCGTTTTCTGTCTCTATGTCTTTCTCTGTCTGTCTGGCAAACGCACGCGCCCTATAGCAAAAACCTCTACAAAAAAAGGAAAAAAGAAAGAAAGAAAATAATATTTTGGTTAAAGCACTTTGTTGATTTAAAAAAAAATAACATCTTCATTGAAATGTAATTCATGTCCTATACAGCTCACCAATTTATATGATTCAATGTTGTTTTTTTTTTTCCCCCCTGGTTCCAGTAAAGAGTATCCTTTTTTTTTTTTTTTTTAATCATTTATTTATTTATCTTTACATTTTCCCACCTTTACTTTACATATCAAAAAATTTTTGCTCGGGACCAGCAGTTAGCGTAATGGCTATGTCGCTGGACTCCCATGTAGTCGACCGCGGTTTGTGTCCCAGACCTGGTGGCTTAAAACTCATGCCAGGCGCGTGTGCGTGTGTGCCCAAGATCCCAAGAGGAGAATGGAGGAGAAGGGATTGCTGCGTGGCCATCCCCCCTGGGGGGTGATTTCTCTCTTTCTGTCTCTCTGTCTCTGTCTGGTGAGCGCATGCGCCCTATAGCAAAAACCTCTTCAAAAAAAAAAAAAAAAAAAGAAATTTTTGCTCATACTCCATAGTTCTTGACAGTTAATAAACAACTTTCAAAATATCAAAAAATTGAATTTTAAAGATAATATTTGAAGTATTTGTTATAATTTTGTTTGTGACTCTATAACAACAGAGACCGTATGTTTTTAAATATTTTTGAGGAAGTATTTACATGTCAACTACTCAAACTGTTGCAAACACCCAGCACACAATTCACACATAAGCCTTCCCAATTCAGCCCTGCCGACCAAGTATTCTGTGATATACCACCTGCTAGCAAAGATCAGTCTCTTTTTCTTCCTTCAAAGTCTCCCTCAAGGTAATCCTCTGGTTGTGGCTGCTATTTTTGTAGTCTCTACTGATTACAATGCTGGGCTGGAAAAGTCCAGATTATTTTATGGTATAAATTCTTTCATATAGCTTCTCTAATCCTCTCTGCCAAGCAGAACTGTTTATGGTGCCAGGCCATCTTTCCAAGAGCTTCTGTTGTCTTACTTGAGATCAACCTTAGTTCCATAGTTTTCTGGTTTAATCTTCAGATAGGACATTCCAGTCAAAGCCCTGTCCAATAACGAGTATTTCCAATTTCTGATTCAAGGCAATAGAAACTATTGAACTCAGGCAAATAATCATTTTGCCACAAATGAGAATACTCTAAATATTTTCCAGTTCCAGAGGGATCAGGAAAAGAGAAAAGTTTATGTTTCCTTTTAAAGAAACAAACAAGAAGAAGAAACATTTTAACAAATTGTTGAACCTATCAACAGCTCAAAAGAAAGCAAAATTCTTAAATTGGGAAAACAAAGTATAGTAAAAAAAAAATCAGTAATGTTTTACTCAAAAGTCATAAAATTCTATTTCACCAGTTCAGTGTCATGTAATTAATCTCTCTTCTGCAGAGTGACTGGGGTCCGATCTTTCTGTTTAAATCCTGGAAGTTAACAGTCAGTGTTATTACTATTTCTTGTCCCCAGCAATAAGTTGGTCATTTTCTCGGTTGCTTTTTGTTCTCTTATTGCTGTATGTGTGTCTTTAGTTTTTTCTGGTAAAACACGCCTTCAGAACTTCTTGAAGAGCTGGTCTGGTGTTGGTAAATTCTTTCAGATTTTGTTTATCTGAGAATGTTTTTAGCTTTTCTTCCCACATGAAGTACAGTACAGTAATCTTGGTTGAAATTGTTTTTCACTTAACACTTTGAATATATTTTCCCATTCTTTCCTTGTTTGCATTGTTTCTGATGAGAGGTTTGTTGTTAGCCTGATGGGATAACCATTTATAAGTAACCTCTCTTGCCAATTTTAGTGTCGTGTCTTTATCTGTGGATTTGGCCAATCTGGCTGTAATGTACCTTGGAGAAGATTGATTCTATTCTGGGTCCTTTGTATTTCTTGGGTCTGAGTATTTGAATGCCTCTCTAGATGGGGAAGTTTTCTTCCAGGATTTCATGGACTAGATTATCAATGCCCTTATTAGTTTCTTTACCTTCTGGGATACCGGTTATCCAGATGTTTGGGTGCCGGTATCTAGTATTTCTCATGTAGTATTCTGATTTGTTTTGGTTATTTTCTCTAGGTCAGAGGTTTTGTCTTCAATATTTGAGTTTTGATCTTCTGCATGGACTAAAATAAAGGGAGGTTTTGATTTCCTGTATTGCAGCCTTCATCTCTAACAGCTCTATTTGATTCTTTTTTATGGTGTGTATTTTCTCTTTCAGATCGTGAAAGAACTTCCTCACCTTCTGGAACTCATTGTTTCCTTTCTCCTGCATCTTCTCGAGTTCATTGTCTCTCAGCTTTTGCATCTCATTTAGTTTTGTCACTATGAATATTCTGAATTCTTTTTTTTTTTTTTTTTTTTTTGAGAGGTTTTTGCTATGGGGCGCATGCGCTTGCCAGAAAGACAGAGAGAGACAGAGAGACAGAAAGACAGAAAGTTCACCCCCCAGGGGAGATGGCCACGCCACAATCCCCTCTCCTCCATTCTCCTCTCGGGATCTTAGGCACACACGCACACGCGCCCGTCATGAGTTTAAACCGAGTCCGAGACTTGAACCGTGGTCGACTACATGGGAGTCCAGCAACATAGCCATTACGCCAACTGCTGGTCCCAATATTCTGAATTCTTTATCAGACATTTCCACGAGTTCCACTGTACTGTCTGTGGATGATGAAGGATTGTTCTTTTCCGTTAGGGGAGAGATATTTTCTTGGTTTCTCATATTTCTTGTGCCTCTGTGGTGGTTTCTGGTTATTCTGTGACAAAAATCTCTCCTCTAGGGAACCAGCAGTTAGTGTAATGGCTATGTCGCTGGACTCCCATGTAGTTGACCGCGGTTCGCGTCCCGGACCCGGTGGCTCAGAACTCACGCCGGGCGCATGTGCGTGCTGCCCAAGATCCCGAGAGGAGAATGGAGGAGAAGGGATTGCGGCGTGGCCATCCCCTCTGTGATTTTCTCGCTTTCTGTGTCTCTGTCTCTCTCTGTCTGTCTGGCAAGCACACGTGCCCTATAGCGAAAACCTCTCAAAAAAAAAAAAAAAATCTCTACTGTATTTTGCAATGTGGTACCCACAGATAGATTTTGAGTTCAGACTTATAAAAAGAAGTTTCTTCCTTAAGGCAGGAGGTTCAATAAACATTGAGGACTTCGATGACTCTAAAAGCATTCAGATACTTGGCTACTGTGGTAGGCCTGTCTAGACACTCAGCGTGTGGAGCCTGTCTCAGCGTTTCGGGGGTGTAGAAGATGGGGTTTAGAGCATAGCTTCCGCTGCCTTGGTCCCTGAGCATGCCAGGACACACTTCGGATTTAAAATGTCTTCTGTCTCAGTGTTTCAGGAGTCTGGAAGATGGGGTTTAGAGCATAGCTTCAGTCCCCTTGGTCCCTCTTGTATATTCATTAGAGTTGTGTGTTGATTTGTTTTTGGGTCCACCTGCCTCACTCCCCAAAGAATTGAAGGCAACTGTGATATCTCATTACTTCTTTTTTTTTGGAGAGGTTTTTCGCTATAGGGCGCATGCGCTCGCCAGACAGAGAGAGACATAGAGACAGAAAGCGAGAAATCACCCCCCAGGGGGGATGGTCACGCCGCAGTCCCTTCTCCTCCATTCTCCTCTCGGGATCTTGGGCACGCACGCACACGCGCCCGGCGTGAGTTGTAAGCCACCGGGTCCGAGACGCGAACCGCGGTCGACTACGTGGGAGTCCAGCGACATAGCCATTACGCTAACTGCTGGTTCCCAATATCTCATTACTTCTGATTTAAAAAATATTTGCTGGTCTTGACTCGCCAGTGAATATCTGTACCACAACGTCACTCACAGGTGCTTTCAACGACTGTAAAGGAGTCAGCGTGTGTGGAAGAGGGCTTATCACCTAGGCCTAGAAAGATCTCCAGCAGCAGGGTGATGCATAGCACGGTGGTCCTCTTCCCAGACACCACCAGAAATGCCACTGAATGACTGGTATTGCCTGAAGCTGTTTAATTAGGAAGTCCCCATGGCGTGTTAAGATGCTTAGTATTGGGGGCTGGCAGGTGGCATGGTGGTTAAGGCTTTGGACTCCCACATGGCTGACCACAATTCAAGTCCTGAACCTGGCAGCTTGCTTTCTCAGTTTTCCTTTCTTTCTTTCGCTCTGTCTCTGGTCAATTAAAAAATAACTAATAGGGACTGGCAGGTAGTGTGGTGGTTAAGGGTGCTGGACTCCCACATGGCAGACCCAGGTTCGAGGCAGAGGCCTGGCAGCTTACTTTCTCACTTGCCCTCTCTCTTTTCTCTCTCACTCTGTCCCTCTCTGGTCAAATTTAAATAACAAATAAATAAGTTAAAGTTCAATAAAATTCTAAAAAAAATAACACAAAAAAACTAATATTAACAAAATTAAGTAATTTTTAAAAAATAAAAGACACGATTTAAAAAAAAATGCTTAGTATCATGTTAAGATTCTTAGTATTGGGGCCACAGGTGCCATCGTGGTTAAGGTGCTAGACTCCCACGTAGATGACCACAATCAAGTCCCAGGCCCGGTGCTTTTGGGCATGTGTGCGTGGTTAAAATCCCAGGTAGAGAATTAAGAAGGGATTGTGGCATGGCCATCCCCATTTGGGGATGAATTTCTTACTTTCCCTCTGTCTCTTTCCAGCGAGTGTGCACCGTATGTCAAACACCTAAGAAAAATTGCTTAATACTGTCACAGTGAAAAAACAATCTAAAAGCCCACATTTGTAAAGCCAGTAAGCCTTCCTAGATGAAACAGCTGTTTAGGCCAGTAGATCATCTACATTTGTATTTGTAAGCCTCCTTTGCCACCGTAGTCCCCGATTCGTACTGAAGCCGCTGAAAATAACCTCGGTTTCCTGTGATCGTTTCAGTTTGACGTTCTTTGCCCTTGTCCCTGTGAACCATCAGTCCTGGAAATCCCAATATTTTGGTGTTGAAACTACATCTCTCAGATTGCTTCTGATATCTTAAAGCAAGACAGAAATCTCATCTCTGATCACTGCCCTGATCTGGAGTTTGGCAAGCGCAATGTTTGTGCCCCTAACATTCATATTACATCCTGATGGCCCTCCACCTGGTAATGGCGCTGGTATTCCCTGGTCCCTCAGGGACTTGTGTCTCGCATTCTACTTCCTCTATGCCAATCTGAATTTCACCTGACATTCAACTGACAGTTCAGACTCTAAGCCCCTGCTGGCACTTTTCTTTTTATCTTCATACCCTGTATGGGGCCGGCAAGTGGCTCGGTGGCTAAAGGCACTGGACTCCCACATGGCTGACCACGGATCAGGCCCCGAACCTGGTGGCTTGCTTTCTCACTTTCTCTCTCTCTCTGACTCACTCTGGTCAAATTTAAAAACTAAACTAAAATAATGATGATAAATAAAATAAAGGAAATAATTTTTAAAATACTCTGTACACATTTTTATCTTACCGCAGTTATTTGTGTATGTGTTCAGTGCCCCCACGGTACCATAAGGCCCTTGAGATGCTGTTTTGTTCACCTCTTGTAGGGCCCAGCGCAATATCTTACATAGAATAGATGCTCCTTGACAATTTGTTGAATGAACGAACGAATGAATAAATGCATAAGCAGGCGAGGGACAGATTGAAAACAATGGCTTGGAACGCTTAGTCCACCTGTTGGAATGACGCAGGGTGTAAAGAAGTGGTTAAACAAGTAAGCACGATTTCAGGCATGTTGAACAGGATGAGTAATGGAGAGGAGACCTGGGAGCCAGAGAGACCAAGGAAGCTGAGGTGAAGTGAAAGTCGGGTTGACTGAGGTGCAGGCAGGTATGAGGAAGGAGGGGACAAAGCCGAGGGACAGGTCTCTGAGAAGGATTCGATGTAGGATGGGCCGGAGAAGAAACGGGATGAGAGAATGCTGGTAGCTCCAGCCTTGGAAGCTAGAAGTTAATCCCTACTTCATCCTGATTTTTTACTGACTTTGTAAAAACTAAAAGCTACTACAGAATTCTTCTTAAAACTGCTTGTGCAAAGCAGAATGCCCACAATTTCCTCTTGAAATTGGTTAGGCTCTTTCAGAAGTGTAAAGTTCTTTGTATTGCCCAATGGTTAAAAAATTGTGGAGAAGTTCTAATTCTAATAACATACAGTTCTATCTGTATGTTATTGCCATACAGATAGTTTAAATCTTTGTTATGACTTTAGGTTTTTTTTTTTTTTTTTTTTTTTTTTTTTTTTTTTTTTTTTTTTGGAGAGGTTTTTGCTATAGGGCGCGTGCGCTCGCCAGACAGACAGAGAGAGACAGAGAGATAGAAGCAGGAAATCATCCCCCAGGGGGGATGGCCACGCCGCAATCCCTTCTCCTCCATTCTCCTCTCGGGATCTTGGGCACGCACGCACATGCGCCCGGCGTGAGTTTAAGCCGCCGGGTCCGGGGACTCCAACCGCGGTCGACTACGTGGGAGTCCAGCGACATAGCCATTACGCTAACTGCTGGTCCCGATGACTTTAGGTTTTTGAAGTACGGGAAAACTGAGGGAAGGTCTGTGAATGGAGTTCCAGGATTTAACTACAGCTTTGAGGGGCAGTGGAGAATGATAACTACTTTTTTATAAATAATTATTTTATTTAACTTTATTTATTTTACTTTGACAAGAAGGGGGGCGGGGAGAGAGCGAGCGAGAGAGAGAAAGTGATAAAGCAAGCCACCAGGTCCAGGACTTGAACTGCAGTCAGCCATGTGAGGGTCCACTGCCCTTAAACCATGCCACCTGCTGGCCCCAGAGAGTGATAAGTTCTTTTTTTTTTTTCTTGAGAGGTTTTTGCTATAGGGCACGTGTGCTCGCCAGACAGACAGAGAGAGACAGAGAGACAGAAAGCGAGAAATCACCCCCCAGGGGGGATAGCCACGCCGCAATCCCTTCTCCTCCGTTCTTCTCTCAGGATCTTGGGCACGCACGCACATGTGCCCGGCATGAGTTTAAGCCACCGGGTCCGGGACGCGAACTGCGGTCGACTATGTGGGAGTCCAGTAACATAGCCATTATGCTAACTGCTGGTCCCAAAATGTACTCATTTTCAGTGTGCAGTTTGGTGAATTTCGGCAAATATATTCTGTAACAATTGGATCGCTCCCCAAAGTCTCTATGTTCTAACTCCTTTCCTTCTCCAAATTATGCAAAGAGTTTACTGGAGTTGCTCTCGCTCAGTTTCCTGGAGTAGTGCTCACCCATCAGGGCAGAAGACGACTTCTTATTTTTGTTTTTCTAAAATGATTGTTATAGGTGTACCTTGGCCCAGCCAATAGAGATACTTAATACAAACGCTGGGCCTTGGATGGCACGCCAACTCCAACTGTAGAATTTCATTTTCATGGGGAGGTGAGGGTGTATGGAAAAGGAATTTTGGTGGTTTATTTAATGTTTCTGTCACACCCCTACCATTTGCTATTTAATGATATCTGCCTTTCATGCCTGGTTTTCTTTGGTCTTCAGCATGTTAAAATGCCCTTTGGTCAATTTTGGCTTTTTTTTAAAATTTATTAGAAGGCATTTGCACTTATCAGTGAGAGAGAGAGAGAGAGAAAGCAACTCCAGTGGATCATGGGCTTGCTGTCCCTTCTCCATTTCTGTCTCCTTTTGGGATTTTGGGCACACATGCACACACAGGCCCTGTGTGCTTCTCAGTCTGCCAGATGTGGGGCTCAAACCCGTACAGTCAGTCATGTGGGATCCAGCTGCTCAACCACCATGCCATAGGCTGGCCCAATTTTGCCCTTTAACAGTTTCTCTTCCCCATCTGCCTTGGTTATAATCTCAGGCCGAGTCTGGGCTGAAACTGCTTAAACTTTGCAGAAACTTATTCCTGGCTTCTTTATGTCTCGAACGTTCTCTAGTTCTCGTCTAAGCTCTCCTCACTTGGAAGTCCCCTCTAGAAGTAGGCGTTAGCATTAAACACCTCCTTGCACAACAAAAGCTTTTTGCTAATTATAGAATTTAGGAGTGATGTGATTATGTTTTGATTTCAAATAATGCCTTCAAACTTTATTGAAATCAAGGGAGAAGTGCATTAGACTTTTAAAAATTACGCTATAGGGTGCATGCACTTGCTAGAGAGAGAAAGAGAGAGAATGAGAACGTGAGACAGCAACCCCCAGGGGGAAGACCATAAAGTAATACCTTCTCCTCCATTGTCCTCTTGGGATTTTGGGCATACATGCGCATGTACCTGGCATGTTTTTCAAGCACTGTGCTTGGTACTTGAACTGTGTGGGATCCAGCCACCTTAACTACCATGCCACTTAGCTGGCTCCACGTTATACATTCTTAGGTGTTCCTCCCAACCCCCAAGTTTTTCAGCTTTTAAAGGGCATGCATGCTTACCAGAGAGAGACAGAGAAACTAAGACAGGGAGAAACAGGGAGAGAGAGAAAGCATTCCCTCGTGGGATGTGGTCACACAGCAGTTCCTTCTCCATTTCTCCATCCTGTTGGGATTTGGGGCATGCACATACATGTGTTTGGTCTTTTTCAAGCTGCCAAACCGCATAGTCAACCGTGTTTGCTCTGTCTCCTTAACTCCCTTAGACCATCCCTAATTGTTCTTTTTATTTTTTAAAAAAAGAGTTATTTATTTATTTAATCACATTTGTTATTATGTTTTTTTTAATATGACCAGAGACAGATAGAAAGGGAGAGCAAGAAAGCAAGCCACCAAGTCCAGGACCCGAACCCTGGTTAGCCATGTGGGAATCCAGCACCCTTATCCACTACACCACCTGCCAGCCCCCATCCCTAATTGTTCTTAAAGATCATCTATTTGCCTCCTTTGCTATGGTCAAAAATTGTGAGCAAAATGCTGGCTCAGAGGTAGATAAGACACACAAAAATGTAAGTTTTGTCTATTCTTGGTCACTTAATTTAAACTACTTATGGTCAGGAATCCTGTGAGTGTGATTGGCATTTCTACCTCTTTTTATTTTTTGGAGAGGTTTTTTCTATAGGGCGCGTGCACTCGCCAGAGAGACAGAAAGCGAGAAATCACCCCCGGGGGGATGGCCATGCCACAATCCCTTCTCCTCCATTCTCCTCTCAGGATCTTGGGCACGCATGCACACGCACCCGGCGAGAGTTTAAGCCACCAGGTCTGGGACTCGAACTGCGGTTGGCTACATGGGAGTTCAGCGACATAGCCATTACGCTAACTGCTGTTCCTGGCATTTCTACCTCTTGACATGACAAATATACACAGAAGCTAGAGGTATTTCAGAATAAGAGAAATGAAATGCTCAAGGCAGTAAATAGGCTAGGAAAATGATAAGGCTAGAACTCTGAAAAGATAAAGGTGGATTGGGAAAGTGGAATGTTTATAGAAAAAATAGTAGATGTTTATAACAAACCTCAGTTTAGTAGGGAATACTTGTTAGAGCTTGAAATAAACTTCTGTGGTTTTAAGTGAATTTCTGCTTTACACATAAGTTTGACAGTTGTGAAACTCGTTACCTCCAGTTACGGTGTCAGCTGGGAGGTAGTATGTGAATATCAGTAGGAGGGATCTGAGTACTCCATGGAGGTGGTCGTGACCCACTGACTTACCGAACCTCACTGCGACTCCGTTAAACAGTTTACCAGCCAGAGCTGTTTCAGCCGGAACTAACAAACTCAACTCAAAAGCACAAATGCTTTGATTTGTTTAGGACCCCGAAGTTTAGGCAGGATTGCATTCAGGGCTCAGTGGTGGTCTTCCAGGCTCTGTCACTGACCCGTGTGCCAGCTGACATTGGTTTCCACTCTAGGACAGTTCTTTTTGGGTGAGAAAACGGTCAGTGCCACCTGCAGGCCACGTGACCTCACAGCTCTGGGCCTGGAGGAAGAAAGCCTAAAAATAGAATTCTGGTCGCCCTTGCTTGGTCATGCACCCTCTCCTTCCGCTGTGCCCTGTGGGCACAGGGGAGGAACCTCGGGAGTGGTCACCCTTGCTCACTGAGAGGCAGGGAGAGGACGGGGCACTGGGGTTGATCGTCTCACTCCAACCTCAAGGGATGACAGGGCGCCATACCCCATCGGAAGGAAGAGTGCCAGGGAGACTGAACAACAGCCCTCCCTCGATGCCCGCTGTGAAGAGGTCACTGAAAATGACAAAGTGGTTGAATTTAATCATTCTTGTAATCTCGGAGCAGAAGAATGGGGGAGATTCGTGTGACTATGGGAGCATAAATCTTGTCCCTACAAGATCATTTTGAATTAAAAAAGAAAAAAGAAAGAAAGAAAAAAGGCTGGCCCTGCAGCCTGTGGGAGCCAGATCCCACATGGCCACTGTGTGGCTTAAATACCAGTTCCCAGGCTTGGAAACATGTCAGGCTCCTATGTGTCCCAAATCCCAACGGTGTGGAGAAATGGAGGCAAAGGGATGGTGGTGTGACCATGCCCCACTGGGGGTGCTTTCTCCCTCTCCACTTTGTTTCTCTCTCTGGCAAGTGCATGTGACTTCTGGCAAGAGAGAAAAAAAAGCCAAAGGAAATCCATGTAGGTAAATATTACTAATAGCATATCAGAGATTGCAGATCCGAAAAGTATTTCTTCTTCAGTCTTCACTAACTAGGAGCCGTGAACACTCTTCACTTTTCCTGCTGATCTTTTTTGGGCCGCATTTCCTCTGCACTCTACTTTCTCTTGCCTCCTCCCCATCCTTGCTTCCCTCCCGACTCTCTTACCCCCTTTCTGCCTAGAGAGAAGCTGCACTATTTCTCATTCCCCCCTGATGTCTGTCCGAGGGTCCCTTGTTCACCTCCGGTGTTCTGTGCGCTGCCCTCTCCTTCCCACCCTTCTTCATCCTCCCACTGTTTTCTTCCTTATGTGCTGTTGTGCTTTGTTAGAACCAAATACACACGCACATGCACCCCTATACGGGGCTAAAATAAAGTGCGATTGCGTGCGTTGCTATCGATAAGCTCAGGTTGAGAAGAGTACTGTGTTGCTCACACCCATGGCCTTTTGCTTTGTTACCAACCCCTGACTCCGATTCCATAAGAGGAAGTAATTTCATATGAGCCTGCCTAAATCATTTTCTGTGTGTGTGTGTTTCATGCAATTAAACACTTTTCTGTTAGTCTTTTTTTTTTTAAATTAAACTTGTACTGTAATTCCATTGTCCCACAAATTCTTTTTTTCTTTATTACATGAGGGCATTGTGTACTCACCAGAGAGAGAAAGAACACACTCCCCAGTGGGGTGTGGTCACACTGCAATCGCCTCTCCCCCATTTTTCTACTCTGTCAGAATTTGGAGCATACTCACACACATGCCCAGCATGTCTTTCAAGTCTCTGGTCCAGGATTCAGTCGGTGACCGGCCATGTGGGATCTGGCTTTCTATATTCAATACTTAATTACTGCACAATGGGCTGGCTCTGACACAGGTTTTTGCTATAGGGCGCTGGCTCGCCAGACAGACAGAGAGAGACAGAGAGATAGACAGGGGGGATAGCAATCCCTTCTCCTCCATTCTCCTCTTTTTGGGCACGCACGCACACGCGCCCGGCGTGAGTTTAAGCCGCCGGGTCCGGGACACGCAGTCGACTAGTTAGCGACATAGCCATTACTACTGCTGGTCCCTAGCTAGTTTTTAAATTAGTTAGTTAGAATAGACTAGCCCGTAGTCGTTTTTAGCATACAATATTGGAGCACTTACAATAAGAAGTTTGGGTAATTCCTTTAAAGAGATGATCTCACTTTAAAACATTTTGCACCAGTGTTTAAACAACTTTTACACAGTATTGATCTCTATGTGCTCATGCTGAAAAAAAAGTTTTTGAGAGATTTTTGCTATAGGGCGTATGTGCTTGCCAGAAACACAGACACAAAAAGTGAGAAGTCACCCCCAGAGGGGATGGCCATGCTACAGTCCCTTCTCTTCTATTCTCCTCTTAGGATTTTGGACATGCACACACATGCGCCTGGTGGGAGTTTTAAGCTGCCGGGTCTGGTACTCGAACTGTGATCAATTACGTGAGTGTCCAGCGACCTAACCATTATGCCATCTTCTGGTTCTGAGATAAATCTTACTTCTATAAATCTTACTTCTAGTAAGATAATCTTACTTCTGATGAGCAGAATGCTGATGTTAGTAGCAGATTTCTTGGAGATTTACCATAAAATTTGAGAAATGTGTATTTAAATAGTAAGATGTTTGAGTCAAAACCTGGATTAAATTTTATCGATTCAGAATAGATATTTATTACTTTAGAAATGAAAAATTTAGGGGTAAGCAGGTGGCATGGAGGTTGAGGCAGCTGGATCTCATGTGGCTGACTTTGCCATTTGAGTCCTAGACACCCAGCTCCTTGAAAATCATGCCAGGCGTGTGCCTGGGCTCTCCCTTACCTTTTTCAATAAGATGTGGTAGTACTCTCTACCTCCAGTTGTGACAAATAATATTATCTGCAGGTGTTGCCAAAAATATCCAGCTCTTCTGCTTTAAAGCCACTGCTTTGAGAGTTAGACCAGGGCAAGAAAACATGGAAATGTTAAAAATGGAAATGCCAAAATCCCAAGAGGAGAATGAAAGAGATGGGATTGTGGCATGGCCATCCACCCGGGGGATGATTTCTCATCTCCCTTCTCGTTCTTTCCTTCTGTCTCTCTCTGGCAAGTATACACACCCTATAGCGAACTGGGAAAAAAAAAAAAAAAAAAAAAGAAAGAAAGAAAAAAATTAGAACTTTTTATGACAGAACAAAATTTCTTTCTTTTTTAAAATATAATTATTTATTTTATTTATTCATTCATTTATTTTAATTTGACAGAGAGAGACAGAGAGAGAGAAAGATTGAGAAAGCAAGCTGCCAGGTCTGGGACAGCCATGTGGTAGTGTCCAGCACCTTAACCACCACGCCACCTGCTGGTCCCGACAGAATAAAATTTCTGAGGAAAAGAAAATAAATGAAAATTTAAGCCCACTAAAGTTAGTGTTGGATTTTACAGTTTATATTTTTTAACTGTCAGATAGCACATATGTTCACCAGAAAAAGAAAGAGAAAGCAAGTACTCCCTCATGGTGCATAGTCACACTACAGTCCCTTCTCCATGTCTCCATCCTGTCAGGATCTTGGGCACACATGCACATGTGCCTAGTGTGTTTCTCAACCCACTGGGGCTGGGATTTGAACCTCAGTTGGCCTCAGTTGCAGGATCTAGCTCCCTTCACTAACCTATGGGGCCAGCCCCCTCTCTTCCCATGTATGCTTATTATATTTTTCATCCTAGACCAAGATTTCTTAACTTCTACACTATTGATAATAGACCAAATAATTCCTTTTTGTTTACGGTGAGGGGTTGGCCTGTGATTGTAGGCTGTTTAGTCAAATCCCTTATCTTTTTTTTTTTTTTAGAATTATTTAACTTTTTTTTTTTTTTTTTTGGAGAGGTTTTTGCTATAGGGCACATGCACTCACCAGACAGACAGAGAGAGACAGAGAGACAGAAAGTGAGAAATCACCCCCCAGGGGGGATGGTCACGCCGCAATCCCTTCTCCTCCATTCTCCTCTCAGGATCTTGGGTAAGCACGCACACGTGCCCAGCGTGAGTTTAAGCCACCGGGTCCGGGACATGAACCGCCGTCGACTACATGGGAGTCCAGCGACATAGCCATTACGCTAACTGCTGGTCCTAGAATTATTTAACTTTTAAAAAAATATTTATTTATGCATTTATTCGAATTTGACCAGAGAGGGACAGAGTGAGAGAGATAGAGAGAGGGAAAGTGAGAAAGCAAGCCGCCAGGTCCAGGACTTGATCCGCAGTCAGCCGTGTGGGAGTCCAGTGTCCCCAACCACCATGCCACCTGCTGGGCTCTCCCTTACCTTTTTCAATAAGATGTGGTAGTACTCTCTACCTCCAGTTGTGACAACTAATATTATCTGCAGGTGTTGCCAAATATCCAGCTCTTCTGCTTTAAAGCCACTGCTGTGAGAGTTAGACCAGGGCAAGAAAACATGGAAATGTTAAAAATAGAAGCATAGATTAATTGGAAAACTTTTTAAAAACCATTAACTTGTATGTAATTTTCTTTCTGTTTATAGAAACGATACATTGTAGATAGTTTGGAAAATATAGAAACATATAAAGGAAGAAAGTTAAAATACACTAATTATATCCTTGATAGAGAATCATCGTCAGCTCTTTTACTTCCTGAAGCCTTTTATCTGTATTCAGAATGTTAATATATTTACTTTTAAAGGTTTTTAATGATTCAAACATTGTTAAAATTAAAATGACTTATTTATTAATATGCTATTTATTTATTTATTTTTGGTGCTAGGAGGCACACGTGCTCATCAGAGACAGAGAGGCAGAGGAGAGGGGAGGAGAAAGCATCCCCCCCCCACGGGCACACACAAGCACCTGGTGTGTTTCCTAAGCGACCAGGCCTAGGATTCTGTCTTCACATTTGGCCCTATGGGATCTGGCTGCTTTACCACAGAGCTGGCCCAGGTTTTTTTTTATTTTTTAATGATGCAAGTCTTTTTTTCTTTTTGTTTCCTTCCTTCTCTCTTCCATAAGTGAGCAGGTGAGAGAGAGAAAGAGACAGCATCCCGACAGGGTCTTCCACGCCGTGGGCCGTCCCTAGCTTTAGCCAGCCGCGGGTCATGCGCACAGGCAAGCTTCGTGGGTTCTTTGAGAGCTCCAGACGTGAACCCACAAACTTCCATACGGGCTTTAATTGCAGAATGTTGCGTTAACACTGCACCACTGCCTGTCACCCAGTTTTTAATGATTTTAAACTTGATTGTGAGAAAGTTTGTATCATTAAATAACCATGGAAGTCTTCTCAATGGCTGCATAGTATGTCAGCATGTGAGTGTACCATCATTTATTTACTCCCGGGCATTTTTCACTATTAAAAGTAATGTACTGTGATAAAAATCTTTGTGCATAGATCATTGCCTGAGCGCATCTGTTTCAGTTTTAGAATCCAAGCCTTCCTGGCAAGAATGGGGTAGGGCAATCACATTCATTTCATTTTAAAAATAGCACTTTGTGTGTGCATTGCCTCAGGGCCAGGGTGACCAAACGTCCCACTTCTGCGAGATACTTTCAGCCATTCAGTTCCTTTATTCTATTTTGAGAAACCATAGAGTAGAAATATATGCATTTATTTTAAAAACAACCTTTTGGAAATCTAAACTGTTTTCTTTTTCTGACCATTTTCATCATTGTTGCTCGTAATCACTCTCCTTGATCTTGGAGGAATCTGGGCCAGGGAGACTAATTGAATTAGAAAGAATTTTAAAAAGAGATAAAAATATAAGCCTCTGTCTTAACAGTATAAGTGATAGAATTTTAACTTGAAAATTGCCCGATAATGTTATCATCTCATTGTAGACAGCACATGGTCCTAATTAGAACAAACCAGCATTTGTCTGCAGTAGGCCAAGGATGTGTGCACTTTCACCAGCTGCCGGGTCCCGGAGTCCTTCAGCATCAGCTGCCTGCTCTAAAATCATTAGAATGGAGGAAAACACAGCCACTGAAGGTGGTACCCGAGACTGGGATCTTCATAGCCATCAGGAGGTGTTTGGGCATTTGTGAGGCCTGCAGGTCGTTGCCATGGAAAGCGGCCCACCCTAAGGACTTGCAGTGTAGCCACAAAGCTAAAGAAAAGTCAGTTGTGCGGAGTCTCTTGCTGTGTGCAGGCATAGGTTCTGGAGTTGAATTCTTAGCAGCCTTTAAAGCCTTGCTGCTTTTCCTCTTCACTGAAACTTGAATTTTTACCTTGCTTAGTTGTCCTTCGTTTTTCCCTGAAAACTATGACTTAGGCATGAGTCCAAGGCAGTGTTATCAAATATTGGAATAATGGTTAATATTTAGTGGGGCAGGAAGCAGTGGCACCGAGATGCCATCCCAGTGTGGCCAAGGGGTTCCTTCTGTATACTCAGGTAGCCAGTGGTGTCACTGTCCTGACACGTGTCACCGTGCCTCTGCACTCCATGAGGCTGACTTACATGGAAAGGTTCTGAGTTCGCATCCAGAGACCTTTCTAAGTATACTGGGCACACTTGTGCCCAGGATCTGAGGATGGCTGGGGATTATGTGTCGTGGATATTTTCTGGCAGGAAAGGAACAGTTTCTTAGCATGAAGGCTTGTATTGAGAATTTAACAATGGCAACAATTTCAGGACTTACACCTGCTGTTCAAAGGCAGCGGGGTGCACATGTGGTTTGGGGGGCACTGCTTGGGTAACACGATTAGCACAGAGGGTATTCCCGAGTGAAAAACTCTCTTGGAGACAAGAGCCTTTCGAATAGGTTTATTTGGGGAAAAATGTACAAATTCCGTGGGATGAGCGTGGACCAAAAGGCGTCGGTGGTCCGGTAGGCAGGGTAACCAGACGGAGGAATATAGGCGAGTTGCACGCAAACTGCGGCAGTGGCTCAAGGCTGCGCACGGCGAGGTGAACGCTGGGTGGTTGTCAGCGTGTTCTGGACCGTTGGATGAGAACTTTGTCTGAGGTTAGCTCACAGGAAGCAGACTTGACCGCGAAGACAGCTTGATTACGACTTGAAGGCAGAGTAGCTGCAAGTCAGTCAGTCCAAGTGTTGTCTGTCACACGGCTACAGATGTCCCCATTCTGAGGTCGTGGTCGGTTCCTTTTATGCGGGTTTGATGTGAATATTTTCATGTCCATTGTTCATGCGTCGTGAGGAAGTGTCAAGTATTTTGGTTGGGGCGGTCTTGGTCAAAACAACTTTAGCAAAATACTCGATCAAAACAACTTAGTCAATAACAACTCAGCGTAAGCAGTTCCATTTTGATTTTAACAGAAGTGATTCCATTTTAGAAGAGAGTATTACATTATGTCATCAAGACTCTGTTGGGGGTGGTGTCTGTTTTGTCTTTTTTTCCTCTCTCTTTCTTGCACTCATGGAAGGAATAAATGAATAGATTTTAAAATTTTAGTTTTGCCTTACAGAGAGTTTAAGACCTTCTTCCTAGGCTTCCGCCCCTCCCAGTGCCCTGAATGAGGCAGTGTGTCTCAGCAGTCAAGGGCATGGCCTACGTCTGCAAGCTAGAGCTAGGTTTAAATTCCCGTTTTGCTATTTACTTCCTGTGTGACCCGGAGCAAACTCCGTAACCTCTCTATGCCTTAGTTTTCTCATCCTTATAATGGTGATAATAATATCTACTTTGTGTGGTTTTCATGATGACTACATTATCGACTATATAAAAAGTGCTTAGAATAGTGAATGCTTACAAGTGTTGGCTATCATTGTTGTAGTATAGTCATCTTTCTCCCTTCCCTCTGGCTCCTTTGTCTCCTTTATAAGCTCACCTCCCTTCTATCGCCCTTGGATATTGGTGCTTCTGGGCTCAGTCCTTGACCTACGCTCCTGCTGTGGCCTGGTCCACTGAAGAGTCAGGTGTCAGCCCTCTCTGATGAATCCCAAGTTTGTTTCCAGCCTACTTCTTCCCCAACCCACCTAGATCCCTTCAAATAACTGCCTTATGGGCATCCTACGAGCACCTCAAACAGAGCCTGTTCACAGTGAACGTTGTCATCTCCCTCTCTCCTCAAACCCCTCTACCCTACTTCTCCATGTCTTCCTCCTTGTCTGTGGGATCTGATGGTAGCACTACATCATGGGGGTGATAACGTGGGTTGATGAGACAGTTCACACAGAGCACGTAGAATAACACCTGGCGCCTGTTTAAGAAACCTTAGCTACTATAGTTGTTGTTGCTGGTAGTTTTCCCCATCTGGTGAACGGCATCGCTGTTCCTCCATTAACCTAAACCAAAAACTTAGAAATCATCTGGACGTTCTCCCTACCTCCACACCCCAGCTAATCAGTTACCATTTCCTAGCACTGTCCTTTCTCTGTTTGGTTCACTTATTATTTCATTCCTGGGTCCTGAAACAACTTCCTAAGCAATCCATAATCTGATTTTCATTCCACTTATGGAGCAATCTTCGAAATGCGCATGTCTGATTGTGCCACTCCCTAGCTTGAAATTTCTCAGTGTCTCTCCATAGGATTTTATGCTGATAATACATTTGTTAATGGGGTGTTTCCCAAACTTTGGTGTCCACCTGAATCACCTGGAAATCTCATTAAAATGGAAATTCTGACTCACTAGGTCTGTGGTGAGGCTCATGACTGTGCGTTTCTGACAACGCCCACATGATGCTGAGGCTGCTGGGTTGAAGGTCCTACCTCAAATAGTGGGGCTGAAACACACAGGGCTCTTCATGGCCTGCCTTCACCCTCGGCCTGCCTTATGTCGCCCTCCTGGCATTCAGGCATTTAAGTCAGAGCTTATTGGATTTGTCTTATTTCTGCTTTTTAGCAATCCCCTTGCCTGGCTCCCACTACCCACCATTCACGATTTTTAGAGAGACTTTTGCTGTAGGGCACCTACACTCGCCAGAGAGACAGAGACAGAAAGTGAGAAATCATCCCCCAGACAGGATGACATGTTGCAATGCCTACTCCATTCCCCTCTTGGAATTTGGGGCACGCACGCCCAGGTGCCTGGCATGAGTTTTAAGCCGCCAGGTCCGGCACTCAAACCGCAGTCGACTACGTGGGAGTACAGCAATGTAAGCCACCTGCTAGTCCCCATTCATGAATTATTACTAGTTCTATGGACTGTATGTGGCTAAGAGGTCCCCTCGGTGTGTTCAGGAGACCACTGTTTACCACTGTCCTGATGCCTACCAAGCTGCATACAGTGGTCTCCTCCCTCCCCAGTGCTTCTCCGAGCCTCGTGAGGACAGTGGAGCTGTCTCACTTACTTCGTTTTAATGATGATTTTATTGAAATATAATTCACTACCATACGATTCACCCATATAAAGTACAATGGTTCTCATTTGTGTTTTGACTCAGCATCTAAACCATTGACTAGTACCAAGTCAGTGACTGAGTGAATGAATGAATTAGGTGCCATTTAAGTATCCTTGGAAAGTTTCTCCCATCTTCCTTACCATATTTTTTGAGCTTAACATTTCAGCACTCAAATCATTGTATGTATTCATTAATAACTCTATGAGTATCTTCCCTCCCACCTTTCTTTTCAGCACCAGGGAAAGGAAGCACTTTATTCTTCTCTTGGCCAGGTTATTTAAAAAAAATATTTTATTATTATTATTTTTAATGTGACCAGAGAGAGAGAGTGGGAAAGTGAGAAAGCAAGCCACCAGGTCTGGGACTTGTCAGTCATGTGGGAATCCAGCACCTTTAACCATTACGCCACCTAACAACCCCTCTTGGCCAATTTTAATGCATCATTATAGATAATTTTTCTTATTTCTTCAGGGCTTCTAATTTTCTTTTTCAACACATGCTGTGATGAGCAATGCTAACTCAGAGGACAAATCCCAGCATTCTACCTTAAGTCAAAACCTGTGACTGGTACCCAGCTTCTTCCTCCCCCAGCTGAATTATCTCCTGTAGAATTAGCTCATTGCTCTGTCTGGCATTCAAGACTCACGATCTTTTTCTAACCTTATTCTCTTGGCTTGATCTTTCATAATCCTGCATGTAGTAATCATCTGGAATGCTTTTTTAAAACATAAATTTCTGGATCTTGTCCCCAGAGAACTTGCTTTTTTTACTGAGAGATTTTTGTTATAGTGCACATGAGCTCACCAGAGAAGACAGAAAGCGAGCAGTTACCCACTTGGGGGGGTGGCCATGCCGCAGTCCCTTCTCCTTCAGTCTCCTCTCGGGATTTTGGGCACACACACACATGTGCCCGGCATGTTTTAAGATGCCGGGTCTGGGACTCAAACTGTAGTCAATTATGTAGGAATCCAATGACATAACCATTATACCATCTGCTGATCCTGAGAGTCTGCATTTTTAACCAATACCAAGAAGGATTCTGATGCAGGTCATCTTTGGAACCCCACTTTGAACCCCATTGAACTAACTTGCCCTTTGAGACTGTGTTTCGAATCTGTGTACCACACTTCACTCTTGCCAGGATCACCTAGTAAGTGCTCAATAAAAGTTAATTGAATTATGGGACCTGAAGATGGTTACATCGTTGGACTCCCACGTAGTAGATTGCGGTTCGATTCCCGTAGTTGGTGACTTAAAACTCATGCTGTGGGACCAGCAGTTAGCATAATGGCTATGTCGCTGGACTCCCACGTAGTCAACCATGGTTTGAGTCCCGGACCTGGTGGCTTAAACTCACGCCGGGCGCATGTGTGTGTGTGCCCAAGATCCCGAGAGGAGAATGGAGGAGAAGGGATTGCGGCATGGCCATCCCCTTTGGGGGGTGATTTCTCGCTTTCTATCTCTCTGTCTCTCTCTGTCTGTCTGGCGAGTGCACGCGCCCTATAGCAAAACCTCTCCAAAAAGGAAAGAAAAAGAAAAAAAAAACCTCATGCTGGACATGTGTACATGCATGCCCAAGATCCCAAGAGAATGGAGAAGAAGGGATTGCAGGTGTGGCCATTTCCCCTGGGGTGGTGATTTCTTGCTTTCTGTCTCTCTCTGTCTCTCCTGCAAGTGCATGCACCTTATAGCAAAAAATCTCTCTCTTTTTTTTTTTTTTTTGAGAGGTTTTTCGCTATAGGGCGCGTGCGCTCGCCAGACAGAGAGAGACATAGAGACAGAAAGCGAGAAATCACCCCCCAGGGGGGATGGTCACGCCGCAATCCCTTCTCCTCCATTCTCCTCTCGGGATCTTGGGCACGCACGCACACGCGCCCGGCGTGAGTTGTAAGCCACCGGGTCCGAGACGCGAACCGCGGTCGACTACGTGGGAGTCCAGCGACATAGCCATTACGCTAACTGCTGGTTCCCAAAAAATCTCTCTCAAAAACAAAACAAAGGACCAGCAGTTGGTGTAATGGCTATGTCGCTGGACTCCCATGTAATCAACTGCGATTCGAGTCCTGGACCCAGTGGCTTAAACTCACGCCGGGCGCATGTGCGTGTGTGCCCAAGATCCCGAGAGGAGAATGGAGGAGAAGGGATTGCGGCATGGCCATCCCCCTGCGGGATGATTTCTCGCTTTCTGTCTCTCTGTCTCTCTCTGTCTGTCTGGCGAGCGCACGTGCCCTATAGCAAAAACCTCTCTTAAAACAAACAAAACAAAACAAAAACAACAATAAAACTCAAAGTTAGTTGAATGATCTATTTAATGGTGAGTATTTTTAAATTTTAAGATCATATTCCTGTAGACATATTGTTAGCCATCATTTGGATTATTATTATTATTATTTTTTTTTACAGTCCTTAAGGTTTTCCCTTTAATAGAACATGTAAGAAGAACTGGCACATGGTAATGACTGAGTAAATCTTTATGCTATTTTTAAAGGCAATTGGGAAAACTGCCTCCCTTATAAACATAATTTAGTCTTCTAAGGTGAAAGATGTTCCATTACCTTTACTAATAATAGGTGTGAAATAGTATAGGAAATGACTTGCAAAACTACTCTGTGAGCAGTATTCCTTTTTTTTTTTTTAAGTAATTAAAAAAATATGAACAGAATAAATGCCCACTGTAAAATCTTGGAAAATCCAGAAATACAAAATAAGTAATTGTATGTAATCTCACTATCGTCACATACTCTTGATGTATGTCCGTCTAGTCTTTCTTCTATTTATGTTTTCTTCATTGAAATGGCTTATTTTGTGCATGCAATTTTGTAGCAAGACTGTTTTCTCTAAGTAGTATCCTGTGAAGATTTTCCCGTGCCAGTACAAATTTTTCTATGATATGTTTTGAATGGCTTCAGAGTATTATATTGATGAATTAGTCTCCTAGGATAAGTACTTCTAATTTTTTGACAGTTTCCATTCACACCGAAGAGAACCAAAAGGCTCCGTGTGTTCCTTTAAAAGCTGGTTGTTAACAGATTTGACTATAATGGGAAAACATTCCATTTTTTTGCAGTAATAATATTGGTAAAAAAAATTCAGAGATTATGATATGTTAAGAAGACTGTTTAGAGCATCTAAGACTTAAAAAAAAGGAAATAAAACAGGAATTTCAAAGTACTCAGGAGTAAATTCTTATATATAATTAAATATGTGGGACCTCAGTGTACTAGCCACAGCAATTAACCAAAAGGAAATTCTTCAGACTACAGAGTCTAACTGCAGAGGTGAATAGAACAAGATTATTAATCAATGGGCCAGATGAATCAAGCTATATATTAGCTCCTACTTGAGAGTACAAAGGATTTCTTCGTTCTCCAGGTTTTGAAAGCCACATGGCAGGATGAATTGTATGATAATTTACAATTAGTTTACCTTTCTTTTCATGTTAGCCAAGGAGACTATGCCTGACTAATAAGAACCACTCAGGATTTGTGATTCGTCAAGCTGCATATCTGTATTTAATGGCAGGACAGCCTGATTGCTCAAGGAGCTATTGACTTTAGAAATGGAATGACTGATTTATGTCCCGGCCTGCGGGACAATTGAGCAGGGTGCCTGAGTGAGAGAGCGGTCTGGAACCGGTGCAGCGTCACAGCACGGGAGCAACACAGTGTCACAGCTCAAGATGGTATGCAGTCGCTCATTTATTGAGGGCCAGAGAACGTTCTTATATACACAGGTTAGGAAGCTGATTGGTCGTACAATGAGGGATGCAATTCTACAACCACCGATTTGTTGCCGCATTAAAGGGTAAAGCCAGGAGGCAAGGTAAAAAGGGGGCGGGAATTGTCGCGGACCTGACTGAGGACCTGCCTGAATGAGGAAGTCTCAGGGTGAATTGTCTACTCCAGGAACAAGGATACTTGAAGGTCCTTGTATGAAGGTCATGTCAGCCATTTTGGTGCATGTGGCTTCCTACAGATTTAGACTAAAGGGAAGAGAAATGTAGTAGAAGCAGTTATTCAAGGGAAAATACATTTATAGAAGCAAGAGAAATAATGTAGGAAATACTCTGTGAGTCTTAAGACTACGATCTTGAGGGGCCGATGGTGGCATGGTGGTTAAGTGTTGGACTCCCACATGGCTGACTGCAGTTTGGGTCCTGGACCTGGCTGCTTACTTTCTCACTTTCCCTCTTTCTCTCTCTGGTCAAATTAAAAAATAATAATAGTAAATAATTCCTTTAAAAAAAAGTAAAAAAAGAAAAAAAAGACTGACATCTAGAAATGTTTGAAGTGGGTCTTTTAGTTAATACATTTAAGCCCCCTGGTTTGCAAATGCCCTAATTAAATGCTTTTTTCTTTTTCTTTCTTGAGTTGACAGTTAAAGTGTGTCTGGGAAACTAGCGAGGGGTCTCGAGACCCTGTTCTTCAGCAGATATCCACCTCTCCCAAGGGAGGTGGCATCTCTTTGGGTGTAAGAGTCTGTGTCAAGAATGGGACCTTAGTCTCAGAGAAGTTAGAATAATCTGTGGGCCATGCAGAAGTTGCCTGTCAGTTACTGCCTACAGGGGCCATGGAAGCCCAGTTTGTCATTTAGAGCTGTGGCCTCCATTCGGGTGTGTTTCTGGAGCCAGACAAAATGAGTAGAGTGCTACTTAACTGGTCAGATTGAGGAGTGAATGTCTCATCTAAGTTCATGAAAACTCTTAAGTGATGGGAACATTTAAAGTGCCTATTGGGACTGGCCCCCATAGACAAGTAGTTAAGGGAGCCAGATCCCACATAGCCAGTTCGCAACCAGACTTCTATCACAAGTGGTTTGAGTCTCAGACCTTGTGACTTGAAAATCACGCAGGGTGTGTATGCATGCATGCCTAAAATCCCCAGAAGAGAATGGAGGAGAAGGGATTACAGTGTGGCTATTGCCCCTGGCGAGTGATTTCTCACCTTCCTTCTCTCTGTCTCGCTCTGCTGAGCATATGCACCCTATGGCAAAAAGCAAAACAAAACAAAACAAAACAAAAGAAAAACACCTGGTACACGCATACCCACAATCCTGATGGGATTAAGAAATGGAAGAGACAAGATTGTGGCATGATTACACCCATTGGGATTTTTTTTCCTCTCTCTATCTGGCCAGCACATGCCCTGTGGTATTTTTTAAAAAAAGTGCCTTTTTTTGTTAAAGAATTATTTTTATTTAATTTGATTAATTGTCATTATTTTATTTTGTGTTTTTGAAGTTGAACCAGAGAGAGACAGAGACAGAGACAGAGAGAGAGAAAGAGAGAGAAGGAAAGTGAGAAAGCAAGCCACCAGGCCTAGGATTTGAACCCCAGTCAACCATTTGGGAGTTCAGCCACCTTAACCACCATGCCACCTACTGGTCCCGAAGAATGTCTATTTAACAAGTCTGTAAGATTCACTTGTAATCTGTGCTGTTCTGTACCTTAGACCTAGATACTTAAAATAATTTTGTTCTTATGTTGAACATTTTTAATATTCTTATTGTACTTGCCTATTGGTTATTTTAAAAGATTTTCCAAGGTAATTTGTACACTGTGGTGAAATTGAATAAATCTAAATGGAGGCCAAATTAATTATTTAAAAATAAAAATGGGTGAAATAGTTGGAACTGTTCATTATATATGATTTCCACTTGAAAATGGCTTTAGTTGGGACTAGCAGTTGGCATAATGATTATGTTGCTGGCCTCCCTGTAGTCGACCGCGGTTAGAGTCACGAGTCCCGACCCGGTGGCTTAAACTCATGCCGGGCACATGTGTGTGCGTGCCCAAGATCCCAAGAGGAGAATGGAGAAGAAGGGCTTGTGGCGTCGCCATCCCCCCTGGGGGGGTGTGATTTCTCGCTTTCTGTCTTTCTGGTGAGCACACGCTCCCTATAGCAAGCAAAAAAAAAAAAGCCTTCAGTTGGGCAGCAGCTAAGATGTTGTTAGTCAGGGCCAGTATGTGGCCTGGTGGTTAAGGCACTGGATTCCCACATGGCTGACCATGGTTAGAGTCCTGGACTTGGCAGCTTGCTTTCTCATTTTCTCTTTCTGTCTCTTTCTGGTGAGCATGCATGCCCTGTAGCAAATTTAAAAATAATAATAATAATGATAAATACAATTAAATAAATAATTCTTAAAAAAAAAAAAAAAAAAAAGAGAGAGATGTTGTCAGGCTGCAATCACAGAGTTGAGTTTATTCAGAATGTGCTCTATCTGAAAACAAATGCAGTTTTAGCCAGAGCACTGGGACGGCTCCTGTGAATGCCTTTCACTCGAGTCAGCTCGATCTTTAAAGTAGCTAGTTGTCCTTTGGTGTTCATTCTTCACTGCCATAGCACAGTGCAGCTGGCGCTTAAAACAGAAGGGTCATGTTAATTAATTCCAGTGAAACAAAAACTGCCTTAAATAATTAATGGAATAACAGTCTCATTAAAAGACTTTAGAGCTTTTTCTACTTTTTTTTTTCCCCCAAGAGATTAGAGAAGGAGAATGGCATGGATTGTTCACTTGAGACCATTTCAAGCTATTGATCCATCGTACAGTCTTCACGTGTGTGGCGGTTCTGATTCCGACATGAATCATCCAGGCCGAGTGGTGATTTTCTCTTACTTCTTCAGGCCGCTCCCTGTTTGCCTTTGGTGACAGTTTTCAAGAGCGCAGCGCATGAACTTAGGGTTGCCAGAATTTAAAAATTGTATCTATTACTGTATTTACAGTTGTCATATTTTAATGTAAGTACAGTTGACCTAGCAAGCAAACATTTGCATGTATAGTGAGAGTAGCGAATACCAAGTAGAGTTGCCTGTTAGATTATTGGAAGGAGGAAAATGCTGTTAGGTTCCCGTCACTCTTTTCTTCAGCCAATCATGCTGTTAGCTGGTCTTGTTATTATAGTTTTTTGTTTTGTTTTGTTTTGTTTTGTTTTCCCTCTTCCAAGTAGTTAAAGGAAGATACAGTTTGGTCAAAGATTGCCAAAGTTAGGGAAAACCAGTGACTAGACAAGTAGGAAAATTCTTTCCTGTATGTGATCATCTTGATTTTCTAACCCAACATAAAGACACTGCTTTAAAAAAATTATTTATATAATTTTATTTCCTCTTCTTGTTATTATTTTTCAGTTTGACCAGAGAGAGGCAAAGCAAGAGAGAGAGGGAAAGTAAGAAAGCAAGTTGCCATGTCTGAGACTTGAACTGCAGTCAGAGACTTGAATGTGGGAGTCCAGTGCCCCAACCACCATGCCACCTGCCAGCCCAGAAGGCACTGCTTTAAACAAGTTATAAAGGAGTTTAATGTTCTTCTAATTTTTAAGAAAAATTATTTAATTTTATTTATTATTATTATTAGTTTTACAATTTTGACCAGAGAGAGAGAAAGGGAAAGTGAGAAAGCAAGCTGCCAAGTCCAGGACTTGAACCATGTGGGAGATCAGTGCCTTAACCACCATGCCACCTGCTGGCCTCTGTACTTATAATTTTAATAATAGATGAGAATAGGAATTTTTTGGCTCATAAAAATGTATGGATTTTATTATATTTTTGAAAATATGCTCAGGATCTTATACGTGTTCAGGATCTAAAATTTCTGGAAGCATAATAAATATGTGAGGAAAAAGAAAGCTAAAAAATTAATCACAAATTAAAAAAATTAAATGCTGAGGAAGGGTGATTTGAAATTGGGGATTTGAGTATAATTATTCACATGTGCGTTATCAGCCATGTGTGAGGAAAACAGGGTTCATGTCCTGGGAGGGGAAACAGGCCAATAACTGTGGGAGCCAACGGCCAGTGTGCTCTAGCGGTAGCAGCTTCAGAGATGAGGCAGAGGAGTTAGGACACAGCACTAGTATAGATGTGCATTTACGTCTCTGCTTTTGTTGTTTGTACATTGTCTTTGTGTTGTGTGTGTGTGTGTGTGTTTTAATTACCAGGGGGTGTATGCCCTAGCCAGAGACAGCAAGGGAGAAAGTATCCGTCTTTGGGGTGTGGTTTTGCCACAGTCCTGTCCCCTCCATTTCTCTATCCTGTCAGGACTTGTGCCTGGTGTGTTTTTCAGGCTGCCAGGGCTGGGATTCAGACTGTGGTGGACCACGTGGGATCCTCTAGGTCCTTTAGCCACTAGGCTATGGGCCAGCCCTGTCTTTAAAAATAAAAATGTTTTTCTTTCCTTATTTTTGATAGTTGTGTGCATGTACATGAAAGAGAGAGACAGACAGGCAGAGAGACAGAGATGAGCACCCTCACAGAAGGGAATGCTTTCAGCCCCTTCCTCCCGTCCTCTAGCGTGTTGGGTATCGGGCAACTCATACACGTGCTGGGCATGTTTCAAGCTGACTGGAGTGGGGATTTGAACTGTGGTTGCCATGTGGGATCTGGCTTCTTGAGCGACACCTATGCACCAAGGAGCCAGCCCATCCATGTAATGTCTTTTTATGGTTTGTCAGGTTAGTTGTAGATTTTATCTAAACTTTTCTTAAACTAATTTCAAAATCTATTTGTATTACTCGACTCTAGTTTTTTTTTTTTTTTTTAAGAATTATTTTATTTAGCTTTATTAATTATTATTATTTTGATTTGACAGAGAGAGACAGAGAAACAGAGAGGGAAAGCGAAAAAGCAAGCCCCTGGATCTGAGACTCAAACCGCAGTCAGCCAACTGAGAGTTGAGCACCGTCAACCACCATGCCACCCGATGGCCCTCTTAACTCTAGGTTTTTGAAAGATGTGATCGAGACAGCTTTGCCACTTTAGAATGTGTATGAACCACATATAGTATGAAAAGTAAAAAAATACTATAATTTATAAATAGGAGTTAAACTTGATGAATCTGAATCATTAGGAAAAATCAAGGAGAACAGATAAAATAACACACCGTAATGTAATAGGGTTAAGAGCATGATCACTAGTGTTCGTTGAGCTTTCCCCTGTGTAACCATAAGCAAGTTAGTGAATGTACTTCACAGGGTGGCTGAAAGAGCAGAGAGTTCTAGATGGAAAGCTCAGTGCTGAGCATATCATAATGGAGTCCATTAATGTTAACTCCCAGGTCGTATTTTTGGCTTGTCTGTCTTAAATTATTTGTAAAAATCTTTTTCCTTAGGAAATACCATAGCCTTAGGTAGAGTTCTACTCTATGGAAGGTTTCAGAACATGAGTTATGCACAGAAATATCATTTTCCCTTCGTTCTAGATAGGGTTTGACTAGAGATAGTCTTTCAGTTACAATCCACCTGCAGCTTAGCATTGTCAGCCCATCTGATATAGTGGGGCTTTCATTCCAGTCTCCTTCCCCCGTCCCCTCTTTTAGTTTCTTATAGGAACATGCACTTGCCCTGGGGAGAGAGAGAGAAAGAGAATGTGAGAAATCACCTTCCGGGGGGGGATGGCCATGCTGCAATCCCTTCTTCTCCATTTTTTTCCTAGGGTTTTGGGCATGCAGGCACACATGCTAGTGTGTTTTTCCAGTCATTGGGTCCAGGGCTCAAACAGCTCAGTCTGGCATGTGGGATCCGGCCACCCTAACCTATGCCACATGCTGGTTTCCAGTCCTTTTTAAATCTGTTTCCTTCGTCGGTCTTCTCACTCTTCTTTTCTGTCAGAAAGGAGAATTGTATTCTCAACGAGGGCTCTTAAAGGTCTACACTGGGGCCAGATGCAGTGGTACAACATGATGCTAACCCCCGGGGGAAAACACTGAGTTTGCATCCAGAGACCTCCCTGCATATGCCAGGTACACATGTGCCAATGATCTGGACTAGCTGAGATGGGAGTGGATCATGCTTTGAGAACCAGTTGGGGCTCTTTCTTTCTCTCCCTGTCTTTCTCTGTCTCTCTTACTCATGAAAGATATAAATAAATAAACTTGGAGGGAAAAAAAGGTCCTGCACTCAGTTGTAATTAATTAGCACAACTAGCACTTTATGTGTAAAGTGCATGTTTATGGATGTTTTCTCATGCAAAAATGCATCATGACTTTTCTGAAGACCCAGTATATTAGTATCATAAGCTGTTGATTGAATGCCGAAAGCTAGTCCCAACCCTTTTTATCTTGCCACCATAAAGGTTTAAAAGACAAATACTCCTTTTCCTAACTTCCTTTGGAGTTACGGGAGCTACAGATTTCAGTTCTGGTTAATGTACTAACATCAAAAGTCTTCTAGAAGGCCTCTACAGGGAAAAAAATTATCCCTCTGATAAAAGGAATAGAAGCAAGAAAACAGTATGGAGGCACATGGTCTTTTTTTTAATTTTTATTTTTTTACGTCTTTAAGTGTGAAATATGAAGGGTCTTCAAAAAGTTAATGGACTGGGATCAGCAGGTGGTGTGGTGGTTCAGGCACTGGACTCCCACATAGCTGACCACGTGAGTCCGGACCTGGCGACTTGCTTTCTCTCTCTCTCTCTCTCTCTTTGGTGAGTGCATGGTGCCCTATAGAAAATTAAAATAATAATAATACAATTAAATAAACAACTTTTTTTTTAAAAAAAGTTAATGGACAACGTGTATCAAATAAAAGCTATTCATGGATTCTAATTTTTTTTTGCTCCAAAATAAACTCATCTTTTTTTTTTTTTTTTGGAGAGGTTTTCGCTATAGTGTGCGTGCGCTCGCCAGACAGACAGAGACATAGAGACAGAAAGCGAGAAATCACCCCCCAGGGGGGATGGTCACGTCGCAATCCCTTCTCCTCCATTCTCCTCTGGGGATCTTGGGCACGCATGCACACGCGCCCGGCGTGAGTTTTAAGCCACCGGGTCCGGGACGCGAACCGCGGTCGACTACGTGGGAGTCCAGCAACATAGCCATTACGCTAACTGCTGGTTCCCAGTAAACTCATCTTTTGATTCTGTTTTTTTCCACAAACTTTTTGAAAGCCTCTGGTATGATAAATAGAGTTGTATAGCCAAGTTGCAATCCTGAGGCAACAGGTCTGAGAATGAGAAACTAACAAACTAAGGGGTAGAGCAGAAAAATAGACTCTGGTTTATTTGTTTGTTTACTTATTTGTTTATATATTTTTAGTTTTTACTAAAGGATGTGTGTACTTGCCAAAGAGAGTCAGAGAGAGATAGGGAAAGTGAGAAATCTCCCACTGGGGGTTGGCCATGCTACAATACCTTTTCCTCTTGGGATAGGGTATCTCCTCTTGGGATATGGGACACACACATGCGTGCACGCGCGCCGACACACACATACACACACACGGTATGTTTTTCAAGGCACCAAGTCCAGGACTCAAACCCATCTGGGATCCAGTGCCTTAACCTGCACACCACCTGCTGGCCTGCATCTGGCTCTTAAATGACATGATTGAGATGCCAGAATAACCCTGAGATAACCTTGTCTGGAGTTCTTCCTGGGAATACAGTTAAATAAGTAGTTTAAGCTACTTACTCAGAATTTTCTGTTTCTTGTAGTGGAAATCTTTTCTAATTTAAACAAGGTGTGGCAGCTTTAGTGTATATACAATTAATATGTGATTCGAGAATTTGTTTAGTTTATATAGTTTATTATTTACACACAGAACAAATACAGGTAGCATGGTAATATGACAGAATTCGGGACGTGAAAGATGAATGCTATTCAGGCTTTGGATATTGAAAAAACATCAAATAAGGCTTAGTCATAATTTCTTCATTCTCTGGCTTACTTCCTGAGTCCTTTCCCACTGGACTTACAGATTTTTTTTTAAGAATTATTAAATTTTAAAGAGTTTTTAAATGATTTATTATTATTTGACTTTACTTATTTATTTAAATTTGACCAGAGAGGGACAGAGCGAAAGAGAGAGAGAGAAAGTGAAAATGCAAGCTGCCAGGTCCAGGACCCAGACCACAGTTGGCCATATGGGAGTCCAGTGCCCTTAACCACCATACCACCTTCTTTTTTTTTTTTTTTTTAAATAAAGAAGTATTTATTTAATTCCATTTGTTTTTATTTTATTTTTTTTTTCATTTGATCAGAGAGAGGTAGAGAGAGAGAGAAAGGGAAAGTGAAAAGGCAAGCCGCCGGATCCGGGAGTCCAACCACGGTTGGCCCTGTGAGAATCCAGTACCCTCAACCACCACACCACCTGCCCGCCCCCTTACAGCTTTTTTTTAAAGTCTTATTTTCCTCAGGCTTAGAAACCTAAACACAACAGAGGCTAAGACTGAAGTTTCAGTAATATGGGAAAAGTTAGGCATGAGTAAGAGTGAGTGGGTGGCACTCACTCTTCAGACGTCAATTATAGGATGAGTGTGTAGAGGCCATACCAGGCTTCCAGCAGAGCTGCTCCTCGGCTAGCTTGACTTATGGTAGCTGCATGTTCTTGAATTCAGGTGAGAGGGGAAGAAGAGAATATGATATAGAAAAACAAGGAGACGCAGCAGCAGCCATTGAAGGCCTAAAAAAATTTCTTTCAAGCATTAAAAACTCCGTCAACTTTGGTGTTCACCTCCATCTGGTCTCCTAATTCTTGTGAAGTTTTTGGTAAAGCCACAACAATGACATGCTAGCCCAATTCTGTTAAATTTTAGATTACCTAGTGATGGTAAGCTGCGTGGTCAGTTTGGCTTAGGCTAGTAGTGCACCAGTTAAGTGCTATGTGGACGGAACCCATTTCCACGTGACCCATGGTTTGAGTCTGGCCTGAGTGGGTTGAAAAACATGCTGGATGTGTGTGTGCCCACGGTCTCAACAAGATTGAAAAACGGAGAACGGATTGTAGCATGACTATGGCCTATGGGGGAGTGGTCTACCTCTTTTATACATGTGCGTGTGCACACACCAGTGCACATGCCCTCTGGCAATTGAAAAATAAAAGATATTTGGTAAATTTGTTCAATTGGTGTGAAAACGTAAAGTACAGATAGGCAACAGAAGGGAAGAGAGGTGAGAAGATAGAAAGGACCCTTGTGGAAAAAAGTAGTTAGAAATTTTTAAAAAATTAACCCTATCAGGAGATGAACACAACAGATGAACAACCTTTTCCACTTAGAAATTATCCTTACTTAAATTTTATCATTTGGGGAGACTCGTGAGACAAGGTCTCTTTTACATCTTTTGAAGTTAATTATAAAGGAAAACACTAACTCTTTGTGTTACTAAAGACATAGACTAAATCCTGTTTACCAGTGACACAATGAGAGAATTATGCTATCAGTGGAGGCTGACACATGCAGACCCCTCACATGTTCATCTGCCTTTCACACCCTGTAGCTAGGGTGAGCCGCTCTGACCGCTCATAAGTCTTGGGAATGGCTGGCCTTACTGATGGGACACTTCTGTAGATACAGCATAGTCAGAGGGCATGTTATTTCTGGGTCAGAGTCAAAAAGAGAATGTGTGAATGTGCCCTGGGTAGATGTGGGAAGGCTGCCATTCCAACACTATTAAAGATTTAGACCTTACGTACAAGTGTTACAGAATCATCCTGAGCTCCATCTTCCGTTTCCTCTCTTCTCCCTGTGGTTCAGCGTTAGACCCTGAAGTGCTTTGGATCTTATTAAAATTCATTACAGAGAATACATTTTATCTTATAGTTTGTGAATTTTTAAATATTTCATTTTAGTTTACTTATATATTTTTTTCTTTTATTATGCCAGAGCGCACATGCACACACACGCGAGGGAGACAGACAGAGAGAAAGCACCCCTCCACTGAGGCCTGGTCACGAGGCAGTATCCTAATTCTAGTTCTCCTTCCTGCCAAGGTCTGGGCACAGGTGTGAGTACCTAGCCTATACGCCACTCTGGGCTGAGAGATAGGGCCTCCTCTGCACAGCGCCCAGTTTCTCGGTTGTGGGGCTGGCCCTAGTTTACATATATAAATTGTCTTGTCTCTATTTTAAAAGATAATTAGCTGCATTTCATAATGATATGGATAGATGTCCAGAATATATTGTTAAGTAGAAAAAAGTGAAATGCAGCCTGTATATATGCTGTGTGTGTATACCCATGTTATGGAAGAGTTTATACTAGACAGTTTAGATTGTTAAAAATATTTTTCCCAGGAATAAGATTAGGGGAGATGTTCGCTTTCTTATTTATCCATTTCTATTATATAATATTTGAATTTAAAAATTATTTATTTATTTATTTATTTTTTGGAGAGGTTTTTGCTATAGGGCATGTGTGCTTGCCAGAAAGAGAGAGACAGAAAGCAAGAAATCACCCCCCAGGGGGGATGGCCACACCGCAATCCCCTCTCCTCCATTCTCTTCTTGGGATCTTGGGCACGCACGCACATGTGTCCAGAAATTATTTAATTTTATTTATTATTATTATTTTTTAATTTGACCAGAGAGAGCCAGCGAGAGAGACGGAAAGTGAGAAAAAAAGCCTCTGGGTCCAGGACTTGAACTGCAGTTGGCCATGTGGTAGTCTAGTACCCCAACCACCACGCTGCTTCCTGGCCCCAATATTTGAATTTTTATATCATCATACCTTTCTGTTGTAACTAGAAAAAAATTATTTTTCTAAATTTGTATAAACAAAGACGTTTCAGAGACATTTTTCTTCTTTTAAAAATAGTTTTTGCTTTTATTCATAATTGAGTGCTTGTTCATGCACAAAATGGGGAGGGGAGGAGGGAGGAGAAGAGAGAGAGAGAACCACGTAATGAGGCCTGCTCACATCACAGTCCTTCCTCCAGTTCCGTGTCCTGTTAGGATCCTGAGCATGTACATATATGCCCCATGTGTTGCTGCTGGGGTCGGGATTCAAAGCCTAGTTGGTCATGTGGGATCCCAATTCCTCCACACGGAACTTATCTGTTGTACCATAAGGCCAACTTGAGACAATTTCCTTTTATGAAGACACATTTCCTGAGTTAAGAAAAAGTTCCCTGACATGGTGTGTAGCATATATATAATATATTAAAATATTTTATAATGTAGTTAAGATATTGTTTAATGTGTTCAGAGCCCACCTGCTTTGCTCCTGATCTTTTTTTTTTTAAGAGATTTTTGCTATAGGGCATGTGCACTCATTAGAGAGACAGGGGCAGAGACAGAAAGTGAGAAATCAACCCCTGGGGGGGACGGCCATGCCACAATCCCTTCTTCATTCTTCTCTCAGGATTTTGGGCACACACATGCATGCCGGCTTGTTTCCAGCTGCCAGGTTCTTGACTCAAACCATGGCTGACCATGTGGGAGTCCAGCACCTTAACAGCTACGCCACATGGTAGCCTCACTCCTGATCCTTGTTGAGGTTGGGATTAGCATCTTGAATTTGGCATGAACTAAAAACATTTTTCGAAAGAGGAAAGAGAAAAGGGAAGGCTTCCTAATGTGTGATTTGGAGGGCATATTGAAAGGGACTTCAAATTAAAGAAAACCTAAAAAAACTCTTAAAACTGATCGCCAACAAAAAACAAACAACCCTATTGAAAAATGTGCAAAGGACTTGAATAGATGTTTCTCTCAAGAAGATATGTACAGATGGCCAATAAGCACATGAAAATATGCTCAACGTTGTTACTCACTAGGGAAATACAAAACAAAACCTCAATGAGCTACCTTCTCATGTTCATTAGGATGCTTATGTCAAAAAAAAAAGGAAAACTAATGAGCATTGGAGAGGATGTGGAGAAATTGGAACCCTTGCACACTGTTGATGAGAACATAAAAGTGGTGCTGCTATGGAAAACAATCCCACTTTTGGCTATATACCCTAAAGAGTTAGGGGCCAGCAGGTGGCATGGACTCCCACATGGCTGACCACAGTTCAAGTCCCAGACCTAGTGACTTGCTTTTTCACTCTCTCACTCACTCTTGCTTTGGTGAGCACACATGCCCTATAGCAAATTAATAATAATAATAATAATAATAATAATAATAAATAATGTAAAAAAAGAATGAAATACAGGATCTCAAAAAGCTATTCGCATACACATGTTCGTAGCATTACTCACAGTAGCCAAGGGTGAAAGCAACTTGTGCCAGTCTGTGAGTTAATGGATAAACAAAATGTAGTATACTCAATGGAGTATGATTCAGCTTTAAGAAGGAAGGAAATTCTGATATATGCTACAACAATGGATGAACCTTGAGGACATTATACTAAGTGAAATAAGCCAGTCACAAAAAAAGACAAATAATGTGTGATTCCAATTAGATAAGGTACCTGGAGTAGTCAAATTCATAAACAGAAAGTTGAACTATGGTTGCTAGGGGCTAACAGGAGTTGGAGAATGGGGAATTGTTTAATGGTACAGAGTTTCGGTTTTATGAGATTGAAAGTTCTGTGGACGGATAGTGGTGAAGAGTGTAGAGCTGTGTGAGTGTACTCAATACCACCACTGAACTATATACTTAAACATGGTTAAGATGATAAATCTGTTCTGAGTATTTCACTAAAATTAATCATCAAAAACTCATGAATGGCTCAGTCTTTCTGCCTAAAACTTTTCAGCAACAACAAAGTGCTCTAAATGACAATAATAGGCAGTCTGATGGAACAGGAAAATATCTTCAATTCTTTGGTTAAGAGCACAATATCAACATATAAAAAAAGTATCAAAATATATAACAAAGACTAAGACCCTAATAAAAAAGCAGATCACACTCATAGGCAAGTCACCAAGGGAGAAACTTAGGCTGTAAACCTTGAGAAGGTGTTCAACTCCATTAGTAACCTAAGAAATTCAAATTAAAATATTATTTTTTAACCAATCAAGTTAATAGATTTGTTTTTAAAATTATGCTTGTTATTTAGGGAGGTGAACATTATAAACTGCTAGTGGAAATAAAATCGGTTTAGTCTTTCTCTGGAACAGTGAAGTTATGTATATAAATCAAAAGGTTTGAAATTTTTCATACCCTCCTTAGCCAACAGTTATATTTCTAAGGATTTATTTATAAAAAATGATTTATTTAATTGTGTTTACTTATTTATTTGTAATTTGACCACAGAGAGATGGGGGTGGGGTGAGTGAGAAAGCAAGCCACCAAGTTCCGGACTCAAACCACAGTCAGCTATGTGGGAGGGAGTCCAGCACCTTAACCACCATGCCACCAGCCAGCCTCTCTAATTTTTTTTTTTTTTAAGAGATTTTTGCTATAGGGTATGTTTGCTCACCAGAGAGAGACAGACAGAAAGCAAGAAATCACCCCCCCCCCCAGGGTGATGCCCGCACTGCAGCCCCTTCTCCTTCATTCTCCTGTCAGGATGGGCACACACACTCAGTGTGATTTTCAGCCATAGGGTCTGAGACTCAAACCATGGTTGTCCACGTGGAAGTCCAGCCATGTAACCACTATGCCATCTGCAGTTTTGTCTTCTTGTACCAGTGAGATTGCCACAGGTTCTAGGTTAACCCTTTCTGTTCATCCCTCTGCATCCCACAAATTAAATTGGCAAATTACCTGAGGAGAAAATGTAGCAGCTCATAAGGGGCTCCCCTCAGTGTATTTCCCTTCTCTACGGGATTTTCACCCTCAGGTTGTGACTCTGTGGTTGCTTTCGCATCCATTGGAGTGTTTTGTATTTTACCCAGTGAGTTAGTCTGATTCAAATTATTCCCTCACTTCTAGAACAAGAGATACTTTGTTGTGCTGTTTTGTAAGCGTCTGCTTAAGTACCCATTTTATTTAGATGCGGTAATTATTCAAAGGTTTAATATAAACTTGTTTTTGAGTTATTTTAAGGAAACTTTCTGATAAAGGGAGTTATAAAAATTTTGTTTCAGATGTGTGTGTATGTAAACTCTTACATGGTTTTCCATTTTTAAAAATGGCCTACTTTGTCCTAATATTTTTGTAGCTTTCACAGTTTTTATTAGTTGTATGGTGTACAAACTTAAAACCTAATTTTGGCAAGTATTCTATTTATCATTTGTTTAAGGAAAAAAGTTGTTTATATATTTTTTTAGAGTTTTTTTTTTTTTTTTCTCTAGAGTGCATGTACTCACTGGAGAGACACAGAGAGACAGAGAGATAGAAAGAAAACACCCCCCGGGGGGATGGCCATGGTGCAATCCCTTCTCTTCTATTCTCCTCTCAGGATTTAGGGCATGTATGTATATGCACGCTGTGTGAGTTTTAAGCCTCCAGGTCCAGGACATGAACTGCAGTCAACTATGTGGGAGTCCAGTGACAGAACCATTATGCCATCTGCTGGTCCCTAGAGAGATTTTTCCTATAGAGTGCATATGCTCAATGGAGAGACAAGAGACAGAGGACGAGGAATCCCCCCCCCCCCCCCCCCCCCCCCCCCGGGGGATGGCCATGCCACAATCCCTTCTCCTCCATTGTCCTCTCAGGATTTTGGGCATGCGTACATATCCACCTGGAGTGAGTGTCAAGCCTGTGGGTCTGGGACTTGAACCATGGTCAGCCATGTGGGAGTTTAACAATGTAACCACTACACCACTTGCTGGTCCCTGGTTTTGTATTTTTTTAAACATTTATTTTTATTTATTTTTAAAATTTGCTTTAGGACATGTACACTCACCAGAGAGAGAGAGAGAGAGAGAGAGAAAGTGAGGAATCAATCCATCAGGTTTGGGACTCAAACCATGGTTGGCCTCATGGGAGTCTAGCATCCCAACCACCATGCCACCTGCTGACCCTTGTTTTTGTATTTTTTTAATAATAATGTTTCTTGGAGACAAATTTGAGTGTATGTATTTTTAAAATAACCAAATCTTAGCTATATGGATAATTTTCCATAACTAAATTTTCTATATATTAGTAGTTACTCTTTTTTTTTTTTTCTTTTTTTGGAGAGGTTTTTGCTATAGGGCGCGTGCACTCACCAGAAAGACAGAGAGACAGAAAGTGAGAAATCACCCTCCAGGGAGGATGGTCACGCCGCAATCCCTTCTCCATTCTCCTCTCGGATCTTGGACATGCACACACATGTGCCCAGCGTGAGTTTAAGCCACCAAGTCCGGGACTCGAATCGGGGTCGACTACATGGAAGTCCAGTGACATGGCCATTACACTAACTGCTGGTCCCATTACTCATTTTTTTTCAATTAATTTTTCCATTGTAAGTATGTTGGGTCTAAACTTTTCTAAAATATTATTAACAATAGATTGTAACTTACCCTTTATTGGAAAATACGGAAGATCCTGGTAAATAATTTATTATTATTATTATTATTATTGTTATTATTATTTTATTTAACTTTATTTATGTATTTATTTATTTTTATTTTGACCAGAGAGGTACAGAGAGAGAGAGAGAGGGAAAGTGAAAAAGTAAGCTGCTAGGTCTGGGACTCGAACTGTAGTCAGCCATATAGGAGTCCAGTTCCCTTAACCACCACACCACCTGCTGGCCCTATCCTGGTAAAGAATTTTGAAAATGGGGCGATGGCGATATCAGCACAGCAGTAAGAAAGCTCTCTGCAAGGCCAGCCCACTGAGGAAGGCTGTGAGCTCGTGTCCTGAGACCACTCTGAACGTGCTGAGTGTGTTCATGTGCCTGTGATCCAGGATCCAGGCTTGCTGAGGCTGGGGGTGGACTGGAGCATGAAAAGCTGTTGGGATCAGAAAAAACATGAAAAGCTATTTGATGGTGATTCTGTAGATAGTAATGTCTTTGTCTTGACTGATATGCATGGTAATCATGCTGGAAAAAGAAGTGTTATGCACTGTAAAGATATATGTGATTAAATGTGATATAAAAAAACTTTAAAAAAATTTTAAAAAGACTGTCGGGGTGCCTCTTTCTCACTTATAGAAGAAAAGAAAGAAATGAACTTCAAAATTAAAAGAGAAATTACTTCCAAAGATCGCCAGTGATAAGCTTGAGATATGGACACTATTAGTAGGTACTGTGCTATACTGCCCAGATCCATTTAACAAGACTTTTCCAGATCTTTTCTTCTCATTGCAAGGTTATTAGGACTTGACTTTTCTTTTCTTTCCTTTCCTCTCCTTTCCTTTTTTTTTTTTTTTTTTTTTTTTTTATGGTTATTAGGAATTTTCTCACCTTAAAAATCCGTTTCACTCAGGGTCACACCCTCTTCTCTTCCAGGGTAGTCTACCTCCGATGACTGGTTGATGTACAGGTATCAAGGCCCAGCCCCCTTGTGCCGCTGTAAACAACTCTGAAGGGACATTCCAGTTTCACAGCTCCTCAAGGGGCTGACTGAGCAAGGAGTTACATCTTCTTCAAATTGTATACTGAATGCAGTTTAAGCTTTTCTGAATGGTGGGTCATCAATAATGTATTAGTCCAGTGAAGTCCTCCTAGTTTTTGCCCATAAACTAAATACTTCAGGTAAGAATATTTGGAGGCCTATAGCCTTCATTATTAGGTCAGAAACTCTTACTTTTTGCTCCATTATCGCAGCCTCTCTGGTTCCCTGTAGTTTTGCAGCTTCTCTTCTACAGTGGCTACTCCTTGGAGAGTCTCCCTAAATTGTAATGAACGTTCTTTAATCCCTTGCCATTTGGCATAGTTCAGTATCCTCTCTCATCTCAGCAGCAAGTAGCAGGACCAGGAGTGGCTACCTGACTATTTCCTGGGACTTGCCTAGAAAAGGAAGCTCACTCCCTGTGGTTGGACCTGTGAGGTTGAAGCTCAGGAGCTGTACAGTGGGATTCCACCAGCCTTGTGTTCTGGAAAGCAGAGCCTAGAGAGATGCATAGAGGGGCAGAGAGGTGGAACCACGAGGGACAGATCAGCTTTGTAAGCCCTGCTTCCAGTCCTTGGGCTTCATGAAGAGACTGATATCTTTTTTTTTTTCTTTCTTTTTTTTGGAGAGGTTTTTGCTATAGGGCGCGTGCGCTCGCCAGACAGACAGAGAGAGACAGAGAGATAGAAAGCAGGAAATCACCCCCCAGGGGGGATGGCCACGCCGCAATCCATTCTCCTTCATTCTCCTCTCGGGATCCTGGGCACGCACGCACACGCGCCCGGTGTGAGTTTAAGCCGCCGGGTCCGGGACTCGAACCGCGGTCGACTACGTGGGAGTCCAGCGACATAGCCATTACGCTAACTGCTGGTCCCAAGAGACTGATATCTTTACCATCCTGCTTGCCCACCCAAGTTAACTCAAGGCAGGTTATGCTACTAAGGAGAGCATTAGTTTTTTTGTTTGTTTATTTTTAAATCAAGGTGTACTTGGAAACTGTATAATAGATAAAATTGAAAACTAAGACTAGAGGTAGAGTTTATGAAAGAAAAAAAGGACAAGATGTTCTTCTTTTTAAACGCTAAATATCCCATTGTATATACATACCACATTTTCTTGATCCATTCATCCATTGTTGGTCATTTAGGTTTGCTTTTTTATTATATATAATATATATATGTTTATAATATATATTATAAAATATATATGTTTATAATTATAATATATGTAACCATATATTATATATACATATATGTATTTAATTTGCTAGAGAGTGTGTGTGCTCACCAAAGAGACAGAAATAGAGAGAGTGAAGGAAGGTGAGAAGCTCCTAACCCTCCGACCCCCGCAGGGCATGGCCACGTCATAATCCTTTCTCTTCCATTTCTTCTCTTGAGCGTTTGGCTGTGCACACATAAACGTACCTGCTGTGTTTTTTAAGCCACTGGGTCCAGGACTCAAACTGCACAGTTGGCTGTATGGGATCCAGCCACCTTAACCATCACCTACCAGCTGGCCCTGCTTTTTTTTTTTTTTTTTAAGAGAGTTTTTTTTTTTTTTTTTTTTTTTTTTTGAGAGGTTTTTGCTACAGGGCGTGTGCGCTCTCCAGGGAGACAGAGAGAGACAGACAGAAAGCGAGAAATCACCCCCCAGGGGGATGGCCACGCTGCAATCCCTTCTCCTCCATTCTCCTCTTGGGATCTTGGGCACACATGCACACGTGCCTACCATGAGTTTAAGCCACCAGGTCCATGACTTGAACCGTGGTCGACTACATGGGAGTTCAGCGACATAGCCGTTACACTAACTGCTGGTCCCAAGAGAGATATTTTTTTTTTTTTTTTTTGAGAGGTTTTTCGCTATAGGGCGCGTGCGCTCGCCAGACAGAGAGAGACAGAGAGACAGAAAGCGAGAAATCACCCCCCAGGGGGGATGGTCACGCCGCAATCCCTTCTCCTCCATTCTCCTCTCGGGATCTTGGGCACGCACGCACACGCCCGGCGTGAGTTGTAAGCCACCGGGTCCGAGACGCGAACCGCGGTCGACTATGTGGGAGTCCAGCGACATAGCCATTACGCTAACTGCTGGTTCCCCCAAGAGAGATATTTTTGTTATAGGTGTGTGTGCTCACCAGAAAGACAGAGAGAAACAAAGAGACAAAAAGTGAGAAATCACCCCCTGGGGGGTGCCCATGCCTCAATCCCTTCTTCATTCTCCTCTTGGGATCTTGGGCATGCATGCACATGCACCTGGCGTGAGTTTTAAGCCACCAGGTCCGGGACTTGAACTGTAGTCAACTACATGGGAGTCCAGTGATGTAATCATTATGCCACCTGCTGGGCCCAATATATTTTTGATACAAATATCTCAGGAATGACAGATCACTAATGTTGAAATGTTCAAGTAGCATAAGGAAAACTAATTTGCCAGTTGACCATTGTTGAGAACTATCTTATCGTCAACCTTTAATATCTTTTACAAAGTCTGTACAATAGTCGAGGTATTGAAATGCTCAGATAAATTCAGTGGGATCAATATTGTTGTCCGGATCTTGGCACCTAGATAACAGACAAGAAATTGCGTTTGGGCTAGTTCTATGGCCTGGTGATTGAGGCAAGATAGCCAGATCCCACATGGTCATCACCACATGGTTCGAGCCCCAAACCTGGTGGCTTGAGAAATGTGCCGAGGACATGTGTGTATGTGTCCAAAATCCCAAAAGGAGGGAGAGATGGTAGAGAAGGTATTGTGATATGATTGTTCCTCACAGAGGGTAGTTTCTCCTCTCCCTCGTTTTCTGTCTCTCTCTGGTGAGGCAATGTGCCCTTAGGGGGAAAAAAAAAGAAGAAACAATAGTCTGTATTCTACCTTTTATTTAATCATAGTATTATCCTGAAAGAAGTTATGTCCATTGGCAGGAAAGATCTATGGGTTTAATACAGAACTGAGGAGACTCTTGGTCCCTTGTACATCTGTTGGCTTTATTCAGGTTCCCAGCCAGAAATGTTGCCTTACGTTTTTGGTTATACTGGATTAGACAGTATGGCGAGTTATCGAAAAGCCATCCCCACTAATAGTTTTTTTTTTTTTTTTTTTTTTTTTTAAGAGAGGTTTTTTTTTTTTTTTTTTTTTTTTTTTTTTTTTCCTGTAGGGTACGTACTCTCACTAGAGAGACAGACAGAGAGACAGAAAGCAAGAAATCACCCCCCAGGGGGATGGCCATGCCACAATCCCTTCTTCAGTCTCTCCTTGGGATTTTGGGCATGCACGCACACGCGCCTAGCATGAGTTTTAAGTCACTGGGTCCAGGACTCCAACCACAGTCGACTACATGGGAGTCCAGTGATGTAACCATTACACTGTCTGCTGGTCCCAGAACGTTTTATGGATGAGTGACTAATACTTTTTCTTTGGAGACCAGGGATAATGTCATTCAGTGATAAACATTTTCATTGCCCGATCCAAGAAAGACGTGTGGGTCTACATTGCTAATTTACTCTGATCTCCTTACCTCATTTTTTACCATCATGGCTTGAGTTGCCATATTGACGGGTGCTGGAGCAAGGGCCTGGCAGTGAAACGTGTTCTGCTCGTAGTTCACCCTTGGGCTTTCAGTTGCTTTCTCCTCACCCTTGTTTGATGCAAGCTAAAGCAGGATTTCATTATGTTTGCATTGCAAATCGTTTATTATTTAATCCAGATTATTTGTAGCTTCAGAGGAGAGCACATGTTTTCCTCACCTCCTTTAATCCTGCATGCCACTTCACCTGAGTAAACCAGATTCAGCAGCCTCTGTGTAGGCTGTGCAGCAGTGACTCAGAGTGCTCCGGAGCTCTCGTGTTGGGAACGTGTTGTCATGGTTTTGTTCATGCCAAGACTGTTGTCCCCTGGAGTCCGATGTCACTGTGTGAGCACGAACGGGTGCTAACGAACACATTTTTGAAATAGAAAAAAAAAATTCTTCATTGTTTGTTAATGTACTGTGAGAAAGAATGGCAGTATATTTATTTTATTGCTCAGCTGTTAATGATTCAAAGTATAAGCCTGATTTGCAGTGCTCTGTAGATTGTTGAAGATCGTTTGCCTGCCACTTAATCAGGTAATTCAATGGAATTTATTAATTAGATTCAAACTTCTGGAACCGGGATATAGTTTGCCTTGGAAAAAAGGTTGCATTTTCTGTTTCTGTCTCCCAGAACATGTTAACTGCCTTTTAAGTGTCAAGGTTCAAAACCTTTTTCTCACATGGCCTGGGACACCTTTTTCCCCAAGACCTTGGAAGTAGCCCAGGTTTCTTTTTCTTTTCTTTTTTTTTTTTAGAGAGGTTTTTGCTATAGGGCGCGTGCGCTCGCCAGACAGGCAGAGAGAGACAGAGAGACAGAAAGCGAGAAATCATCCCCAGGGGGGATGGCCACACCGCAATCCCTTCTCCTCCATTCTCCTCTCAGGATCTTGGGCACACACGCACACGCGCCCAGCGTGAGTTTTAAGCCACTGGGTCCGGGACACGAACCGCGTTCGACTACGTGGTAGTCCAGCGACATAGCCATTACACTATTTGCCGGTTCCCAGAAGTAGCCCAGAATTCTAAAAGCTCCAATTGACATCCTCACTAGCCTAATGGGCCCTGTTGATTCATTGCCTTGAACACTAGTTCTGAGTTTTCTCCCATGGTTTAAAACAAACAAACCTTTTTCTTATGGGGAAATCTACAGCATAGACTGAAGTAAACAGAACAGTACGCTGGCTTTCCATCCCCCAGCTTCAATAAAAGCTATCCCAGTTGGCCAGTCATGTCCTCCATACCCTCACCCTTTTGCCCTCTCATTATTTTAAAGTAATTCCCAGACATACAGCCATTCCATCCCAAATATTTTAGTATATGTGTGTGCAGAAAAGACTTAGCATACCAGGGCTGACTGCTGTCCTTTGAAAACTGTTTGCCAACTGGCCCTTGGGCTAGCATGTGGGAACTTGGATTTAGGGAGGGTTCTCACCACCCCAGCTCATGTGCCTAAGCTCCGTGTACAGACCACGTGGTTTATGCTGAATGCCTGCTTTTTTTCTGAGAGTCTAGTATCTCAATAAGTGCAAGATAGGACATGCATATGTAACCAGTTCCCAAAGCTTAGGGCATCTAGACTCCAACAAGCCACCGTGGTAGACCATATAATTGTTGCTGGAAGAATTAAGCCTACCCTGTGCACTTCACAGGGAGGAGCTCTTAGAAGTTCACACTGGTGTCCTTGAGGCTTCACTTTTTTTTCTTTTTTTTGAGAGGTTTTTACTATAGGGCACATGCGCTCGCCAGACAGACAGAGACAGAGAGATAGAAAGCGAGAAATCACCCCCCAGGGGGGATGGCCATGCCACAATCCCTTCTCCTCTCGGGATCTTGGGCACCCACGCACACGCACCCTGCGTGAGTTTAAGCCACCGGGTCTAGGACTCGAGCCGCGGTCGACTACGTGGGAGTCCAGTGACATAGCCTTTACGCTAACTGCTGGTCCCGAGGCTTCACTTTTTAACTCCTTTTACCTTTGCGGATTTTTCCTGTACTTTTGCTGTAATCAGCCTTAGCCATGAGTACAGCTATGTGCTGAGTCCTGTGAGCCTTCCTACTAAGTCACCAAACTTGGGGTGGTCTTGGGGACCCCTAACAGTGTCTCTCTCTCTCTTTCTTTAAAAAGAATTATCTATTTATTTAATTCCATTTGTTGTTGTTATTATTTTTTAATTTGACCAGACAGAGACAGAGAGAAAGGGAAAGCAAGAAAGCAAGCCACCAGGTCCAGGACTCAAGCCATGGTCAGCCGTGTGGGCCCCCACAACAGTGTTTCTAACATAAACCTTAAGCAGTGTCTCTAACATAAACCTTAAACCTTAACCACAATGCTATTATCGTACCTAAAAATCTCCATAGTAGTTTAAAAAAAATTCTTATTATTTTTATACATTCAATTGCTATGTATCATTTGACTTGAAAAGAGAATTTACCCAACATGAAATATACCTCAGACCAGTCCAGTTAAGAATACTATACACATTATCATCAACAGGTAATAACCCATTACTGTGTCCCATAAATGTCTTGACTCTTTATTCCCCCCCATAATTCCCTTCCCTATACTCTTCCCCTCTCCCACCTTCCTTCCACAGTGTCTCCAGTGTCCATAACTATTTTCAATGCTTTTATGTCCTCCAGTATTTCAGTGTCTACCATAGAGTGCAGACAGTTGGTATCTATTAAGTGGAGACATACAATCTCTTTCTTTCATAGTCCAGCTTGCTTCACTCAGTAATAAATCTTCCATATTCGACCATTTACTATCAAATACCAAGGTCTTGTTTTTTTTTTTTTTTTTTAATGGCTGAATAGTACTCCATAGAGTATATGTGCCACACTTTTTAAATCTATTCATCTGTTTGTGGACATTTAGGTTGGTTCCATGTCTTAGCAAATGTGAATAGTGCTGCAATAAACATTGATATGCAAGTGCTTTTCTGACTGAGCATTCTCCTGTCCTTTGGGTACATACCCAGGAGTGGAATTGCTGGATCATATGGTAGTTCTATTTGTAGATCTTTGAGGAACCTCCATATTGTTTTCCACAGTGGCTGGACCAATTTACATTCCCACCAGCAGTGTAGGAGAGTTCCCCTCTTACCACAACCCCACTAACACTTATCATTTTTTATATTTTTAGTCTTTACCATTCTGAAAGGGGTTTGGTGGTAACTCATTGTGATTTCATTCTGTATCACCTTTATGATGAGGGATGTTGAGCATTTCTTCATATGCTTTTTGGCTGTTGGTATGTCTTCCTTAGAGAGGTTTTTGTTCAGCTAATTTTCCCATCTTCTAAATGGGTTAATTACTTGTTTTTTTCAGGTAAGTCGCTTGAGTTCCCTATGTATTCTGGTTATCAGTCCCTTATCTGAGCCATAGTTTATAAAAATATTCTCCCATTCTGAGGGTTGTCAATTCACACTAATTACTGTGTCCTTTGCTGTGCAGAAACTTTTTAATCCGATGTACCTCACTTGTCTGTTTTGGGAATTATTACCTGTTCCATTGTACTTTCTTAATATCAGTTTTCATTTTTCTCATCAAGGTCATAGTATTTTTAATGGTTCATTCAAATCAAGGTTCGTTTATACAACTAGTTGATACTTCTTTAAAGTCTCTCCTAATCTGTAAGTTCCCTATCTCTTTTTCTTTTCTTTTTTCCTTGAAATTTATTTTGTGGAAGAAACTGGGTCATTTTCCCATAGAGTTCCCACGGTCTGGTTTTCACTGATTATATTGCTGTGGTGTGGCTTATTGTGTTGCTTTGTAACTTGTAGTTGGATCTAGAGGCTTCTCATATGAGGATTTGAAAGCCCAGCGCCTTCATGTATCCTGCGGATATGACTTGATTAGTGTCCGCCAAGCACGCTGAGGTACTTGGATAAAAGGAGCTCTAACAGACAATATCTTTGTTTTCATTAGCATGAGACTAGATCTTCTGACACTTCGAGTCTGACTCATCATACTTTAGAGAACCCAATCAAAGTACATTGCTTAGGGTTCATTAACTGCCTTCTGCCTGTCAGATACTAACCTTGGCAGAGGTTCCTGAGCAAAAACTGGTGTTTGTTACCTGGGTTGGCACAGTGCCATGGTGACCAGAATGATGTAGGTGGAAATGTAACTTTGAGTCTGTCTTATTATTTTTATAAGACTGTATAAACATTAAAACAGAAAACATCAGAACCCTGCTAAAAACCCAGCTGGATGCCAAAATGTACTGATTTGCTATGCAAGACAATCCTTTAGTACCTCAGTAACTAAGTTCTAATTAATGAGTTACTAAGTTCTTCTCAGTTCAACTCCGTAGGAATGGGAAAGGTCCAATGTAGTTTAGCCTTAGATTATCTTTGGAGAAGTTTCTTTTTGAAATGACTGAGCGGTTGGGAATTTAGTAAACATTTAAAATACAGATGTACACTCAAAATTAAAAAAAAAAATTTAGTTTGTTGTGGGGCGTGTGTGCTCTCCAAAAACAGAGATGGCGGGGGTGGGGGTGGGGAAAGGAGGGCTCGAGAAATCACTCCTGGGATATGGCCAAACCACAGTCTCTTCTCCTTCATTCTCAGGATTTGGGGTATGTACACTTATACCTACTGTGATTTTTCTTCACTTTCTTTTTAAAAATAATTTTCTTTTTTAGTTTTAGTTTAGTTTAGTTTTGTTTTGTTTTTCCATAGGATGTGTGCACTCACTAGAGAGAGGGAAAGTGAGAAATCACCACCTCCCAGGGGTAGATGGCCACTCTGCAATCCCTTCTCCCCTTCTCCTGGATTTTCCTCTTAGGATTTTCAGTGTTCACACACACACACTCGGCATGTTTTTCAAGTCACCGGGTTGGGATTTGAACTGCTGTCAGCCATGTGGGAGTCCAGTGCCTTAACCACCATGCCACCTGCTGGCCCCATGACTAGTGTGTTTCAAGTTGTCCAGTCTGGGACTCAGACCATAAAGTTGGCCTTTGTGGGATTCAGCTGCCTTAACCAGTACGCTTGGCTCCAAATTTGTGTTTTTAATTGTGGTAAAATACATGTAACATAAAGATTCACCATCTTAAACATCTTTAAGTGTATAGTTCAGTAGTGTTAAGTAATGGGTTTTCGAGAACATTATGACACTTTTTTTAAAGAAGTATTTATTTATTTTTATTACCATTATTTTTAATTTGCTATAGAGCACATAGAGAGACAGAGAGAAAGACAGAGAGAAAGAAAGTATGAAAGCAAGCCACCAAGTGTGGGACTCAAACTGCAGTTGGCCATGTGGGTGTCCAGTGCCCTAACCACTGCGCCACCTGCTGGCCCCAATCATGGCTTGTTTTTACATAGAAAAATATGTCATGACTTTCCCAACAACCTAATACATTCATATTGTTGTGTAACCAATCTAGAGAATTCTTTTCATTTTGCACAGCTGAAAACTCTATACTCTAAACAGCAACTTCTCATTTCCCCCGTTCATTTCCTGATAATCACTATTCAACTTTCTTTCTCTATGACTTTGACTATTCTAGTTGCCACATCTAAGGGGAATCAGTTCAGTCGAGTGAGAGAACTTAAGACATACTTTGGGACATTATCAAGGTTATTTAGTTTTCCTCTTAGTATTCAAGTTGCTAGGTTACCCAGCACTGCTGGATCTCACACAGTGGGCTCTCAGTAGGTAGGTTGTGTTAGAGCTGTTAAGGAGGAGGGAAGAGGAGGGAAGGCAGGGTTTTGAGAGCCAATGCCATACAGTTAAGCTGGTTTCTTCAGCAGAGGGAGAGTGATAGTCAAGGACAATGCAGATTTAAATCTAAGAAAAGTCATGGTGCAAAACCTATTTTAGCACACTGGTCCATACACTCCCTGGTTGAATAGCTTTATGTCATAGGACCTACTCCTCCTCTCCGAGAGCTCCTGAAATGTGTATGTACATTGAGGTAGAAACTCCTGTCACAGGGGCCAGCAGGTGGCATGGTGGCTAAAGTGCTGGAGCCCAGATGGCTGACACTGTGGTTCAAGTCCCAGACCTGGTAGCCTGAAGAACACACCAGATGTATGAACCTGCAAGTCCAGAACACTGAGAGGAAAATGGAAGAGAAAGGATCGTGGCACGGCCATCTCCCCTGGAGGATGAATTCTCACTTTGTCGCTCTCTGCCTCTGTCTTTGTCTCTATATACCAGGTATACATGCCGTATAGCAAAACATCAAAAAAAAAAATCACAGTTTTCTGAAAAGATATTTGGTATTCATAACACAAATATGAATTTATTACATTCTTAAGAGCACCCACATGTCTTATGCTGATGTTTTAAACTCTGAGTGTCTATTTCACTGCATGCCAAAGGGAGGACATGTCTTTGTGGGGAGTCTACCCCAGAGCCTCCGGTGCGGGCACTTGGCTCCAGTGGGCATGGCCATGGTCAGGGGCATACACTGTGTCTTCAGCATTGCCCCCCACTTTAGTTAGCAGTCTTTCACTAAAGCGACAAAGAGAGGGGCTAGTGCTGTTTTTCTCTGTATAAATGTCGTTATTTTTCTCTGCTTATGTATTATTTCTTTTCCTTTATTTGAAAAATTTTACCCAAGTGTCTAAATATTAAATCTGCAAAAGACAGTAGTTTGTTTTTACCTGGAAAAGACTGATTCTTACAATTTATTAATGGATTTACTCTTAAAATGGAAGGAAAATAAAACTACTAATTTAAAAACATGGCCTGTCTGAGAAAGTAACATTTGAGCTGAAGTTTGAATAAGAAAGAAAGGTACATGTAGTGGAGAAAGAATGAAAAGTTGGGACATTCTTGGGTCAAATACTGACTTTCCCACTTAACTTGCCAAGCCATCTTAGCCAAGCTACTTTGACTCACCCAACCTCAATTTTTTACCTATAAAACAGAGGTAATAATGTCCAATGATAGAGCTATTGGAATTAAAATAGACATTTCTTTGACATCCTTTTTTTTTTTTTTTTTTTTTTTCTGGAGACGTTTTTACTATAGGGCACGTGCACTAGCCAGAAAGACAGAGAGAGACAGAGAGACAGAAAGTGAGAAATCACCCCCCGGGGGTATGGCCTTCTCCATTCTCCTCTCAGGATCTTGGGCACGCACACACATGCACCCGGTGTGAGTTTAAGCCACCAGGTCCAGGACTTCAACCATGGTTGACTACATGGGAGCCCAGCGACATAGCCATTATGCCAACTGCTGGTCCCTCTTTGACATCCTTTTGATGTTGATCAGAAAAAGACACCTGGACCTACCCAGCAGAGAAGAGACTATGCATGCAGTCTTTCTCCTGTTCCACTGATCCCTGCCCCTAGCACAGAACCTTGCTCATAGAGGGACTCAATAAATATGTATGGGATTAGAATTCAGTTTTCACACACTAGGTAAAATATAGACAAGGAAGTGATTTAAACAGTTCATAAAAATTAAAAACAGGGTTGAACTGTAGCCTAATCTTTGGTAACAGGATCCCAGTGGCTGGGATCAAATCCAGGCCTCCTGTGTCTTGATAAACATGCCAGGCACGTGTGCTTGCATACCTCGAATCCAGACAGGATGGAGAAATAGAGGAGGAATTGTGGCAAGACCAGGCCTCATTGAGGGCACTTTTTCTCCATCTCTCTCTCTCTCTTTTTCTGTCTGTCTTTCTCTGGCAAGCACATGTACCCTCTGGCAATTTAAAAAACCCCACAATTTATTGTAGAAATATTGCTGTAACTGTGTCCTTACGGCTGCTTATTTATGGTGATAATTGGCAACTAAAATTATTGGGCTGTTGGAAAAGTCATGATGCATTTTTGCATAGAAAAATATGCATGACTTTCCAGTGACCCAATAGTTTTGTATAGTTGCTTAATGCTGGTCTCTTGAAACTTACTTCTTACTACAGTTCAGCCTAAAGGATTTACCATAGTATTTCAAAGGAGCGACATTCTGAGCTGACAAGGTTTGCTGTTGTTAAAGAAGAAAACAATTTTTAATTGAACTATTTAGTGTTATCATAATCTAAAAATAGGGCAACACTCTTCATTCTTATCTCTTCTGTTGAAGTTTTTTTTTTTTTTCCTACCAGATGTGTGAGTGATTTTCCAAGAACGGATTCCTTTTCCTGGCTCTGATATGTAAAATTACATTACAATAGTAGAAACATGTATAGTTAGTATATAAGGGGTTACTTAATAAATCTAAAAAAAAGAATAAATGTCATGCAGATTATGTTTTATTTCTTTTTAATAACATTGGTCAGTGTTATGAAGGATTTCTAAAAAGAGACCTTGTTAGTCTAGGAATCAGTATCTCATGATCTAATCCGAGGGCTCACGTAGAAATCAACTGACTTCTTTTAAACAGGCTGCTTAACTCATGTGACAGAAAATTTGAACTTTGTAGGAGTCTGATTGCCCCATTACTTCCAGGAGTATTTGTGAATATGCTCTGCTTTGTTCAAATTCAATACCTTAAACATTTTTTTTTTTTTGAGAGGTTTTTCGCTATAGGGCGCGTGTGCTCGCCAGACAGACAGAGAGAGACATAGAGACAGAAAGCGAGAAATCACCCCCCAGGGGGGATGGTCACGCCGCAATCCCTTCTCCTCCATTCTCCTCTCGGGATCTTGGGCACGCACGCACACGCGCCCGGCGTGAGTTGTAAGCCACCGGGTCCGGGACGCTAACCGCGGTCGACTACGTGGGAGTCCAGCGACATAGCCATTACGCTAACTGCTGGTTCCAATACCTTAAACATTTTTGACATTAAAAATGATTCGGGAACCAGCAGTTAGCGTAATGGCTATGTCGCTGGACTCCCACGTAGTCGACCGTGGTTCACGTCCCGGACCCAGTGGCTTACAACTCACGCCGGGCGCGTGTGCGTGCGTGCCCAAGATCCCGAGAGGAGAATGGAGGAGAAGGGATTGCGGCGTGACCATCCCCCCTGGGGGGTGATTTCTTTCTGTCTCTATGTCTCTCTCTGTCTGTCTGGCGAGCACACGCGCCCTATAGCAAAAACCTCTCCAAAAAAAAAAAAAAAAAAAAAAGATTCATCGGGGGCCAACAGGTGGTATAATGTGTAAGATGCTGGACTCTCATATGGCCTGCCACAGTTCAAGTCCTGGACCTGGTGGCTTGCTTTCTCACTTTCCCTTTCTCTCTCTCTCTGGTGAGTGCATGTGCCCTATAGCAAATTTAAAAATAATAATAATAAATAAAATAACATATATAATTTTTTTAAAAAAATCATCATCTGACAAGTCTTTTTTTCCACATAGAATGAACTTTATTTCCTTTCAAAGATTAATGTTCTATCATTTGCAGACTTTTTTTTTTTTTTAAGAAAGACTTTTGTTTTAAGGCATGTGTGCTTACTGGAGGGACAGAAAGACAGAAAGTGAGAAATCACACCCCAGGGGGATGGCCACACTGCAGTCCCTTCTCCTCTATTCTCCTCTCAGGATTTTGGACAAACACAAACACACACCCAGATCTGGGACTTGAACTGCCGTCCACCATGTGGGAGTCAAGTGCCATAACCATTATGCCATCTGCTGGCCCCTCATTTGCAGACCTTCTGTAGAGAAAGACACATTTAAAATATGAGGTACTTGAGTATGTAGTTGAAGATTGAAATGAAAATCATTTGCTGTTTTAGCTACTTTCTTTTTTAGAGAAAGAGAATTTTGCTATAGGGCATGTGCGCTTGCTGGAGAGACAGAGAAAGACAGAAAGAAAGTGAGAAATCACCCCCCGGGGGGATAGCCATGCCACAGTTCCTTCTCCTCCATTCTCCTTTTGGGATTTTGGGCACACATACATATGTGCCTGGAGTGAGTTTTAAGCTGCCAGGTCTGGGTCTTGAACCATGGTTGACCATGTGGGAGTCCAGTGATATAACCACTACTCCATCTGCTGGTCCCTCTTAGCTGCTTCTTAGCTGTGAAAACTTCTATAATTATTCAACTCTTCCCTCTCTGTTTGTGTTTGTTTTTGCTACCCTCTGTGTTTTTTTATAATCACTCAAAAAACAGATCATTTATTCAATTTGTTTAAAAAAAGTGTTGAATTCAGAAAATATTTGGGGAGTAAGAAAATATCTGCAATTTATTTGTTCTGTCTACAAAGCTGTTTTGTTAACATTGGAATATTAAAATGTACTTGTATTCCTTGGTACCCCATATAACAATCACTTTGGAATGTTTAGATTTGCAAAAGCCTATGAGACTGAAATAGAGGTCAGGGTTAAAGTTAGTGTTGATTTCCCCTCCTGCCTTTTCTCTGCTAATGAAGAACTAGGAGGACACAATGCTTTTCCACTCAGTATCCACTGCACCCTCCCTGGTTTCTGGAATAAATCCACGTTTTTATGTTCTGAAAGAAAATAAAAGCAAAAAACCCCCGAAAACTAGAGAGTGGAGAGTGTGCATGCGCTTGTGTGTGTGTGTTTTCTACCATAGGCACTCAGCTTGCTAGAGCCTTTTGTATACTTTTGGATCATCGGAAAAGTCATGATGTATTTTTTTCTACATTTCTCTATGCAAAAATGCATCATGACTTTTCTGATGACCCAATAGTTCTTTATATTTCAAATTCAAGTATACTCTTCAGGAAAACATAATGTGTAAAAAAGGCAGGACATAGCTGTCAAATACTCTACTCGCCTCAATTGTAAAATACTTCTGGTTCTGCTCTGTGTAGCCATTTAGTAAGTCAGTCTTTCAATTTTTGTAAATGAAACTCCGAACATTAGCTGTTTTCCCTGTCCCATGTGTTTTCGTGTGAGAGCTCAGCAAACCCAGGGCCCACTAACACGTTTGAAAAGAGATAAAGGGACTTCCCTTGTTCTGACTCCCTTCTGAGGGATGTTGCCAGAGCCCCACTACCAGGTGCTTCTTGATTGAGAGGGTGGCCGCTTGCAGTTGCAGTTAAGAAAAAAGGGATTCGCACTGCCAGAGCAAGGCTTTCGGTCAGAACTGTACCTTTCTGTAGTGTGACTTCAGGTGTAGAGACCAGGCTTTTTCCAGATCACATGTTAGAGTAGTAGAAGTTCAAGACCCCTAAGTAAGACCATGATAAGGGGGTAAGCATAGCCATGAGCTCAGGAAAAAGTTCATCCCGTTTGGGGCTAGACTTTCAAATCCTTGCCATGGTATCTGTAAGTTCGCATCTGCTCAGATATGCTAGGGAGTGAGATAGATGTTTTTCTAAACTGTGGGATTGGAATGGGTGGGGAAGGAATAACGTGTGCGGAGAATGTTTTTTTTTAGGAACGTCTAGGTGTGTCCTGGCTGCTAAAGGCCTTGAATACATACTTTTATATTGCTGTGTCTTTACTATCAGACATCACTTTTTCCATTTCCTCCTCCTGAAACTTTGCTAAGGCTTTGCCACCATCGGTGTGTCCTAAGTGAACCTACAGTGCTTGTTGTACTCAGTCCCTCCTAAAGGTGCCTGCTGAGAAACCAGATGACCCAGCCACGATCACAGGGAAAAGGCCACACTGACTGGCCCGGAGGAGGCCCTGACCCGAGGATATAAGCTGTGCTTACAGTCTGGCCAGGGCCTTCTGATGAGGCTTGACCTCAAAAGGTCATCTAAACAGAGGTAGTAGCATTTGACTGAGCCTTTCAGATAATCTGTTTGGGGAATCGCAACCGAGGCATATAGCAAAGATAAACCAGAGAAGCAGTGTAGAAGCGTTGACAGTGCCTGTAACAGAAGTACATCAGGAAGGCCACAGCTGGGCTGTGGAAGCTGGGCTTCCTGCCCCCCGCCCCCCCGGGACTGTCACCATACTTCAGTGTTTGCCTCCGAGAGAACTGGCCCATCTCTGGTTCCCTCTTTCGTTTCTTCTGTATTTTTAATATACGCCTTGCTCATCATCCATCTGAGTGAGTGTAAGTGAGTCTCAGCCCTTGCAATCACAGGAGAGCTCAGATTCCTGGGAGTCAGGAATAGATTAAGTGGTCCAGGGGCGTCGGGGACCAGAGTGACAGTACAGGCCAAAGGAATTAGGACCCTAGACCACTCAGGCTCCCATCCTTGAGCTGCGATAGCTGGCATAGTAAGGGACCAATTTCATTTTTAAGTAGACTTTATTTTTTAAAAATAATTCTTGACTGATTGACTGATTACCAGAGGCCATGTGTGGTCACCAGAGAGAGGGAGGGAGAACACATCCCCCGATGGGACCTGGTCATGCCACAGTCCTTTTTGTCTGTTACTCCTTCCCATCACCAGGCCTAGGATTTGAACCGTGGTCAGCCATGTGGGATCTGATTCCCCTAACTTCTGAGTCTCTTCTTTATCCTCCACTCAGGGTTTTGGGCATGCACACACATGCACCTGGTCTGTATTCCAAGCTACCAGATCTGGGATTCAAACCACACATGTGGTGGGATTCCGCACCTTAGCCATCACACCACCTGGCTTTCTGGACTTTATTTTTAAAGCAACTTTAGGTTCACAGCAAAAATCGAGCAAAAAGTACTAAGAGTTCCCATATGCCTTTGCCCTCCCTTCACAATCTCACTTTTTGTTTAAAAATAAGAGAGAGAGAGAGAGAGAGAGAGAGAGAGAGAGAGAGATCATGAACAAAAAAATCAGTGTTAGAGATATCAGAAGAATCAATTCACCTTGTCCAGTTGTTTTTAATGTAAGTGCAATGAAAACTTTTTGTAATCTATAGCCAGCAGTTAATTGTATCTGTTTCCCTCATTAAACTCTGGCCCAGAATCCCTGCATGTGTCGATGCATTCAATTTGGAGTCGTTAGAGTATAGATCGTGTGGACACCCCTTTCTCTTAATCCTGCTACCCTCTTCTCATTAGCACAGCAAAGAACTCAAGTCCACTCTCAAAAACCATCAAGAATGTGACTTTTACTCCCTCCCAGGTCAGAATTTCTCCTATGTGACACCACAAGGAAGGACAGGGTGAATCACAGACATGTGGGACGTTGTTTATCTATGTTGGTTGTGTCTAGGCCAGAGGGAGAAAAAAGGAGAGATGGTTGCTATGTCCAAGAAGTTCTTGAGCTCACAGACCCTGAGCACCCCTCCTGTGTTTCTCCATATGATCTCAACCTCTGTCTTCTGTGAACACCACCCCAGCTCTTCTCTCTCTTGTGGTCACAAGAATAGCACAACTGTCCTGCCACTTCCTCTTTATTTCGCCTGAGTCTCCAAGTACGATGCTGAGCGAGCCATGTTCTTGCTGGCTGAGTCATGTTCTCGTAACTGTGCTGATGTAGAATAACGCTGCTTATATTGTCTCTACTAGTGAAATGCGCGTATAAAACATGCCAACATGCATATGTAACTACATGCTTCTGTCTTTCCCTTGGGGAACACACTAGCCAATTCTCTCAGCATTTGCCGAGTCCCTCTGTATGTCAGACCTTTCCTGACCTGAGTCCTGGGAATTTCTGCCTTCTGTCCATTTCTTGCTACAGTGATTGTGGTCTGCTCGTTACCCCTCACACGTATTTCATCCTGTTGCACGTCTTCATGTCTTTACTCACGTCTCTGTCTGGAGCGTGTGTCTTCCATTTATTTGCCTGGCCAACTCCTATTCGTCCACTGGCCCCGATCCAGGTACCCCTCCTTCAGGAAGCTCTGTGTGCCCTCTTCCTTGCCCACGCTGTGAGGCTTGCTTCCACTGGGCTCCCGTGGCACCTCATACAAGGAGACTTCAAAAAGATTGTGGAAAATAAAATTAAAGTACAAGTTTATTTTTGTTCAAAAAATTAAAACCGTGCATAGTTTCTCATAATATGCATCTTCATAATAGGAACTTTTCGAGAATCCTCATTCGTACCTTCCTCTCAGCACTTGCCGCATCATGAGGCACTGTGTCTGTCTCATCAGAAGACCTTTGAGGGGAGGGACAACGTCTTAGTTGTGTTTCTGCAGTTCTGAGAACAGTGTATGGGATAGAATATACACATAATCGAACTTGTGGACCAAATGGAATCAGTTTGGGTATAAAGTCAAACAAAATTTTATAGTATCTCTAGGCAAGCTATGGTTGCATTACACATTTTTTTGTTGTTACTTTTTTTTTTTAAGATTTTTTTTTTTGCCACAGGGTGTACGTGCTTGCCCAAGAAAGACAGAGAGAGAATGAAAGTAAGAAATTCTTCCCCCCAGCCCCCGCCAGGGGTTGGCCATGCCTCAGTCCTTTCTCTTCTGTTTTCCTCTCAGGAGTTTGGGCATGCATGCACACGCACCCAGCATGATTTTTCAAGCTGCCGGGTCTGGGTCTCGAACTATCGTCAATTATGTGGGAATCCAGCAGCTTACCCACCACACCACCTGCTGGCCTTACGTTATATACTATTTATATTCCTAGAGACCACTTACACAGATCTCTGGCAAGGCTATCCCTAACTTCTGTTGTAACAATATGTCAATTTTGAGTTACAGGCATCTCATCTGTTTTTTTCCAGGGCTGAGGAGGATTTTGGTGTGTGGATAAATGGACTTGAACCCAATGCTTGCCCCACCCTCTGAAATCAGTCAGTGGACACAGTTGTGAAGCCTTGTAATATAAGTATACATAGTTTGGTTCAGCACACAACCAAATGCCATGGCCCTAGTGGTACCCTCAGTGGAAGGGCACAAAGGACCCAAACAGAAGCCCAGCTGCCAGTGCAGATGCTGTCTCCCAGGGTCAGGTCTGTGCCCGCTATGGAGTCCACACTCAGCAAGTACTGGCTGAATGCTTGGATATGTTAGGATTAATGGGATTAGCTGTATGTAAAGCAAGTTTTGGTTTGGCACTTGGTGGCTTTGAAGATTTTGATTGTGCTGGAGGCATGGGTGAGGGTTGAAGGTTGGAGGAGATGATGCCAAGGAAAATGTTTTCTCGTGGGGTTCCTCTTTATCCCACAGACTCCAGGGCTAACTCTGTCTGGGAAAAGGGAGTGTGGGAAACCCAGCTCTGCAGTAATGGAGTTTTAGTTGAGTCCTGAATTTGCTTTCCTCTCCATCTATATAGTTGTATACTTTCTTACAGATCTGTTAGATTTGGTTCTCATGGGAGAGGGGGCTGGAGAGGGCCTCAGGGCTCAGGACATCCTGGCTCTGGGAAGAGGAGTGGTCTGAGCCAGCCTTGCCCTCAGGGCTTTAGTTTCCCTGAGAATGATGTATTTGGGCCAGATCATTTTAAAACTCTCTACTGATTCTGAGATTTTACTCTAAGCAACGATGGCGTTTGAAACAGGGGTTTTCCCAAATTCTGCAGATGTTTCCTGGGTGGGTTAAAAACAGAAGAGAAACAGATCAAACTGTAGAGATGTAGTTTAAGTTCTTTGGGTTTAGCTGTAGAATATGTAGTTGTTTGGCCATCAAATTTCCACAGTGATTAGTATTTAGTTCTTATTTCTTCTTTTTACAAATGAAAAGTCAAATAGACATACTATAGAATTAAAAAAAAAAGAATTATTTAACTTTATTTATTTGTTCTTTTATTATTTCAGTTTGACCAGGGAGAGACAAAGTGAGAGAGAGAGACAGAGACAGAGACAGAGAGACAGAGAGAGAAAGCGAGAAACCAAGACGCCAGGTTTGGGACTCGAACCGCAGTCGGCCACATGGGAATCCAGTACCCTCAACCAGCACTCCTCCTGTTGGCCCAACATGCTATAGAATATTAGGAAACCACTTTATTTCTAGCTTTACTGAGGTATAATTGACAAATAATAACTGTATTATTCAAAGTGTATGACATACTGAGTGAGAATGTAGGGCTTGGGAGAGAGGAGACAATATTGGTTAGAGCAGTCACTTCCAGAAGCTCCTTTATATAAGCTTCACTTACATCCCAGGTGCAAATTATAGGTGGCTTTTTTCACATCTCTCTCCTACAAAGAAAGTTTTTTTGTCCCTTAAGGAGCAGAGCACACATACAACTAGCAGAGAGGAGCAAAGCTACTCTGAGTTACAGTCCAGGGCAGGGCCAGGTCCACCCTTTAGCTTCCAGAGAGATCTCACAATGGTGTGACTCCTTCCTGGTGGGCAGAACGATAAACGCTAAGTGCTGTGGGCTTTGGCACCTGTGACTGATAATCCCTGAATTCCAAATCACTGTACTATATGGGTATACATGTGTATATTATGAATATATATTAAAATAGGATCATGTACTGATGTTTCGCAACTTACTCATTTTCAGTTAATAGTATCTTTCTACATGAGTACACATATAGCTTCTTTTTTTTTTTTCTTTTTTTGGAGAGGTTTTTGCTATAGGGCGCGTGCGCTTGCCAGACAGACAGAGAGAGACAGAGAGATAGAAAGCGAGAAATCACCCCCCAGGGGGGATGGCCATGCCGCAATCCCTTCTCCTCCATTCTTCTCCCGGGATCTTGGGTACGCACGCACACGCGCCCGGCATGAGTTTAAGCCACCGGGTCCGGGACTCGAACCACGGTCGACTACGTGGGAGTCCAGCGACATAGCCATTACGCTAACTGCTGGTCCCTATAGCTTCTTTTTCTTTAGTATTTCATTTCCACAATCTATTAACTATGTATTATTATAGTTACATTAATCACCAATATTGACAGTGCCTGATTATCTACTTTCTTTCTTTTTTTAAAATTTTATTTATTCATTTATTTATTTTAATTTGATCAGAGAGAGAGACACACACACACACACACAGAGAGAGAGAGAGGGAAAGTAAGAAAGCAAGCTATCAGGTCCAGGACTTGAACCATGGTCAGCCATGTGGGAGTGTCCAGCACCTTAACCACCATGCCACCTGCTGGTCCCTGTCTACTTTTTTTCAATCACTGATGATCAGTCCTTTAAATCTTCAAGTCCAATATGAAATTTTAACCTTGTGTTTAAAATGTCTTCTTTAAATTTTAAAAAATTTTAATTAATTAATTTACGTACATTCGCTGAGCATCATCACAGCATACAAAATATGATTTCCCATCCAGAATATACTGCATAGAGGCTTTTTTCCCCAAATTTCCCCAAAAGAGGAATTTTTTGATTTATTCCCTCACAAATAGACCAACTGTAATCAAATGAGGTGAACATTCACCTCAAGAATTTGTCATCTTCATAATAGAAAAGATGAGGCTTAGAACTGGATCACTTGACCCTTTCTCTTCTTATCTCCTCCCAGTTCAAAATGCTTACATCTCTTCCTAGCCAGCATTCTCTTAGATCTGCAGCTGGGCTCAGCACATTCAAGCCTCAGCACAGTCTTCTTTGTAGTTCTTGCCTTTTTCTGGAAAACAGGCTTAGTCTGTCCACCACAGCCACTCTGCTTCCTGTCATAACGCCGCTGTCCCTGAGCATACAGAGAATCCTTGCCCTTTTTGTACTGTGTCACTTTATGAGGTTGGTGCTTGCCACCCTTCTTACAGAAGGTCCGGCGGGTTTTAGGGACGTTCACCATGCTTGCGGGCCTGCTCTCTGCCAGAAAGCCTGCATAGTGGCTTAATCATAATGTTATTGTTGGTAATTTTCCATTTCTAGTTTCATTTATATATATATATATATATATATATATATATACCCCCTATTTCTCACCCTTTGCCATTTCCTACCCTCCTCCCATATTATCTCTGGTGTCTACAGTTGTTTTCAATTCCTTCCCCCCCACATTTTATTGATTCACAAATTTTGTTGAATAATCTATTTTCAATAGCAAGTTCAGCTGATATATACGTATCTGTGAATACATGTCTGACTTTAGGCGTGAAACTCTGAGTAGAATTAATATACTATAGGGACCAGCAGTTAGCGTAATGGCTATGTTGCTGGACTCCCACATAGTCGACCGCGGTTCGCGTCCCGGACCCGGTGGCTTAAAACTCACGCCGGGCGCGTGTGTGTGCGTGCCCAAGATCCCGAGAGGAGAATGGAGGAGAAGGGATTGCGGCGTGGCCATCCCCCCTGGGGGGTGATTTCTCGCTTTCTGTCTCTCTGTCTCTCTCTGTCTGTCTGGTGAGCGCACGTGCCCTATAGCAAAAAACCTCTCCAAAAAAAAAAAAAAAAGGAATTAATATACTATAAAGTAGCACCTAGCTTATGCTATATAGCTTACTGCGGTCATTAAATAGGTATTTTTTTTTAATTTCAAGAAAAACAGTTTTAGCTTTAATAAATCCAAAGAAATGCTAAGGAACTTTCCTTAAAACTTAAAGCCAGGAAACAGGTTAGGATTCTGTTCAAATAGTAGGTACATAAACCTATTGGCAGCTCAAGACAAGACAAAATTTCTTAAAACCGGAGAACAAACCCTACAAGAAAATCAGCAATGTTTTAGTCAAAAGTCATAAAATGCTATTTCACCAGTTCAGTCTCATGTACTTAATATATCTTCTGTTGTGCTCCAGTCTTCCTGATTAAATTCTGGGATATAATACTCAGCTCTAGATTTGTCCCTATGATTAAGTTGGCCATTTTCTTAGTTTTTGAACTCTTATTTCTGTGTGTCTATTTAATTTTCCTTGTATAGCATTCCCTTCAGAACTTCTTGGAGATCTGGTCTGGTGTTGGTAAGTTCTTTCAGATTTTGTTCATCCGAGAACGTTCTTGTCTTTTCTTCCTATATGAAGGATAATCTTTCCAGGTACAGTATTTTTGGTTGAACTTGTTTTTCCCTTAACACATTGAATGTATTTTCTATTCTTTCCTTGCTCACATTGTTTCCGATGAGAGGTCCACTGTTAGCCTGATGGGATAGCCTTTGTAGGTTACTTGCCATTTCTCTCTTGCCAATCTTAGTATCTTGTCTTTGTGGTTTTGGTCAATCTGGCTATAATGTGTCTTGGAGATCTTCTTGGGTTGTTTCTATTTGGGGTCCTTTGTATTTCTTGGGACTGGATCTTTGAATGCCTCTCTAGGTTTGGAAAGTTTTCTTCCACGATTTCAGGGAATAGGTTACCAATGCCCTTATGAATCTCTTAGCTTCTGGGATACCAATTATCCGGATGTTTGGACATTTAATGGTATCTAGTATTTTTTGTATATTATTCTCATTTGGGGGGGTAATTTTCTCAGTCTTCGTGGTGTATTTTTCTAAGCCAACAATTCTATCTTCTACATCTGAGATTCGATTTTCTGTATGATCTAGTCTGCTTTTAATACTTTCAAGGGAGATTTTGACTTCCTGTATTACAGCCTTCATCTCTAACAATTCCATTTGATTCTTTTTTATGGTGTGTATTTCCTCTTTCAGATCTTGCAAGAATTTCCTCACCTCCTAGAACTCTTCAGATCCTTTTCCCTGCCTCTTCTGTAGTTCATTGTCTTGCTTCTCTTCCATTTCTCTTAGCTTTGTCACTATGAATATTCTAAATTCCTTTTTTTTTTTTAGGTTATAAATGTTTTTATTTTTTTAACAGAGGCAGCTTGGTGGTGGATATGTGGCCACTTGATGTTGTGTTTAAGAGAATTCAGGCTTGCTCTCTTATAGAATGTAAATGTTCCCCTACACATGTATACATAATTCTTACCAAAATTAAATTGAGTCACTAAAAGAAGATTCGCTGTCTGAACTTTCTTCTGTAGTTTTTTCAATTTCACCATCAGGCACTAGAGCATCTGGCCTTTCAAAAAGATCTGGGTCTAGTCCTTCTGATATCATTTTGTTTCTTATTGCCATTGCTGGAACACCCACTTGAACCATTTTGAGATATCTGGCATATCTTGGATCCTTGGCTACAGTTAAGATATTTTCTGCTGATACTTCACTTTCCTGTTGTCCAGAGTCTTGTGTACTGTTCTGCTGTGACTGCTCTGAAGTAGCTTCAGAATATGATCCATTTGTGACACTAGTGACACTTAAAGGAGATACTTCCAATGTAACATTATCTAGGCCTGGCATAGATGACAACTTTGCATCTAAAATATTAAGAGTTGTTTCAATTTGCTGGATACGAAGGGAAAGGTCTGCCAGTTTCTTCTCACAGACTGTAGAGAAACGGTTGAGGAATTGTATGTACAGTGTGCACCACAAATTGGTTTAGAAATGCCACCGTTCTTTTCTGCTGAATAGCTGGCACCTTGGTCAGGTCTATGCCTGACCCCATGAGTGGAAGCCCATCCTCATCCATCTCCTCAGCGGGCTGGGGTCCCGAGGTTCGCCCACAAACCCTCCCAAGTGGGCTAAATATTCTAAATTCTTTATCTGACATTTCCATAAGTTTCATTGTACTGAGGATGACAGGAGTTATCCTTTTCCCTTGGAAGGGAAGTATTTTCTTTCTTTCCCATATCTCTTGTGACCCTATGGTGATTTCTGGTCATCTGATGGATGGTGTGTTTCTTCGTAATTCTTGAAGTTCAATCTGAGTGTTCAGAGGCATGCAGGAGGAGGTGATCTGCAGTCTCTCTTCTGTTCCATTTTTCACTCTTTGTGCATCAGATTCAGTGGGAATTGAGGAATATTCTGACCCTAATCGTATTCAGATGTTTGGATCCTGTTCACTTGGACCTGTCTAGACACTCTGTATGGAGACTAAGCAGCCAAAGAATAAAGATAAAGAAAAAAGGAAAAGAATTAGAGAATAGGGAAGAAGAAGAAAAAATAAAAGAAAAACAATTAAAGAAAAAAGATAATAAAAAACTTTATATTTTAATTTTAAAAAGCATATGAAAACCTCATGGCACACGCATAATTTACAGCTCAAGTTCAGCATCCACCTCAGGATAGGCCTGGGTTTATGCCTTTCCTAAATGGGATGGGGAAAGGCACAAATTAGCACAATAAAGGAGGGATTTGAGAGTCCAGAGAATGCTTTACCTTAAAAAAATTTTTTTTTTTAAATAATGAAAAGATCACAGGGAGAGACAAAGATGGAGAGAAGGATACAGAGGTAGCCATATCTGGAGAGAGAAATCTCAGCGGAAAAATCTTCATTTTTAGTCAGTGAAAGCAGTTATTTCACAGCTCAAGTTCAGTAGCCATCTCAGGTATTTTAAATTTCTTTAACTGTTAGTGAGATTGGACATCTTATGTTTCATGTATTTTTAGTGGTGCTTCTCTTGCCTGTTTCTCTTGTTCATTTGTTATTGTGTTGTTCCTTTTTTTTATTAGTTTGTGAGAGTTCTTTAGACTAAGGAAATTGTTTTTGGTTGATATGTATTTTGACTTTGCCTATAATATATAATATAGCTATCTCTATCCAGATAGAGATAGATATAGATATTTTTGAGAGGTTTTTGCTATAGGGCGCATGTGCTCACCAGAGAGATAGAGACAGAAGGCGAGAATTTACCCCCAGGGAGCATGGCCACATCACAATCCCTTCTCCTCCATTCTCTTTTTGGGATTTTGGGCACACACACACACACACACACACCCACACACCCCTAGCACGAGTTTTAAGCCACTGACTCCAGGACTCAAAGTGTGGTTGACCATGTGGGAGTCTAGCACCTTAATCATTATGCCATCTGCTGGCCTGACGTATGATATATTTTGCCACCCAGAAATTTGTAATTTTCTTAAAAACCATTTGAGCCTATCTTTCTTTCAAATATAAGGCCGAGGCCAACTTTCAGAGTTGTTTTTTTTCTTTTCTTTTCTTTTTATTTTGCCATAGAGTACATATGCTTGCCAAAAAGAGACAAAGAGAGACAGAAAGAGGGAAAGTGAGAAATCACCCCCCACCACCTCCTGCCCTAGAGATGAACATGCCACAATCCCTTCTTTTCCATTCTTTTTTTTTCTTTTCTTTTCTCTTTTTTTTTTAAGAGATTTTTGTCATAGGGTGCATACACTCACCAGAGAGAGAGAGAGACAGCGAGATAGCACCTCCCAGGAGGATTGCCATGTCACAGTCCCTTCTCCTCCATTCTTCTCTTGGGATTTTGGGCACGCACACACATGTGCCTGGCATGAGTTTTAAGCTTCCCAGTCTGGGTCTCAAGCCATGGTTGACTATGTGGGAGTCCAGCTATGTAACCATTAGGCCATCTGCTGGTCCCCCTTCCTCCTCTCGGGATTCTGGGCACATACATACGCCCAATGTGATTTTAAAGCTCCTTGGTTCAGGACTCGAATTGTGGTTGACCATGTGAAATCCTGCACCTTAACTGCCATACCACCTGCTGGTTCGTTTGTTTTTCTAACCAGAAAACAAAAACTTTAGCTAAAAGTACACTTTTAAAAGAAGTGGCAGAATTGGTTAAGAAGAAAGTGGAATGGAGCCAGAGTTTAATACTCCCACACAGAAGCAGGCCAACAAGGTTCTTTTGCTTACAGTGACTTCATCAGCCTGGGGGTGCCCCGCTCATCTTCCCTGTCAAAGCCAGCCCCCTTGAGAGTGCCCCCATCACCTCCACTGACCTTATTCCCAAGGCTCTTGTTTCCTGGGCAAGGAATCTCCGTCTCAGCTCCCATCAGTCATGAGGTGGTACCAGCTGGACTTAGGTAAAACCGACGCCTAATGCCTCCCATGTCATTTCCATTCGCCTCATCTGAATGGCATTTTGGAAGCAGTTATGTGTTTATGAGCTAAATCTGTCTGCAGGCAAAATGAGAATGGCAGTAGCATACACATAACTGGGGGAGAACCCTAATCACAAGCAGGAGTTGTATGAGATGTGCTTTTTGATTATGATTAGACAGCTGGGCTGGCCCCATGGCCTGGTGATTAAGGGAGCCAGATTTACGTGTCCAGTTGCCGTTACAGAGTCCCAGCCTGGTGTCTTGAAATGCATGCCAGATACATGTGCATGCACGCCCCGTCTTGATGCCCCATTGGTGCAGTTGTGGGGAGGGCTTTTTCTGTCTCTCTCTGGCTAGCGCATGGGCCCTCGGGGTGTGTGTGTGTGTGTGTGTGTGTGTGTGAGAGAGAGAGAGAGAGAGAGAGAGAGAGAGAGAGAGAGAGAGGGAGGGAGAGAAATGGCAATTAAAGATAGGATATTGGACACATGTGGTCATTTTAGCCTGCTGAAAAGCCTTGGGTGGGGCTGGCATGTGGTATGGTGGCTAAGGGCGCTGTACTCCCTCATGGCAGACTGCTGTTCAAGTCCTGGATTTGAAGGCTTGCTTTCTCACTTTCCCTCTCTCGCTCTGCCCCTTTCTGGACAAATTAAAATAAATAAAGTTAAATAAAATAATATTTTTTTTTAAAAAAGCCTTTGGCTAAGTGCCCCTATCTTTTGCAGAAAAGGCCAAACTGCCTATTGTAGCTTGTGGGATCTTTCATATCTTGGTTCTAACCTATCTTTTTCAGCTAACTAAACACTATGGTAGCACTTTCAGTCCACACATATTTATTGAGTAACTACTACCTACCAGGCGTTGTCCTAGGTTTTAGAGTGAGTGGCAGTCCCTGCACTCCCAGGATTTCAGGCTAACTGAGGAGACAGAAAACCTGAAGTAAACAAAACAATCTGTAGGGTGGTCAGGGGGGACTTTTCTTTTTTTTGGAGAGTATTTTTTTTGCTATAGGGCGCGTGTGCTTGCCAGAAAGACAGAGAGAGTCAGAGAGACAGAAAGCGAGAAATCACCCCCCAGGGAGGATGGCCACGCCACAATCCCTTCTCCTCCATTCTCCTCTCAAGATCTTGGGCACACTTGCACATGCACCCAGCGTGAGTTTAAGCCCACCGGGTCAAGGACTCGAACCACGGTCGGCTACATAGGAGTCCAGCGACATAGCCATTATACTAACTGCTGGTCCCAGGGGGGACTTTTCTGAGAACACATCTGAACTGAGACTGGAGAATGAGGGAGAGTTGGAGAATGAGGGAGGTTGTTCTAGGCAGAGGGCACAGTAAAGCCTTGACATTGTAGAGTTCGGGTGTTCTAGGAATGGCTGAGGCTGGCGCGGCCATAACTCAGGGAAAGGAGAAGGCCCCAGGGAAGTGATACTGATCCCATGGGTAGGGGCCAGATCACATGGCACATTGTTGACTGTAGTAAAGAAATTCAGATTAAGCTCCTTGAGGTGCTAAATCTGGGGTTGGAGTCAGGCAGGGGTGTGGCAATATAATGTAGAGGTCTTAAAACTTTATCTAAATTATCTGCATGATAACTCTCTGAAGTAGGTATTAAAAACCAGTTTTACAGTTGAGGACCCTGAGAAAGCTGGGCGCTTGATCAAGGTCACTCAGTTGGAAAGTGTTGAAGCCACTGGATCTGTTCCAAGTCCATACTCTTGGCCTTGATGTATTATATTCAGTACTGTCTAATTTCTTTATTTTGTAAGATAAAAATAATTGAGATTCAGAGAGATTAAGATAAACTATGGGGTTGTCTGAAAAGTCATGATGTATTTTTCTGTTTTTCTATGCAAAAATATGTCGTGACTTTTCTGACAACCCGAAAGAATGAGTAAGAGGATGCGAGGCACTATTCAGAAAATTTAGACTGTTCAAATCTGGCAAGATAAAGAATGAACTTTTTATCTTCTGGAAGGTTAGAGAGCTATGCAGCACCTGAAGAGGGCAATGTGGACTTATTCACTGTGAAATAAGAACCCAGGGGCATCTTTAGAAGCTTAGGTCAAATAGAAGGATGTCGTTTTTTACACAATGGGCAGCTGATCATCCCAATGTTAAGTTTAGAATAGCTTTTATGAAGGCCATTGAGTGAGCTGGCAAAACAAATAATCTCTTTTACTTGAAGCACACTAAAATACTGATAGAAATAGCTCTAATAAAAACTTAAATAATGGCGTCAGCAGGTGACGTCATGGTTAAGGTGCTGGACTCTCACACGGCTGACCATGGTTCAAGTGCCAGACCTGATGGCATGATGGCATGCTTTCTTATTTTCTCTGTGTGTGTGTCCAGTCAAATTAAATAGTAGTAGTAATAATAATAATAAATAATTCTTACAAAAAACTTAACAGAAAATCAGGGGAAAAGTGGCTATGGGGAAAATAACTCTATTAAGTGTTTCTCCCCCCCCCCCCCTTTTTTTTGGAGAGGTTTTTTTTTTCGCTATAGGGCGTGTGCGCTCGCCAGACAGACAGAGAGAGACATAGAGATAGAAAGCCAGAAATCACCCCCCCGGGGGGATGGTCACGCCGCAATCCCTTCTCCTCTATTCTCCTCTCGGGATCTTGGGCACGCACGCACGCACACATGCCCGGCGTGAGTTCTAAGCCACCGGGTCCGGGACGCGAACCGCGGTCGACTACGTGGGAGACCAGTGACATAGCCATTACGCTAACTGCTGGTTCCCCTCCCCCCCTTTTTTTAATGCCAGATGATGTGCATGCAGTTGTGTGCACGCTTCAATATATAGAAGGGCCAGCAGGTGACGTAGTACGTAAGGCATTGGACTTCCATGTGGCTGACGGTGGTTGGAGTCTCAGACCTAGCAACTTGAAATTCATGCCAGAAGTGCATGTGCATGTGTCCCCAGAATCCCGAGAGGAGAATGGAGGAGAGATTGCAGCATGGTCATCCCCCCTGTGGGGTGATTTCTTGCTTTTTCTCTCTCTGTCTCTCCAGCAAGCACACATGCTCTATAGCAAAAATCTCTCTCAAAAAGAGAGAGAGAGAGAGAGAGAGAGAGAGAGAGAAAGTGAGAAAGAGATGGAAGGAGAAGGAGAGAGAGAAAGCACCACCTCCAACAGGGCCTGGTCATGCAGCCATTCTTTTTCCTCCAATTCTCTATCCCTAGTCGGATCCTGGACACAGGTGCACACACATTTGGCATGTTTTTCAAGCCCCCAGGGCAGGGATTCAAACCCTAATTGACCATATGGATTCCGGCTTCCTCCTTGCAGTGCTTAACTGCTATACTACAGGGTTGGGCCTGTGGAGTTTTATTATAATAAAAAGAAAAGCAATTTTAGGAATGATAATTTTGCAATTTCTAAAAATTTTAGTTTTGTTTATATTAAGAAAAAATATACAGATTCATAGATGACTTTTTTTGAAGTAAAAGGCCATCATGCAGGGATAAAAAGGAAGTAGCAGCCTTCTTTGGTTGTTACAAACAGAATGAAATTCCTGTTTCCAGCAACATCCTTGTCGATTTTCTAGAAGGATGTGATCAAGTCACAGCCAGGACTCGGGCTTGGCATCTGGGGAAAAGGCTGAGGCGCAGTTCTTCCGGAACTCTGCCTGTGCTGCACTTCTCTTTCCAAGCACCCTGTCAGCACACGCAGGCGGAGTAGCTCTTGCTCAGGAACAAATGGCCTGTAGTCCCTCAGCTAGGAGCTTTTTACCACCCAGAATAGACCGACCATGCGTTCTCTTCTTTCTGTCGTGGTCCCCGTGGTCCTGAAAGCTCCTCTCTGGCCCACGGAGAACTCTGGCCACTCCATTCGATCTCTGTCAATTCAACCGTGTCATTTAACACTCAGAGCTGTCACAGAGGAAGGAAGTAGCGCGTACTCTTGGTCTGTCCAGGAATCTGGGGATTGCTGACTCAGGTTTCCTAACCTCATCGTCTGATTGTTCCTGCCTCTCGGTTTCCTCCTGATGGTCTCACTTCCATGTGCTGCGAGCCTGGCAGCCACTGGCCAGCGTCGACCACGGCCGCGTGCTCCCCGCTTCCTTCGGCGTCAGTGGGGGCGCGTGCCTCCTTGGTGCTCCGTGCAGACACTGCAGCCTTGCATCAGGAGCCTAACCTGTGACAGATGCATTTAAAACACGTTAATGCCACAAAGTAAAAATTGCCTTTTGTTAAAACAGTTTTTATGGGAAATTTGTTGGCCAAAAACCTATCCAAGTGTGGGCAGAGGGACAGGTAGCACATAAGACAGAAACATGAGTGTCTAACCGTGAGGCCCTTCATGTTTTCGCATGTTCCGGTTCCTCAGCTTCAGCGCAACCTCCTGCTGGGAAATGCTGCCTCATTTGGGTGAGCCAGCCTTGGGTTTTTAAGCTTTGGTAACTGGGTTACTGTTTTTCACGCATGCTTGGAATTGATAGCTAATTAAATTATTTTAATTCTCGTGTATGGCTTCTGCCATGACTGGCTTTCTGTTTTACCAAGCATTCCTTCACATTTCAAGTGTGTGGATGCTCTGCGGCTCCTAAAGCTCGTCCATTTGTTAAATCATTTACTCCCTCAGCAGATGTCTCATGAGCATCCACTCCGCTAAGCCTGGAGCCCAGGTGTGGGGAGATGGCACAGATCCTATCCTCAGGGCACAGTCGAGTCAGCGATACAGACGTGTGAGAAGATCATGACAAGAAGTGTGGCAATGCATAGACAGGGTGGGACCAGCAGTTAGCGTAATGGCTATATCGCTGAACTCTCATGTAGTTAACTGTGGTTCGAGTCCTGGATCTGGTGGCGTAAACTCACGCTGGGCACGTGTGTGTTCGTGCCCAAGATCCCGAGAGGAAAATGGAGGAGAAGGGATTGTGGCATGCCCATCCTCCCTGGGGAGTGATTTCTTGCTTTCTATCTCTCTGTCTCTCTCTGTCTTTCTGGAGAGCGCACACACCCTATAGCAAAAACCTCTTAAAAAAAAAAAAAACAAAAACAAAAATACATAGACAGGGATGTTTAGAAACTTGAAGCAGGAGGCCCTACCTTAACTTGGTGCTCAGGAAAGTCTTTCTGGAGGTCATAACACATAAACCGAGTTTTAAAAATGGAGGATCAGCCTCTAGTCTTATAGTAAAACAATTGGATCTCACATGGTCCACTGAGCAGTTTGTCCAGTACCTGGCAGCTTGAAAAACAGGTCGGATGTATGTACATACATGCCCAGAATCCCAAAAGGAGAAAGAGATGGAGAAGAGATTGGGGAGTGACCCTGTCCCATGGGGGTACTTTCTCATTTTCTCTCTTTTTCTCTGTCTTCTTCTAGTGCATACATACATCCTCTGACAAAATTAAAAACAAAAACAAAACAAAACAAAAAATGGCTTGTTTCATCTTTTAAATTCTGCCTTAAGAAGGCCTATGAGGGGACCAGCAGGTGGTGTAATGGTTATGTCACTGGACTCCCACCTAGTAGACCATGGTTTGAATCCCAGACCTGGTGGCTTAAAACTCACAGCGGGTTTGTGTGCATGTGCAAAATTCTAAGAGAAGAATGGAGGAAAAGCAATTGTGGCATGGTCATCCCTCTTAGGGGGTGACTTCCCACTTTCTGTCTCCCTGGTGAGCATGTGTAGATTTGCCTTATAGCAAATAGATTTGCCTTATAGCAAAAAAATCTCTCTTAAAAAAAAAAAAGGCCTGTAAGCTACCTTTACACAGAAGTTTAAATTGTAGAAGAAAACAACACCTTGAAGACATAAAATAGAGATGGAGTCAGCAGGTGGCATGGTGTTTAAGGTGGTGGACTCCCACATGGCTGACCATGGTTCAAGTCCCAGGCCTGGCAGCTTGAAAAATCACCCTTGGTGTGTGTGTGCAGTCGACTACGTGGGAGTCCAGCGACATAGCCATTACGCTAACTGCTGGTCTCTTCATTGTTTTTTTATAGTGAAGAAAAAGTACAGGGTTATGTGAGAAGACATAAGGGTGGCTTAATTTAAATGGATAAATTTAGGAAGCGTTTTCCAAATCTAGATATTCAAGCTTGAGATATGAAGGACAAGTGGGACTCAGTCAGAAAATGAGTGAGTTAGGGGTTCAAAGCCATGAGGCGAAGTCTTGAGGCTTGGAGCGACATGGGTTGTTTAAGCAATTAAAGGGAAACCAGTGCAGATGCCTGTTGGTGGGGCGGAGAGAGGGGCCGAGCAACGGGGTGGTGGGGAATATCACCGAATGAAGCTGGTTCTCCAGAACCTTCTACAGCTGGGTACCAAATAATGCAAGGCCACAGGAGGTTATGTGTGTTTCACCCCGCGTTATTACAGTGTTTCAGCGGGGGCGAGACAGCATCAGGGTTTCTCATTTCAGGACGATCACTCTGGCTGCTGAATAGAGCATGGGGGAGGGAAAGCATGGTAGAGAGCTGTTTTCAGTAGCAGAGTGACTGAAGGCTAGGACCTGGGTGGTGGCCGTAGGGGTGGAGAGAGGGAGACCGAATCTAGCTTTCCATTGCAGGAGGACTTAGCAGTGGGTGTGAGACAGTAGTGGAGGAGAGGGTAGTAGTAAGTAACCCTCTGTGTGGTAGAGGTGCCTGTGTTAATAAAATGGGGATGCTGCAGAAGGACAGAATTAGAGAGGTAGGCGCATGCTTCTATGCTTCGAGTTCATTAAATCTGAGGAATGTATGAGCCATGTAGAGATCTTAGGCATTTATGTGGATCTAGAGGTCTGCAGCTCAGTAGAAAGGTCTGCACTAGAGATAAGGATTTAGGAAAAACTGAAACTCAAACTCATGAGAGCAGGTTGGATAGTGTACATATAAAAATGACAATAGTGCTACCTGGATTCTTAATGCTACATTAGAAGAGAGAAGAGACTGAGAGGTCTGGGCAATTCCAACATTTAAGGTATGGATAGAGGGGGCAGGGCTGCCACAGGAAACTGAAAAGGAGCGACTCAAGGGGTGAGCGGGACCGTGAGAATGAGAGCAGAGAATGAGGCAGAAGCTGGGCAGAGTGTTCCCGATGGGCTGCTAAGCTGAGTGGCCAAATGATACCGAAAGAGGGGCCTTTAAAGGGCACATAAGCCTGGGGCCAGCAGGTGGCATGGTGGTCGAGGTGCTGGACTCCTACATGGTCCACCGTGGTTTGAGTCCTGGACCTGGCGGCTTACTTTCTCACGTTCTTTCTCTGTCTCTGTCTCTCTCTGATGAGCACATGTGCCCTATAACAAGTTAAAATAATAATAAATAAAATAATTCTTTTTATTTAATTAGAAGAGAGAGAGAAGGAAAGTGAGAAAGCAGGCTGCCAAGCCTCAGACTTAAACTGCGGTTGCCCATGTGGAAGTCTAGCACCTCAACCTCCATGTCAGGCCCCCAAATTAACTAATTCTTTTAAATAAATAAATAAATAAATAAATAAATAAGGGCACATAGGCCTTATATAGGTGATGACGATAGGGAAAGAGTGTGCCAGACTGGGGGACGATATGTGTAAGAGAAATCGATATGGAGGTACCATCTGCTATGGAGGGTGGCTAGAGGGTTGAATGCAAGGCCTTCAGAGGAGAGAGATGAGACTGGAGAGGCTGGCATGGCCAGGTCATGAAGATCCTGTTCTGTGCCTCAATTTAGTAACAGACCATGGTCACAGCCTAGAAATGTCTGTCCTCAAAACCGGGGAGCAACATAAAGGGAACTGGCCGTTACACACCGCGCGGGGGACCACATCCTGGTACCTGCCTGTCATTTGCCGCGCACCATTCTGAGCACCTTATCTGGGGAGTCTCATATAATGTACCTGTCATTTGATGTTTAATTCTATTGTTTTTTTAAAACATTGAGACATTTGATATAAATATTTAGAAACTGCCCATGACCTCTTTCATCACTCAATCATTTTATCAGAGTGATAGATATTCTCTGTGGAAGGAAGGCTTCCACATACAGAGGCCTGGCCCTACCTAACATGACCCCCCCCCCCTTTTTTTTTTTTTGCTTTTATCTAAATTGGGAGCAAGTGTTGAAAATAGTGGAAAATGTGAGTTGTTTTTGCTTAATTGGGCAATTTTGGTCACAAATCAAGAGTAAGGTATTCATTGCGATTGTGTTTGTTTTACTCTTCCTTACATATCCTAAGCATTTGAAATCAGAAATCATCCTGGGCTTGAATTATTCTCACCACTTATTAATTGAGTGACTTTAGAGTAAGTTATTTAACCTCTTTTCATTTAACGTGGTACTTCTAACAATAACTAGCATAATACACATGACAAGAATTAAGTAAAGGAAGACAGAAGATTTTTTAAAAGTTTAATGTACTTCATTTGTGAGAGCGTATGTGCATGCACGAGATAGAGAAAACAGCAGCCTCGTCACACCACAGTCCACTTCCCCAGTCCTCTGGCTCACCTGGATCTGGGACACACATGTGCACACCTAGTATGCTTCAGGTTGACCAGGCTGGGGATCGGAACCTGGGGTCAGCCATGTGGCTTCAGCACTATAGTTGAGCGCTGCTACTGCCTGCCTTCGAGGCTGGGCCGAACTGCGGACTTTCCTCCATCCTAATCAAGCAGAGCCTTGCAATGAAGGTAGTCGATACACTTCATTTTTATCTTAGTGAATCTCTTTTACTTTTGATTACTTATTTAGAATTTTGTAATTTATCCTCAAATAACACTAGGTAATTATAGATGTAAATAGTGGGGTTTTTTTGATGTGCATATTAAGACTGTTAACAAAGTGAGACCTAGTTCCAAAAATAATCATTATAGGAATATTAAATAACTGCAATGTCTAAAAATATCATTCCAGAGCTCTGCCATCTCACAAAGAATTCTAGAGGAATAAGATTATTGAATTTTGGGTCTAACAGCTAGTGTGATGGTTAGGGTACTGGACCCCCCCCACGACTGACTGCAGTTCAAGTCCTGGACCTGGTGGTTTTCTTTCGCACATTTTTCCCCTTTCGTTGTTTGTGGTGCCTGTACCCTATAGCAAATTAAGTAATAATAATAAATAAAATAAAATAAAATTAAAAATTTTATTTTTTAGAGAGATTTTTGTTGTAGAGTACATACACTCACCAGAGAGACAGAAAGCAAGAAATCACCTTCCAAGGGGGATAGCCATACCACAATCCCTTCTCCTCCAGTCTCCTCTTGGATTTGGGGCATGCACGCACATGTGCCTGGCACGAGTTTCAAGCCACTGGGTCCAGAACTTAATCCACAGTTGGCCATGTGGGAGTCAAGTGACGTAACTGTTATGCCATCTGCTGATCCCAATAATTCTTTAAAAATAGAGATTATTGAATTTCTGCTATGCAATGGTGACAAAACATGTTCATTATTTGCAAATTCTTATTTTCTTTATAAGTTTAAAATAGTTCCAATGCCTGTTGGAAGCTGACTTGAACCTGACTTACTTTTTTTTTCTAAAAAAAGAATTATTTTATTTAACTTATTATTACTATTATTTCTTTATTTTAATTTGACCAGAGAGTGACAGAGTAAGAGAGAGAGTAAGAAAGTGATAAAGCAAGCCGCCAGGTCCGGGACTCAAACTGTGGTCAGCCATGTGGAAGTCCAGCTCCCTTAAACAGCACACCACCTGCCGGCCCCGATCCTGACTTACTTTGTTTTTGTTTTTGTTTTAAAGAATTATTTCCTTTTTTCCTTTCTTTCTTTCTTTCTTTCTTTCTTTCTTTCTTTCTTTCTTTCTTTCTTTCAGCTCCCTTAAACAGCACGCCACCTGCCGGCCCCAATCCTGACTTACTTTGTTTTTTTTTTTTAAAGAATTCTTTTCTTTCTTTCTTTCTTTCTTTCTTTCTTTCTTTCTTTCTTTCTTTCTTTCTTCTTTTTCTTTCTTTTTCTTTCTTTCTTTCTTGACCAGAGAGGGGGAGAGAGAGAGAGAGAAAGTGAGAAAGCAAGAAAGCAAGCTACCAGGTCTGGGACTAGAACCACAGTAGGCCATGTGGGAATCCAGTGTCCCTTAACCACCATGCCACCTGCTGGCCCCCCGACTTACTTTTAAACAGTGCATAACCTCACAGTACACACAAAAGAAGTTCAAGAGTTACCAAGAGGGGCCATCCAGTGGTGTGGTGGTTAATGTGCTGGATCCACATGGCCAACTATGGTTCAAGTCCCAGACCCAGCAGCTTAAGGTCATGCCAGGCATGTGTGCATGATTAAAATTTCCAAGAGGGGAATGGTGGAGAAGGGATTGTGGCATGGCCATGTCCCCTGGGGGCATCATTTCTCACTTTCCCTCTTCTTTGTCTCACCAGTAAGCTCACGTGGCCTATAGGAAAGCACCCTAAACAAACAAGATTACCAAGAAATGTAAAATCTTATATTAAGCCTGTCATTTCTTTCACTTATAGAAGCTCATGAGCCTGGAGTCATTCCTTTATTAAAATTTTAGTCCTCAGCATCTTCAGATTGTTTTTTGCTGTTATTTCCTAACTTTGTTTTTAGCAGAGCCTTATTTGACAGTCAGACCCCATCGGAATACTGTAGGTGAGTACCTGGATGATTGGTATGGCTGTCACACATCGCCGTAGACGAGCCTTTCTTTCTTCCTTTTTAATTACAGGATCACATCATAATTCCTGAATTGACGGTTCAGCATTGGTACCATCACATGCACACACCCGATGACATGGAGCAGTTAGCAGCTGTTTCCGTTCTGATGCCAAGAGGAACAAATCTGAGGGGGAGGAGGGGCCTTCTTCATAAGAAATCGGTTTTAACAACGGGCAAATGTGATGGTGCAGAAAGAGCGTGTGGCTTTTAGAATAGACACACTTGAACCCCGTCCCCACCATGTTTGAAGTCTAAGCTCCCATCTCTGTGAAAATGGCAACGGGTTGTTGTGGTGATTTCAGTGGAATTATACATGTAAAATGCCTCTGCTGGTGCGGGCCAGCTGCTGTTCCTTCCAAACCGTCGATGAGCCTATCGGTAGGTTTGGCTGTTGTTGTTCGGCTCAGCAGTGGCATCCTGTAAAGTTGGATGGGGCGCCGAGTACCTCCACTCTTCCCTTAACCCTGCATAGATTGCGTCCTGTGTTCAACGCTCCCCCGCCAAGTCTGGTGTGACCCCTTACCCTGTTCCTTCCTTCCCATCTACCCTCCTGCTCTCCCTGCTCTAGGAGCTGTGTAGTGGAGTTGCCTGCTGAGCCAGGGATCGGTGGTAGGTCTGGGGGTGGGCTCTGAATCACTTCTGGAGGTGAGTGGTAGCTTCACTCTAACATACAGATTATGAAGGCTAGAGGTCAGGGTTTCTGTGGGAGTTGTGGGGGAAGAAAACAATGTCTCACTACTTGTCTACTCCCTCCACACCAGCTCTTTTTCCTTCTCTCACACCAAATTCCTACATAACTGATGTTGTATGCCTCTTTCTCCACTTCTGGAAATTACGGAGTGTTTTAGAATATTTGTGAGGGTTTGGCAAGACCAATAATTCATTTAGTCTCCCCTCTTGCAGTATAATGTCTGAGGCCAAGGACATCTATATAACAAACATTTATTGAGAAATTAGTATGGGCAGGTCCTAGGTTAAGTGCTGAAGAGACAAAGACGAAAAAGATACAGCTCTGTCCAGACCATCAGATGGCTTGGTGTTGGGGTGCTGGATCCCACATGTCCAGCTCCATGATTTGAGTTCTGGACCTGGTGGCTTGAGAGACATGCCAAGCTCATGTGCATGTGTGCCCAGAATCCCAAGAAGAGAATGGAGGACAAGGGATGGCATGGCCACTTCCCCTGGGGGGTGATTTTTCACTTTCCCTCTCTCTGTCTCTCTCTCTCTCTACCTAGTAATCACATGCACCCTATAATAAAAATCTGAAAAATAAAATACAGCTCTCTCCTCTCAAGTAGCTGCTAGGTTCTGGAAATGAGTGCCCAAAGTCATCATTGAGTGGGATGAGGATTCTAGCAGCGAGTCGTGTGAAATGATGGAGAGGTTGAGATGGAGTGCCAAATGGCAAGGAGAAAATAACGACAGGCTTCTTAGAGGACGTGGCACCTAAACACAGATGAAGGACAAATGGGAGTCGGCTGACTGGAAAGGGAAGGGCTTGTGACCAGGTGGAGCAGAGAGCTAAACCAAAGGCCGTAGAGTGTGAGCAGTCTGCTTGTTCAGGGTACAGCAAGCCCATAGTTTGGCATGACTGCAGACTAGTAGTGGTGAGTGAAAATGGGGGAGAAATGAGATGTTTAAGAGTACATTTCATCGAGGGGTTCAGTATTATTATTAAGTTCTTTTTAAAAAATAATTATTTTATTTCATTTATTATCATTATTTGTTTAATTTGATCAGAGAGAGACAGAGAGAAAGGGAAAGTAAGAAAGCAAGCCTTCAGGTCTGGGACTCGAACCAAGGTCAACCACGTGGGAGTCCAGCACCTTAAACACCACGCCTCCTGCTGGCCCCTATTACTAAGTTCTTAAAAACATTATGATGGGACCAGCAGTTAGCGTAATGGCTATGTCACTGGACTCCTATGTAGTCGACCGCGGTTTGAGTCCTGGACCTGGTGGCTTAAAACTCACGCTGGGCACATGTGCGTGCGTGCCCAAGATCCCGGGTGGAAAAGGGATTGCGGCATGGCCATCCCCTCGGGGGGTGATTTCTCACTTTCTATCTCTCTGTCTCTCTCTGTCTTTCTGTCTCTCTCTGTCTTTCTGGCAAGCACACGCACCCTATAGCAAAAAACCTCTCCAAAAAAAAAAAAAAGATGATAACACGTGCACATGCATGAAAGAAAGAAAGAGAAGCTCCCTCAACAGGCTCTTGTCATGCCATGGTTCTCTTCCCCAACTCTCTAGCTCATCAGGATCTTAGGCATATGTGTGTGCTGTTGTATTTTGGCTTGACCGGGCTGGGGATCAGAACCTGCAGTTAGCCATGTGGCTTCTAGCACTGCAATTAAGGTGCTACTGACTGTGCCACAGGTTGGGCCTCAATAGTATTTTTCTTCTCTTTATTTATGATAGAGTGTGCACAGGAGAGGGAGAGAGAGGAGCACCCTCTACAGGGTGTGGTGCTGCCATGATCCCTGTCCTCCCGTCTTCCAGCCTGTCAGATATTGAGCGCTCATGCACATACCCTGTGTATTTCAGGGTGCCAGCCTGGGGATTTGCACCATGGTTTCCATATGGGATCTGGCTTCTCTTGGCCAGCACATTGCAGCTACACTAGAGCTGGCCCATTGAAGGCTGGTTAGTTTATTGTTAATGATGTGAGTCTTCTTTTTTTAAAGAATTATTTTATTTAACTTTATTTATTTATTTATTTTATTATTTTAATTTGACCAGAGAGGGACAGAGTGAGAGAAAGAGACAAAGCAAGTTACCAGGTCTGGGACTCGAACTGCAGTTGGCCATGTGGGAGTCCAGAACCCATAACTACCGTGCCACCTGTTGGGCCCAATGCTGTCAATCTTCTTGTTCCTATTATGTCTGAGTCATCAGAAACAACTGCTTTTGGCAGCCACACTTCAGAGTTCTTTGATAGAATGAAAGTCCTTCTGTAGCTCTTGAGACCCATAAATGTCTTTTAGGTCCATTTGGTTTGTAGTACAGTTTATCTATTTATTTTTGGTTCCTAAAAGAATTATTTATTTTATTTATTGTCGTTATTTTTAATTTGCTATAGGGCATATGCACGCACCAGAAAGAGGGAAGTGAGAAAGCAAGGCGCCAGGTCCGAGACTCGACCCACAGTCGGCCATATGGGAATCCAACACCTTAACCATCACGCCACCTGCTGGCCCCTTTAGTACAGTTTAAATCAGAATATTTCTTTGTTGATTTTCTGTCTAGATGATCTGTCTGGTGCTGAGAGTGGGGTGCTGAAGTCTCTACCTATTATCACATTGGAGTCTCTCTCTCCCTTTAGGTCTAGTAATATTTGTTTTATGTATTTGGATGATCGAGTGTCAGGTGTATATTTATTTACAATTGTTATATTTTCTTGCTGAATTGACTCTTTATCATTACATACTGAATTTCTTTGTCGCTTTTTTACAGTGTCTGACTTAAAGTCTGTTTTATCTGATATAAGTATAGCAACACCTGGTTGTTTTTCTTTTCTGTTTGTGTGAAATATCTTTTTCCATCTATTTGAGAACAGGGTCAATGTATAGTGGCCCCTAAACTGAAAAAGAACTTTGAGACCAAAAATCTAAGCAGGCAACTCTATGAGGCACTTACCAGGAGTTTATTAGGGGGTAACTTACAGATCAGAAAGGTTGGGTCAACAGTGACTCAGAAGCATGTACAGTGACCCAGTAGCTGTACCCTGCACCATCTTGAAGCAAGCTAGAATTTTTATCTTGTTTTATTTTTTAGAATTATTTATTTCATTTTATTTATTGTTATTATTATCATTATTATTTTGCTATAGGGCACATGTGCTCACCAGAAAGAGTGAGGGAATGTAAGAAAACAGGCCACCAGGTCTGGGACTCACATTGTGGTTGGCTCTGTGTGAGTCTAGCACCTTCACCATCACACCACTTCCTGGCCCCCAAGCTGGAGTTTCTAAAGGGAAAGTAAAGGGGTTATATGATGGCGTCTGGTTTGAAGATGCGATTGCCTTGGGAACCAGCAGTTAGCGTAATGGCTATGTTGCTGGACTCCCACGTAGTCGACCGCGGTTCGCGTCTCGGACCCGGTGGCTTAAAACTCACGCCGGGCGCATGTGCGTGTGTGCCCAAGATCCCAAGAGGAGAACGGAGGAGAAGGGATTGTGGCGTGGCCATCCCCCCGGGGGGTGATTTCTCGCTTTCTGTCTCTCTGTCTCTCTCTGTCTGTCTGGCGAGTGCATGCGCCCTATAGCGAAAAACCTCTCAAAAAAAAAAAAAAAAAGATGCGATTGCCTTCATGTTCCCAAAATATTAATCTTTTCCTAACAAAGGCCAGCTGTGTCAGTGAGGGCATGGCATGACTGGGTTATGGGTAGAGGGCTCCAAGATGGCATTTGTCCTTATAAGATGGGGTCAGTCTGGTTCATTCTCACACCCACCCTATTTCTTTTCTTTTTTTTTTTTTTTTGGAGAGGTTTTCACTATAGGGCACATGCGCTCTCCAGACAGACAGAGACATAGAGACTGAAACTGAGAAATCACCCCCCAGGGGGGATGGTCACACTGCAATCCCTTCTCCTCCATTCTCCTCTCGGGATCTTGGGCACGCACGCACACGCGCCCGGCATGAGTTTTAAGCCACCGGGTCTGGGATGCAAACCGCGGTCGACTATGTGGGAGTCCAGCGACATAGCCATTACACTAACTGCTGGTTCCCACACCCACACTATTTCTCACATCCGTTTTAGTTTGTGTGTACGTCTCTACTGGTGAGGTGAGTTTCTTATAGGTAGCATATTGTTGAGTATTTATTTATTTATTTATTTAGGAGAGGTTTTTGCTATAGAGCACATGCACTCTCCAGAAAGACAGAGAAACAGAAAGCGAGAAATCACCCCCCGGGGGGATGGCCATGCCACAATCCCTTCTCTGTTCTCCTCTTGGGATCTTGGACACTCATGCACACATGCCCAGAGTGAGTTTAAACTACCAGGTCCGGGACTCGAACTGCAGTCGACTATGTGGGAGTCCAGTGACATAGCCATTACACCAACTGCTGGTCCCGGTTCTTGTTTATTTTAATTCATTTAGTTAGTTAATATGAAGTAATTTTGAGAAGGTTGTGAAAAAAATTAAAGTATGAATTTATTTTGGTGCAAAAAAAATTAAATCCACGCATAATTGTTTCATAATATATATGAATATAATATGTATTTTTTACAACTTTTTTTTTGTTTTGAGAGAGAGACTTTTGCTGTAGGGCACATGTGCTTGCCAGAGAGACAGAAAGCGAGAAATCGTCCCCCAGGGGAAAGGTCACTCCACAATCCCTTCTCTTCCATTCTTCTCTTAGGATTTTGGCCATGCACATACCAGCACCCAATGTGAGTTTTAAGTTGCCGAGGATGGGACTTGAACCATGGCCAACTACATAGGAGTCCAGCAACATAACCATTACGCCATCTGCTGGACCCTTTAACAAACTTTTTAATCATACTTTTAGATTAGGGAAATCTGTTTCCATGCAAATTTATTACGGATAGGTAAAGACCAACTCCAGTAGCTTTGATAATTATTTTCTGGTTGTTTTTTATGTTTTTTGTAACTCTCCTTCTTATTTTTTTGTTTTTGTGGTTTTGTGGGTAGTTAGAAAGGCTATTATCAAAAAGACAAAAAAATAACAAATAGTCCTGGGGATAAGGAGAATAAGTCTTTTATACTGTTGGTGGGAATGTAAGTTAGTACAACCATTATGGAAAACAATATGGTGGTTCTTCAAAATTCTAAAAATAGAACTACCATATGCTCCAGCAATCCTCCTACTGGGCATATATCCAAAGGACAGGAAGTGAGTGTGTGCTAGAGATAGGTGTCCTCCCATGTTACCGCAGCTCTGTTCACGCTAGTTACCGTATTTTTCCAACTAGCTAAAAGAGAAGATTTTGAATGTTTCCAACACAAAGTAAGGATAAATGTTGGAGATGATGAATATGCAAATTACCCTGATTTGACCATTGCACATTATACTCATGTAGCAAAAAAAATCACACTGTTCATCATAAGCATTTACAATTATTGTGTCAACTTAAAAAATAATAATTGTGGGGCTGTCAGGTGGTATGGTGGTTAAAGGCGCTGGAATCCCACATGGCTGACTGCGATTCGAGTCTTGGACCTGGCGGCTTGCTTTCTTACTTTCTCTCTCTGTCCCTCTCTGGTCAAATTAAAATAAACAAATAAATAAATAAAGTTAAATGAAATAATTCTTTAAAAAATAGTAATTGTCTTAAATGCAAAGTTAGCAGGTTAGCAGACGTGTGTTAGCAAAACTGTGAACCATTTGTATTAAGGAACCTTTTCAGTGGCGTCATCGTGGTAGGACACACAAAGGAAGAAGACTGGGGCCTCAGCCGTGCAGGGATGGCGTACTGCCCGAGGAAGCTGAGAGCAGTGCTGGCTACTGTGTGCTGCCCCTTTCTGGCATGTACCTGCAAGCATGTCCCCCAAACCTGCCTTTCCAGTGCTCTTCCATTGGCCTCTGTCAGCATCAGCTCATCTCTGCCAGGCAGGCCTCATTAAATCGTGTTGTAGAAGGACAGATGGCTTTTATTTTTCTTACAAGCTATTATGCAACTTAAATCTTTGCTAGCATTATTTTCTCAGATCTTAGCTATTATAAAATTCAACCATTTCCATTTTGTCTTTACCCTCTTTTCTAATCAAGTGTTTCACTTGAATTTCCACAAATCATTGATGTGTGATTATATTTTAATTTCAGTATTTTAAGCCTTTTTTTTTTTCCATTTCTTCATCTCCTACACTTTTGTTTTTGCTTTAATCACAGTACTGCAGATGCCAAGCACTTGTTTTTCTTCCTCCCACCAGGACCTACATCGCTGTTTACGCTCTCCTTGCCTGCTACGCCATGAATCTCTCTTCTCTAAGGTTCTGACTCATGCTTCATCACAGCCATGCTGTGTGGCCTTTCACCCTGGTGTGGCTCCAGGAAAAATCCTGAGCTAAGGCTGGAGAGTTTGCCTTTGCTGCCTTTCATCCCATTTTCTCATCTCTTTCCTTCTCTTGCTCTTCCTTGGTTTTAAATCAAGTGTACGTGGGAAAGGGACTTGGTAGACCTTAGAGGGGATTCACCCATGGGTTATTTATAGTATAGTATGGGAGTTGGGTAGATCCATGAGGAACTAATGCTGATAGAAATAACCAACTCTGCAGAAATAATAATTAATGCAGCTTATTTCTAAGCATGAATAGTGTGACCTAGGCCTGGAGAGGAGGCAAAGCATGTCTTTCTGGGGCTGATCAAGCACAGGGGTTCCTTTTGTTTGATTTTGAGAGTGAGAGACAAAGTTTGGAATTGGAATTTAACGAAGAGTTTTTCCATCAGTCTGGCCCAAAAAGGCAGAACATTGGGGGGGGGGGGCATAGGTTATAGGTGGGTTTTACAGTTTTTAGGTTGGTAATTGGAAAAGGAAGGTTTGCCAAGATCAGCAAAAGAATATTCTTTAACAGAGATAAGGAGGCTTAATATACATCCTAAAGATACTGTGCCAGGGACGGGATGTAGGAAGAGTCCTGTTATCAATGGGTCAAAATGGTCTTTTAGTGTTTGTGGGTGTGACTCCTTCCAAGTCCTCTGGAAAGGATTTTGGAAGTAGGAAAAAGCACGCAGACTTCTGTCCTCACTAGGGTAAGGTTTAGTATTGTAAGTGAGATATTTGAGGCACTCCCACAAGATCATGACTATCCAAAACTGGAATAGTACGAATTGAACAAGGGTTGGGAGCATTGTAAGAAACTCTGACCCTTAATTAGCTAGTCACAACAGCGGAATGACATGACAGCGGTCCTTTCCTTTCCTTGCTGGGAGCCATGTCCACTCTGACTAACGTTGGCCAAGATTATTTCCTCCTAACTGCTTCTGTTTCATCAGGAAACCTCTCAGCATCCTTGGGGAGCAAATCTCCACCCCAGTTTCAGATTCCTTCTTGACTCTTCTGCCATGTCTTGATTCTATTATAGTTTTCTCACTTGATCTAGGGACCTTGTCTTCTTGCCTTCCTTGCCCCTATTTTTCCTCTGGGTATGACTGGGCAAGTATAGTCCTTTTCCTCAGGGCTGGCCTGTGTGTTTGCCTTGGGCCTGGGATAGAAGTGGGAGGTAGGGTTGGAAGCCACAGACTAAGTAGGAAGGGGCATGTCAGGAAGGGGACTTCTGCGTCTTTCAGCACCTAAGGTACAGACCAGTCATGTCCCCCACCCCCTCCCGTCTGCAGTTTTGCTTAACGTGGTTTCAGTTACCCATTGTAAGGGGATGAGTACGGTAGTAAGATATTTGGACAGGGCCAGTGCCATAGCTTAGTGGTTAGGGGAGCTGGATCCCACATGACTGACTGCATTTGAATCTTGGTCCTGGTGGCTTGAGAAACACACTGGGTGCATGTGCATTTGTGTTTAGAACCCTGAGAGGATGGAGAAGTGGAGGAAAAGGGACTGGTGTCACCACTCACTGTTGGGATGCTCGTTCTCCCTTTCTGTCTCCATTTCTCTCTGGCAAGTGTATCCACCCTCTGGCATTAAAAAAAAGTTATTTTGAGAGAAAGATCACATTTACATAACTTTTTATTAAGGTGTAATTGTTCTTTTATTACTATTATTGTTAAACTCTTGTTTCTAATTTGTAAATTAAACTATCATTGTATGTTTTGGAAAAACATATTGTGTATTGGATTTGGTACTCTCCATGGTTTCAGGAATTCATAGGCATCTTGGAACACATCCCCTGCAGATTGAGAAGTGACTACTGTTCCTCCAGGTTGACCTCATTCTGGTATAGTTGTTTCTGCAGTCACTGATCTCATTGGTTAAGGTGGAAAAGAACCACAAAAGGCTGCGGTAATAACAGACTGGTTTCTGACCTGTTTCTCCTTGTGTACTTTCCCAAGAGATAGAGCTAAGATAAAGGGAAGTTGGCTGTAAGGGTGAGCTGTCCTTTATGTATCTCGCCTCTGATGAATGTGAAGGTCTTAGCCTTCCTCCGCTTATCTGTAGCGTCCTTAACATCTAGCTCTTGGAAATCTAGCCTTTGGCAAAGTACCTGCTCAAGGCAAAACACTTGTGGGAATCTCGCTGCTGAGACAGAACACAAAGGTCTTTTCTCTAGATTGAGCGAAGTCTCTTCTGTGTAGGCTCAGGCTAGTCGTGCTCCTTCAAACTCCATTGGATACATTTTTTTGTGTTGTCATCATTCGAGGTAGTAGGCCATTTCATGATTCTGAATCTCATGTATTTATATTCCTTTTCTGAAACTAGTAAGAGAAAGTTACAAAAATACTGACTTTGTAAAGTGAGCTTCAGAGTGGGAGCAGTTGGTACATGGGACTATCTACTGAATGCGAAAGAGATTTAGTAATATATACAGATATCACCCAGTAGACTGTATACCTGGAGAAGAAATTATGCAACAAATTTCAGGGACATATTGGATATGTGACATTAAGAATCACTTTCTATGGAAAACTATTCAGTAATGATCCTTTCCTGTACTTGCATAACATTTTTTTTTTTTTTGAGAGGTTTTTGCTATAGGGCACGTGCGCTCGCCAGACAGACAGAGAGAGACAGAGAGACAGAAAGCGAGAAATCACCCCCCAAAAGGGATGGACACACCGCAATCCCTTCTCCTCCATTCTCCTCTTGGGATCTTGGGCACGCACGCACATGTGCCCGGCGTGAGTTTAAGCCACCGGGCCCGGGACTCGAACCTCGGTCGACTACGTGGGAGTCCAGCGACATAGTCATTACACTAACTGCTGGTCCCCTTTCATAACATTTTGTGCTTTTAGTAAATTTTCTATGTGTGTAACCCCTCGAGATAGAGAAGCTGAGGATTGCTGTCATCCCCATTTCACACTTGCCTGTAATAAAAGTAAAGCCACAATAGCCCTAGATTAAAACCCATAGCCTACTTCACTTTTTCCTCTGCAACCTATTCAGATAAAAAGTTTTAATGAACCTGTAATAGTAAGAGAAAAATAAACCAATTGGGTAAGTTTTCACCACATCATTTAATTTCTTTCTTTTTTTAAATATTTTTTTCTTTTTTTTGAGATAAATTTTTTCTGTAGGGCATGTGTACTTGCCTGAGAGACAGAGAGAGAGTCAGACAGAAAACAAGAACTCTTCCCCCCCACACCCCGGGAGGGATGCCCATGCCTCAATTCCTCCCTTCTCCTCCATTTTCCTCTTGGGATTTTGGTCATGCACGCACATGTGCCTGATGTGACTTTTAAGCTGCCAGATCTGGGATTCGAACTGTGGTTGACTACATGGGAATCCATGTAATGGATTATGCCATCTGCTGGTTCCCTACCACTTAATTTTAATTCAAAGAGCTACCTTTTTTTTTGGGAGAGGTTTTTGCTATAGGGCGCGTGCGCTCGCCAGACAGACAGAGACAGACAGAGAGATAGAAAGCAAGAAATCACCCCCCGGGGGGATGGCCACGCCGCAATCACTTCTCCTCCATTCTCCTCTCGGGATCTTGGGCACGCTCACACACACACCCGGCGTGAGTTTAAGCCACCGGGTCCAGGACTCGAACCGCCATAGACTACGTGGGAGTCCAGCGACATAGCCATTACGCTAACTGCTGGTCCCAAGGAGCTACCTTTTATTCTGAGTTTCTTCTAGCAAATACTAAGTGCCAGCTATGTCAAGGAGTTGCTCTAAATACTGGATATAGCGGTGAACAACAGAGATACTAACTGTATGTTCAAATGAGGGAAAAGAGATAAAAGTAAACAATAACATATCAGTAATTTCAAGTGATGATAAGAGCTCTGAAGAGAATAGAAAATGGTATTGGTAGCATGGGGTGACTTTTGCTGGAAAGATCTGCGAAGGCCTCTCTGCAGAGGTTTACATTCAAGGTTTGCTTTTCAACTAAACCGTGAGGAGACAGGCCTAAGAAGGTCTGGGAAAAGAGCCCTGTAGGCAGAGGCAAGAACAAAGGAACAGGCTCAGTGGGCAGGAACAAACCTGTGTTCCTAGAGAACTAAAAACCAGGCCTGCTTGGCTCCGGCTTAGAGGTGGCATGGGAGGGACAGGACAGATCGTGAAGGCCCTTGTGGGCCACAGTCAGGGATTTGGCTGTACCAGTAATGACTTGTTTTCTCTACAGTTTTAGTGTGGAAATGCCCTTGTCGATGGTTATATTAGATTTTAGATTGATATTTAAATGTGCTTCCGGCCAGCTCCATAACCTAGTGGTTAAGGAAACCAGATCACACTTAAGATTTGAATCTGTACCCGAGCTTGAAAAACGTGACAGGTGCCTATGCAGGCATACCGCAGATCCCAATGGAATACAGAAAGGTGGAGAAGGGATTATGGCATGACCATGCCTTATTGGAGGGTCCTTTATCTCTCTCTCTCTCTGTCTCTCTGGCAAGCACACACACTCTCTGGTAATTAAAAAAAATAGGGGTCATTAGGTAGCATGGTGGTTAAGGCACTGGACTCCCCACATGACTGACCATGGTTCGAATCCCAGACCAGGCAGTTTGCTGTCTCACTTTCTCTCTCTTTCTCTCTGTATCTCTCTAGTGAGTGCACATGCCCTATAGCAAAATTTTTAAAAAATAATAAATAAAATTTTTAAAAAGCTTATTTAAAAAATTGTGCCTCTCTTGCGTGAGGACCTTAGCATCCTTCTACTTATCTGTAAGTACTGTTACCACATGCTGCTTTTATAATCTTATTTGGCAAAACTAAAAATTGATAACCCTATGTCAGTCCCCAAACATCATCATCATCATTATTATTATTTTAATTTTACTGGCTATAAAATTCAGTAGTTTGGAAACTACTGCACTATAACACAGCAACCTCCCAATAGTAAAGCTTGAAAAAAGCTATTGTCAGTAAAAAGGTAAACATAATATTTAGGAATCAGCAGTTAGCGTAATGGCTATGTCATTGGACTCCCACGTAGTCGACCGCAGTTTGCGTCCCGGACCTGGTGGCTTAAAACTCTCGCCGGGTGCGTGTGCGTGCGTGTGTGCCCAAGATCCCGAGAGGAGAATGGAGGAGAAGGGATTGCAGCGTGGCCATCCCCCCTGGGGGAAGATTTCTCGCTTTCTGTCTCTTTGTCTGTGTCTGTCTGGCGAGCGCATGCGCCCTATAGCAAAAAAACCTCTCCAGAAAAAATAATTTAGAACAGTGCCGTGTGGAAAAAAAGTTTTTTTGAGAGGTTTTTGCTATAGGGCGTGTGCGCTCGCCAGACAGACAGAGAGAGACAGAGAGATAGAAACCCACCGGGTCCGGACTCGAACCGCGGTCTATTACGTGGGAGTCCAGCGACATAGCCATTAAGCTAACTGCTGGTCCTGGAAATGTTTTTTTTAAAGGAGACATTTAATTCAAATTATCTTGGGTCTCAGATCTTTTTCTACTTTCCTTTACCCATTATCTTTTGTCTCTCTTTTCCCATCTTTTAAATTTTTTTCTAGAAGTTTTTATTTGTTAATACTTATTTCTTCCATGAGTTGGAAAGAGAGAGAGATGGACTAACAGACAGCAGCCCCAATAGGGTGTGATGCTGTGATCCATCTCCAGACTCAGTGTCTGGAACACGGACACATGTATGACCAGAGTCATGTCGTCATGGATCATGGGCACACACATGACCAAAGTACTCAGGGAGGTCTCTGGACACAAACCGAGAACCTTCCCATGTATGTCAGCATCACAGAATGTCACATTTTACCACTGTGCCACTGTCCAGCCCCACTTTCTCCTATCTTTAAGTTTATCGGTAGATGAAATAAATTTCTCCCTCACTTAGGAATGACCTTGTTACAAGATTCTAGAGCTTCTTTGTGCCCAGTACTTAGAATATCCATTGCATTAGTGCTGTTCATCAGGGACTAGCTCTCTGTGTAGCATACTCAAATCAGATGTTCCTTAAGCCTGTGCTGTGAGTAGATTAGCACCCTGCTCATTGCTGAAAATAACATTTAGAGATGAATTTACCTGAAACAAGGACAGAGACCAGGCTCAGTCTGGTCCATGTCAGCCATGGCTATGTCTTCCCTTTGCCAACTGATTCTTGCATGTACTGTTTCCGTGTGTGATCTGTTTGTGAATGTGCCACTAAGGTTTAGTGTACACATGTGTGAAAAGGCGAGTCCCTTCCTGGAGAGTCCAGGGAAACAATCACAAAGCACCTCTGCCACGAGGTGTTTGAAGTAATCTGTGTTTTGTTCTTTCTCTTCCAACTCGATCGTGTAATCATCTGGCCTAAGTCCAGAGAGTGTCTGGAGGCTAAAGAGTTGTTGCTCTGGGGAACCAGCAGTTAGCATAATGGCTATGTCGCTGGACTCCCACGTAGTCGACCGCGGTTCACGTCCCGGACCCGGTGGCTTAAAACTCACACCGGGTGTGTGTGCGTGCGTGCCCAAGATCCTGAGAGGAGAATGGAGGAGGAGGGATTGTGTCGTGACCATCTCCCCTGGGGGGTGATTTCTCGCGTTCTGTCTCTCTGTCTCTCTCTGTCTGTCTGGCGAGTGCACACGCCCTATAGCGAAAACCTCTCCAAAAAAAAAAAAACAAAAAAAGACGCAAGAAAAAAAAAAAAAAAAAGAGTTGCTGCTCTGGAAGCCCCTGATGATCACCAGGTCTCCGTCATGGCATTGAGGCTATAAGAGTCAGTCTTACTGCTGGCCAGATGTGCCATGTTTACCAGATGTCACTCATCTTTGTAAAATAATTAAGGTAGAATACTAAACCACAGGTTTTTTTTTTTTATTATTTAAAAAATAACAGCAGAACTCTTTCTTCAAAGAAAATTTCAGATGCCTAGTATATAAAACAGAAGTGGTTCCAAGCCACAAGCTTACGCCTTTTCTCTCTGCCATCATGGCCCCAAAGAGATATCTGAGAACTCACCAAGGACTTGCAGAGCACAGGGAGAAAACCATAATAAAAAATTCAGATCGTAAACCCTGCCACGGAAAGAGGGTTGTGCTGCTGCAACTGGCAGGGCCACCACATCAGAACTTCAGAGACAGATTTCATATGTACGTTTTTACCTACAGTTACATTTCTAGGTAGCACTTAACTACATAAAGCAAAGTCAGGCAAGCTTCAATTGTAGCTATATTTTCAAGGCACATGTTTTATATAATTTGGGAATGGTAATACTGGGGCTAAAATACTTTTCATTTGCTAATTTAAAAAGTAAATTTCAGGGACTAGCAGACGGTGTAATGGTTACATCACTGAACTGCCACGTAGTCAACCACGGTTCAAGTCCTGGACTTGGTGATTTAAATTAATGCCAGGCACGTGTGTGTGCATGCCCAAGATCCCAAGAGGACAATGGAAGAGACGGGATTGCGGCGTAGTTATCCCCCCCGGGGGGTGATTTGTTGCTTTCTTTCTGCCTCTTTCTGTCTCTCTGGTGAGTGCGCACCCTATAGCAAAAATCTCTTATTAAAAAAAAAAGTAAGTTTCATATCCACCAAGATTTCTTTTTTCATAAATTGTATAACTATAAATGAAATCATATGTTTTCTAAGTATATCATTAAAAGAGAATTGATTGGGGGAACCAGCAGTTAGCGTAATGGCTATGTCGCTGGACTCCCATGTAGTCGACCACGGTTCGCGTCCCAGACCCGGTGGCTTAAAACTCACGCCGGGCACGTGTGCGTGCGTGCCCAAGATCCTGAGAAGAGAATGGAGGAGAAGGGATTGCGGCGTGACCATCCCCCCGGGGGGTGATTTCTCGCTTTCTGTCTCTATGTCTCTCTCTGTCTGTCTGGCGAGCGCACACGCCCTATAGCGAAAAGCCTCTCAAAAAAAAAAAAAAAAAAGAATTGATTGGCATGTTAATATTTTTTTCTTTCTGTCTTCTAGTTTGCCAGGGTTTGGATACCTGATCCCGAGGAGGTATGGAAGTCAGCAGAGCTGCTCAAAGATTACAAACCAGGAGATAAAGTCCTCCTGCTTCACCTCGAGGAAGGAAAGGTAAGAATTATATTTTCCATTGTTGTCATTGGCCTAAAGTGAAGGGAGTTTAAAAGCCTAAGTACTGAGACCACTGAAGCCTAATTGGAAGTCAAATTTTGAACTAATCTCATACCTTCACTTAGTAAATTGATAAAAAGTGGCACACCCAATTTTCTACCCTAAATGAGTTATCAATGACATAGGTTAGTGAAAATAACAGATAGTTTTAAAATTCTTTATTTTGGCTTATTACTTACTGTTTTGTTTTGTTTTAAAGAATTATTTGGATGTTAACTTCCAGGATTTTAATGGAAAGATCAGATCACAGTAACACTGCAAATTCAACAAAAGAGAGATTAATTACTTGGGACTGAACTGGTGAAATAGAATTCTAGGACTTTTGACTAAAACTTTACTGATTTTCTTCTATGCTTTGTCTTCTAGATTTAAAGATTTTTGTTTTCTTTTGAATTGTTGATAGATTCAACAATTTGTTAAGTTCTTCTTTTAAAAAAATGAAAAATTAACTTTTCTTCCTTCCTGACCCTTCTGCAATTGGAAAGTATTTGTGAGCATTCTTATTTTGTGGCAGAATGGCCATTTACATAAGTTCAATAAGTATTATATAAGATACTACATTTACATAAGTAGTATCTGTTGCCTTGCATCAGAAATTGATTTTTTTTTTTTTTTTTTTTTGCTATAGGGCGCGTGCGCTCGCCAGAAAGATAGAGACATAGAGACAGGAAGCGAGAAATCACCCCCCAGGGGGGATGGCCACGCCGCAATCCCTTCTCCTCCTTTCTCCTCTCGGGATCTTGGGCACGCACGCACACACGCCTGGCGTGAGTTTAAGCCACTGGGTCTGGGACTCGAACTGCAGTGACTACGTGGGAGTCTAGTGACATAGCCATTACACTAACTGCTGGTCCCAGGAATTGAATTCTTATGGGGCTTTGTACAAATAACAGATCAATTTAAAACTAAACCTTTTTTTTTTTTTTAACAAATAAGTTAGTTTATACCTCTTTTTAGTAAAAGGGAGAATGGAATGGGGGAGAAAATGTTTCAGAAGAAAATTACACTGCACTTGTCATTACATTTTAGCTTTGTCCATATTTTTTATTTAATTAAGATCTTTTGGGAAACAAAATATGAAAAGAAAAAGTTTAGTATATGAGGAGGAAGGGAAAGGGGAAGAAAAAAAGTAAAAGTACATTTAATTGACAAAAAAATAAGTTATTTGCTGATGATAATGTATATAGTAATATCTTTGTCTTAACTGATATGCATGATATTCGTACTCAAAAGAAATGTACACTATGAAGATATATGTGATTAAATATAAATAAAAAATAAAATAAAAATGTTTAATTGTATTCATGATCATTATTATTATTTTAATTTGACTAGAGAGAGACAAAGACAGAGTGAGAAGGAAAGTAAGAAAGCTAGCTGCCAGATCCAGGACTCAAACCATGGTTCGGCCATGTGGGAATCCAGCGCACTCAACCACCGCGCCACCTGCCGGCCCCTAACTTACTGTTCATATTGGGTTTGGATTCATATATATCCTCCCAAAGATATTTCTGTTAAACTGTGTTTTGTTTAGGTTAGCATTAAAACTATTTCATATTAATTGAAAAAATATTGTGTAAATCATCAGTCTAATTGAGATCTGATATTTGCTGCAACTAATCATTCAAGTATTTACTAAGAAGCTGTTATGTATGGAGTGCTTTTCTCTTTTGGTGAAGAGAGGGGTAGACCTTGTGAGGATTGGAATGTATTGTGGAGATAGCGATGTAGTAAGAGGAGTAGAGATTTAGAAAGAGGTGTGTTCTAGTTCAACAGCTACATATTAAGACATGGCTGTGTACTATGTAAAGAAGTGACAAAAGGCGTGTTCTTTGACATCATTGCCAGGTAGATACCCTTACAAAGAGTGTGGTACATCATACAATAAAAATATAAGTTAGAAACCAAAGCAGAATAGGAATGAGTGGTCAGAGGGGCTGGTGGAGGTGAGGGGTCAGGGAGGCATTGTCTAAAGAATGAATAGACAAGGGGGAGTGCATCTCAGGGATCTGGAAAAGCATGTTGAAAGGCAGGGAGACATGTGCTGTCATGTGTGTTTAGGAACCACACAAGTTCTGTGTCATTAGTATGTGAGAGCACAAGACTGGCAGGACGGTGGGGCGGAACAGATCCCAGAGGGCCTGGATCTCTGGGTCCATGCTAAAACTCTTAGACTAAATTGGTATGCGGTGGGGAATAGTTTTCAAAAAGAGGAATGGCTCCAGGTTTGTGTTTTAGAGAAGACTCAGTGGTGGCAGCATCGGGGATGGTTTTCAGGAGTGCCAAACTGAGGCAAGCAGACTAATTGGGAAGCAAGGAACAATAGGCCAGACTGGGACGTCCTTGAATGCCATACTAAGGAATTAATTTATTTAACATTTGTTGATCATCTGTTTTGTGTTAGGTACAACATCAGGCCCTTCGTGCTATATTTTCTCTTCCTAATTTTCACAGCAGTCTCATAGGTTGGCAGGTGATAGTTATCGCTACCTCCTGCTGAGGCTAAGAGACAGTAGTTTTGCCTGAGGTCACAAAGGTGGAAAGTGACTTTTAGAATTTGAAGTGGGATTTGAACATAGAACATTTGACTCTAAGGCAAGTACTTATTTCACTTAACTACACTGAATTTTTGCAGATAGTTTAAAAGTAGATGGCTCTGAGATACAGTCTGACAGATAACCATGTGACATAATTTGTAAAAACTAAGCAATAGCTTTAGATTTATAGGAGAGTTGCAAAGATAAGAGTTCCCATATACTCTTTACCCAACTTACCCCAGTTTTTTTTTTAAAGAATTATTCTATTTTACTTTATTTATTTATTTTTAATTTGACCACAGAGGGAACAGAGTAAGAGAGAGAGAGAGAGGGAGACAGAGAGAGAGGAAAATGAGAAAGTGAGCCACCAGGTCCAGGACTCAAACCTTGGTTGTTGGCCATGTGGGAATCCAGCACTCTTAACCACGACGTCACCTGCAAGTCCCTTACCCCAGTTTTAACACCTTATATAACCAGTGACAATAATCAAAACTAGGACATTAACATTGATGTAAGACTCTTACAGACTTTATTTGGATTTTACCATTTTTCCACTATGGCCTTTTTTGTTTCTGTCTTTGGTCCATATTACATTTTAATCAACATGTCTCCTAGTCTCCTCCAGTTAGCAAGAGTTCCTCAGTCTTCCCTTGTCTTTCTGGTACAGGTACTGGTCAGGTACAATTTTGTACAATATCCCATTATGTTCTTTCCTTATGATTAGGTTAAGGTTATTGATCTTGCAAAAGAGTGACATCAGAGTGACATGACCTTCTCAGTGGATCGGATCAAAGAGTCTATGATGTCAGTGTGTCTTATTACTGGTCATGTTAACCATGATCACTCGGTTAAGGTGATGTCTACTATGTTATCTACCATAAAGTTGCCATATTCCTCCCTTTTTTTCTCTTTTTTTCCCCCAAATTTCACATGCACTTACCACAGATAGAGGGGAAAAGCACCCCTCACACACACACAGTGGGGTGTGATTACACCGCAATCCCTTTTCCATTTCTCCATCCTGCTGGGATTTGAGGCATGCACGCCTATGTTCCTGGCATGTTTTTCAAGTCCTTAGAGCCAAAATTTGAACCACAAGATCAGCCATGTGGAATTTGGCTCCCTTTACCGCTAGTCCATAGACTGGCCCTTCATACTTTCCCTGGTACTTAATGAGTGTCAGTTTGGGGGAAGATACTTGGAGATCATGTGCATGTCCTATTTCTTGTTCATCTGTGTTCCCTGATCTTAGCGTTCATTGCTGGATCTTGCCTACAGCAAGTATTGCTGTGACGGTCTGTGGACGAGTCTCTGCTTTCTCCCGTTTTTGTATGTATGCTAATTTGAATCTTCTGTGGGGAAGTGTTGTCTCTTCTCCCTCATTTATTTATTGAGTCAGTCATTTAGTTACATCATTATGGGCTTATGGGTATTTAACTTATTATTCTTCAGTATTATCATTTATTTTATAATTCAAATTGTTCTATCTTTAGCCATCTAGAGCTCTGTTATATGGTTTCCTTTGACTTTTGACATGCTTCCATCTTTTTTTTTTTAACATGGTGTTACTCTCTGGTACCATAAGATACTCAAGGCTTGCCTTGCCTCTGCCCTAGGCCTGATATGTGTTGTTGAAGGATGACATATAGATACCAAGACCTGGGCACTCGTTGTGCTTATCACTATTGGGACGGCACTGCATCTAGGCCCTCTTAGTCTAGAACTAGGAAATTATATATATGGTAGTAATATGTATGCATACTCTACTATGTATATATGTAAATCTATATTTCTGTGTCTATATGCATGTGTGTAATTATTTTTAAACCATGAGTTCATAGTGATCCCTTGTTCTTAGTCCAACATTGTAGGGTTTATTGTACTAAGTCTCCCTCTGCTTATTTGTTACTTCTTTCTTTGGCTTTCACTATCTATAATAAATTTGCTTATGTGTTATATATTCAAAGTTATTTCAGAATTTCTAATTCATAAATTTCTTAATCTTTAAAAAAATCAAGAAAAAATGATATATGCATTTAATAAAGGCAAATCAAGGAACGAGAGACACACAAGAAGAATAGACATTATGAAAAATTATAATTTATAACCAACTATTCAAAGATCACTCTTTTTTTAGGAACTCTAGTTTTTAGTATCTTAGAATAAAACAGAAAAAAAGCATGGCTTTTGTAATATTAAAAGAGTACAATTAGTTTCTGATGTCCAGTGATTCCAGGTAGTAGTTTATATCCCTCTCAAGCCTAATTTCAGAAGGAAATTTTTGTAAAGATGTTGTAGGTGATGACCTCCCCCCTCAAATCACCATCTTCTCTAATATCCCAATTCCCACCGCTTCTCACACTCAGCACATAATGGCCCTGAAAAGAGATTCTGGCTTGACCTTCTGTAATTGTCTGGCTAACATTCCCTGATGAACTGGATTTTCTAAAGATTCCACATCTCCTGGTAATCACTGCCATTCAGATTTAATATCATATTTTCATTTTTATCGCTATTTGTGGTATTTTTATTTTTCTTAAGAGAAAAACACTATAAACTAGCGGAAAAAGAGGATACACTGGAGGGAACTTAAAGCACTTGGGAAGCAAGGGAGCAGGCAGCCGTACATTGACGGAGTCAGTGCAAGGACCAGCAGCCCTGGGACGCACAGGCAGAGAGAGAAGTCTGGGCACCCTGAAAATGTCTCTCCCCTTTAGCATAATTCATCCAAACCTGATTGGAATATTTGACTTCTGTATGTATGTTTGTATTAACAAAACCAACTTTTTATAAAAGCAGCTTATCCCTCCTGACTATTCAATTGCACTTTTCCCCCTTTTCACGTGCAGTGTGTCCTTTGCCCTTAATACATAGTTGAGTGATAGTTTCCATGGTTGACTTTGACATAAAGCCACATTCCCATGACCTTAAAAGTGAAGAGTTCTTTGCTTTAGGGATCAGGTACTTCATTAAAATCTAGTGGAAACTGCGGATCATCTTTACCCCCCCAAATACACATGCGCGTGCCACCTGTTTGCCCACGTGCACATACACACAAAGTGTTGTGCATAATTTCAGGAGAGTCTTGAGCCTTTCCGGGTTAAGGGATTCCTAAGTACTTACCACTTGCCAGGCATTGCCTCATTTAATTTTTACTACAATCCTGTGAGCAATTTGTCATGCCTGTTTTGCAAATAAGGGATTTAGATTAAATAACACCTAAAACCATGTACAAAGTAAGTACCGGTATCAGGATTTGAACCCAGGTCTCTCTGACCCTAGAGCCGAGCCAAGCTCTTAAACACTGTTATATCGCTGGTCACTTACCATAGGTAAAGAGAGAGGGAAAAGCTCACTTTAAGATTTCAAACTTCTGGTCTAGTAACTGGGTGAAAAAAGATCTTAAATGACTTCTCGGATAATATTAGCAAATACTGTTAACACAAGTTAACATATTCAGGGTAAGAGAAGGCTGCCCTCGTTTGCATTTCCACCAGTTTCCGTGGTATTGGAAGGTGCCAGGAAACGAACGTGTTTAGTAGCTGAGATGTGATTGTCAGAATAGGAAATAAGCAACACGCGAGGGCCTGCTTCACACTCATGGCCGTGACTAAACCACATGCTGTATCTTGTGCATTTTCAGGATTTAGAATACCGGCTAGACCCGAAGACCAAGGAGCTGCCTCACTTACGAAACCCTGACATACTTGTCGGTGAAAATGACCTCACGGCCCTCAGCTACCTTCATGAGCCCGCTGTGCTCCATAATCTCAGAGTCCGCTTTATTGATTCTAAACTTATTTATACCTATTGTGGTAAGTACTTGCTTTGCCATCTGGGCAGCCTGCGGACTCTGTCCTCTAATGGACATAGTCCTGGGAATATTGTCCGTGGGAAAGAGGCTGAGGGTGGATCTCCTCTTAGAGACAAAAACACTTCAGTTTTCAGAAAGATTTACCAGTATTCATGAGCCACGTTGTATTTTGTGCTGAATAAACTCATTGGTAAACTTAGGTAATTTTATTCAAAGTAAAAAGAATTGGGCCCATCTTTTGGATCTTTATTTTTTTCCTACAGAAGTCATGTGTCAGACGCAGTGCCCAATTCACTGGTTATTTTCGTCTTTCACTAAAGCTGCTGCGTTTCGTCTCGCTGTGCTTGCTCGGGCCCTGCTCCATGCAGTGCTGCCACCAGGGACTCGGCTCACCATGCTTTTGTGTCTCAGCGATGACGCACATGCATGCGTGTACATTTCGGTTCCTTTCCTCCCCCTCCGTCTTCCCTCTGTCTTTCTATTTTGTTCTTACTCTTTACTTTCTTTCTCCTCTCTGGCTTTTTTCCTCCACTGACTTATCTTTCTTTCATGTTCACTCTCTCCTCTGAAGCTGGGATCAGGGTTTCTAGTCGTTTCCATCTAAACTCATTTTCTAGTGTGCTCACCTCAGAGATCAGCATCTCCCCAGTACGCTCCTGTTTTGGATGGGAGCAGCCACCTTTTCTTCTTCTTCTTTTTTTCTTTTTTTTTTTTTTTGAGAGTTTTTTGCTATAGGGCGCGTGCGCTCACCAGACAGACAGAGAGAGACAGAGAGATAGAAAGCGAGAAGTCACCCCCCGGGGGGGGGATGATCACGCCGCAATCCCTTCTCTTCCATTCTCCTCTCGGGATCTTGGGCACACACGCACACGCGCCCAGCATGAGTTTTAAGCCACCGGGTCCGGGACGTGAACCGTGGTTGACTACGTGGGAGTCCAGCGACATAGCCATTACGCTAACTGCTGGTCCCCCACCTTTTCTTCTCAAGAGAATTAGTGCCCTCAGCCAGCCAGTGACATAGTAGTTAAGGTAGCTAGCTGCACATGGCTGACTTCATGGTTCAAATCCTGGACCCAGAACTTGGAAAAATGCATTAGGCACGTGTGCGTGCGTGCCCAAAATCCTGAGAGGAGAATGAAGAAAGAAGTGTGACATGGCCATCCCTCCAGGGGCTACTTTTTCACTTTCCCTCTCTCTCTCTCTCTCTACCTGTCTCTGTCCAGTGAGTACTGATGCCCTGTGGCAAATTAAAAAAATAATTAAGCAATTTACATCTTTTATATTCTTGATATTAACCCTTTTTCATATTAAGTATATTTTTTCACGTTTTATTTTTCTTTGATTTACTTTTTACACACACACACACACACACACATGACCTTCTGATCAAAGCCTTCTCTGGCCACTCAATCACAGTCATAAATCAGCCTTCTCCTTCCTACTCTTTTCCCTTCTCTGCTTTATTTTTCTCCTTCCACCTTACTATCGTCTAACCTGAGATAGATACATAGCTTTTCTTATCTTGTTAATTTTCCCAATTCTTTACTAGAATATAAGCCACATGAGGGTAAAGATGTGTTTATTGTTGTAAAACTCAGTACTTAGAAAAAACTTGAAACATAGTTGGAGCTGAAGAAGTATTGATTGAATAAATAGCTCCATTAAATTAACATATACCTACTGTCAAATTTTAAGGAGATACAGAAAAGTATAAAAATGAAAAAAATAATAACATGTAGTTCACTGAAAAATAACCAATGTCATGTTGACTTATATCCTTTCTACATATATGTGTGAGTATAAGTAGATATAAAATTACAATCAGTCTATGGATATTTTTGTATCATGTTTTCCCTATGATATTTACTATTTTTCAAAAATATAATTTATGGTGGTAGCACCATAGTCTATTATATGCATGTAACAAAATGTATTTAAAAATGCATTTAAATGTATTAATTAATGCATAATAAAATGATAAACATCTTTATTAAAATTATTGTGATAAACATCTTTGTTAAAAATGCCCTTTAGGGGCAGACAGTTGGCGTAATGGCTATGTCACTGAACTCCCATGTAGTCAACTGTGGTTTGAGTCCCAGACCCCGTGGCTTAAACTCACGCTGGGCACATGTGCATGCGTGCCCAAGATCCCAAGAGGAGAATAGAGGAGAAGGGATTGCAGCGTGGCCTGGGGGGGTGATTTCTTGCTTTTTGTCTCTCTGTCTCTCTCTGTCTTTCTGGTGAGTGCACGTGCCCTATGGCAAAAACCTCTCCAAAAAAAATAAATAAATAAAGCCCTTTGTCCAAATCTTTGAGTATTTAATTTGGATAAACTTCCAGGTGAGGAATTTTTACATCACATACCATGAAGATAAATAAATACTTTTTTAAGAATTATTTTAATTTAATTTTATTTATTCATTTATTTTATTTTAATTTGACCAGAGAGAGTGACACAGAGAGGGAGAGAGAGAGAGAAAGTGAGAAAGCAAGCCGCCAGGTCCGGAATGTGGTCAGCCATGTGGGAGTGTCCAGCACCTTAACCACCACGCCACCTGCTGGTCCCAATAAATAAATACTTTGAAATATGCAAGAGGGTACATGCTCTCGCTGGAGAGAGACGGAGAGATGGGAGAGAGGAGTGACAAAGCACCCCCATGGGACATGGCCACCGCAATTTCTGCTCTTCCATCTTTCCTTTGGGATTTTGGACATGCTCACATATGTGCCCTGTATGTTTTTCAAGCTGCTGGGTCCAGGACTCAAACCACACAGTTGGCCAAAGGGGATCTAGCTGCCCTAACCACCACTGGCTAGCCTGACAATATTTAAAGATCTTATACTCTGGTTTCTCTTCAGATCATATAAATCTTCTGCATTTTACTAAAGATTTCTGTGGAGATGAACAATTCTGAGTCTTTAAACAGTATTTTGTGGCCTATCATCACTAATGCTATCTTTTGGTGTCACAAGAGCAGATTTTGGTGTGTTTTATAAGTTTTCAAAGCTAGTTCTATTTCTTATGATTTAAAGTCACTTGGTGAATCGGGTGCTCAGGAGCTGCAGACAACAAATAGATAAATGTTAAAATTAAATTATTAAATAGATAAATAAATAAACAATGTTTAAATAACATTGCCACATCATTTTAAACAATGCAGTCCAGTTTAAGTTAGGATGGCATTTAAGTTAGGAGGATGAATAATAAATTCAGAGGCAAAGGCTATGATATCTTTGATCCTTGGATAATTTGTTAGTTTAATAGTAACTAAAGTTGAAATGAGGTTTTGTGTTAAGTGTGAATCTCACCTTATCATATTTGATGGGCCCACAGGAAATCATTGACTTCTTTTTCTTTCTTTTGTTCTTTTTTGTTTGTTTTTTATCCTCCTCCTCAGGTATAGTCCTAGTAGCTATAAATCCCTATGAACAGCTGCCTATTTATGGAGAAGATATTATTAATGCATACAGTGGTCAGAATATGGGCGATATGGACCCACATATCTTTGCGGTAGCTGAAGAAGCTTACAAGCAAATGGCCAGGTTTGTAGACACTTTCATTGTTATTTCATGGCTCTTATTAGATAGTTTCTTCTTGGCTAAGTCACAGATACTTTCAAGTGAGTTGTAAATTATTTAAGATAAGTCACTTTGAGCATTCATCTCAGATGACCTGGTTTTAAAAAATGAAATATTAAAATAATCTCACATTCATAAAGGACATGCAGTTTTTGAAAACTGCTTTTGGAACCTCATCCTAATCCTGTGATCAGGCAAAGACAGATATTACGTTTTATAGTTGAGAGGATCAAAATTTGGTGGTATTAAGTGACTTGCTCAATGTCACTCAGCTAATGAGCGATAGACCAGAACTAAACGACCTGAGAGGTGGGAAAAAAATCTGTTTGTATCCTAGAGAATTAAATCTAAAGGAAAACGTGAATTTTAATATGTCTTTTTATAGTAGTGTATCTGTGATTCTGCATAACATCTGCAAAATGTCCTTGATATTAACCTGGAGCCCTAACATTTTGAGGGTAAACAGGAGGAAAAGGCTACTTTCAAGACTAGCTTATACTATACCAGAATGTTATACTATACTACACTATGCTATATTGCAATACAATATAATACAGTATATGAGAGGACTTCGAAAGAGTCCTAAAAAAACTAAAGTATGAGTTTATTTTGGTACAGCAAACTTTTGAAATCCTTACATAATTTTTTCATAATATGCATTTTCACGAACTTTTGGAGGACTCCCCCCATAATGTAAATTTGCGAATGCATAGAATAGCATGTGTTTTGTATATGTAACTTATTTCTCTGACCTACAAAACAATTTGACATATTGTAAATATGATCGGAAGCCCTCAAACAATTTACAAAATAAGTACTGCAGAGTTTCTCCTTTTCTCTAACCAGGGCGAGTGTGTGTTTGTACATGATTGAAGCTGTGTGTGACGGTTTAGAATTACCAAGTGGCAGAGCCCATAGAAATCATTATGTGTTTTAAATAATTAGATATAGTAATATTTCTAATAGCAGCTAACAGTGCTCTCTCTGTGCAAGGCATTGTTTCATTGCTCTCCTTCCTTAACTAATTTCATCCTCACAGCCACCTTCTTTGCCATAGGGCGGGCACCACCATGCCCCTACAGCCACCTTCTTGAGTTTGGCATTATTATTAATCTTCATTTTCAAACAAGAGAACTGAAGCCCAGAGAAGTGATGTAGCTTGGCCGACTCTTAGCCTGGCGTTCAGGCGACTGGATCCCTAGACGTTGAGCAGGTGCTTTGACCAGACCCAGTGGTTTGAAAACACTGGATGCATGTATGTATGCATGCCCAAAGTCCCAAGAGAGGGTAGAAGTGAGAAGGGTTGTGATGTGACATTCCCCCAGGGGCTGCTTTCTTGCATTTCCTCTCTCTCTCTGTCCATGGTGAGTGCATGTGCTCTCTGTCAAGTTAAAAAGTAAAAAGAGAAGTTGCGTAATGATTCTGAGGTCCCATAACTAGGAAAACCAGTTTTCAAATCCAGTTAGGCTGACATTATGAAATGTTAACATACTAAATTTAAAATAACTAAACATAATTTAGCACTGTATAAAATATCATATTATGCCAGATTCTGCTATAAAATAGTAATGAGTATCCGAAGTGTAAGAAAAGTTCATTATGTAAGTTGAAAATTGAGGCGCTCCCACCTATTAGTGGAGTTTTTCCCTTTAGTTGGGAAAGTTTGCTCCTACTTGGTTGGCACAGCCTTGAGCTCTGTGGGGTCTGACTCTGGCATCGCTCAGTACCGCCTGAGAACTACGGGGCATGGAAGGAGTTAAACTGAGTGCTAGACCCTGAAGGTCATCTCTGGGAAATTTTGTACTGCTCAGAGACTTCTATGACTTCTTTAGAAACACTGCTTCTAAATGTGAAAGCTCGCCCCTTGCCCTCTTTGTTACTGGTCGCCCGTGGACAGTTAGATTTAGATGTACATTTCTGGCAGTTTACCCTCAGGCTTACTTTGGTTTCCTGTCATTTCTCCTCTTCTCCCTCACTATTATCCTCTGTGATTCAGTCATTCCGTGCGAGTTCTTAACTGAAGTTTTGTCATTTTCCTTTTGTTCAATGTCTTTTTTTAGGCGATTTTAAAATATGCTTTAATCAGTTAGGTGTTCTGCTTACCATCGATATGAATAAGTCTGCACTCACCAAATCTGCTGCAGTAGCAATTGTTAGACAGCTCATATCTGCCGAGGCTTACAGTCAGGAACTGACGTTGCAGGACCCTTTCTTGCCGTTCGTTTCTTGTCGATTAAAGATGGCATCTTCACCAGATGGCAGTCCTGGGGTTTCACATGACCACGGTTCTGAGGGGCCCCTCACATCTCTGAGGAGAGTATAATCCATGGTTCACTCCATGTATATTCATTGAGCACCGTCCAAATTCCAGGCACTGTTCTAGGTTTAGGGGACAAATTAGACAAAATTGACAAATATTCATACCCCACAAGGGTGGCTTGGTAAACAACAATACATAAATAAAATACAGTCAGTCACAAATTAGTAAGTGCTGCGGAGAGGACATTGCCGGATGATTGAGAAAGTTGGAATCTAGACAGTGATTAGATTATAATATTGTATCAATATTGTGTTTCCTGATTTTGACCCTTGTGGCTATGGAAGAGCATGTATTTGTTCTTAGGAGACATACTCTAAAAGATGCAGTCTTCATCTCGGCAACCTACTCTCACATGTCTCAGAAAATACTAGTAGTTCTTCAGGAAAGCCATGACACATTTTTCTAAGCATAAATGCGTCATGACTTTCCTGATGACCCAATAGAATAAGGGAAACAGATTAATAAAGGAAATAAACAAAGCCTAAATAATTGGTAAATCTAAGTAAAGCATATAAGGGAGGTTACTTTACTATTTTTATAATTTTGTGTAAGTTTGAAGTCACATCAAAAGCACAATTACAGAAAAGACAAAAAGATCAGATGGCGCTGGGACAGAGGGAGGAGCCAGGAGATGAGGTAGGTTGCTGCCTCGATCCAAGCAAGCAATGAAAACGTAGTGGAGGGTATTGGTGGGGCTGGTGAGGAGCGGAAGGATTCTGGCTGTATTTTCAGGACAGAACTGGCAAGGCTCGCTTATGTGAGCATGAGGGAAGAGGAGGAGTTCAGGGTGACAGCACGGATGGGGCTGAGCATCTGTAGACTCGGAGCTGCCGCTCGCTGGGATGGAGACGGTCACAGGAGTGGGTTGTGTATGAGAAAGGGAGAGAGGGTGGACCTCCATTTTCAGTCTTTCAGGTGGAAATAACATTTTAGATCTCTGTCCTCAAACTGGTGCTGACGCTAGACATTCTTCTCAGGTGGGTGGATGTCCAGTGATAGTGGTGGTAACCAGTCCTTAAAACAGCTCCTTTCTTTTTTCTTTTTTCGGAGAGGATTTTGCTATAGGGCACATGCACTCTCCAGAAAGACAGAGAGAGACAGAGAGACAGTAAGCGAGAAATCACCCCCTAGGGGGGATGGCCATGCCACAATCCCTTCTCCTCCCTTCTCCTCTCTGGATCTTGGGCACGCACGCATATGCACCCAGTGTGAGTTTAAGCCACCGGGTCCGGGACTTGAACTGTGGTCGACTACATGGGAGTCCAGCGACCTAGCCATTATGCCAACTGCTTGTCCCAAAACAGCTCCTTTCTTTTCCTTTTTTAAAAGAATTATTTTATTTAACTAACTTCCTTCCTTCCTTTCTTCCTTCCTTCCTTCCTTTCTTAATTTCTTTTTAATTTGACCAGAAAGGGACAGAGTAAGAGAGAGGGGGGAAAGTGAGAAAACAAGCTGCTAGGTCCGGGACTTTAACTGCAGTCAGCCATGTGGGAGTCCGACACCCTTAACCACAAGGCCACCTACAGGCTTCAAATCACAGGTCCTTTCTAAACATGTTCCTTACAGAGAACAATGCTCTCATAAAGTACCTTCATATAATCACCTCTTAATTTGCAGTGTTTTAGTGATTCCTGTTGACTTACAGAGGAGGAGAACTCAGTGAACAACTGTGTCTGCTTTCCTGCTCACGTTCTTGTTTCTCATTCTTGCCAGTCTTTCCTCACGCTAGAACTGATTATTCTCTAAAAACTGAGTCCCAGGCCTGCTGTGGTGGCACAAAGGTAGCACAACTCTTTGGAGTGCTGAGGCCATATGGACTGGCAGGGTTTAGTTCCTGGGCTGACCTGTACACACCGGGTATGCACATTCATGATCCTGGCAGGCTGGGAAAGGCTGGGGGACGAGACCTTGTTGAGGGTGTTTATTTCTCTCTCTCTCTCTCTCTCTCTCTCTCTCTCTCTGAAAAAAAACTAAAACACAAACTAGGATATGGTGGTTAAGGTACTAGATTCCACATGGCCGACTCTGTGGTTTGGGCTTCAGACTTGGCAGCTTGAAAAATATGCAGTGTGTATGTATACATGCCCCAAATCCCAAGAAGAGAATAGAGGAAAAGGAATTGCAGCATGATCATCCCCCCTGGGGGGTGCTTTCGCACTTCATCTCTCTGTCTCTCTCTCTGTTTCTCTCTGGTGAGCTTACACACTCTATGGCAAAATCTTTAAAAAAAAAAAAAAAAAACTAAACTCAATGACACTATTTTTCTTAGCCCATCAGTTTTTAAATTTCGTTTTTTGTTTTTGTTTTTTTTTTTTTAAAGCCAGGTAGTATTGATTGTTTAATTCACTATATTTTCTCTTCATTGTAAATGATAGAATAAATCAACTTTATTGACTGAATTTAGTTTATAAGTTTCTTTCCTCTCTCCCTCTCTCTCTCTCCCCCTTTCTCTCTTTTTTTCTTTCTTCACTTGTAGATTTGTCTTTTTCTGAGTGAGAGTGACACAGAGAGTGCCCCAACAGGGTCTCGATGGCGTCATCTAGCCCCAGCCTCACCAGCCCCACATCACGGGCACTCCCATGCCTGGCGCACTCAAGGAGGTCTCTGGATGCAAACCTGGAACCTTCATCGATGAGTTTTCTTTAAAAAGAAAGAAAGAGAGGAAAAGCAAACTGTTGTTGTTGGAGGGCACCTGTGCTTGCCAGGGAGAGAGAGAAGAAGAGGGTGAAAGCATCCTCAGCGGGCGTCACACTGTAATCTCCCTTCTCCACTCTCCATCCTGTCAGGGTCTGGGGCACCCATGACATGTGCTCAGTGTATTTCTCAAGCCACTGGGTCTGAGACTTGAATCACCAGCTGGCCATCTGGGACCTGGCTTCCCTAACCACCAGGCTATAGTGCAGGCCCCATTTATGAGTTTTCTTGAAATAAGTTAGTTATATGCAATAAAGCTTGGTATAGTGAAAAATGTGTCTGAACTAGTCACAGCTCCACCAGTAACTAAATATATGTATCCTTAAATCTGAATATGGGACTAGCTGTTGGCTTAATGGCTGTGTCGCTGGACTCCTATGTAGTCGACCGCAGTTCGAGTCCCGGACCCGGTGGCTTAAAACTCACACCGGGTGCGTGTGCGTGCGTGCCCAAGATCCTGAGAGGAGAATGGAGGAGAAGGGATTGCGGCGTGACCATCCCCCCTGGGGGGTGATTTCTCACTTTCTGTCTCTCTGTCTCTCTCTGTCCTTCTGGCGAGTGCACACGCCTTATAGCAAAAACCTCTCCCAAAAAAAAAAAATCTGAATATATAAGCTCAAGTCTCTTGGTCTCCCTGGGTCTCAGTTTTATCACCTTTAAAATGGAACAGGTTCACAATGGTCTAGCTTAACATTTACCGTATTCTTTGGTATGCGTTTGTTATCTTTCTGTTGATGGAGACTAACGCACACACTTATTTCTTCTTCCCGGAGAGCAGACCAAGGTAGGGAGCTGGGTAGCAAAGCAGAAGGAGCAGAGTGTAGACTTTCCCTGGGAAACAGGAGATGTGGGTGTGACAACCCAGCTCGCTCTACCCTGCCAGTCCTCAGCCTTGGAGCAGCTGTCTAAGCCCTCCATGCTGCTGTTTCTCTTATAGAGGGAAAGGTACTAATGTCCTACTTGCTTCAGAGGGACAGACTGGAGGAGCTGAGAAACAAACGCATTCTGAAAAATACTACGAAGTATTCGAAATAAACTGTTTCTGCATCATAACTATCTCTAGGGAGCTTCCTGTCGACATTCTCTTTGCATCTGCCTTAGCTTTTTATCTAGTTTTATTATTCCTGACTTTATTTATTGCCGGGTCTTCCTTTAGGGTGGTTCCTTTTGTCGTTTGGTCATGTGGTCTCTGAGTGCTGGAGTTCATGAGCCAAGTGGAAGCTGGCTGCTAGGGATGACAAAAGCTCTCCTCTTGCACCTGTGGCAGCTGCCAGGTGGGGCAGAGAATCCTGCCTTTGCAAATATGCTTAAAGTAATAAGTGCTACCGATGAGAATTTATATATGGCAGATAAAGATAGATTAATTTGTATTAATTAGTAGTTACCATGTACGGAGGCCTTAGTGTGCCAAACATGGTGTCAGACATGGTACCCCAATCCTCATGGCATCCCCGTGGTGACATCATCACCCTTGCTTTATTTTTTTTTGCTTTTAAAGTATCATTTATTTATCATCCTCCTCCTCATTATTATTATTTAATTTGCTACAGGGGCATGTGTGCTCAACAGAGACAGAGAGAGAGAGAGAGAGAGAGGGAAAGCTGCCAGGTCTAGGACTCAAACCACAGTAGGCCATTGGGAGTCCAGCACTCTGACCACCATGCCACCTGCTGGCCCCAACTCTGCTTTACTTTACAAGTGGCATCACTTGATCAGGCCATAATGCTAATAAGTGGCACCGGGACCTGAGATTGAACCCAGCTCTGAGACTCTGAAGGCTTTCTTTGTTGGGTTTTCTTACTTTCAACTCCCTAGTCCTATCCTAACAGGTTTAGTCCCTCAAATTCATATCACATAGTTCTATTTCTGTTCCTCTGATTTAGCCTAGAATAACCTTCTCCATGCTCTTTTACCTGCCTGACTTATATTTACTCTTTTTTTAGTGAGAGATTTTTTTTTTTTGCTATAGGGCGCATGCGCTCGCTGGAGAGACGAGAGAGACCACGAGAAATCACCCCCTGGGGAGATGGCCACGCCACAAGACATTCTCCTTTCGAGATTTTGGGCATGCATGCACACATGCCCGGCATGAGCTTTAAGCCACCGGATTTGGAACTCGAACCACAGTCAACTTGATGGGAGTCCAGCAACATAACCATTATGCCATCTGCTGACCCCTGACTTATGTTTACTCTTAACGGTCCACTCAAGTTTTACTTTCCCACCTCGGCGTTCAGTAAAAGGTCCCTCTTCAGAATTCTTTATTATATGAGCTACTCACCTGGGACTCACTGTGTACTCTCTGTCCCATAAGGCTGCAGTGGGAATAAACTACAGTCGGTGTAAAAGCACAACAATACGTAAAAGTTATAAACAAATATGATTGGTTATCTCCGTTTGGCATCTTTATAGACTGCACAGACTCCATGCTAAGGGGAGGGAAAGCTCAGGTTAACATGAGATCTGAGCGCCCTGTGACGGCTTCTCACCGAACCGAATAACCTCGGCGATTTCCAGGGAACGCTTGCTCTCATTTCTCTCCTCCTCTCTAAAGTACAGCTTCCAACTTGGCCAGCATCCTCTTTTATAGTAAATATTTACACTTAAAAATGAAACAAAATGTTGTCATTGTGATTTTATTGTCTAGTATCAACTTCAGAGTTTACTCTTCTCTTTTTGGGACTAGTCCAAAGTGGTAAGCATTGTGAGACAGAGAACAGAACAGTTTGATTTTGATGAGTAATAATAATGAAAAAATTAGCATTTCAGGGCCAGAGGGGGGCACTGTGGTAAAATACAGTGCTCTTCAAAGCAGTCCTGCATGGGAGGTTCAAACCCGGAGACCTCCCTGAGTCTTCTAGGCACAAATGTGCCATTGAGCTAGGGCTGGCTAATGGCTGGGGATAGACTATGACATCAAGACTCTGGCAGGTATCCTCTCTCTCTTTTTTTCTGCCTGCCTTGCTCAGAAAAGAAATAATTAAGAAATATATTTAGCATTCCCTTAATAAGAGAGTGAGGAGTTAGGGTCTCAGCAAAGCCACATCTTTAAGTCACCACCATAAAAGCACAGCTTTGGAAGAAAGCATTTTGTTATACTAACTTAATTTTTTTTCTCTCTCTCACTTATGTATTTATTTATTTTAGGTTTTCATCATAGGGTGTATGTGATATCCAGAGAGAGAGATGGAGACACAGAAAGAGAAAGAGAGAGAGAGAAAGTGAGAAATCACCCCCCCAGGGGGAGGGCCATGCCATAATCCCTTTTCCTCCATTCTCCTCTTGGGACTTTGGTCACATGTGCACCTGGCCCAGCATGATTTTCAAGCTGTCAGATGCAGGACTTGAACTGTAGTCAACCATACAGGAGTCCAGTGCCTTAACCACATGTCACATGCTGATCCCAATATTTTCTCTTTTTAACAAGGCATCAAATAAAAGGAGAAACAATTAGATTGATTATCTGCAAAAAAGTAAACCTTCAGATTTTGTTTGCCTGGAGCACATTTGCTTATAAGCTAAAAATTTAGACCTAGGTGCTTACACACTTCAACAAGGTACATGGCAACACCCAGTGCAAGGGTTGTCAGGGTTAACGTCAGCATGGGTGGAAATATGAACTGGAGTGTGCATTAGTCAGAGCAATACTTCATGGTGATGACCTGGGTATGACTGAAGTATGCTCACTAAGTTTACAGAGGACAAGTTGATGGTTCTAGAAGATTTAAGTAGTATTCAGTTTGACTACAAACTAGAAAGATTACATTTTTTAAAAGGGTAAAGTTCAAAAGGAAAAAATCTATAAAATAAACACAATAGAGGGGCTGGCAAGTGGTGTGGTGGTTAAGGGTGCTGGACTCCCATATGGCCAACTGTGGTTCGAGTCCCGGACCTGGTGGCTTGCTTTCTCACTTTCTCTCTCTCTCTCTGTTCCCCTCTGGTGAAATTAAAAATAAGTAAATAAAGTTATATAAAATAATTCTTTAAAAAAATAAATATAATAGATACAAAATTAAAGCTTTATGGAAACAAGGAAGGACTGGACAGACCAAACTGATGTGAGATTATGATGATCATAAAAGGAAAGTAGATTAGAATGCAACACCTCTCTCATCAGCCCAGAGTAGATATTCTGTTTTTTTAAGGTAATTTTATTTAATTGTGTTCATTATTATTATTTTAAAATTTTACCAGAGAGAGAGAGAGAGATGGTAAGTGAGAAAGCAAGCCATTAGGTCCAAGACTTGAACCACAGTAGGCCATGTGGGAGTTTAGCATCCCAACCATAATGCCACCTGCCTGCCCCTATGGATATTCTATTCTTAAATACATTTTTCCCCCTGGGGTTTCAGTTTTCTCTACATAGTTAAATTCTCATTTTTCCCCCACGTAACCCAGTTTTCTACTAATTTACATATAAGAGTCAAGTCAGGCATTACCTTCTCGGGAAAGCCTTTTCAGACATACTCTCTTAACATCCCCTCCCGAATCCACGCCCTTCCTTGAATAGTGAATAAACTTCATTTGTAGCAGTTACTCCCCACTGTATTTTTACGTGTATACTTTTTAGCCTCCCTCAATAGACTATTACCCTAGAGTCCTTTATCTCCATAAAGTAGTTAGCACATTCTGGCTGCTCACCAGGTTTGTTGAATAAATGAATGAAGCAGTATTTTTTTTAAGTGGAGACTTTTCTTTCACATAAGAACTTTTAGAATCCCTATTGCCTGAAACAAGTCAGAAGAGCTTATCTCTACTTCAAAACACTAAGTACCAAAGCTATTCAGGATCATCGTAGAGCCTTTGAGAGAGCTAGCCAAGCCAGAAATTGTTCATCTTTGGTCCATACTTCCAGAAGATGCTCCAGATTGAGTTGTCCTCAGTGAGAGATCTTTGTGTCTTAACTTGGTTTCATCAGGCCTTGAAGTGAGCCAAGACTAAGACCTGGATTCTCAGAGGTTCAGATAGTGGAAGAGTGGTATTTTTTTTAGAGAAAGATTTTTGCTATAGGATGCATATGCTCACCAGAAAGACAGAGATAGAAAGCAAGAAATCACTCCCGGGGGTTTGGCCATGCTGCAGTCCCTTCTCCTCCATTCTTTTCTCAGGATTTTGGGCACTTACACACGTGCCCAGCTCGAGTTTGAAGCCGCCAGGACTCAGACCATTGTGAACCACTTGGTAGTCCAACGATGGAACCACTACACCATCTGTTGGCTCCAAGAGTGGTACTTCTTATCTATTGGAGTACTTAAGGTTTATATTAGGGAAGAGTTGTTACTTTTTATAATTAGAATGTTCTCTTAAGCTTGGGAGAACAGGGAAAGCTCTCTGCCAAAAAAGTCAGGGAACTAGAAGAAACAATAAAGGACCTTTTAAGCATTTAAGAACCATTGGTCATATGGACTAGGATCTATAAATACTGGAAAAGAAAATGTATCTGTGGCATGTATGGTTTTTTTTTTTTTTTTTTTTTTTTTTTTTTTTTTTGGACAGGTTTTTGCTATAGGGCGCATGCGCTCACCAGACAGACAGAAAGAGACATAGAGACAGACAGCGAGAAATCACCCCCCAGGGGGGATGGCCACGCCACAATCCCTTCTCCTCCATTCTCCTCTCGGGATCTTGGGCACGCACGCACACGCGCCCGGCGTGAGTTTTTAAGCCACTGGGTCCTGGACACGAACCGCGGTTGACTACGTGGGAGTCCAGCAACATAGCCATCATGCTAACTGCTAGTTCCCAGTATGTTTGTACAAATCTCTTATCCGAACAATCTTTGATTTTGTTGCCTTTAACGTTTTGTGTATTTCCTTTAATTATAGGAAAAGACTATCACATATGAACTTTTGGACTCTTTTTTTTACTTGCCAGAAGGCACGTGCACTCCCCAGAGAGAGAGAACACCTCCCCTCAGTGGGGCATGGTCATGCTGCAATCCCTTTTCTCCTTTTCTCCTTCTCACCAGAAATTTGGGCACACATGTACACATGCCCATCATGTTTCTCAACCCTCAGGTCAGGATTCAAGCTGCAGTTGACAGTGTGGGATCCAGCTCCCAATGCACCATGCTGAACCACTCCTGTGCTACAGGGCCAGCCCTAGGTTTTTTGGTGCAACACTTTATTATGGAGATTTACAATAGCTTCACAAAGGCAATACAGTTAAGGATAGACATTTTCATTGAGATTTTTCTTTTAATCAAACTCCTTATCCTGTGTGCTATTGGAAGGAGTGCTGGAAAATTTTGTCAAGGTAGCTGTCACCTGAGTTGTAGTGGCAAAACCTATCAGTGGGAATTGGGAAGGGTTCATATCATCTCTGATCATATTAGAGGGAATCTAAAGACTACTGATACTAGCCTTAATTAATGTATTGACAAAAATAAATTCTGAGGACTTTTGAGTTGACTAAAAAAGACTATATTGGCACCACAATAAGAACTGTTCCATTAGAATGATTTATCTTGACGTCGTTCATGAACAAATAGAGGCAACGGGTAGATCTAGTTCGGTCTAGAAATTCAAATGAAAAAAAGATCAGATGACAAATATGGTTCAAGGGGGTTTTATTAATTTCTTTAAAGAATTAATTTATTTAACTTTATTTATTTTAATTTGACCAGAGAGGGATTGTGTGTGTGTGAGAGAGAGACAGAGCAAGAGAGAGAAAAAGTGAGAAACAAGCTGCAAGTTCCGGGACTCAAACCGTGGTTAACCATGTGGGAATCCAGCGTCCTTAACCACCACACCACCTGCCAGCCCCAAGAGAGTTTTATACAAATAAGGATCACATGCAAGTTTCTACTGTAAGAATTATTCATTCTTCAGTGTGTTGCCCAGGTTTCCTGATTTTCCCCACAGTATGGAAGTCAGACATCAGGAACAGGCTGCTCAGTGACGCTGGCAGTGTGATGTGAATGTACTTAGGCCTGAGTTGTCTACTGTCTCAGTATTTTTCAAGGTCTATAGAATAAAGTAGTGACCTTTATTTCTCAAAGCAAAAAGGACATTTTTCCTTAATTTTTGAATTTCTACTTTGGGAATTAATTGCAGAGATCTGTTGATTGTACCACTGTGGTGTCTGACTTGCTGCTGACCAGCTCATCCTTGCTTCAGACTTTCAGATTTCCCATCTGCCCCACCACCCCACCCCGTCTCCATACTCCACATTGCTGCCAGAGCACTTTTACTAGCTAGATGATGTTATTGGGCACTCTATCACCTCCAGGTTAAGTTCAGATTCCTTCACATCTTCTGTAAAGTCTTCATGATCTGGGTCTTGCTAATCTCTGCAAATCTGTCATGACTCCATTTTCCAGCCACATGGAATTATTTGCTGGTTCCTAACTTATGATTCTGAACCTTCACTTATGCTATCCCCTTTGCTAGAACGTTCCCTTCCTGACTTTCTCTCTCACTCTCACCTTTCTAGACATTGCTCAGGCTCCATCCTTATGGAACCTTCCCGGACCACCTTCCCCCCTCAGTGCCGCCTCACACATACAGTAATCTCACATCACTGGTCTATCTCTCCCAGCAGGCCTTCAACGCATGAGGGCATTGGTCATGGCTTAGGTGACATGTGTCTGTGGCATTTACCACAATGCTCGCCATGTAGTTGGTGTTTGATAAATATCTGTTGAGTGGATAAATCTTATATAAAAATAGCAAAAGGTCATCTGTAATTGAACCACTTCCCTGTCTTGTGACTTTGTAGGATAGTTCCAATAAAAACCTTTGAAGTTATCTCATCTCTTTGTAAATTAGGGCACAGATAATACCACTTTTATGTACTTGTTTAGCTGTTTTGATGAATTAAAATTTGATTGCTGGTTTCATCTCAGGAAATGAAAATGTCCTGCTTCTGTCCTGGCAGAGATCGTAACCCAAGCAGGGGAGCCACTCCTGAGCTAGGGTGTTCACTGACACTCTGTTCCCCCATAATCAGTACACATTTACTGAGCACTGAGCATTCGCAGTATGTCAGGCTCCAGACGAAATGCTGGCTATAGAGGTGGCGAAGATACAGGATCTTGATGTTAAAAGTCTTGTGAGCAAGCTCATCCTGAGAGTTTTTGAGCCATTATGTAAACAAATTAAAGATGTAATATTAGATCATCTTCTAGTTCTGAGAAGAGTAGTACTAGGTAAATACTAGATACATTCCATGGTCTTATTAAGAATAACATGGGGGGGGGGCAGTCTGTGGGAGGCTGCGCACCAGCGAGTCTGCCGAGGTTTCTCAGAGAGCAAACAATTGCCATGATTGGTTCTCTTCATAAAACCTGACCTTCGAAACCTTTCTCTGATTGGCCGCTAGAATCCCTCAGATTTGCATATCTGGCACCTCATGATTGGTCCAAAAGCAACCAATCATAACCCACCGTTTACAACCAATCACGGCCCACCATTTACAACCAATCATAACCCACCTTTTACGATCCTTCATTCAACCAATCACTGCCCACCAGCGCGTATATAATCACGATGCCTGGCCCACAATAGCCAGATGACCAGGAAGACAACGAAGATGACACAGAAGACCAGGAAGACAACGACCCTGGAGAGCCTGAAGAGCTGAAACACTGCACAGTCTCCAGACGACCCTGAAGAGTTGTAACACTACATCGTCTGCAGACGAGCCTGAAGAGCTGTGACACCGCATCGTCTCCGTGCTGCTCACAACAGACGATGCGACCCTGAAGAGCTGCAACACTGCGTTGTCTCCGTGCTGTACCGTGCTGCCCACAATAAACAGACGACACTGAAGACACTGTGTCGTCTCCATGCTGTGACACTGCGCCGCTTGTCCCGGCTCTCACTCCTTCCCTCAGGAAACCTGTTCGACTGTCCCCCAGGGTCGGGACAGAGGTCTTCTAAAAGATCACAGATAATTTGCATTATGAAAACAATTGAATTATGTATGGATTTCAGTTTTTGCTTGTACCAAAACAAACTCATGCTTTAATTCCATTTTCCCACGAACTTTATGAAGTCCCCTCATAGCATTCAATCACATCTTCAGACATGAGTGGAACTTGACATAGTTGAATGAAAACAGCCACCAAATGGACGGTTTTGTCTCTGGTGATGAGGCTGCTTTCGTAGGAACTGGAGTTTGTGGAAGATACCAGCTCATGGACTGTTAACTAGTAGGCAATTTGAAATGTTTTAAATGGTTTTATCATTTTAATTAAACAGGATATTCTAAATTCCTTTGCTGTTGCTCCAAACAAGATCTCCTTTCTCTTCTGAGATAGCTGACAATCATACTGTAAGATATCAAAGTGACTCTCTAGGAATAAAATACTACATTTGAAATATGAACACACAGAAAAATGCAGAGAACTGCTATTCCAGATTTAGGTGTGGTACTCTCTATTTAATGCTTGCTATCCTTTTCTCCCTCTCTGCTTATTCTCAGTTTATAAGTACAGTCATGTGTCATTTAACAACAGGGATACATTCTGATATATATAATAGCGTGCATGTTATTAGGTAATTTTGTCAATATGTGAACTTTAGAGAGTGTACCTACACAAACCTAAATGCTATAGCCAACCACACACCTAGGCTACATCACTGACGGAAGCATCATTATACAGCACATACCTATAATTATTCTTTTTCTTTTTCTTTTTTATTTCTTCCATGAGAGAGGGACACCGAGAGACAGACAGGCACTCCAACAGGGTCTTCATGCCACTATCAACCCCAGCCTCAGCCAGCCTGCATCACAGCACGCAGAGGGAGGCTCCAGGACGTGAACCCAGGGCCTTCCCACTGGGGTCCAGTTGTGTTCCTGCTGTACCATCCTTTGGCTCTGTAGTTCTTTTTATTAGGAAATACCAGTCTGAGATTTCTTTCCATGCTGCTGTACATATCAATGCACAGAAACTCACTGATGAGAACAGATAATGTTAATCACATTCAGGAATGGGCAGCAGTGGCAGTTGCTCTTGTTTGTTTTACAGAGATGAACGGAATCAGTCCATCATTGTCAGTGGAGAATCTGGAGCAGGCAAAACAGTCTCGGCTAAGTACGCCATGCGGTACTTTGCGACCGTCAGTGGTTCTGCCAGTGAGGCCAATGTGGAGGAGAAGGTCTTGGCCTCCAACCCCATCATGGAGGTAAGACGCAGCCTCCTCACTCAGCCTCCTCACCATATTGTCCTGTTAAGAAACATGCTCAAAAACCGACGGATGCAACGTGTCAGAAAGCCTGGGGTCTCTCAGCCACCAACATTAGGGACATACTTTTCTGCATGTTAGTAAGAGATCGAAGAAAAGGGAAACTCCAGGAAAGTAGACACTGCAAGTAAAGCCCAGATGTGGACGAATCTGCTTTAGTCCGTAATCCCGTGTTCGTCACCTCCCAGCTAAATGGTTGCCTGTGAATTCCAGGTTACAGTGCTTCGTTTTCTGCGGTTTGTTTTTCCTAGTTGATTTGGATTATTTTTTCTGTTCCAGAAGTACAAGTTACTACATTTCCCCCCAATCCTGAGTTCTTCGTTAATTGATGTATAGCAGTTGTACATATTTATGGGGTTCTGAGTTCTCGTTTACATAAGCTCTAGCCCAAACACGGGATCCACTCTGCTCCAGCGTGAGTGGGTGCCATTAATCCTCTGCCCACATGTCACTTTCTGTTCATAGTCCAGTCTGTTTAGGTGTAAACTTTAAATTTCCCTGCCAAATTTGAGCTGTAAACCTAATCTATAATCTTGGCAGCATTTTTCTTTTTGTTTCTCTCAAGTATATCACACAGATTTAGGTTAATAAAAAATTTTGATAACTATGTTTTGAGTGGGAAAGACCAATATACTTTGAAATGTCAAATACATACACAAAATGCCTTTGCCCCTCCCAAATGGGACTAGCTATGTAAGAATTTGAGAGTTTTAAGATTTGTAACAAGGGGATATTTGTCTATTAATATGATTTTTTGAATGTTACATTTTTTTGTGAGAAGTCCCATTAAGTAGAGAAAAATAAGTCTTAGTAAATGGAGAGAAATTGGTTGAGATATGCAGAAACCAACTTTTCTTGTTAAAAATTCAATCAGTAGTTTCATTCCTGTCTTTTTTCCTTTGTCAAGCCTTATGTGTTACCCAGACACAGATGGAGTTAAAACTGGCCTAGTGCACCTGTGTACAAATCTGCCTGGAGGTAATTGTGCCTGGTTTGCAGTGCTGTGTGTGACACCTCGAAACAGAATGCTGTGACCCCTCGTCTGTAGGGCTGCCCCCGTAGAGTAGCAGGACCTTGTTCTTAGCACAGAAGACAAGATGCACTGGAGAAGCTGTTCGTACTCCTGGGCAGGGCCCGCGGTGGAAGGAAAACTGCAAAAGTTTTTCTGAAATAGCAGGGACAGGAAGAAACAGATGTTCATGCCAAAGACAATAGTGAAGATTTTAAGCAAGTATTAAGATTTTGAAAGAATTTGGGGCCGGCAAGTGGCATGGTGGTTAAGGGCGCTGGACTCCCATGTGGCTGACCGTGGTTCAAGTCCTGGACTTGGTGGCTTGCTTTCTCACTTTCCCTCTCTCTGTCTCTCTCTGATCAAACTGGATGATGATAATAATAATAAATATATATATATAAAGTTAAATATAATAATTCTTTAAAAAAAGATTTAGAAAGAATTTAAGCTACAGGTATAGTGGTAGATGCTACTTGTGTTAATATTGGGGAAATACAACCTGAGGAGCCAGTTTTTGGTAGTGGGTCAAAAAACCAGAGATTTGCTTCTCACCATTATTTTGATCATGACAACAAGTTCTTAGTACTTTGGCAACACTTGAGGCTATCCTAACTCCTAAAATTAGAATATCCCAACATCTTGATTGGGATGGCTTTAGGAGATTCCATCTCTTCTAAACTTGGGTCATATAATACTAGGATTTGATGTTGTCCTGAGGATAATAATCTGAAATGAATCTTACAGAATATATCAAAGTTGAATGAACTGTTTTATGATTTCTATCTAAAATCAGTTACATGGCTTTTTCTGTAATACAGTTTGGTTTTAAAAATTTGAAATGGAGGGGCCGGCAGATGGCATGGTGGTTGAGGTGATAGACTCCCACATGGTCAACCACGGTTTGAGTCCTGGACCTGGCAGCTTGCTTTCTCACTTTCTCTCTCTCTCTCTTCAAATTGAAAAAAATAACAATAATAATAAATGCAATTAAAGAAATCTTTTTTAAAAAGTTTGAAATGGGTGTGAACCAGCAGTTAGCATAATGGCTATGTCGCTGGACTCCCACGTAGTCGACCACGGTTCACGTCCCGGACCCAGTGGCTTAAAACTCACGCCGGGCGCGTGTGCGTGCATGCCCAAGATCCCGAGAGGAGAATGGAGGAGAAGGGATTGTGGCATGACCATCCCCCTGGGGGGTAATTTCTCGCTTTCTGTCTCTATGTCTCTCTCTGTCTGTCTGGCGAGCACACACGCCCTATAGCGAAAACCTCTCCAAAAAAAAAAAACTCAAAAAAAAAAAGTTTGAAATGGACACAGATTATTTTTCTTAATATTCAGTTATAGGGAATTTGCCGTGTGCTGGGTTCAACAAAAGATAAAAGGGGGCTGGCAAGTGGCATGGTGGTTAAAGACGCTGGACTCCCACATAGCCGACCACGGTTCAAGACTCGACCTGGTGGCTTGCTTTCTCACTTCCTCTCTCTCTCTCTCTCTGTCTCTCTCTGATCAAACTGGAAAATAATAATGATAATGATAATAAATAAAGTTAAATAAAATAATCCTTTAAAAAAAAGAATTACTTTAAAAAAAAAAGATAAAAGATAAAGGGATCAGCCATGCATAGATTCTTCTATCTATATTGTTATTTAATCTGCCTATGGAATTTGGATTAAGAAAAATCTGGTGAAGCGTTACATATCAATTTTTTTTTTTTTTTGAGAGGTTTTTACTATAGGGTGCATGTGCTCGCCAGAAAGAGAGAAACAGAGTGACAGAAAGCAAGAAATCACCCCCCCCAGAGGTGATGACCAGGCCTCAATCCCTTCTCCTCTATTCTCATTTTGTGATCTTGGGCACGCACGCATACACGCCTGATGTGAGTTTAAGCCACCAGGTCTGGGACGCAAACCACAGTTGACTCCATGGGAGTTCAGCAACATAGCCGTTATGCCAACTGCTGATCCCTAGATATCAAGTTTTCAACAACTACAAAGGAGAGTGGTGTGGCCATCCCCCCAGGGGGTGATTTTAGTTTGGAAAACTAAAATGAGATTTAGAACTCAGGAATGGTGACAAAGGATTTACAATTACTGGAAGAAAACATAGGTAAAATATTGAGTCTGTAGCCTAGAAAATATACAGTTTTAAACCTGCTTCAAGTCCATGTCTGCATACCAGAGTCTATGATCACTGAGAGGGTGATGTCATGAAGGGGATGTCTGGGTCTCCAGTAATCTGCTGAAACTCTTCCTTGGATAATGAGCATCTTCCATGGTAACACCCCTGCTCAGTGGCTAAAAGGATTTGCACATTATCCTTGAGGAAAGAAAATCTTCACCTGCATGAGAAGCTTCTTTTGCAAACTATGAGTAATGTACTGAGAAATGGTTCTTTTTGCTCTATTTAGTATCACATGTTTTCCTCTGGAAATTTTCATCAGGAGATGGGGATAGAGAAGATTCTCAGGCCACTCTGGATCTTAATAGTTCTTTCTCATTTTTAGTAACCACAATTGAAGGTTTTCATTCCATTGAGTAAAGAAAAATAACACATACAACATTTAACTAAACTCGGTAGTAAAATTGGGGCCAGCAAGTGGTGTGGTGGCTTAGGAACTGGACTCCCACATGGCCGACTATGGTTCAAATCCTGGACCTGCTGTCTTGAAAATCATACCGGTTCTGTATGTCTGCCTGTATCCCAGGAGGAGAATGGAGGAAAAGGGATTGCAACATGGCCATCCCTGCAGGGGGTGATTTCTCAGTTTCCTTTGCACTGTCTCTTTCTGTCTCTGGCAAATACACACTCCCTAAGGCGAAAACCTTAAAAAAAATTAAAATCAATAGTAAAAATCAAGATCACACAATTTCTCCCTTCTTTTAGCGATTTCTTGCAGACTTAAGCGAAGATAGTATTAGGGAGTCTCTGAATACAGTATTCATGGGACCAGCAGTTAGCGTAAGGGCTATGTTGCTGGACTCCCATGTAGTCGACCACGGTTTGAGTCCCAGACCGGGTGACTTAAACTCATGCTGGGCGCATGTGCGTGCATGCCCAGGATCCCAAGAGGAGAGTGGAGAAGAAAGGATTGTGATGTGGCCATCCCCCCTGGGGGGGTGAATTCTCACTTTCTGTCTCTCTGTCTCTCTGTCTCTCTCTGTCTTTCTGGCGAGCACACATGCCCTATAGCAAAAACCTGTCTCAAAAAAAAAAAAAAAAAAAAAAAAAAAAATATATATATATATATATATATAGCACTCATGTGGCAGAGGGGGCAGTTAGGGAGAATGGTTAATTAGAACCTTTTCTATGTGAAGTTCAGGGCTTCAAATCATATACTTTTTTTTAAAAGAGAGTTTTTATTTTTTATAGGATGTGTGTGCTTGCTGAAGAGACAGAGAAAAAGAAAGCGAGAAATCACCTCCCAGGGGGATGGCCATGCCACTGTCCTTTCTCCTCCATTCTCCTCTCAGGATTTTGGGCATGCACACACACGCATCCGGTGTGAGTTTTAAGCTGCCAGGTCCAGACTCAAACCACCGTCGACTACATGGGAGTCCAGCAACATAACCATTATGCCATCTACTTGTTCCAAAATCATATACCTTTATTTTTGAAAAGGACCCTAGATCTTCTTCACCCTAGTCAATTTTGACTTGGAGACATTATTACTGCTCAGAGAGATTAAGTGACAGCAAGTTGGTAGTCTTGAGAATTCTCTTTCATTTGTTCCTTCTACTATTCTTTGTTCTATGTTGAATACATTTTACTCAAAAACAAAAGCATCTGCTTCGACTCTAGCAGCATAGACAGTGTGGTTTTGGCCAGTCGGCCACCCTGGTTCCCAGTCTAAGTAGGTGGGAAGTGATGGTGTAGGGAAGGTGGGCTAGGAGCAGGGGAAGGAGCAGCTGGGGACCACCTTCACGAGCTCACTCAGACTCTGGCAGGAAGTGCTTAGACGGCACCTGCTAAGGGCTCAGCAAACATCCCTGCTGCTGCCACAAACATCCCTGCTGCTGCGTGAATTTCATTTGCTCTCAGACAGCATATTGTGTTGAGAAACACTTCTGCTTTTACAGATAATCTCCTTTTTTTTAGACAAAATAAAAATAGTAGGAAGGTACTTGGACTTTTGCTGTGGCTTTTCATATCAAGAATGATAGTATGTGAGTGAGCGTCTTGTATTCCAGTTACCTCAGGCTGGTAACTCACTGTAACTTGGCTGGGAAGTTAGTTTCCACTCATTCTTTTTCTAGAAGAGCGGTTAGAACGTTAGTCTAGCCTGAGATAGAGGTGCGTGCCTGTAGTTCCAGCTACCGGAGAGGCTGAGGCAGGAGGAGCGTGAGTGCAAGGTCAGTCCGAGCAGCATAGCAGGACCCTGTCTCTGAAACACTGGGGGAGGAAAGCAAGAACAGAATATAACAGCGTCCTCGTTACCAAAATAAAATAGGATGACATCTGCCTTCTATTTCAGACAGTAAAGATACAGGTCAACCATCTCGCCCAGTGGTTAGGTATTCTGCAAAGGAAGCTCTTTCCCATATGGCTAACTAGGGTTTGGGTCCTGACCCTTTGATTTGAAAAACATGCCAGTCACACCTGACAGGAGGTAGCACTGAAGAGAAAGGAGTGACCAGGTCCTGCTGGGGGTTGCTTTCTCTCTTTCTTGTGTGTGCACATGTGCATGCTCATATCCAGTAGCATGAAGGAGAAAGGAAGGAGAAAGAAAGAAAAAAAATGAGACTAATGGATTTAAGTGGCTCCCAAAGTGTGTAATTCTAAGGCACTGTCAACCTCCAGTTTCTTCAAGAAAAACATCTCTTTAAACAAACAGAAAACAAAGTGAGAGTATGTTTCCTTCGGTTGGTCAGAGACTCTGAAGTGCGACTCCTGTGGCTGTGTTACTCCTATTGTCATCACGTATTCGCAGTGATCTTGTGACAGTCCAGACTGTTTTCACATCTTTCTCTCTGCCTTGGTTTCCATACACTAATCTTAACACAGGCTTTGGACATCTGAGCAATGTTAATCCTGTGCGAAATTAACTTACTGGAATTTGCAGGTGGCATGGTGATGAAGGTACTGGATTCTCACATGGCCAAGCACAGTTCAAGTCCTGGACCTGGTGGCTTGCTTTCTCACTTTCTTTCTCTCTCTAGTCAAACTAAAAAATAATAATAAATAAAGTGAAATAAATCATTCTTTTTAAAAAAGGAAAATAGCTTATTAAACATTTAATATATGCATTAGGTAAATCCTTGCTTTTCTAATGACACTATTTTTTTTTTACTTTGCCTGAAAAGATTATAGAAGCATGTCTCCTCAATCAGAAATAAAATGCCATTTTAATTTTTAAGATTATTTCTTAAAATTAGCAGATAGTTATATTGTCTGTGTTCTAAAAGCAGATGTTTGCAAGTTAGATGCAATTATCAAAATCTAAAGCCACATTTTGCTTTCTCTGGTTTCTGAAAATGTCATTTAAATAGAATATGTGATACTAATACTCTGCTAATAAGCAGTCCAACTGAGTATTTGTTGCAGAGGGTAAGATGATAGAAACCTCTGGGCAAAGAGACCCTGAACACCAGAGCAGTATTTCTAGGAAAACAGTCATTTATCTTAACCTTCTTATTTAAATGTGACACGACCCATGACGTTTTCAGGAAATCAGAACCTTGGTGCTTACTTAGCAAGGCTCAGGCCGGGGCGGCTCCTCACTCCAGCTGTCTCTCTGCTGGCCGAGTGAGTGTCCGGGTACTCTGTGGGGGTTGTGAACATTTCCCGCTGGGGGGGCTCAGCTTTGCTGTGTCTAAGAATCCCATTTGTGAAAATAGTAAGACACACAAGAACTATTAATATATATCGTGTGCTTGTGTAGTAGGCAGACATACACCTGTGCCTGCATGGCAAAAATTTGTTCTATTCTTAAAAGAATCAGGTTTTTGTTTGTTTGTTTTTGTAAGTTTTTGCCATAGGGTTTGTGTGCTCACCAGAGAGAGACAGTGAGAGGGAAGGCGAGAAATCACCCCCGAGGAGGAATGGGCATGCCATAATACCTTCTCCTCCATTCTCCTCTTAGGATTTTGGACAGACACACACACACACACAGACACTCAGCATGTTTTTTTTTTTTTTTTGAGAAGTTTTTGTTATAGAGCGTGTGTGCTTACCAGAAAGACAGAGAGAGACAGAGAGACAGAAAGCAAGAAATCACCCCCCAGGGGGGTTGGCCACAGTGCAATCCCTTCTCCTCCATTCTCCTCTCAGGATCTTGGGCATGCACGCACGCACACAGGCTCAGCATGAGTTTAAGCCACCGGGTCCAGGACTCGAACCACTGTCAAATACATGGGAGTCCAGCAGCATAGCCATTTTATCATCTGCTAGTCCCACTCAGTATGATTTTTAAGCGGCTGTATCCAGGACTCAAACCGAGGTCAGCCACGTGGGAGTCTAGCACCTTAACCCCCATGCTACCTACTGGCTCCATTAGAATCAGTTTTAAGGAGTTGTGTTGTATGTGCTCTCTTCTTTCCCTGAACAAACTCTGTAAATAGCATGTCATGAATTGTACTTCTAATATCTTGTTTTCTCCCTTGCTTCTTAGTCCATTGGGAATGCTAAAACAACCAGGAATGATAATAGCAGCCGTTTTGGGAAGTATATTGAGATTGGTTTTGATAAGAGGTATCGAATCATTGGTGCCAACATGAGAACTTACCTTTTAGAGAAATCCAGAGTGGTGTTCCAGGTAAGTCGGGCATGTACACATACATATTTGTGTTAGACTGACATAAAAATCACAGAGCCCTGGCTTGCTGGTATGCATTTCAGTTCCAGATACACTTGAGCATATTATGACAATATTGCTACAAACCACATTTGCACTGAAGCATGTGAAGTGACACCCGCCAGAGGCAGGGTAATACTTCTTAGACTGAGGGATATTTGGGACTGGGCATTGATTTAGGTTAATGGTTCTGACTTTTCTCTACAGATGCTTGTTGGGAAGCTTAGAGAAGAAGAGGTGCTATTGCTTTAGTTTGTCTCTCATGTATTCTAATTGATAGAGAAGACATTGGTCTATGCCTTTAGTAAGTTATAGTTTGGAACTCAGTTAAAGACAAAAACTTATCTTTGTTCTCTTTCCATCTTTCCTTCTCCTCTCTCAGGTTATGCTATTGTTTAGAGTGAGGGTTTAAAACAAAATCAGTTGTGAACACACTCAACTGATGCCTCTGTGTATGGTTTACATTTGCACATATTCTCTCGGTCCTTTTTAATCTGAAAGTTCAACATATAATACATTTATAGCATATATTTATAGCAGGCATATGTTTAAATATTGGATTGTCAGAAAAGCCATGATACATTTTTGCCTAGAAAAAGAGGAACCTACGTCGTGACTTTTCCAACAACCCAGTATTTATTGGTAGACTAAGAGCATGTGGATTCGTCATTGGAAACCCCCAGCATAGGCTCCTGGTGTCTCACTGTGAGCCTCGTACTGTGAGATCTGGATTTCCATGGCCCCTTAGCTGGATGCCCACTGCACTGAAGTTTAAAGACCTCTGGTGTTGCCCGGTAGCAGGGGCCACAGTTTTTGTTGCTCAAGACTGCATGGCTTTGTAGAACCTCCATCTTCCAGTAATTAACCAAAATGACGAACACAAAGGGAAAGAGGAGAGGCACCCGATATATGTTCTCTAGGCCTTTTAGAAAACATGGAGTGGTTCCTTTGGCAACATATATGCGAATCTACAAGAAAGGTGATATTGTAGACATTAAGAGAATGGGTACTGTTCAAAAAGGAATGCCCACAAATGTTACCATGGCAAAACTGGAAGAGTCTACAGTGTTACCCAGCATGTTGTTGGCATTGTTGTGAACAAACAAGTTAAGGGCAAGATTCTTGCCAAGTGAATTAATGTGCGTATTGAGCATATTAAGCATTCTATTTTTTTTTAAGAGGTTTTTGCTATAGGGCATGTGCGCTCGCCAGACAGACAGAGACAGAGAGACAGAAAGCGAGAAATCACCCCCCCAGGGGGAATGGCCATGCTGCAATCTCTTCTCCTCCATTCTCCTCTCAGGATCTTGGGCACGCACGTACATGCGCCCGGCGTGAGTTTTAAGCCACCGGATCTGGGACGCGAACCGCAGTCGACTACATGGGAATCCAGCGACATAGCCATTATGCTAACTGCTGGTCCCCAAGCATATTAAGCATTCTAAGAGCAGAGATAGCATCCTAAAACGTTTGAAGGAAAATGACCAGAAAAAGAAAGAAGCCAGAGAGAGAGGTACCTGGGTTCAACTAAAGCGCCATCCTGCTCCATCCAGAGAAGCACACCTTGTGAGAACCAATGGAAAGGAGCCTGAGCTTCTGGATCCTATTCCCTATGAATTCACAGCATGATGGGTGCTAAAAATAAACTAATCTGTGGTCTATAAAAAAAAAAAAAACACACTGCATGGCTTTGAAAGTGTCTGGAGCACACCAAGAGTCATGAATTTGGGCACCCTGTGGCTACCCTGGCATTGACTTCAGAGTTGTGCCTGATTTGTGGCCACCTCAAATATAATACTTGATTTGTATAGTAAAGCGATGGTCACCCTATTCTGTTGTAGTATCTAAGGACACACAGCAGTGTTATTACACATATGTATACTTCCGCAGGTTTTTGGAAAGTTTCTAGTTTAGTAGCCAGAAGAAAGAATGGGTGAGACACATGCAAATCTAAGAAAGACTGAATCCAAATAGTAAGGATCTGATTAGTAGGTAAGCAAGTGAAGGTAAAGTGAATAGGAAAAAGGGTCCTTGGTCAGTAGGCTGGCTAAAGGCAAGTAGTGCTCAAAACAAAACACTAAGGCCAAATCCTATTGTCCTGTCTAGAGACATCAAAGCCATTCTAGCTTGTGCCAGTCTCCAGGGTTACAGAATATTGAGGTTGTTCAGTTTGTCAAAATGAATCACAGACAGATAAAACATGCTTGATATCATCCTTCATACAAAGAAGACCATAGCATTTTTGACGACTCACGTGCTTTTCTAGTTTCTGTGTGCTGGAACCCTTGATCTCTTTCCTGACTGTGCTTGTGATCGTTGATGCGTTTGTAATTTGTTCAGTGTCTTCTGTCTCCATAATAGATTTTCTTTACAGACTTTAGCCTTCTTTGGTGTCAAGCCTGACCTTGGCCCTATTTATACTATTCTTTAGCCAAATGAATGCACAGCAGAATCCCAGGGTATGGTGAGAGATTGTTAGAACTTGGTTTTGAATGAACAATATTACGAGTTTTATCATGAACAATATTATGACAACTGTATTTAGATATATATGTGGTGATAGATTCTCAGATACAAATAAATGACCTCAGAATTATAAATGATTTGTTTTCTTTTTTTTTTTTTTTTTTTTTTTTTGAGAGGTTTTTGCTATAGGGCGTGTGCGCTCACCAGACAGACAGAGAGAGACAGAGAGATAGAAAGCGAGAAATCACCCCCCAGAGGGGATGGCCACGCCGCAATCCCTTCTCCATTCTCCTCTCGGGATCTTGGGCACGCACGCACACGCGCCCGGCGTGAGTTTAAACTACCGGGTCCGGGACTCAAACTGCAGTCGACTACGTGGGAGTCCAGCGACATAGCCATTACGCTAACTGCTGGTCCCTGTTTTCTATTTTGTAAAATAGTCATTAACCAGAAATCATAATTTAATATAAAGAGAAAGATAGTTATTGTTCTTAAAACCCATAAACTATGATGATATAGATGATGTAGTGCATTCGTGGATTTCTTACATGCAATCATAGTAAATGATCCTCTCTAAGTTATGGCAAAGACGGGATTATAGTTTTCAGTCAAAGTGTTAGAAAAACCATGAATCAAAGAGGATGCCATTAGAAAATAGTATTGAGTATTATAAAAAACATTTTAAATCTAAGCTTTCCCCAGAAGCACTGATCTCTTATGGCTATATATGTGGCCATATATCAAGCTGTTTTTTAGTTCAAACAAGTCTGTCAGATATTTTATATTGGCTGTGCCTAACACATACACATGCACACATGTGACAAAAACTATCCATCATAAGGTTTAATATTCATAACTAAGTATCAGAAAATCTGGGAGGGAATCATTTCATTTATGAAATAAATATTGAAATGTTATTTTTGTGGTAGAATTATCTGAGGTTTGGATTAAAATGCTGTAATTGAAAACTCTTCTTATTTCAAAGGCAGAAGAGGAGAGAAACTATCATATCTTCTATCAGCTTTGTGCCTCAGCAAAATTACCGGAATTTAAAATGCTGCGATTAGGTATGCATATGGCGATAGATTCATTGTGCCGATATTACTTTCTGAGTTCCCAGATTTAATTATTCAAAAGAAGCTTATCTCATGCTGAAATACTTCTGGATAAAGTGATGACAAGTCTGCAGCTGGCTTGAAAATAACCCATGGACTTGGGGAAGGAGTGGGTGGCTACATTAACGGGACAGGTTGGCCTTGAGGTGATGCTCGTTCAAGGTGGATAATGGCCATGTAAGGGTTCATTACGCTAGCCTCTTCCTTTGGTGTGTGTTTGAAATTTGCCCTGATTAAAAGAAACAAATATATAGGATAGAGGCCTGCCAAGTTTCTGATGAGGGGATTAAAGTATTTGATGATCTTATCCATGTATGTAAATTGAAATGAAATCTTTAGGAACAGACTATTCATTTCATCAATTAAAACAAACTATAAACATTTCAGTCTACTATTTAATTTTGAGTTTTGTTTAAAAATATGATTGAAAACACACATGGTCAAACTTCAGACCATGTACACTTAACTGGGCAGTTGCTGCCTCTGAGTGACAGAGGACAGAAGGGTGGAAGTCAGTACTTTCTCATGGGCCACTAAGCTTTCATTTTCCCTCCTATTACAGGGAATGCAAATAACTTTCATTACACGAAGCAAGGAGGCAGTCCAGTGATTGAAGGCGTGGATGACGCCAAGGAGATGGCACACACCAGGCAGGCCTGCACTTTGCTGGGTAAAGTCCTGTTATTCTTGACCTGTGTGAGCAATAGCTTTTTGCCTCAAACCGTCTGTTTGCAATATTGCCTTAGCTTTGTATTAGCGGGAGTATTGCAGGGAGATTTAACATTCCTTATGGAACACACTTAGACACCACCTGGGCACGAGGATTCTTTTTAGGGTGATAAAACTGTTCTAAAATTAGAGCACAGTAAAGATTGCACAATCCTATAAATTTACTAAAACTTATTGAATTGTACTTTTAAATGGGTGAATTTTATGCTATGCGAATTCAGTTTTATGGTATGGAAATGATAAAAAAACACATTTGCGGGACCAGCAGTTGGTGTTATGGCTATATCGCTGGACTCCCCTGTAGTCGACCGCGGTTCGCGTCCCGGACCCGGTGGCTTAAACTCATGCTGGGCGTGTGTGTGTGCGTGCCCAATATCCCGAGAAGAGAATGGAGGAGAAGGGATTGCGGCTTGGCCATCCCCGCTGGGGGGAGTGATTTCTCACTTTCTGTCTCTCTGTCTCTGTCTGTCTGGCGAGCACACGCGCCCTATAGCAAAAACCTCTCAAAGAAAACAAAAACAAAAACAAAAACAAAACACTCATTCGCTGCATCAGGGCAAGTATTGGGTTGTCAGAAAAGTCATGACGCATTTTTGCATAGAAAAACATGGAAAAAAATAGGTCATGACTTTTCTGACGACCCAAAAGAGCTAACTGTAATCTTTGCGTACTCTTTGCTAACTTAATCTTTTTTTTTTTTTTTTTACAAAAATCTGAAACCTAAACCTAGATGAAGTAGGTTCCTGTACAAGCTCACATTTTATGGGAGTTTTTGCTTCATTCATTTTTTGGTTTGTTTTGGAAGTCTCTCTATGGTTGGGAAACTGACTGGACTGGCATGATGGCGGAACGTGGTTTGCATGTAGTTTATTCTAACATTTTTTAAACATCTCAGATGTCTCTATCTCATTTCTGAATTTTAGAAATGCTGAGTTTACATATGAATAAATTAATCTTTAGAACTCTACAACTTTTAGGAGTGAATTTTTTTTCTTTAGTTTTTACCATGGGCTGCATGCACTCACCAGAGAGAGAGAGAGAGAGAGAGAGAGAGAGAGAGAGAGAGAGAAAGTGAGAAAACACCCCTTCCCACCCCAAGGAGGATGGCTATACAGCAATCCCTTCTCCTCCGTTCTCTTTTTGGGATTTTGGGCTTGCACACACAATGCACAAAGTGTATTTTAAACCACTGGGTCTGGGACTCAAACCATGCAGTTGGCTGTGTGGGATTCAGCCACCTTAACCACCACTCTATGAGCTTGCCCAGAAGCGAATTATTATTATGTATTTAATCCTCAGACTTTAAATAACTCTAAAATCATATGTTGGTGTTTTAAGGAGTTCCCTCAGGTGAGTTTAGTTTTAAAGCATTGCCAGTCACCGTGTGGTTCAGGAACATTGTTGAGCTTGCTAGAAATGCAGAACCTTAGCCCGTTTCTCAGAGCTACAGAATCAGAATCTGCATTTTAACGAAACTCTTTCTAATTTATATGCACATTACAGCTTTACTTCTAGGGCTATATCTGTTAGTAAGTAGAAAATTGTTAATTTGGGAAAACGATCATACAAGAGATAATGAAAACATTCATTGCAATATCAATTCTCAATTACGCTGTGTAAGATTACATATTTGGAAATAATGTTACTACTTCTACTTGCATATTGTTATACGTAATATTCCAGATATTCTTACCTTATTGAAAAACGATGCCAGACCTGATACAAGCCAAAGGCTGTCCAGCTTCCCACACTGCCTTATCCTTTCGGTCCTGCTCCACTGCTGCCTTTACTCGTCAGCTGGGAGACAGTAGCAGCCTCATTTCTCATCATGGGGTCTCTTTGACATGTACTTAGTCTCTGTTTTTAACTTAAGAAGACTGAGGTATAGTAAGTGTAATAAGAGTGGTTTATTTGAGCTAGGGCCTAGAATGAATTTACCAAGATAGATAGACTCTGGTTGCCAAGACTTGTGCCCACTGGAATGGCAGCTGAGAAAGCTGCTTTATATAACAGAAGGGCAAGAGAGGGGCAGCTTCCGGTTGTTTGTCAAGTTTACATTGGTCCATTTAAAATAATGCAGACAACATTCTTCTTCACATCGTTAACACAAGAACACTGAAATGAAGAAAGGGTGCATGTGTGGGCGGGTCACATTGTAAAATCTATCATCTTTTTGCAGTGTCAGAGTTTGTATACCATAAACGAAAACATACCATTTGAACAGCAAACCTGATGGGTGTCAGGGCTCCATGTTTACCAGGAACTTTAAAACTTAAATAGCCTTTGGATTTCACAGATTGTTCTAAACAGCTTTTCTTTCACAATAGTTAGAAGAAGTAACTAAATAGGGACCAGCAGTTAGCGTAATGGCTTATGTTGCTGGACTCCCATGTAGTCTACCGTGGTTGAGTCCGTGACCCGGTGGCTTAAACTCATGCTGGGCGCTTGTGTGTGCGTGCCCAAGATCCCGAGAGGAGAATGGAGGAGAAGGGATTGCGGTGTGGCCATCCCACTTTCTCGCTTTCTGTCTCTGTCTTTCTGGTGAGTGCATGCGCCCTATAGCAAAAACTTCCCCAAAAAAGGAAAGAAAAAAGAATGAACAGTAGGCTTCCAAGTTTGCTATTAATTCTTAAGTTGCTCTTCTAAAATTAATCACTTGTTTGTTTACATTATTGTTTCAGGAATTAGTGAATCTTATCAAATGGGAATTTTCCGAATACTTGCTGGCATCCTGCACTTAGGCAATGTTGGATTTACGTCTAGAGATGCGGACAGCTGCACAATACCTGTAAGTGCAGGACAAGCGTAGTGTGATGACAGTTGAATTGCGTTTTACTTTGTTGATTATTTATAGAAGCAATTTGTTAGCAATCTCTCTTTTAGTTTGATTAATCCAAAATCTGAAATGCTCCAAAATCCAAAACGTTTTGAGTACCAACATGACACCACAAATGGAAAATTCCACAGCAGATCTCATGTGATGGGTCACAGTCAAATGCTGCAGTATAAAAGTATTGTGTAAATTTTCCTTCAGACTATGTGAATAAGGTGTCTGTGAAACAAAAATGAATTTCATGCTTAGACTCAGGGTCTCATCCCCAAGAGATTATCTTAACATATGTAAAGATATCCCAAAATCTAAAATCCAAAACACTTCTGGTTCCAAGCCTTTCAGTTAAGGAGTGCATAACCTGTGTCAGAGAACTGATATTATTTAAAGGAAAATATTAAACTGAGAATAAAGGAATATGGATTCTACAGTAATTCTTGGTGCACAGCACCCACGCATGTATGTGTGTATGCATGAGACAGAGAGTGAACTTGGACATATGTCACATCTCTATAACACAGCTGGGAAATAGTAGATAAGAAAGGTGGAGTTCAAAGAGAAAGTTTAAACTCAGTGAGTTTAAAGAGAAAGATTCTTTTGGCCCATGAGACAAGTACCAAGTATGAATAACTTCACATCCTCAGTTGTGAAAATGTAGTGTATAATTTAAACATGACCGAAGAAGCTGTTAACAGTGGTTACTCCTAGAAAGAGAAACTGTCGGACCATCAAAAAGTCATGACGTATGTCTTTATGCTTTTCTATGCAAAAATGCATCGTGACTTTTCTGACGACCCAACAGATGGGTAGGGTTGAGGGTGGGAGTGAGTAAGAAACTGACGTTTTTCTTTTCATCTGACTGAACGTGGTGCGTGTTATCTGCCAGGACCTGCTCGGCAGAACGGTCCCTAAGTTATCTGTATCAATCTCTCTCTAGGTGTATATCTCTATATACACATACATATGGACATGTTAGATAGAGATGAAATTAGTGACAACAGTGTACTCATGGCCCCTCAAGGTCAAGGACTCATCAAAGGTAGACCTCTGAGGGACCCTGTCATGCTCCTGTTAAATCCTTCAGGCCAAGCACCATACCTGGCATGACAAGGAAGCTTCTTCATGGTCAAGCCCTGACTCCCTATTCAGCTTCTCTCTCACCACTTCTCACCCTTCACAGTCAGCTGTTCACAGGCCACACTGCCTCTCTCTCTGCATTTGCTCAGATTCTCGCTACTACAATAGATTGGTTGCTCTTCTCTGGCCAGCTCTTACTCATTTACAGCATGCAGATCCAATCTCTCCTTTTTTTTTCTCTTTTTATTTTAAAATAAAGTTTGTTTATCTATTTATTTTTTAATTAATTAATTAATTTTAAAAATATTTATTTATTTAATTCCATTTGTCATTATTACTATTATTTAATTTGATCAGAGAGAGACAGGAGGAGAGAGAAAGGGAAAGTAAGAAAGAAAGCCACCAGGTCTGGAACTCAAACTGTGGTCTGCCATGTGGGAATCCAGTGTCCTTAACCACCACGCCACCTGCCAGCCCCTATTTTTTAATTTATGATAGAGAGCACATGTGCAGACATGTGAGAGTGAAAGAAATATTTTTAATTTCAACAGACTGACACTCACACGTAGTCTCAGTCTAATGTCACAGTTTCTAGATGGTTCCAAAAAATGATCTACAGAGCACTTAGCTTAAATTGATCCTGGGATGGTGGTGCCCTAGGTGCCTGACAGAAGTAAATGAAAAACTACTTTGGAGGCTCCATCTTCACTCTAGGCCTGAATAGAGAGTCCCATGGGAAAACATAAATATTGACTCAAAGTCAAAACTCACAAGTGTCACAATAAAACAAAATAGTAGGAACTAGGAGAAACAAAAGATAGTAGCCAAGTCAAGTCTACTAAGAATGCCAAAAGAAATTAACAACAGGTTTGACACAATCGAAGAGAAAATTGATGAGCTGGAAGATACATAATTTGAAGAAGTAATTTAAAATGCAATATGGGAGGGTTAGCAGGTGGTGTGCTGGTTAAGGCATTGGACTCCCACATAGACAACCATGGTTCGAGTCCTGGATCTGGCAGCTTACTTTCCCACTTTCCCTCTCTCTGGTCAAATTTAAAAAATAAATAACAAATAAAATTAAATAAGTAAATAATTTTTAAAGATTCAGTTTGGGATCCAGAGATAGAATGTTTGAAACAGTAGTTAAAAGAAACAAAGGCTAGAGTAGTAAAATTCAATTTTAACCTAATGAGAATTCCCAAAAGAGAGAAGAGAGGAAATAAAGCCAACGTATTAGAAGAGACGGTTACTAAGAAATTCCAGAATGTGTGAAAATGACACTGAGCTGCAGATTCAGAAAATAAAAAAAAAAAAACAAAACAAAAAAAACCAGCAACAACAAAAACACCAAAATTCTCCCAGCTAGGATAAATAAATCTGCCTCTTAAGGACATTGTAATAACAATGATAGAGAGAGTATCTTAAAACAGAAAAGATAGGTTGTCCTTGAAGAAACAGCAATTAATCAGATAGCTCACTTTCCAACTGTGACAATACAATTGAGGAAACAATAGAATAATGTCTTCAATATGCTAAGAATGATAACCATGAACTTACAATAGTATATCAAGTTAAAATATCTGTCTAGAATGAGAAGGGAAATAGAGTTTCTGTAGAGAAGCAAAAACTTGTGTCTGTTACAATAGGCACTCACTAAAGGAAATACTAAAGGATATAGTTGAAGCAGAAGGATCATGATCCCAGATAGAAAATGTAATACAGGAAGGAACAATGAACTAAGAAGCTAGTAAAATGTGGGCAAGCATACAGCACATGTGATTAATTAAATCAATGATAATGATTGGGACCAGCAGGTGGCGTGGTGGTTAAGCCGCTGGACACTCCCACATGGCCAACCAAGGTTTGAGTCCTGGACCTGGTGGCTTGCTTTCTCTCTCTTTCTGTTTCTCTCTCTCTCTCTCTCTCTCTCTCTGTGTGTGTGTGTGTGTGTGTGTGTGCGCACGCGCACGCACCTGGCCAAAATTAAAATAAATAAAAAAGTAAATAAATGAGTAAATAAAATTTAAAATAAATAATTCTTAAAAAAAAAAACATGATAATGACAACTTGGGCTGGGAAAAGATTGTGCTCCCCATGAGACACTATTTACACAGGAAACAGAGTTATGTTTAGAATAGAGAAACATGGTAGACATTCCTCTAGCCAAGTGATCACACTTGACATTACCAGTAAAGACCTACCTATACACCATTATTTCTGATAAGACTCACTGAGGAGAGCAGAACATCACTTGTTTGGTATTTCTGCTAAAAAGGCATAACCGAAATTTAATAATGAGGCAACAAAATACAAACCCAAATTGAAGGGACTCTTCAAAATGTCAGTGAAACCCAGAAAAGAGTGACAAACTGTCCAGATAAAGAAGACTAATGAGATATGATAATTAAGTTCAATGCATAATCTTGGATTGGATCCTGGACCAATAGACATTTTTAGGCCAATTGACAAAAATTGAATTAGATATGTCACTTAGTTAATAGGGTCGTATCATGATTAGTTTTCTGATTTTGTTTATTACATTGTAATTATGTAAGATAATGTCCTTGGCTTTTAGGAAATACATAGTGAAATATTTGGGGAAAAAAGGGCATTGTGTTTGCAATTTAATCTCAAAAGAAAAAGTAATGTATATGTTTATGTGTATAAAAGAGTAAGAGAAAACAAAAATGAGAAAAACATTTGTAAAACATTAGTGTTTAGGGAATATGGTAAAGAGAATTCTTTACTATTTTTGCAACATTTTATTGGTTTAAAAATAATTCAGAATGGACATTAAGGAGAAAAAAATAGAAAGGTAAGGCATTTATGGCACAAAGAAATGGGTTATTATCTGTTGAAGAAATATGTATAGTATTCTCAACTGGACTGGTGAGAAATGTATACATGTTAGAATATTCACTTTGCAAGCTAAGTGACATCTGTGATTGAATGTATAAAAGAAATTAAAATAAAATGTCAATGGAAGGAAAAAAAAATTAAGAATGGGGCCAGCTGGCAGCGTGGCAGTTATGGTGGCTGGAGTCCCACATGGCTGACCATGGTTTGAGTCCCAGACCTGGCAGCTTGCTTCCTCATTTTCCTTCTCTCTCTCTCTCTCTCTCTCTGTCTCCCTCTGGTCAACTTCAATAAAATAAAATAACAATGAATAAAATTAAATAAAATAACTCTTTAAAAATAATAATTCAGAATAAAAAGGTAAAAGGATAAAGTGAATAGCCTGTCTTTGTCCCACTCCCTCACCACACCTTCAAACAATAGAACCAAAGAACTGGGTAAAGCATATAGAATGGGATGGAGTGTTTGGTGTTTGTGGTATTTATTTAATTATGTGAATTATGCTAGTTAGTGCTTCTATTATAAAAATAGAAATAGAAAATAGAGAACATGAATCTTATGAATTATTAGATTGTCAGGAAAGTCATGATGTATTTTTCTATGCAAAAATGCATCATGACTTATCCAACAACCCAATGGTAGAGAAGAAAATGCATATAAAAAATCCAAACATAGGGACCAGCAGAGGGTGTAGTGGTTATGTCGCTGGACTCCCACATTGTGTACTACAGTTCAAGTACCAGACACAGTGGCTTGAAACTCACGCCGGGCACATGTGCATGCATGCCCAAAATCCTGAGAGGAGAATGGAGGAGAAGAGATTTTGCATGGCCATTACCCCTGGGCGGGGGGGGGGGGGGGGGCGGGGGGGAGGGTGATTTCTTGCTTTCTGTCTTTCTGTCTCTTTCTGTCTCTCTGGCAAGTACACACACCCTGTAACAAAAATCTCTCTAAGTAAGTAAATAAATCCAAACATAGTAAGAAAGAGAGAGAAAAAGAAACTTAGAAAAGGTAGGACAAGGGTTAGCCATGTGGCCTAGTGGTTAAAGGAGCCAGGTCCCTTATAGCCAACTGCAGTTCAAGTCCTAGCCCCGATAGCTTAAAAAACATGTCTGGTGCATGTGCATGCATGCTCCAAATCTTGACAGGATGGAGAAATGGGGAAGAAGGGATGTGGCATGACTACACCGCACTAGCAGTATTTGCAACCTCTTCTACTCTCTCTGTGTATCTCTCTCTCGGCCAAGCACACACGCTTCTGGCAAACTGAAAAAGAAAACACGAGACAAAATTATACAGTAAGACAGAAATAAATAATTAAAACCTTAATTTCATTAAATTTAATACTCCAGTTAAAGGACATGGGTTATCAGACTGGTTAGGAATTCTGTTATAGGGGCTAGCAGGTGGCATGCTGGTTAAGGTGTTGGATTCCCACATGACCATGGTTCCAGTCCTGGACCTGGTAGCTTGCTTTCTCACTTTCCCTCTCTCTCTGTCTTTCTCTGGTGAAATTTAAAAAATAGTAATGATGAATAAAACAAAATTAAATAATTATTATAAAACAATTCATGGCATAGTGGTTAAGGTACCGGACTTCCACGTGGCTGACGGTGGTTCAAGTCCCAGATATGGTGGCTTGAAATTCTCACTGGGCACATGTGCATCCAAGCCCAAAATCCCAGGAGAAAATGGAGGAGAAAGGATTGTCACGTGGCCATCCACCCTGGGGGGTAATTTCTTACTTTTTGTGTCTCTGTGTGTCTCTCTGTCTCTCTGGCAAGCACATACACCTTATAGAAAAATATCTCAAAAAATTTTTTTTCAGGTATATACTTTTGAAAAAAAGCATCCCTAAAACAGAGTTACAGGATATTTGAAAATAAAAGGTTTAGAAAATACATACTGTACTAACTAGAACAAAACTTGTACAGCTGTGTTGACGTTGAACAAAATAGACTTTAAATCCAAAGCAGTACTAGAGAAAAATAAGAGTCACTTCATAATAGTAAAAATTATATTCATTAGAAAGATTTGAATAGTTTGGGACCAGCAGTTGGTGTAAAGACTATATTGCTGGACTCCCATGTAGTCGACTATGGCTCAAGACCCGGATCCAGTGGCTTAAACTCATGCCAGACGCATGTGTGTGCGTGCCCAAGATCCCAAGAGGAGAATGGAGAAGAAGGGATTGTATGGCCACCTCCCTGGGGGGTGATTTCTCGCTTTCTGTCTCTTTGTCTTTCTGGCAAGCGCATGTGCCCTAAAAAAAAAAAAAAAAATCTAAACTTTTATGCACTTAATGATGTAGTAGACCCAGAATATATAGTCAAGTTAATAGAAAACATAAGGAGAAATAGACAAATCTATTGTACTGGGAGACCATTGCCTTTTCTCAATCCAAAAGAGAAAAAAAGAAAAGAAAAACAATTATGTTTTTTAAAAAATAAAAAGATGAGTAGTTATGGAAACTTGTATTAGAATACTTAACAACCTTCATCTAAGAGGACAGTGTGTTGATATTAGAATAGGTTGTGTTTACGGAGTGCTGATCCACCTCTAAGTGACGTCAGATGAATGATATCAATATATACCTTTTCTCTCTACCGGGGGGAGTTGAGGTAGACCGTTAGCAGTGGAACTGATTCATATCTGAAGTGATGATTGAAGAGAGACCTGATGAGAGGAGGAGGAGCTGCCTGAGTGAGAAGAGTTATCAGGAGACCCAGATTCTAATGCCCATTTTGACATAAATTGGCCACGTGGCTTTGACAAGCTGTTTGTTGGCTTGGGTCTTATTTGTCGATTAGAGACAACAGTGTTCGCCATGCCCATTCCCCAGGAATGTTATCACTTCAGTTAATACATACGAGGGAAGATGGAAAATATAATGCACTACGATGGGTTAAACTAAACAAGTGAACAAGTTGAACACCTATGCAAGGATTGTGAAAGACATTCTAGGAGATACAGGGATTTTTGTCATTCAAGAGATTCTACTGTAAGAAGCCACACAGGGCCAGCTCCATGGGAGCTGAATCCTACATGGCCAACTGCAGGGTTCAAATCCTAGGCCTGGAGGTTTAAGAAACACACCTGGCCTGTCTTTGTGTATTCCCGAAATCTGACAGGATGGAGAAATGGAGGGGAAGGGATTGCAACATGACCACACCCGTTAGTACGTTCTCCTCTCCGTCTCTGTCTGGCAAGCACTCGTGCCCTTTGGCAGTTATAAAAAGTCACACAAACCCTAAATGATCTCCTTACTTCTTCTCACAGCTTCATCCGACACGTTTTCTCCCTCACTCAGCTGCAGTCTCTCCTACTGATAGCTTTCCTCCCACCGCACCGCACATCGGCGTTTCCAGCTGCCCCCTCACCTGGGAAAGCCCTGTCGTCCCCTTTCACTACTTCCGTTCCTTCAGATCTCAGTCCCGTTTCTCAAGGCAGCTGTCTCCTGCCCTGTAGGAAGAGCAACTCCTCTCACGTGTGCTGTTGGCTTAGTGCCCACCTTCTTTGTTATTTTACATTTTAGGGAGCATTTAATTATCGCACGTTTCCCTTCAGTGACTATAAGCTCTAGACGGTAGGGACCATGTGTGTTTTTGTTTACTGCACATAATAGGTACTCAGTAAATATTTGTTGACTAGTTGTCTGATTTTCTGACTAATCGGCTGACTGACTGACATGCTGTAAGAGAGAGACAGATACTATGAAGGTCAAAGGGAGAGGTCGTTTTTTGTTTTTGTTTTTTTTTTTTGAAGAATTATTTTATTTAACTTTATTTATTATTATCATTATTATTTTTCAGTTTTATCAGAGAGAGACAGAGAGAGAAAGAGGAAGTGAGAAAGCAAGCCACCAGGTCCGAGACTTGAACCATGGTCGGCCATGTGGGAGTCCAGCACCTTTAACCACCATGCCACTTGCCGGCCCCAAGGGAGAGGTCGTTTTTGAAAAGAACCTTGGAAGAGAGAGCAGAATGCCTCCTAGATGCTAGTTTGATGAATGATTGTGATTATCATTGATTAGCATCGAGTAATATTGGTGTTCGTTCTAACAAAGAAATTGCTGAGTTTTACTTGTTACCTGTCTGCTAACGTTTTTGAAAAAACTCTTTCGTGGTCGATCCGGTAACAGGAAATAATCCATTCTCTTCTGCAGCCCAAGCATGAACCTCTCAGCATCTTCTGTGACCTCATGGGAGTGGACTATGAGGAGATGTGTCACTGGCTGTGCCATCGGAAACTGGCTACTGCCACAGAGACATATATCAAGCCCATCTCGAAGCTGCAGGCCACCAATGCCCGCGATGCTTTGGCCAAGCACATCTATGCCAAGCTCTTTAACTGGATTGTGGATCATGTCAATCAGGCTCTCCATTCGGCTGTCAAACAGCATTCCTTTATTGGAGTACTAGACATTTACGGGCAAGTATATTTGGCTTACTGCCGAAGAACATTTCTTTCTAGATACTATCTAGTAACTCTAAGTGGGTATTTGACTCTGTCTTCTATTGAGGAGAAGGGAAACCCTGCCTATGACAATTCAAGAATACCTTGATGATGGTGATGTAATTGCTTAAAATTTAATTTAGAAAATTAGTTAAAATCGGGGCCAGCAGATGGCGTGGTGGTTAAGGCACTGGATACTCCCACATGGCCGACCACAGTTCGAGTCCCAGACCTGGTGGCTTGCTTTCTCACTTTCCTTCTCTCTGTGTGTCTGTCTTCCTCTGTTCAAATGAAAAATAAATGAATGAATAAATAAGATTAAATAAGTCATTCTTTAAAAAAATTAGCTAAAATCTAGAGCTAACATACTAAGTAAGTGGGTGGAATTCATTGGCTTTCAGACTCTCCTCTGATAAATTATCACTGAATTTCTAAAAAAATCTGATTTCATTTGCTAGTTTGCCTTCTCTAGGGTTTTTTCTTTAACTGTTAAAACCCATTCTGTACATTCATGCTTGTTTGATACCTAATTTTCATACCCCAGTTAGCTTTTTTTTTTTGGGGGGGGGGAGGTTTTTTGCTATAGGGCACGTGCACTCGCCAGACAAACAGAGAGAGACATAGAGACAGAAAGCAAGAAATCACCCCCCAGGGGGGATGGCCACGCCGCAATCCCTTCTCCTCCGTTCTCCTATCGGGATCTTGGGCACGCACGCACGTGCACCCGGCATGAGTTTTAAGCCACTGGGTCCAGGACGCGAACCGCGGTCGACTACGTGGGAGTCCAGAGACATAGCCATTACGCTAACTGCTGGTCCCAAACACTCATGGCCTCCCCGTCGGAGAATCGAACCCCGGTCTCCCGCGTGACAGGCAGGGATACTCACCACTTATACTAACAAGGAAGGACACCCCAGTTAGCTTTTGAAGAGAACCTATGAGATCTGTATTCCTAGTTCCCTTCTATGTCTGTATAGCCCTGTGAGTGTGTAAGTGGATGAGAACAGTAGCTTTATCACAGTTCGGTTGTTCCCCACTTGGAGTTGAAGGAGCCTGTAAAAACTCACAGTGTTAAAAACCTCTGCGTGCTGGGTCCTGAGGAGAATCTCCATGCAGCCTGTGGGTCCACATTCCATGTTACTGACATGAACCTTTCTGTTTACTGATATGCAAGGAAGGTTTCACAACAGTTGGGGAATTTTCTGTTTCTTTCTTCCTAAAATGCACATTTTGAATATTCTTTAATAAAGTTATTTGTTTCCTTCCTCCCCTTCCCGTATTATTTTTGGTTTTACAGATTTGAAACATTTGAGATAAATAGTTTTGAGCAGTTTTGCATAAATTATGCAAATGAAAAACTACAGCAACAATTCAATATGGTAAGAATCTTCTTCTTTGAATAATATTCTGCTATAAATGATTCTCTTGCATTCCTAGTCTTCATTAAGGCCTGGTGTCTGAAATGGAGTTGCAAATTATAATTATTATGTGGGGTTTAGAATAGCTAATTTGCTGAGGAACTGATGATTTAATAAGGGATGCAAAGTTAGGAAATGTCTTATAGTCCAGGTGGACTTGCTGCCTGAGAATAATGAAAACTTGAGGCAAATAAGTTGAGTGAGAGAAAAAAGAAGGGTGTTAGGTAGTAGCATAGGTGTATAAAGCTTTGGGCCCATGGATGTCCTTCAGTTTGGTATTCTGAAGCTAATTGCATGTGGGGTTATGACCATATTAACTCTTACTTGCTGTCTGAGCACAATGTCAAAAGAAAACATCAGAACTTTATCTGTTCCCTTTTGAACAGTCTAACACATTTGCTGAGACCATGACAGTGGGAATGTGTTGAGAGTGGCTCTTCCTCTTTGAGGAGTATGCAGTTGGAAGGTTTGGATGTGCTAGAAAATGAGGAGCAGCACATTATAACAGTGAAGGGCACAGGCCCCAGAGGTGAACTCCTGGGATGGAATCCAACTCTGCATTCCTTACCTAGAGTACCTTGAGCATGATGATGGACACCACCACCACCACCACCACCCCACCCCACCCCCTGCTCCGGGCCTTAGCTTCCTCATCTGAAAAGTGGAGATAATAATAGTACCTACCACATATGGTTTTAATGAGCTTTTTAAAAATTATTCATTTTAGAATTATTTTTAACTTTATTTTATTTATATATTTTCTAATTTGACCAGAGAGGGACAAAGTAAGAGAGAGAGAGAAAGTGAGAAAGCAAGACACCAGGTCCGGGACTCAAACCATGGTCAGTCATGTGGGAGTCCAGCACCCTCAACCACCACACCAGTTGCTGACCCCCCACCACATATGGTTTTATGGACAAAATGGGTTGGGGTTTGTATTAGATCATTGGAAAAGTCATGACACATTTTTTTGCATAGGAAACATAGAAAAATACGTCATGACTTTTCCAGCAATCTGATGGAAGGTTCATCATGTGCCAGGCATAGTTCTGAGTGCAAGACTGGGGTGGTTATTAGTACTGATGGAAGAGGGCGTTAAAAAGGACTCACCTATAGGAATTGGAAGATAGAAAGGAGCTGAAGGACAGAAAAGACACCCTTCGTATCCTCATCCTACAAAGGAGGTCAAGCAGTATGGCCAAAACATGGAAATTTAAACATATTACTTTAAGTTACAGAGTTAATAAAAAAAAAAAAGAGGATGTAAAAATAGTGTATTAGAAAGATAGGAAAGGAGCAGAGAAGTTTAGTACATGTGATTTTAGTCTCATAGATCTTATCATTAAATCAATAGATACTGTTCTAATTTAAAAATCAAAAAATAGGTGATAGTATATTCTTTTTTTTTTTTTTTTTGGAGAGGTTTTTGCTATAGGGCACGTGCGCTCTCCAGACAGACATAGAGATAGAAAGCGAGAAATCACCCCCCAGAGGGGATGGTCACGCCGCAATCCCTTCTCCTCCATTCTCCTCTCGGGATCTTGGGCATGCACGCACATGTGCCCGGCGTGAGTTTTAAGCCACCGGGTCCAGGACGTGAACCGCGGTCTACTACGTGGGAGTCCAGCGACATAGCCATTATGCTAAGTGCTGATTCCCAGATAGTATATTCTTTAGAAATAGAAGAAATAGCTAGGGAGATTAAAAGGGATCTCTTGCCGTACTGAAGTTCATACCTTCATTCTTTGACAATTGAGCATCCAGAAATTTTGAGATAACCATCCCCCCATGGATTTTCCTAAGCTTGATGGAGAGATGTATGAGAGAAATATCTCTATTCAAAGTCTAGAGCAGTGTTTTCATCTCAGTGTGGAAACTGCACATAAATTAATGAAATTTTTAAAAAGAGCTCATTGTTTTGGAAGATTGGGATCATCAGTCAGGGCATGCTTCTGACATAGGGTGCCCTGCTTGCCTTCTCCTTAATCAAAGCAACAGAAGAAATTTGCCTTCTAATTAGCGTGACATAAATATTCATGCAGGTACCGTTCCTTCGACTAAAGCTCTTTATAGCCAGTTAGCCTGCAAACACTGCAGCTAAGCCAAGAGTGGCGCTGCAGTAAGGATGAGTAAAGTGGAAAAGGTCTAGGAATATGAGAATATATATTAGAAATCTCAGAGGCACCAAGGTTCCTAGGGTTTGGGGTCCTAGAAAATATATGGCATCTAGGCATAGACACAAAAGGCTAGAATCCCTTAGAAAACAAATGTGTGCGAGAACCCAGGGTGACAAAAGAGGCAGTAAAGGGAAGCGAAGCCCCCTAAGAATGCGTAGTGACCAAGGGCATCTGTAGAGTCGAGCTGAAGCGTCTGCTGCGCTGGCTGGCGCAGTGGCCTGAGGCAGGAGCAGCAGCAGTGGTTGGCTGCCCTGCCCACCTGGTCTAGCTCTGCACCTGCTCACCTGCAGAGCTCAGAGCACACAGCCCTTCCTCAGGGCACCCTACCCAGACCACCCTGGGCCCACAGTAGATGAAGACTTTGGCTTTCATAGCTTCTGTTATTTTCCTTTGTAATATTATTACATTTTGTAATTGTATTTCTTGTGATTCTTTGATTCCTGTCTACTTCTCCCACTAGTCTCCTCACGCCATTTGGGCAGCATCCATGGCTAAGTGGTTGGCCATGTGCAGTGACTGGCACTTAGTTGACAGTATATATTTTTGCTTGCATGAGTGAATGGAGATAAGAAACAATGTTAAGGGCAATGGCTGAAGCCTTGGCAGAAAGAGCAATGGATTTGTGTGGTTCTAACTGCTTGCAGAATTGAGTGCTGAATCCACAAAAGTTGAGCCTCAATTCCCTGACCTTGGAGAATAAAGCAAGACAAAAAGCACCAACCATAAGGCACATAAACTTCACACCACAGTCCCTTAGGAGAATTATGTTGTTAGGCTGGAAGCATTGCCCAGCATGGTTCAGCAGTCTGAAAGCATTGCCCAGCACAGTTCACTAGTCTGGAGGGCATGTACTTGCATAGTCATTTGAAGTCAGCCTAGGCATTCCTGGTTCCCATGTTGACAGCAGCACTGTGCAATAATTTAAGAAGACAAAAGTACATAGTGCAGTTTTGGATACATGTAATCCAAAAATTCACAAAGACAGCTACATTTATCAGTTATTTAAAACATTTACATACCTAGATTTACTTGTTCATCAAAAATCCCATATAGCCAAGATTTTACTCTCTGGGATTTTATTCCCTGTTTCTGTATATAAATCATGTTTCTCCCATGTGACTGTCGTTGCTGGAAGCCATGGACTCTCAAGTTAGCGTTTTACATAAACATCGTTTCTTGACTGCCTCCTTTATGGTGATGATTCAGTAAGGACTCCTTGTTTTTTGTTTTGTTTTGTTTCATTTCAGCATGTCTTCAAATTGGAACAAGAAGAATATATGAAGGAACAAATTCCATGGACACTCATAGATTTTTATGATAATCAGCCTTGTATTAATCTTATAGAATCTAAAATGGGCATTCTAGATTTGCTGGATGAAGAATGCAAGGTGGGTATGATTTTCTGGAATATTTAGTCTATCAAAATAGATATACCAAGGTCAGAAGATAAGTGGGTTCAAGCAGAAATTCATTTGTATACCATCGAATGCCATCGTGACACAAGGGAGTCGTTCTAATTTCCATTATGAGGGAACAGTAGACTCTAAAGGATCTAATTACACTGGAACTAAGATAATTTTTCTTCTCTTTCAGCTGATTATAAATTATGTGAAAAAAATGATATTAGATATGAATGATCAATTTCAGCCACTTTTTTTTTTAAAGAGATTTTTGCTATGGAGTGCATGCTCTTTCTGCAGAAACAGAGAAAGACAGAGACAGAAAGCAAGAAATAACTCTCATGGAGGATAGCCATGCCACAATCCCTTTTCCTCCATTCTCCTCTCGGGATCTTGGGCACGCACACACGCGCCCAATGTGAATTGCAAGCTGCATGTCTAGGACTTACACCGTGGTCAGCCGTGTGGGAGTCCAGTGCCTTAACCACTGTTGTCACCTGCTGGCCTTTAGCCACTTACATGATCAATTTGCTTAAGTTTAAGACTTTTAGTTCGGTGATAGAATGTATATGATGAAGTATAAGAAATTATACATTATGCAAAAGGTATTCTGAATAGTTTTAAATAACAATTTTTTAGCTATAGATTAAAAATTATTTAATTTTATTAACATATGGCAGGTGTCATGAAAATAAAGACTTAGTAACAATCTAGTGGCCATAAATAAGAGAATAGTTTTATAATTGCAATAGGGTGCATATGTTTACCAGAGGGGGAGAGAGAAAACACTCGTCCTCATAAGGCAGTGTCACACTACAATCGCTTCCCCTCCATTTCTCCATTCTCTCTCAGAAATTTGGGTGCACACACACACATGTGCCTGATGTGTTTTTCAAGGTGCTGGGGGTGAGATTTGAACCATGGTCAGCCATGAGGGATCTAGCACTCTTAACCACTAGGCTATGGAGCCATCCCCAAAATGCTATTATTAAGAAGCAAAAGAGGGAACCAGCAGTTAGCGTAATGGCTATGTCGCTGGACTCCCACGTAGTCGACCGTGGTTCGCGTCTCGGACCCGGTGGCTTACAACTCACGCCGGGCGCGTGTGCGTGCGTGCCCAAGATCCCGAGAGGAGAATGGAGGAGAAGGGATTGCGGCGTGACCATCCCCCCTGGGGGGTGATTTCTCGCTTTCTGTCTCTATGTCTCTCTCTGTCTGTCTGGCGAGCGCACGCGCCCTATAGCGAAAAACCTCTCCAAAAAAAAAAAAAAAAAAGAAGAAGCAAAAGAGGCCAGCAGATGATGTAGTGGTTACATTGCTGGACTCCTACATGGCCAACCACAGTTCGAGTCCTAGACCCTATAGTTTGAAAATCACACCAGGCACTTGTGCGTGCATGCCCAAGATCCCAGGAAGAGAATGGAGAAGGGATTGCAGCATGGCCATCTACCTGGGGGGGTGATTTTTCACTTTCCCTCTCACTGTCTCTCTCTCTAGTGAGTACTCATACCCTATGACAAAAACCTCTTTTAAAAAAAAAAAGAAGAAAAATGTAAGGTGTTTATAGAATGATGTAGTGGTTACATTGCTGGACTCCTACATGGCCAACCACAGTTCAAGTCCTAGACATTTATAGAATGATCCCATTTATGTACACACTTGAAAAGAAAGGAAGAGATAATGGAGGTGGAGAAATGACAAGAGGAGACCACTTTCCATTTTCTACCTTTCTTAATTTTATAAGTATTTACCTATGTGCAAATTTCACCTTTAGTACAATTTTAAAGCCATACTTCATTGCCATGATGTCTCATCTTTAACTTGTAAGGCTTTTGTTGTTTCAAGAACAGATCAAATATTTACTTGATGACTTCTGGTATAGGCAGATTGAGTCACCCACAGATTGGGCTGGACTCCCATGGAAAGGTCTCAGCCATATGCTGTATTAACCGTGTTTTGATTTCTAAGAGAGAAATACAGAATGAGCAAGTTTATAAATTGAATTTAAAAGTTGTTAGGTAGGACCAGCTATGGCATAGAGGTTAAGGAGAATGGATCCCATATGACCAACAGCACAGTTCAAGTCCTGGACCTGGTGGCTTAGAAAACAGCATGCATGCGTGCCCGAATCCCAAAAGGAGAAATGAGAGAGAAGGGATTGCAGTGTCATCATCCCCCATGGGGGTGGGGGTGCTTTTGCACTTTCCATGTCTCTCTGTTTCTCTCTGGCAAGTGTACACTCCCTCTAGCAAAATTTAAAAAGGGAAAAAAAGAAAGAAAAGAAAGTTGTTAGGAAAGGCCAGAAAATAGTGTCTTAGCAGTTGATGCATCAGAAGAGTCTCAATATTCACCTTATTTTCTTTCTCCTGCTGCCCTTCAATGTAGATGCCTAAAGGTACAGATGACACTTGGGCCCAAAAATTATACAACACACATTTGAATAAATGTGCGCTCTTTGAAAAACCTCGTCTGTCAAACAAAGCTTTCATCATCCAACATTTTGCTGACAAAGTAAGAAAGTGGTTTGGTTTTTTTTTTTTTTTTTTTTTTTTTTTTTTTTTTTTTTTTTTTTTTTTTTTTTTTGCGTGTATGCTTAAGTTAAATGTGGAAAAAATCAATAAGAGGGTTTTTTTTTTTCTTTGCTTATGTTTACATTCTTTAAAACTTAGGAGGAAAGCAGTTTTCAATGTTGGCTTTCTCTTCCTTTAACCTAAATGGAATTATGTATAAAATAAATATGTGTCTGTGATCGTCTGTCTGTAATTCTGAAATCCAAGAAACTAAAAACCAGAAGACTTTCTGTAACTGATTTAGTAACTAACCCTGATTTCTGTTTTGTACTATTATAACATGATTATTTATTGTCTTTCTTTATCCCAGTTAGGCTGGATATTCACATATTTTGGCATATAAATACTATTTTTTATTATTATAGACTGCTGCCTTAGATTCTGCCAGAGGTATAAAAACATGTTGCTTTTAACATACTATATCCCTAATTGCCTAAAAATGCCGAGTTCTAAAGCAGAGTTGTCCTCAAGAATTTCAGCACAGACTGTGCATTAGTGTCATCTCTGGTGACCGACTCAGGGTGTCCCTCCCACCAGGACATGCTGGTTTGCTTCACCCAGTCTGTAGTCTAGTCAGCAGTCTGGGAGCTATGGCACTAATTTATCTTTCAAGAAGTTTGTGGAATAGGTTTTGGGATAAACTTCACAGGGTGCCCTTTAAGGGTTATGGACTTTCTGAGTCTGCCTTAATCCTGACTGGAAACCTTGGAATGACCATTAGGCCACCTGTGGGCCTTGTGGTACTGGCTGTGGAACCCCTTGGGTGGCCGATGGCTGAAGTTGCTGGAGGTTTGGAAGAGGAACGGTCGATTCTCAAGTATCCCGCTTTACCCAATCGTAGACTGTATGCTCAGCCTTCTCCGCCCTTCATCACTCTGTCAGCCATCTGCTCTTTCTGACCCTGTCCCCGCTTTACTCTCTTCTCTTCACTAGAGGAAGCGCCCCTGCGGGTTAGCGGGAGATGCCCGGGCTCAGCCTGGGAGGAGGACTGACTCAGTCTGCTTACTCACGAACTGGGGGATTCATCTCTCAGACCACAACTAATCAGCACTGCCCACTCCATAGCAAAAGCAGTTTGTGGGGAGTTTTACCCTGGGATTAACATACTTCTTCTCAGGAATGGGGCTAGCATCTTAGGAAAGACGGATGATACCATTTTTCTGAGAACTGGTCATAACCTGAACCTAAGAAATGTTTTTGTTGTTGAGGATGACAATATCTATTCAAAAGTTATCAGTTAAGGAGATTTTTCCATGTGTTTTCAGGTGGAATACCAGTGTGAAGGCTTTCTCGAAAAGAATAAAGACACCGTTTTTGAAGAACAAATTAAAGTTCTTAAATCAAGCAAGGTAACCATGGATAGGCATACCCTAAGTGGGGTATATTCAATGTTAAGTATTAAGCGTTAGCTTTTTAACAGTAATGATGATATTTTAAAATTTCATTTTGTAGTTTCTTATTTACATTTTATTGTACTTCTTTTTGGGGTGCAGTATGGTTTTAGAAAGCATACATGCAGCATGTGTTAATTAAATGAAGGATATTACCATATTTATCCATAATGATAATTTTTCTAACAAAATCCATTTTAGTTTTTAATTTATCAGATACATAACAGTGAGTGTCAGGCCCTGTTCTAAATGCCTTCCAGTTAGTAACTCAGCTAACCCTTACGATGAGGTGGTATTATCATTATTCTCCTTTTATGGACAAGCCAACTGAGGCACAGAGACTTCATAGGTATTGAGTTTTGAGCCACATTAAAACCCAGCTTGGGGGCCTGCAGATGGCATGGTGGTTAAGGTGCTGGACTCCCACATGGCTGCCTGTGGTTCCAGTCCTGAACCCAGTGGCTCGAAAATCATGTTGGGCACCTATACATGTGTCCAAAATCCCAAGAGGAGAGGAGCATGGAGGAGAAGGGACTGTGGCATGGCCATCACCAGGGCGGGGGGAGGGGGTGACTTTTCACTTTCCCTCTGTATGTCTCTCTCTGGTAATCACATGCACACTATGGCACGTACGTGTGCACACGCGTGCGCGCACATACACACACACACGACCAGTTTGTCTTGTTTGATCTGTGTTCTTAGCTACTTTGCGATGTTGTCTTCCAGTTTTATGTGAAATGATTGCCTCCCCTGTGGCTGTAGACTCTCTGCGCCTTTCTCGGAGGCTGTGAGAGAAAAGCTTTCTTCTCTGTTATCTCAAAGGGGTGTGCTGGAAGCAGGCCTGTGCACTCCATGCGGATGGAGACTGATCTCGGATCGTCACCGAGTCCCGCGCTAAGTGCGGCCCAAAGATCTTTGGAAATTGGGCTTAGACACTAGAAATACTGCTTTCCAGTGGGCAAAAAACATTCCAGGTGGTAAAGAACTATGAAGTCTATGCTTTATTATTAGATTCCCACCCTTCCATCCTTTGACCTTCACCCAGAAAAGACAGGGAGGAGAGCACAGCTCATGTTTCTCTCGGGAGCCAACCAGGAAGCCAGTCCCTTAGTTCAGCCCAAGTAGTAGTCAGAGATGGTCAGTGAAAGATGTAACGGTCTTGGGACCAGCAGTTAGCGTAATGGCTATGTCGCTGGACTCCCACGTAGTCGACCGCGGTTCGAGTCCCGGACCCGGTGGCTTAAACTCATGCCGGGCACGTGTGCGTGCGTGCCCAAGATCCCGAGAGGAGAATGGAGGAGAAGGGATTGCGGCGTGGCCATCCCCCCTGGGGGGTGATTTCCTGCTTTCTCTCTCTCTGTCTCTCTCCGTCTGTCTGGCGAGCGCATGCGCCCTATAGCAAAAACCTCTCCAAAAAAAAAAAAAAGATGTAACGGTCTTCATGTGAATTCTTCTAGATCGTAGACTGGCACACTTTGTTTTTCTCGTTTATCTAAGAGAATCCTTTTCCCTTCAGTGGACTAGAATGTGAACTTTTGGACTTCTGTGTTTTAAATTAAAACGTTTACTTTAAATTATTTTGAAAATATAAAAAACGTATAAAGACCCAATTCCAGATTTAACCCTCAGAAAATAATGAGTCAAAGTGTCTATAGAAAAAGTCTGGTTCTTACCTCCACCTAACAGGCATGGGGCCTTAATACTTTGTAGCTTACAGAATTGATGTGTTAGAGAAGATTTCTCACAGAGCCAGTCTGTGAGTATTATCGATTGTTCTCATCTGACTTATGAATAGTGACACAATTCTAAGGTTACTACTTTGCTGAAATAATTTAGCTTATACACAACAGTCACAGTCTCATTCCTGAGGCCTCCGTAATCAGTTGTGTCTTTACTCTGACTTAGTTTTCAGATTGGTTAATGGGTCTTTAATCATCGGAAGGTAGCTCTGTGTCCTGACGGATCATCTTGAGTGACCGTAGCTGTGTAGCCTTGTTGCAGGCCAAGTGGGGACCAGGCAAGATTTTCTTAACATAGCTTAAGGCCTCCCCTGGCTCCCAATTTGCAGAAACCCACCCCAGGGGTATAAAACTTTCCATTTCTCTTTACCTGATAGAAAACAGGTGTAACATAGTGTTAATTTGTCTCCTTAGAAGTACTTATTTTAGAAGGTTAATATTTGTGGTATGTGTTTTGAACAGAATTATTTTTGTGGTAATACAGTGTAGGTCTGTGTGTGTGTACATTTTGCTTGTTCTTTTTTTTTTTTTGGTAATCTCTGGTTAAATTTATAACTTGAGAAGAAATTATAAGCTTAAGAGAGTGTGTCTTAATTGACTTAATCTCTGTAGTTACATGTAGTATTAGGAAGCACACAAATGAATTGCAATTTGACTAATACTGTTAAGTCTCTATTTTATCAAATACTATTAAAGTGAGTTTTAACCCCTCCTTTCTGTATTGCTGATTGATGAGTGGAAGCATAGTTTACCTACTAAATTTATGTTGTACGTTTCTCATCTATAAAAATAGAATCACGATGGGGCTACCAGGTGGTGTGGTGATTAAGATTCTGGATACCCACATGGTGAACCACAGTTCAAGTCTCTCCCCTGGCAACTTGAAAATCATGCCGGATATGTGTACATACATGCCCAAAATCCTGAGAGGAGAATGGAGGGGAAGGAATTATGGCATGGCCATCCCCCAGGGGTGATTTCTCACTTTCCCTCACTCTGTACCTCTCTAGCAAGCGCACATGTTCTATGACAAAAACCTTAAAAAAAAATGTGATAGTATCTACTTTATGGGTTTGTTACTAGGTTGGGTATTAAGCCCTTAGAATAGCTCTATAAAATCCTCTTAGTGAATGTTGTTCCTTCTTTTCCATGTCTTCATGAAGCTCTTCTTGGATTCTGCTATTTTCTTTAACACTATGTACTAGACATGTAAGTTCAGTCTTCAGCAATTCAGAGCTCTGTCTTAAACATGGAGACACAGATCAAAGAAAGAAGATGAAATATCCAGGCCTCTCTACCTCCCAATTTGTCTGTCTGTTTATCTTTTAAAAAAGTTAGCCTCTCCATCTGTTGGGAATGGATAAATATTTCAATAAATGACATAAGGAAATTGGGGACACAGCACGGTAAACAAGGCCAATAAGCTGGATCCCTGTGTCTGTGGGGAGTTCAGCAGTAACCACTTAATCAAATATTTAGATGTCAGATCACAAAGTAGCAAGTGACATAAAGAAAGTAAGACAGGGTACCAAGGTAGAGAGGGACCAAGCTTGGGCAGGGGAAAGTTGCTGCGTTAGCTGGCATCAGGGAAGGCCCCTCAGAGGAAACGCCATTCGGGCTGAAGCCTTCATGAGGAAGAACGACGATGGGGTACGAGCAAGCGAGGAGGGCTGAGGCTGCAGTGTTCGGAGTCCCAAAGAAGGCCCGTGTGGCCGGGCTTGGTGGGGAATAGGACAGGTAGGACAGGCACACAAAGGCCACTCCCCAGTGGAGGGCACTGCAGATGTGGTCAAGGGGATGGTTTTTGTTTAACCTGTTACAGTGGCAAGTATGAAAGCAAGTGGTAGTTGCAACATAACTTGACTTATAAAAAGGATTGATTTTATTTGTATGAGATGTGGCACTGTCAAAAAGATATGAACCTGTATCAAGGTGTTCTATGGATTAGTTTGAAGTCTCTTTTGTTTCATATAATGTCTGCAAACAGTATTAACTAATGCCATCCTCCCACTTTTGCACCAGATTCTTTTTTTTTTTTTTTTTTTTAGATTTTTTATGCCATAGGATGCATTCACTTGCCAGAGAGAGCCCAAGAGAAGGAAAGTAAGAAATCACTCCCCAGAGAGGATGGCCATGCCACAATACTCTCCCCTCCATTCTCTCAGGACTTCGGCATGTATGTACACACAGCTGGCTTGATTCTGAGGCTGTTGGGTCCAGGACACGAACTGTGGAGTTGGCCATGTGGGATCCACCACCTTAACTACCATGCTACCTGCTGGCCCCTGTAGCAGAGTTTTTTTGTTTTTTGTTTTTTTTTTTTTTGTTTTTTTTTGTTTTTTTTGAGAGTTTTTTTTTGCTATAGGGCGCGTGCGCTCGCCAGACAGACAGAGAGACAGAAAGCAGGAAATCACCCCCCAGGGGGGATGGCCACGCTGCAATCCTTTCTCCTCCATTCTCCTCTCGGGATCTTGGGCACGCACGCACACGTGCCCGGCGTGAGTTTAAGCCGCCGGGTCCGGGACTCGAACCACGGTCGACTACGTGGGAGTCCAGCGACATAGCCATTACGCTAACTGCTGGTCCCCAGAGTTTTTAATAGTCTTCAATTGATAATCTGATAGAACACAAAATTGATTATAAAAATGATGAAATCATGTTATAAATCCTTTGAAAGTGAATATAAAAACTTAGATGGAGGGTAGGGCTTTTTGCCTTTTTTCTTCATGGTACAAATTTTCTTCTAAAAATTAATAATTCATGATTACTTTTTTTAAGAATTATTTTATTTAATTTTACTTATTGTCATTATTATTTTTTTTAAGTTAACCAGAGAGAGACAGAGAAAGAGAAGAAAAGTGAGAAAGCAAGCTGCCAGGTCTGAGACTCGAACCATGGTCAGCTGTGTGGGAGTTCAGCCGCCCTAACCACCACACCACCTGCCGACCTCATGATTACTTTTTAATCTTGTGATATTGTATAAGTTGTTCATGACACTGTCTGTTGAGATTTTCAGTGATATTTTTGAGTCAGTGCTCAGCACTCAAACTAGTGAGTAAATAAGTGAAGCCAAGAAATAAACACTTGATAAATAACTTGCAGCTTGGACTCAAGTTTTTCTCCATCTGATGATAAAATGTTTTTGTGGAGCTGAAGTAATAAAATAGGGCTTTCAGTTAGTATTTTGCCCATAAAATGACTGCAGTTCAACACCAGTACTGTGTTTAGAGTGGCCACTTTCTATGCATTAGGTGCCATGGTTTTGATTTTATTTCCTCCTAAATATGGTTGGAGAATTACTGCATTTCCACCTATACTTTTGTAGCATTTCTTTCCTTCTTCTCTCATATTTTTCCCTACTAAAACAGATGTTGGTTATTTCTGGAGTGTGATGCCGACAGGAGTTACATAGGGAAGGGAGGAACTATTTGCTTAAAATCTTTGTAATGATTCTTCAGTGAGACTTACATTTGAATCTGAGTTTGGAATGTCATTTCCTCTTCTATTTCTGACTCAGTTTAAGATGCTACCAGAACTATTTCAAGACGACGAGAAGGCCATCAGTCCAACCTCAGCCACCACGTCAGGGCGCACGCCCCTCACCCGCACGCCTATAAAACCCACCAAAGGCCGCCCAGGCCAGACTGCCAAAGAGCACAAGAAGACGGTGGGACACCAGGTGAGTTTAGGGAGCCTCTGCTGCCCGGCTCCTTCCCCTCTGGCTCATCTGAAGCCTCAGTTCTTCCTTCTTCCACCTCCCAGGTGAAACCCTCAGGTGAGGAGAGGCTAGAGCTTTCGCCATGAGACCATGGAACACCATCCGCCTAGTCTCAGACCCGTGGCTCTGTGTGAGCCTTTCCCAAAACGATTTTCACTACATCTTAATTCTCCTGGTACATACCATCTCTCTCAAAATGCTATCTTCATTTTGTTCTCTAGTTGTTTCCTTTCTGTATTTGCCCAGAGCACCAGTCATCCCTGCACTGAAAGAACAGTGCCCTCTTCTTTCTGGGCCCTCTTAACGCTCCTAGGGCAGTGGGCGGCGTGGCACAGGTGCTTAGTGCCTGGATGGGGTGGGGGCGTCCGATGGGAGGCCGAGTGCCAGTAAGCTTGTTTTCCTGTGCGTCGGACCCTGTGCCCAGTACAGATAGGAGCAAGGCCTGACACGGGTCCACAGCCTGCAGTCCTGATCCCGTGTTCTCAAGGTAATCCCTCTCTGGCTGCCCTCTCCCATCCTCCTTGTTCCCTATATACTTTTTTTTTTTTTTTTTTTTTTTTTTTTTTTTTGCTATAGGGCACGTGCACTCGCCAGACAGACAGAGAGAAAGAAAGTGAGAAATCACCCCCCAGGGGAATGGCCACACCGCAATCCCTTCTCCCTCTGTTCTCCTCTCGGGATCTTTTTTTTTTTTTTGGAGAGATTTTCGCCATAGGGCACGTGCGCTCGCCAGACAGACAGAGAGAGACATAGAGACAGAAAGCGAGAAATCACCCCCCAGGGGGGATGGTCACGCCACAATCCCTTCTCCTCCATTCTCCTCTCGGGATCTTGGGCATGCACGCACATGCGCCCGGTGTGAGTTTTAAGCCACCGGGTCCGGGACGCAAACCACGGTCGACTACGTGGGAGTCCAGCGACATAGCCATTACGCTACTCAAACCGTGGTCACCTACGTGGGAGTCCAGTGATATAGCCATTACGCTAACTGCTGGTCCCATATATACTTAAGCTATCTTCTACTTTTGTCAGTGTCTTATGGCAAAATCCCACTCTGATTAATTGGCCTTAGTATTTCTAAAGTGAGGTGATATTGTCAGTCACGTAGGACTGAGCTCATGAGAGGACACTACAGAAGCTTATGTTAAGGGGGACAGGGAGAAAGGGTGGAAGTTTAGTGAATGTATAGTTAGCAGAGGAAGCTTGTAAACGGTGAGGTTCAGGCAAATTTTAACCAGAAGCCCTCTCATTCTTGTTTAGTGGCATCTCCCCCCTGAAGACAGAAGTTCCCAGGTGGCACCTGACTTCCATCCATGTCACAGGGAGAGATTTTTACATTGTTTCACATTACCTTTGGCTTTTGACAAAACCCTGATGCCCCCTTCTGCCCCTTTCCATGCAGTTCCGAAACTCCCTGCACCTGCTCATGGAGACCCTGAACGCCACGACCCCTCACTACGTGCGCTGCATCAAGCCCAACGACTTCAAGTTCCCGTTCACGTGAGTGTTTCTCAGCCACGGAACAGAGGAGTGTCCACATCTCATAAGGATCGCCAAACCAGCATCAGGGGAAAACCATCTGTGTAAATCCCATGCCTTATAGAGGAAGCTGCTGGTCGACAGATTTGTTTGTTTATTTCTGCTCTCTTTTGAGTGCTTGAGAACAAATGAGCAGTCAGCTTCCTGAGGATTGGAGAAGTTGAAGTCAATCAAGCTTTTCCAGTTCTACTTTCTGTTTTACATTTACCTCAGTTTACGAGCTTTTTGTTCAATTTGGGCATTAGTTGAAAGTGGAGTTAGCAGGGATGAGGCTGCTTTGGCAAATGTTTATCTGCTACTTCTCCACTGTTAAAACCATCAGTGTCTGCCTTTACCAACAGCTCACCCTACCAAATACCTTGTAGAAGAGGGAGAGTAAATCTATCTATAATGGAGTAATTTCTTTTTGAATTTTCCAAAATGGAAATATTTCTCTAATTTGAAAAGTAATATAAGTATGGGACCAGCAGTTAGCGTAATGGCTATGTCGCTGGACTCCCATGCAGTTGACCACGGCTCGAATTCTGGACCTGGCAACTTAAAACTCACGCCAGGCGCGTGTGCATGTGTGCCCAAGATTCCGAGAGGAGAATGGAGGAGAAGGGATTGTGGCGTGGCCATCCCCCCTGGGGGGTGATTTCTTGCTTTCTGTCTCTCTGTCTGGCGAGCGCACGCACCCTATAGCAAAAACCTCTCCAAAAAAATTAAAAAAAAAAAGTAATGCAAGTATGTTATAAGAATAATTTTCAGGAAATAGAGAGTAGTATAAAAATACATGAAAAAGCATCCAGAAAATAACTAGTATTAACTAGCATGGATCCTCTCTGACTTACTGACATCACTTCCTTCCCTGCTCCGTGTGTGTGAGAGAGAGACAGACAAACAGACAGACAGAAGGGAAGGGCTCGTGTTATACTTGCTATTTCGTCTCTGCTTTGACCTCATGGATTGTGGACACTTCCCATGAGCATCCCTCTTCTCATTTTAGTGCCGCAGAGTATCCCATTGTACAGACACACCATCACTTACTTAAATGATTCCCTACCGACGGCCATTGAGGTTGTCCTGACAATGCTATAACAAACGTCTTTTCCTGAGCCTTTTTCCACAGTTGTCTGACTACCTCCTTGGGGTAATGTGTTTCTAGGAGTGGAACTTGGGATTCAAACCCCAGGCACATTTCCTAATGCTCCACAGCTCCCGAGTGCGCCCCGCTTCCCGCTGCAGTCCCGCTGTCTGCAGACCCTCCTCAGTTAGCCTCGGGCAGTTCTCAAGGACTGTGCATCCGTCCTTGTCACCAGGAGGAAGTGGAAGCAAGCACAAGCGGCCGCGTCCCGACCACCCTTCTGGACAGTTTAGGGACCATGGCCTTCCATTTGCCAGCCCCATCTACCAGCACCAAGACTCCTGAGGAGACGGGACAGGAGAAGGCTCGGAGGTCACTCAGAGCTGGACTGTGGGGGTAATAGGAGTGATTGTCTGGCCAAGGGAGACTTTCCTACTTCCTTTATAGCATAAATTTAATTTTAAGATGCCATTTGCCTAGAGTGAAGTAAATATAATGTAATATAAAATAAAAACATTTCATTGATATGAACACTATGGATGCTTATTATGTACACACTAGGCAGCTTTTTTTTTGGAGAGGTTTTTGCTATAGGGCGCGTGCACTCACCAGACAGAGACAGAGAGACAGAAAGCAAGAAATCACCCCCCAGGGAGGATGGCCACGCCTTAATCCCTTCTCCTCCATTCTCCTCTCGGGATCTTGGGCACGCACGCACACGTGCCCGGCATGAGTTTTAAGCCACCGGGTCTGGGACTTGAACCGCGGTCAACTACGTGGGAGTCCAGCGACATTGCCATTACGCTAACTGCTGGTCCCACTAGGCAGCTTTTATAACACCAATTGTTTTTCAAAAGTATAACTGAATGGGGCATAGTTAATTTGTCCTTCCTGTGGGAGAAATCTCCAAGGCTGGCCAGTCTTTATTCCAGAGGAGCAATGTACCATGAGCTCATGAATTCTAAGAGCTTTGAATCAAGCCAAGCCATGCCATTAGTTAGTAGGAGCAAAGCGCAGAGGAGTTTTGTGGGTTCGTGGTGTGAACCACGGGTAATGTTACAGCTCTTGGATATTATCGCTAATTGTGTCCTCACTTTCTCATGGAGTTTTTCATTCTCCAACTTTCGAATGCCTTCTTTTCTGACCCATCCATTTGTCTCTTTCTGAAGTAATTTAACTCTTGCCCAAGAGTGTCACCGTGGACTAGGTTCTCTGTGGATAACGGCTTTCCTCCTCGCGTAGGTTTGATGAGAAGAGGGCGGTGCAGCAGCTGAGAGCCTGTGGTGTCCTGGAGACCATCCGCATCAGTGCGGCGGGCTTCCCCTCGCGGTGAGCCTGGGCTTTTCCAAATGTAGGGATCCGAATGGGAGCGGTCCCCGGTTCTTTAAGTCATGATGTGACTCTCTTTTATAGGTGGACTTACCAAGAATTTTTCAGCCGCTACCGTGTCCTAATGAAGCAAAAAGACGTGCTGAGTGACAGAAAGCAAACGTGCAAGAACGTATTGGAGAAACTGATCCTGGTGAGAAGGACTTCCACTTACCTTTGTCTGAACAGATCCTGGCCAAAGGCCTGTGGTTCTGACCTTGGAAAGCCCTGAGAACAAACATGTAAAATATCAGTAATCCAGATTATTTGGGGGCAAGAGAGTGGAGGGGCACAGTGTCTTGTTTACAGTGCTGAACTAGTGAGGATGGTCTGTGATCAGGAAACAGCCTGGACTCAGGCTTGAGACACAGTCTTTTTAGAGAGCATGGTCATTATTAGTAAAAATTTACCTGGAACTTGCTTATAAAGGACACCAGGCTAGATGTTATGTGATTAAAAATTAGTAAGTCTTGTTCTCAGATAACATAGTCTATCTGAAGGTGATGCATTTGGAATAAGTTTGGCATATCTTAGTGGCTATATCAAATGCTGCTTGAATGGGACAAGAAGTCAGAGGAAGACACCACCACATCCAGCCATGGGAAGGAGGGACAGTTTCACAAGGGCTGTGTGTTGAGTCATGCTTTGAAGAATGAATGAGTGTGAAAATGGGAGGAAAGTATTCTAAAAGGGGAAAGATGTCATGAAGTAGGTAAGCCTTGTGTTTGTCCAGAAAACAATAAAACAGTCTTTGCAGTGTAAGATTTGCATATGGGACAGCAGGAAGTGGTTAGGAAAGGTAGTCACCATTAAATAGCCTCACATGCCAGGCTACAAAGTTCCCAGACTATATCAGAATCACCTGGTGGGCTTGTTAAAACACAGCTTTCGGGATCAGCAGTTGGCGTAATGGCTGTGTCGCTGGACTCCCATGTAGTCGACTATAGTTCGAGTTCCGAATCTGGTGGCTTAAACTCACGCCAGGTGCGTGTGCATGTGTGCCCAAGATCCCGAGAGGAGAATGGAGGAGAAGGGATTGTGGCATGGCCATCCCCCCTGGGGGGTGATTTCTCGCTTTCTGTCTCTTTGTTTCTCTCTTTCTGGCAAGCACATGCGCCCTATAACAAAAACCTCTCAAAAAGAAAGAAAGAAAGAAAAAAAAAAAAAACAGCTTACTGGGCCCTGCCCTCAGAGTTCTGATTGAGAACGTCTGAGCTAGGCCCAGTAACTTGCATTCTGACAGGTCCCACGTGGTTCTGATGCTATCTGAGGACTACACTGTGAGAGCCACTGATCTAGGCCTTGGAGAATTCAGGACTCATGAAGGGTTTTTTAATAAATAGTTTCACTTGTTTGACACTAGTTCAGATGGAATACTTCACTTCGAAGTAATTAGTTATAATTACTATCTACTAACTAAATGTAATATCTCTTCTTTGGTAACGATATATATTAATATATATAAATATATTTGGTAACTATATATATATTTTTTTTTTTTTTTTTTCTTTGAAAGAGCTAAGGCCACTTTGTATTTTATTTTTTTATGAGGTTTTTGCTTAGGGCATGGGTGCTGGTTGAGGAGAGACAGAGACAGTGGGAGGGAAAACAAGAAATCACCCCCCAAGTGGGTTGGCCATGCTACAATCCCTTCTTCTCCATTCTCCTCCCAGAATCTTGTGCATGCACGCACATGTGCCCGGCCTGATTTTCAAGCCACCAGGTTCAGGACACAAGTCATGGTCAGCCATGTGGGAGTCCAGCACAGTGACATAATTCCTATGTCATCTGCTGTCCCCAAGGCCACTTTCTTAGTAATGTTTTAAAAGCTCTGGTGTCTTCTGAGTTCGGCTCAACTCCTTCCTCACCTGGGTTCAGAAGGAAATGTAGAGACTGGCCTATTCTCTGCCCCTGACACCTCTAGGCCTGGAGGGGACTCTTTAGGGACATTGGGCAGAAGGGACTGCAAGCCAAAATGGAGGCAGGGTTGGTGTGGGGTGGAGTTGGGGAACCAGAGGTGGGAAAGGGTAGGAGAGAGAACCACTTCAATGCAACTTTATTGGTTTAAATTGAAATAATTTTAGATTTTCTTTTTAGGTATATGTGGGAATTTCTAATACTCTGGTTTCATGTCCAAGATAGGAATTATCTGCTTACAGTGAACAGTGATTTTTTTCAGTTTTCATTTAGAATTTCAAATCATAGTAGTGATTATCATATATAAATTCCACTCTTCTTTTAATTTAAGAGTGGTTAGTAATTTGCATACTTCTGGATAAGGTGAATCACAGTTTAATAGACCAAAAATGGCATGCGTATCTGCTCAGCTCTGGTTATGTGCAAAGTCAGTGAGCCATATAAATGATTATATTTTCCTGAAAGGAGTTTGAAATTTGTAGGATTTTAACCACATTTATAGAGTTTTGTGTGTTTATCTTTAGATACTGTTGATAAAGCCAAGAAATAGCAGTTTAGAAACTTAACTGGTGGTATCAATATCCAAGGAGAGGTTTTGGTTTTGGTTTTGAACTTTTATATCCTATGCATTTCTTTCTGCCTTATTCTTCACACTGGTGTTTTTGTCCCTTCAGCTTTCTCATGGAATATACGGCCTGGTGTAACCCTTACAGCCTGGGTCAGTCAGAGGGAGTGTCAGCATCTCCATTTCCTTGAGATGTTTAAAACACTAACAAGCCAATACTAGCTGCTTATAACCCACAACCAAGTTTTGGGCCTCAGATAATAATTCCAGGTAGAATAATTCTGGAAAATAACTCTTAAACTGCAGTTCTCCTTAAAATCCCCTCTATTTGCTCAACTTGCTTAGGATCAAAAATCTGGCTCCATTAGTTAACTGTGACGTAGCCCAAGTTGTAGCTAATAGATCCATCCCTTTACTGATTCTGCTTTTAGACATATTTTCTCTTTTGAACGTCATTCTTATGGTCATTATTTCTGAACATATTTTTTTTCTCAAATATAGGACAAGGACAAATACCAGTTTGGTAAAACAAAGATCTTTTTCCGAGCCGGTCAAGTAGCCTATCTAGAGAAACTGAGAGCAGATAAACTGAGGGCTGCCTGCATCCGGATCCAGAAGACGATCCGAGGGTGGCTGCTGAGGAAGAAGTACCTGCGCATGCGGAAGGCGGCCATCACCGTGCAGAGATACGTGCGGGGCTACCAGGCCCGATGGTAAGTCTCCTGGGGACGTGTCAGCCCCGCTTCACTGGCTCCCCAGATTGGAGGGCCCATTCAGTTGCTTATTGTCTGACCTGGAACAGCTTTCTTTTTCTTTTAATTTTGCCAGAAGGCTCACGTGCTTGCCAGAGAGAGAGAGAGACAGAGACAGAGACAGAGAGAAGGAAAGTGAGAAAGCACCCCTGGTGGGGACTGATCACACCACAGTTCCTTCTTCATCTCTCCCTCCTTTGGGGATTTTAGGCCTGCACGCACACGTGACTGGTGTGTTTTTCAAGCCGCCAGGTCTGGGATTCCAACTGCATGGTCAGCCATGAGGGATCCAGCCGCCCCCACCACCATGCCCCCGGCTGGCCTGCCGGGACAGTTCTGAGTGGTGCCCTACCTGAGAAGTAACACCTCACCCCTTCTTAGTGGTAAGGGATAGCAGACTGACTTACAAGACAGCTAAATAAAACTTTACTTCGCCTTATGAATAATACAGATTCATCCTCAGGAAAACGATCAACTGCTGCCTACTCACATCCTTAGAATTTTTTATTTTTTATATGGGGCTGGCAGAAATCATGTGCAAATTAAAACAGAGTTAGTGAATGAGCTAGTTAATAATGACTCCATTGAGGAGTTTTCAGGAGCAATTAGCTGTGAAGATCTGGAAGAAGATTACACTTGAGTGTGATTACATATTCACATCATTTAATTTAGAAGTGTAGAAACCAATAACGAGCTGATATTCAAGCAGATAGATTTAGGGGCAGTACGGCACATTAATGAGGGTGAAATTAGGAAAACCATGAGGAGTAAGTGGGGTGACTGTGTGCATCGGTCTGCTGTTAGGTCGTCAGGACAGTGGTGGCATATTTTTCTATTTTTCTGTGTAAAAATGAGTCATGACTTTTCTGACGACCCAGTATATAAAGGGGACACAATCTGGAGATAATTAAGCCTTCTCTAGAAAGAACTGTCTGAACTTCACTTTCTTCGTTGTGAAATCTGCCCATATGGGCCATCCCTCCATTCATGGTTAGGGAAGGCTCAAATGAGATAATGAATGCAAAAGGACTCTGGGAAACGGTAAATTGTTGTACAAATATAAATAAATATAAATGCTGGTTTAACATGTCCCTTCTTGGAATAATACAGCAGAGGTACTTATCCAGTGTGCTGAGATGCTGACTCTCTCTAGTTTCTGTGGACTGTAAGCTCTGGGTTTCCTGATGACTGACAACGCCCCCTATTTTCTTTGGCCAGTTACGCTAAGTTCCTGCGCAGAACCAAGGCAGCAACCACCATTCAGAAGTACTGGCGCATGTTCGTGGTCCGCAGGAGGTACAAGATCAGACGGGCTGCCACTATTGTTCTGCAGTCTTATTTGCGAGGCTTCTTGGCCAGAAATAGGTATCGCAAGGTAAGGCATTGCTTTCAGCTTTGCTTATTCATTGTGTTGATGTTAATTGAACTTTCCATCCATAGAAAGCACCACACAAGCTACTATGGATGGAAGAACTGTATGGAGACAGCCCGCATTGTTGTATTTAAAAATATCCAATAATTGCATGTATTCATTAAAAAGCTGACGAGACCCACCCTTGGTCCAGCCCTGAGTGGAGTCTACGTTCCCTATTGTTGGGAACTTTATGATCTGATAATTGGAGGGAAAAAAAAAATCATGTTTATCATAAAAAATAATTAGAATAATAATAATAATGATTGGGGGAAACATAGGAAAGATATTGAATGTTGAAGTGGGGAGATTAATGTCTCTGTACTGACTGACATGCATGGCATTCCCTTTTGAAAAAGCAATGTAATACACTGTAAAGTTATATGTAATTCAATGTAACAAAAAAATGGATAATAATAAAAAAAAAAAAATAAAAATAAAAAATATAAAAATAAAAAAAAAAAAAAAAAAAAAAAAAAAAAAAAAGCTGATGGGAAAAGAAAATTTACCTTCTTTTTTCCCTTTCTCTATGTAATTTAAAAAAATAAAAGTGAGTGCAGTTGCTTGTAGCTGCTGTAATATGTTACCACAAATCTTTTGGTTTATGACAGCAGGGATTTCTCTCCCACAAGAAGCCACAAGTCCAGTCATTATCCATGGGTCGAGGACAGGGTGTCAGCAGGGCTTTCTCCCTCCAGGAGAATCCACTCCTCCAGCTTCTGTTGGCTGCTAGTACTGCATTTAGTGTGGCCACGTGACACCAGTCTCTGTCTCTGTCTCTGCACGTCATTTCTCTCCTCTCGGTCTGACTCCTCTTGTCTGTCTCCTGTAAGAACAATTACGATAGCATTTAGGCCCCACTCTAATCAAGGATAATGTTCTCATCTCTAGTCTATAACCTACGCACATCTGCAAAGACCCGTTTTTCAAATAAGTTGACATGTACAGGTTCCAGTGATTAAGACCTGATCTCTTCGGGGCCATTATTCAGATGACTACAAGGGACAGTGCGTGACAGATGGATGGGAGATGATTCCAAGAATGAGGCAGCCCTGAAAGACTTTACCATGGTTAAGAGGAAATAAATTACTGCATTAATGCTGTTAACATTATGATGACTGGGATGTAATGCTCCAGATGCCTTTTACAAATAATCTTTATATTTAGCGATAATCAACGTGACTGTAGAAAATGGATGACCAGGTTCATCTTAATCATCACCTGTGGCAGCTGGTGCAAGGTTTGTGTCTTCTTCATTCTGGCATGGCTGTGGATCTGTGCTATAGGCTGTGTTCGTAGTAAGTCAGAGTAGCGCAGTGTGCAGGCTGGGTGTCGGAGCTCGGCGGGCATCACCCCAGGACATCCCGAGGGTGATTCCTAGAGTAATCAGTGTGACCTCACTGGTCTGTGATCACAGGCAGTGTGGGTCTGACTGGGGCTTTACCCATTTATCCATTTATTTTCCTTTTTCTATTTTACAGTGATTTTAGATAATAAAAAAAAATTGACAAACTGATGAGACTTGAATGAGTGTAATTAATAACTATGTTTCGAAGAGAACTGGAAGACAGCTACTCCAGGTCCTCATCTGCTCACACCTTTGAAGTCTCGTGATCTTTCCTTATAAGCGTGAGCTTAAAACTTTTCCCTCCTCTGAGGGCATGAGAGTTCAGGAAAGGGAAACTCCTGTACACTTGGATTTCAGATAACCACACCACTTCCTCCCTGGTTTCCTCGGTACTCTCCTCAGGAACATCTGAACTGGGTTTTGAGGCCATTGGCCTGGTGGTAGCCGTCTCTGACCAGTTCAGAAACCCACAGTGACACGGTGGCAGGCTAGAGGCTCGCTCACCTCTAGGCCAGCAGCCACTCCATAGTGCCCTTCTAGCTCTGGTTCAGGTCCAAGAACCCCCTTCATGGGGCTTGGGGTGGGTTTGGAAGGGAGTTCAGGTGTTCTTTCATTTCTCTGCCTCACTGACAGAAATGAGATGGAAAACAGAAGCTCTGATCATATATCGTTTCCATTTGTCTGAAATCACAGAAACGGGCCAGTGTCTGCATTCACACAGAAAAGTAAATGCAGGGAAAATTGGCATCCAAGCCTTTGTCACTGTGTGCTGCTTGCGTTTTAAAGTTGGAAAGCCTTCACTTTGCCTTTGGTTCTCGCCCAGTTCCTGCTTAATCATCGGAAAAGCAGGACCGTGGTGTTTGGTTAACGTGCAGACGCCCAGCCTCACGTGGCGCTGCAGTGGCTATGCTCATGAGCTAGGAAGTCAGCCAGAACAGTTGCCCAGGATGCTGTTCAGGCTCCTGAACACCAACGTTTACTTTATATCCAATGGCTTAGGACTTAACCACTTATTTATTCAATGTGTCTTCTGGGGTATCACATTTTTTTCATTGTTTCTCTCAAGTATATAGCCTAAAAAATAGGAATTATCCTTTTAATAATCTTACTAAGCTGCTATCTATGTAGATAGATTGTTTCATAGATTTTACATATATATTTAAAGTATTGTTTTATTTTGTCTACTCATTCATTTATTTTAATTTGACTAGAGAAAGAGGGAGGGAAAATGAGAAAGCAAGTCCGTAGGTCTAGAACTCGAACCGTGGTTGGCCATATAGGAATGTCTAGCACCTTAACCACCATGCCACCTGGTGGCCCCAAATTTTATATTTTAAAAAAGTGGTAGTTTGTTTTTAAAACAATTTTTTTTAATTTCTAGAGGGCACATGAACTTTTTCACCAGAAAAAGAAAGTACCCTCTACAGGGCATAGTCATGTGACAATCCTTTTTTTCCTCCATTTTTCCTTTCCATCAGGATTTCCAGCACACATGCACACATTCCTAGAGTGTTTTTTTCCAAGCCACTGGGATTTGAACCATGGTCTGCCATGTGAGAGCAAGCTCCTAATAAGCACAGCACTTAACCACTACACTATGGGCAAGACCAATTTTTACATTTTAAAGGTTTGAAAGCAATACATTGTGTCCATTCGTAGTAATCACTAAGGAGAACTTAAATTTGCTATAGAGCATGTGTACTTGCCAGAGATGGGGTGGAGAGGTAGTGAGAAAACACCTCCCAGATAGGAATGGCCATGTCTTAATCCCTTCTTTTCTACTCTCCTGTCAGGATTTTGGGCATGTATACACACACACACACACACACACACACACACACACAGAGCTAGTGTGTCTTTCAAGCCACTGGGTCCAGGGCTTAAACTACACAGTTAGCCACATGGAATCAAGCTGCCCCAAGTGCCTTCCCCTTGACTGATTAAAGTATATAACATTTAAACATTATTTATATTATATAAGAATCACTTCATACCATTATATATTCATTAGGACCTCAAGGTTTTTCTAGTTTAGCCTTTCTTAAAATTCAAGAATTTCTTTTCCATTTTTTTCTAAGAAATGTTTACAGGGACCAGCAGTTAGCATAATGGCTATGTTGCTGAACTCCCGTGTAATCGACTGCGGTTTGACTCCCGGACCCAGTGGCTTAAACTCACTCCAGGCACGTGTGCGTGCGTGCCCAAGATCCCGAGAGGAGAATGGAGGAGAAGGGATTGCGGTGTGGCCATCCCCCCATGGGGTGATTTCTCGCTTTCTGTCTCTCTCTCTGCCTTTCTGGCAAGCGTACGTGCCCTATAGCAAAAACCTCTCCAAAAAAGAAAAAAATAAATGTTTACATAGTCTTTGCTTAGTGGTCTTTAATGACAAGAAATTCATCTCATAAAACTACATTTTTGTTATAAGTTATTTATTAAGTCTATTTTTAAAAAATCAATAAATCAGCCATAAACTTTACCCTGTGCGGTCTCTGTGGCAGCTTGCTGGCCATCCTCCATGTCCCCATGCTCCAGCCTAATGCCCAGTGGGGTGGTCTCAGCGTGGGAATCGTGGGGAACGCTTTCATAGTATTAACAGTAATACATGGTTTACAAGGCGCCTGGTTCTGTTCATTTTATAGAGCATCACCAGATGCTAATAGAAATCATATTCCCATGAGAAACCTAGTATACTGTTTTCTTTGTAGAATCGTTTACTTTTTGGTAATCTAGTGCCTTGTATTTAGACTTTAAAGTGTATATGTGCCATTAATCATACATATATTGTGGGTATAGCACCTATTTTTATATATGTCTTTCTTGCTTCCTATTAAACTGTAAAAGAGGGACTAGCAGACGGTGTAATAGTTACATCACTGGACTCCCCGAAGGTTGATCACTGTTTGAGTCCCAGACCCGACAACTTAAAACTCATGCTGGGCACATGTGCGTGTGTGCCCAAAATCCTGAGAGTAGAATGGACAAGGAGGGATTATGCTATGCCCATCCCCCCAGGGGGTGGTTTCTCGCTTTCTGTCTCTCTCTCTGGGGAACGCACATGCCCTATAGCAAAAAAATCTCTCTTAAAAAAAAAAAAAAAAAAAAAAAAAAAAAAAAAAAAAAAACTACAAAAGAGAACACTAGTGAGCTTGGAGAAATAACAATAGAAACTATACAATTAAAGCACAGAGAGAAACAAGAGTGAAGGAAAAGTGAACAGAACACTAGTCCCCTGGGATAATATTAAGGAATCCTGAAAGGAAAGGTGACAGAGGGAAAAATAGAAAAGAATACTGTATGTTTTTCAAATTACTTTCTAAAGTCGACTTTTAGAATAACTTCGTGCCTCTATATGTCTGTGATAGGTGTATGTAATACATTGTTGAACTTCTATTTGTTCCCGTTAGGTAATATATGGATTCCCAGCCTGACATACAATAGTTTGATAGAGGTGAACCCTGAGTCTAGTCCAGAGTCTGATGTTACTTGCCCTCACCCTTTTCTGCAGATACTCCGTGAGCACAAAGCAGTGATCATTCAGAAGTGGGTCCGGGGCTGGCTGGCTCGCACACGCTACAAGAGGAGCATGCAGGCTATCGTCTACCTTCAGTGCTGCTTCCGGCGCATGATGGCTAAGCGCGAGCTGAAGAAGCTCAAGATCGAGGCCCGCTCCGTGGAGCGCTATAAGAAGCTGCACATCGGCATGGAAAACAAGATCATGCAGCTGCAGCGCAAGGTCGACGAGCAGGTGTGTTTTAAAGGACCCTGGGGAAAGCCACTGGGATTGTTTCCAATCTTGCTTCCCCTTGGTCTTACCCTTCAGTCTTAGCAACAAGCATGGGAATAGTGATGCGCTCAGAGGTTACAATGGCAGGAACCCAGTCAGGAAGCTACTTTTGAGAACACAGTTCAATTTACTGACGCTCCAAACCTTTATCATCCAAAGTCATTCTTTACTTTCTACTTTACAGAACTCCTCCATCTGTATCACTTATCTGCATGTGGTATAAGGTTCCCTTTGCAGATGGGTTGTTTAGCATTAACATGGCAAAAGAAGCAGGAGGATGTCCAAGCTCCTGAGGAACAGGCAGTCTATTTGCAGAGATAAAAGTATGATTGCTTAGAGATAGTCACTAAGAAGTATTTTTGTAATGATATGAAGGTAGTTAAGAGTATATAAATGCATGGGTCCAGCCGATGGCATAATGGTTGTATCGCTGGACTCCCACGTAGTTGACCGTGGTTCAAGTCCTGGACCTGGCAGCTTAAATCACATTGGGCACATGTCCATGCTCAAAATCACAAGAGGAGAATGGAGGAGGAAGGATTATGCAAGGCCCTCCCTTCTGGGAGGTGATTTCTCACTTTGTCTCTCTGATGAGAGCATATGCCCTATAACAAAAATCTCTCACTAAAAAAAAAATTATATATATATATATATATATATATATACACACACATACACACACACACACACACACACACACACATATATACTGAGGAGGGGAAAAAAGAGGGATCAGAATGAATTTCAATTCGTCACAGACTTTCTTAGTGGGAGGGAGAAATGCCGAGGTGGTAAGCATAAAAATCTGTAAGAAACGTGATTTGGAGTCTATCTTTTACTTACGCATCACTTAGCTTGTACATGGCTTTCAGCAGTACTTTAATCTAGTTTATAAAACAAAAATAGATTCTCCTATTTCCTGATTAAGAATCAGGAAGTTAAGAATTGATTATGTAAGCTCACCTTGTAACTGAGAAAATCACACGTCGGCGGCTCCTCACGTGACACAGAAGCAGTTGTGCCTGTGTCCCTCTCTCTCCATGCCGCTGAGTCAGTATTACGTTATTGTAAATGTCACGGTCAGTATTTTGTTTAGATACTATAGCCATGCTGTGATGATACAGCATGAATATGATAAATAAGCGTAGTTTTCTAACTAAACACATTTGATGATGTGTATGTTTACTTATTGTTACTTTCGTGTGTGTTTTAAGAATAAAGACTACAAATGCCTCATGGAGAAATTGACCAACCTGGAAGGAATATATAACACTGAGACCGAGAAACTACGAAGTGACTTAGAACGTCTTCAACTAAGTGAAGAGGAAGCTAAGGTTGCAACTGGGCGGGTCCTTAGTCTGCAGGAGGAAATTACCAAGCTCCGGAAAGACCTGGAACAAACTCGGTCAGAGAAAAAGTCCATTGAGGAACGTGCAGATAGGTACAAACAAGAAACAGAACAGGTAGGACCTAATGCCTGTGTCCCCACATACCGCTCTTAACAGGGGACACGCACCGTTGTTTTGACCTCTTCCACGTGGCTCAGTGTTGGTTTTCATTGAAGGTACAATATAGATTTCACCTGGTTTACTGTTCGTTACAGTTTCCCAAGCATTTCTCCCACATGATCAATGAATAGGCTATACGTCTTTTAGTAGAACCTTTGACTACGGTAAGAATAGAGAGAAAGCAGTATTTAAGAGAATTAGCAGGCGAACATACACTCTTAAAAAAAAAAAGCATTGATCTGAATACGGTATGATTCCTTGTTCTTCAATAATGTTAATATTAATGAGACCAGCAGTTAGCGTAATAGCTATGTTGCTGGACTCCCACATAGTTGACTGCGGTTCGAGTCCCGGACCTGGTAGCTTAAACTCACGGCAGGTGTGTGTGCATGCGTGCCCAAGATCCCAAGAAGAGAATGAAGGAGAAGGGATTGCGGTGTGGCCATCCCCCCTGGGGAGTGATTTCCCTCTTTCTGCCTCTCTGTCTCTCGCTGTCTTTGTGGCAAGCGTATGCGCCCTATAGCAACACCTCTCAAAAAAATAAATAAAAATAAATAAAGTTAATGTTATTAAGCAAATCAAGGGACAGCAGATGGCATAGCAGTTATGTCACTGGACTTCCACATAACTGGAAGGTTTGAGTCCCCAGCCTGGGGGCTTGAAAACCATGCTGAGCACAGGTGCATTCATGCCCCAAATCTTGAGAATAGAGAAGGGACTGTGGCATGGTCATCCTCCCTAAGGGACAATCTCTCACCTTCCTTCTCACTATCTCTCCCTGCACCCCCGCCACCCCTCAAGTGCCCATACCCCATGGCAAAAATCTCCAAAAAACAAAAACAAGAAAGGAAGCAAATCAAATAGTCATACTACAATCCTTTTTCCTTTATACCTCCATCCCATTGTGATACCCTATGGTAGGGTTCCTTATGGAAACCTGCGTGAAGGTTGTGTTAAGTCCAATCAGGAGAAAGCCGAATGTCTGCACAGTTACTGCCTCCGAGAGCTGCCGGGCAGGTGGAACCGCACCCCACACCCTTCCCTGGCCCAGCTGAACAATGCCTACAGATTGATCAGTGCTGCAGTGCTACAGATTTGTATTCATTCTTATCACCTCTCTGCTAAGTACAGAGAACATCAAGATTCTCAAAAAGTAATGAGACACACTGTTAAAACATTTCTGAAAAGTATTGGGTCATCAGAAAAGTCACAACGTGTTTTCGTATGCAAAAATGCATCATGACTTTTCCGACAATGCAATACCTAACTGTTATACTTACTGGGGAAAAAAAATAGATTTTCAGAGGTACCGCTGTATTACCATCTTTAAGTAGTTGATGGCATCAGCTCTAACTGCTGGCAGGAATCCTGATGTGCTTTTTCTGTACTGAATTCTGGATGGTTACAGCAGCACATGCAGTGAAAAGCCTACGCAGAAGACTAGTATAGTTCAGGTAGGAAAGTGCGGCTAGTAAAATTGCAATCTTTCCATGATATTAAGGGTCCAAATAAAATAATTCTTCTCCTGTCTCTGACAGATCTGCACTGTGTACATTGAAACAGCAGTGCAACTGTGTAATAATATTCTGACACTGCAAGCTTATTCTCCCAGAATTCAGATGTGCATTCAAAGGGATATTCTTGAATGTTTAAGATCTCTTTTCATACTTTGCATCTGCAGAGTATTTCATCTTGGTGAAAAGGGTCCCCTTTCCTCTTCAAAGCCAAGTCCTTGCCTTCCTAGGCTCATGAGCAGATTCAGGTTTCTCTTCCCTTTTCATTTCGTTATCTCCCACTTTTCACAGGGCTAGCTGTAGGCACTGCCATTAGTTCTTCTGATAGAATGCAGTGATAGGGAAGAATGACATTTCACTGTGACAGCCAGCTTCTGGTCAGGAAAGGGATATTCCTAGTCAGGCTGATCAAGGAGCCCTGAAGTTTCTTAACCAGGAGTGTGTATCAGAATCCGCTGGAGAGTATTTAGAAAGGGGCCTACCCAAGCTCTGGGAGTGTGGGCGAGGCGTGTCTATTTTCAGAAAGTACCTCAAGTGATCAGTTGCACGCCCCAACAAAGAGCAGCTTCTCTGAAAGCTCCCGAGAACTGGAGGCTTTCTGCTGAGAGTGCACGAGAGGCCATGTCGTGGGAACAGGCCAGACCATCGGAAGGAATGCCTCTGGACTGGCTTTGCTATGGAACAGGGTTGTCAGCTAGCTTTCCTGGTCTCTAGGGAATCCTCGGTCACAGAGCCCTCTTTCCCTGTCTCTGAACCCTGGACATGATGGAAGGTTTGCCTGACATCTTTCTCTCTATTATTAAAGCTCTTGCTTTGAGATTTCTTGAACTTACACTTAGAAAAAGGAATTCAAATTTCACTTATTACAAGCACACATTTTACTCCAAAGATGAACTAAGTACATTACATACTTTGTATAAGTTATGTTACCTTTAGATTTGATTTTTTTGCTTCCTTGGAATTCTTGTCCAGTCAGGAACCAGAAAGTTAAGGGTTAATGCTTTTTAAAAATTTTCAATTGTAAAATATACATAACAAAATTTACCATTTTCACTCTACTCTGGTATACAGTTCTGTAGCATTCAGTATGTTGGCACTGTGCAAGGTCAGTGCTTACGTAAACATCGAATAAAAGGACTAGTTCTCAGGTTCGCTAAACTCTTAAACAGACGTGAAAGGGAATTCTCTTTCTCAAGATAGACAGGAGGGAGCGGAAGGTCTTCAGTGAATTTCCCAAACTGAAAAGCTCTCATACCCTTCTTCACGTCCTTAATTCTCCACTTGAATCTTGGGTACACATCGGCTTTGTGTTGCAGTATTGAGATGAGAAGGTAATGTCATTGCTTCAAGAGCAAGTGCTTTCTAGGTGCCAGACACTTGCTAAATGTTCAAAGTACAAAGCGAAACAATCACCATGACCATCTTTGTCCTTCAACGATTTCTAGTCTATTTGGGAAGGCAGAAAAATAAATCATTTATAAGAGTTTCAAAAAGGTATATACGGATGAGATCTTAAGTAGCCCAAAGACATCTGGTTGGAGTGGCTTTCCAGGAAGGCTCTCTGGAGGGAGTAACGCTTGATCCAGGTTTGAAGAATGGCTAGACATAGCTAGGCAAAGACACGAGGCCCAGCGATGGTGGAAGCAGGGAGTGACTGCCGTGTGGTCTGTCGGTAGTAATCGAGCTTTGTCTTTCTGGTGCATCCATCTCAGTTTATTGTCTTCTTTTATAGCTGGTGTCAAATCTGAAGGAAGAAAATACTTTGCTGAAGCAGGAAAAAGAGACCCTCAATCACCGTATCGTGGAGCAGGCCAAGGAGATGACAGGTAAGGCTGATGAGGACCCGCTGAGCACACACCAACCAACTTCACACAGAAGATTTTTTGTTTTTATTTCATAGAGAGATTTTTGCTCTAGGGTAGGTGCACTCACCAGAGACAAAGAGAAATTGAGAAATCTTCCCCCAGGGGGGATGGCCGCACCACAATCCCTTCTCCTCCATTCTCCTTCTGGGATTTTGGGCATGCACACCCTGTGTGAGTTTCAGGCCTCCAGTTCCAGGACTCTAACAGCAGTTGGCCATGTGGGAGTCCAGCACCATAACCACTATGCTACCTGCTGGCCCCCACACCAAAGGTCTTAAGTCACAGTATCTTAGTTATAGAATTGCTTAGAGCTTACATATTGCAAAAAGTTGAGGTTGTCATGGGTAAATTTACAAAATTCCAAGAGGCAAGAGCTTTAAATGGTTTGGTTGAATTCATTAGTGAACTTGAAAACCTGGTCTCTCTGCACACAATTGGGAAGTCACGTTCAGTCATTGTCATATGCAACTTTTTAAAAAATTATTTTGTTGGGGGACCAGCAGTTAGCGTAATGGCTATGTCGCTGGACTCCCACATAGTCGACCGCGGTTCGCGTCCCAGCCCTGGTGGCTTAAAACTCACACCGGGCGCATGTGCGTGCGTGCCCAAGATCCTGAGAGGAGAACGGAGGAAAAGGGATTGCGGCATGGCCATCCCCCCTAGGGAGTGATTTCTCACTTTCTGTCTCTCTGTCTCTCTCTGTCTGTCTAGCGAGCGCAAGCACCCTATAGCAAAAACCTCTCAAAAAAAAAATTATTTTGTTGAGACCAGCAGATTGCATAATGGTTACGTCATTGGACTCCCATGTAGTTGATCATGGCTCGAGTCCCAGACCTGGCAGTTTAAAACTCACAATGGGTACGTGTATGTGTGCCCCAAATCCCAAGAGGACAAGGAATTGTGGTGTGGCCATCCCCTCGGGGTGATTTCTCACCTTTTGTCTGTCTTTCTCTTTGGTGAATGCACATGCCGTATAGCAAAAATCTCTCAATCAATCAATTAATTAATAATCTATTTTGCGTACTATTTATTAAGACAGATTATAGGATCTGTACTGATTTAGTAAGAATTCTTGAGTTAATATATATCTGTGTATCTATTTGTATTGTTTTTAATTATTTTTTACTAAACCAGTGGTTGTTAGTCTTCTAATATCAGTCATTCTTTTCCACCACACTAAAAAAACACTGTTTTTTTAAAATAGAGAACTGACTAGATGTAGAGACATGCCCTACAGTCTCTTTGTAGGGTAAATTATAATCGTATCATTTCCAAGGAGTCCATATACTAAACATGGGACATGAAGATAAAAATTTGTAAACTGCAGTCATTAGTAGTAGAAGTAGAAGAGAAGAGATTTCTTGGAATGAGGACATATGATATGAAAGTAACAGAATGCTATCAATTTTAAGGAGATGTTTAAAAGGACACAAATATTCTAAAGTTTTAAGATGAAGTATCAAGGGACCAGCAGTTAGCGTAATGGCTATGTCGCTGGATTCCCACGTAGTCGACCACGGTTCGCGTCCTGGACCCGGTGGCTTAAACTCGCGCTGGGCACGTGTGCGTGCATGCCCAAGATCCCGGGAGGAGAATGGAGGAGAAGGGATTGCGGTGTGGCCATCCCCCCTGGGGGGTGATTTCCTGCTTTCTATCTCTCTGTCTCTCTCTGTCTGGCGAGCGCACGCACCCTATAGCAAAAACCTCTCCAAAAAAGAAAAAAAAAAAAAAAAGATGAGGTATCAAAACAATAATGATGTATTGTTTATAATGGGGAAAAGTAGGGGACCAGCAGGTGGCATGGTAGTTAAGGCGCTGGACACTCCCATATGGCCAGCCATGGTTCGAGTCCCAGACCTGGTGGCTTACTTTCTCACTTTCCCTGTCTCTCTCTTTCTCTCTCTCTCTGGTCAAATTAAAATACATGAATGAATAAAATAAAATAAAATAAAATAATTCTTTTAAAAAAATAATGGGGAAAAATACCTGTTTATGACACAAATAAATGAGATCAGTTGTTAGAATGTTAAATATCGGGCATCAGAGGGGCTGGAGATGGAGGTGTTCTGAAAGCCCACCCACATTAAAGCTTAGAGAGAAAATAGGAAATGAACTGGAGGGACCCATCACACCATGGGGGGAGCGTCCCTCTGTGCCTCTCCACAGCGCCCCTCCCTCCCACATAAAGGAGATTCTATAAGGCAAAGAGAAGGAAATTGAATTAATTACCATAACTAAGGGATAGAGGCAAAAGAAGGAAAAAAAAAGAAAGAAACCAGAAAAGAACATTGAAAGGGGAAGTAGAAAGTAGAGTCACCTAAAACGTGAAAAGAAGGCTGCTAGGATGCAGAATATCATGGAAGGATCCAGAATGATGAGAAATAATACTTCTAGGAAAATATAAAATGTTACTTGAAACAGAACCATAAGAGTGAGGAAATAACAGTGGATTTGCCTAAGGAAAGTTTGTTGTTGGCCTTGGAGCAGCTTCTGTAGACTAATGAGAGTAAAAGGCAATTTATAGAATGTTTTGGAAAGCAGAAATTCTTTCATTCATTCATTTACAAATGATGAAAGGCCTACTCTAGAGAAGTGCCGTGTTGGGCACCAGGGAAGCAGTTACGGCGAGACGTATGCAGCCATTGCCTGATAGAGCTGATGGAGAATGAAGCAGCAGAAGCCGGCGGGGCAGATTGAGCCTTCACCCCTAACGTGTGGGTGAAATGAAGCGTGGCGGTGGGAAGCTTGGTGTCCTACGTGTGTCCGGATGGCTCACTGAGTTCAAGCACGCAGCGGAGCAGAGTGGCAGTTAGGTGCTAGTCTCTAGACCACATCCGAGCCAAACGCAAGCCGCTGACAACAGAGAGGGCAGAGCGGGGGGTTAAACGAAAAGCAGGAGTCCCTCTAGCTGCACGGGGGAGGTGACCGAGTGCCGCACAGGATTTTATCTGGCTACACGTGGGGGAGCAGAGGATAGCAGGCGAGTTCAGGGTGCTGGAATCAGGGGACTGAGATGAGCACTGAGGGACTCTCTGAGGTCAGACTTTTTTGAGCGTACACTAAATTGGACAAATTGGAATGAATGGTATTCTGTTCACACACTATATATACACACTTGAGCACATGGTCAGTAGAAGTTTATCAAGGATGTGTTGTAACAAGTGTCGGCACTAGTGAGACTAAGGCTGTAGTATGCAGAGGAGCTCGGCTTAGTGTCACATTTAATGCACCATCACATCTTGGAGTTGTATCGTTTCTTTCTCTGCATTTACTAAGATGCTCTTTGTGGGTCGTAGTGGTGCTGAAAGTAAAATCCCGTGCAGAGGAACTGGAAGCCGGCAGGCAGTGTGCACTTGGCGTTCTGAGGAGCCAGCCCTGGTACTCTGTCCCTCTTCTTTCTTTCAGAAACTATGGAGAAAAAGTTAGTAGAAGAAACAAAACAACTGGAACTTGACCTTAATGATGAAAGGCTGAGATACCAGAACCTCCTGAATGAGTTCAGTCGCCTGGAAGAACGATACGATGACCTTAAGGAAGAGATGACCCTGATGGTGGTGAGTCAGACACTTCTGATTTTTTTTAATGATAAATTTAAAATATGTACAGAAGTGACTAGACTAGTGGAATAACCTCCATAGACCCCATGTAGCATCACCTGATTTCAAATTGGTCAACACCTCTCTGTATCCCATTTCACACCATGTCTTCCACCCAATCCAATGAATTATAATAGATTATTTTAAAGTAAGTCCCAGAAATTCATAACTTCTTCAGTAAAATCAAACACTGTAAAGATTGGACTACGAGATACTAAAAGCCAGTACAGCTGGGCTTTGTTTTATGTAGTAAGTGGCTTATTGTGAACTTTGCATATAAAGCAGTTATTTATATAATTGACTATTTTCTCTACTGGTTTTTACTATAATTTCAAAGATATATCCCCACAAAAATAAAATTCAGTCTCCATTTGTAATAAAATGCGTTATCCATTTCAAGGACTCTTCTGCCTTTGTAAATGGCACTTGTACTTCTGACGGTTCTGCACGCCCTGTCCAGTTCACGGTGCTATCAGGAGACAGGCGCTCTCCAGCTCTCTCATTCCCTACAAGTGTCAGCCTTAAGGTAACCTAATGGTACAGATGGCCAGAAATGCTCTGAAATCTCTCTTATAAAAAGGAGATAACTCAGGGACCAGCAGTTAGCATAATGGCCATGTCGCTGGACTCCCACATAGTCGACCGCAGTTCGAGTCCCAGACCCAGTGGCTTAAACTCATGCCGGGCACGTGTGCATGCATGCCCAAGATCCTGAGAGGAGAATGGAGGAGAAGGGATTGCGGTGTGGCCATCTCCCCTGGGGGGTGATTTCTCGCTTTCTGTCTCTCTGTCTTTCCAGCAAGCGCACGCACCCTATAGCAAAAACCTCTCAAACAAACAAACAAAAAACAGAGATAACTCATTACCTGGGAGGTAACGTATTACTTTAAATTTTACTTCTATCTGGATCTTCTGACAAAGTTCTTTGTGACACTTAAAAAGTCAAAATAAAAGAAATTATGTAACACGAAACATTCTCATCACCTTACAGATGAGAAAATCTAGTCTAAAAGGTTAAAAAGCTAATATAAATCCCACATTGTACTATTTCAAACCCTACTACTCTACTCCGATTTGTATGTGACAAATAAAAATAAGACATAGAAGCAGGTCACCACTGGTTTTTTCATCAACACACCTGAAGGGGCCTCGTTAAGCCCTGTCTTCCTTGTCCACCAGCCAGCATTTGGCCCTGTTGAAACCACTCTCCCTTCTCGTTTTGTCATTCTTAGCTTTCTCTAGAGTTCTTTTTCTCTCCTTGAACATTTTTATTCCCCAGGGCTCCATCGTTTGGTGTATTCCTACTCATTCTATTTATCAGGTAACCATGCCAGTATTTACAGCTAATCTGTGTTTCAGTCATGGTTAGAGCTAAGCTTTAGATCCCACTGGGTATTTCTGAGGTGACTAGTTCCTTGGGATGTTAATAAGTGGCTTTGGGAAAGTACTGATTCTGGGGTCAAATAAATGTAGTAATCACCCAGGTGAAGCAGAGTTAAGCAGATTTTCCCCATAGGATTTCGTGGGTTCTTTAGTAATGCGTTCCCTGTGAATCTCAGAGAATAAAGTGAAAGATGTATGTGCCATGGACATATCACTGACTGAACAGACCCCAGAGACATCTGGGAGATTGTGGGTGTCTTTAGTCAGCGAGGTAGCCGCCCCCCTGGAAGAGACCCTATAGAATGGCCATTCTCCAGCAGCTGGGCACGGCTACTGCTTCCTGCTAAGCAGGTTTGTGCTTCCCATCCATTCTGTTCCCAATGTGCTTCGGAGGTGGTTCAGCTGCTTGATTTCTTATTTCTCGGCCATTTGCCCTCTCCCTTGTATGCCTGTGACTCGCCGTGATCCTGCCTGGGTAACAAAATGGTCAGTCGAAGGGAAAAGGAAAAAGCAGAGGGAGGAGATCAGAACGTGCTTCCTTCCTGCTCAGCTGCTCATTAGCTCAGCTGCCCCAGGTTCAGATACGGAGAATAAAACATTGGACTTTATAACTTAGGACAGTTACAATATTAATGACAGTATCTCATTTTAATGTTAAGGTAGACTTGCGCAGCTAACACATGGGGACGTGGCGAATGCTGCATTCACACCCTCCTGCCAGTGGAGCTCTCCCGGCTGCAGTGCAGACCCAATGAAGCGTTTGCAGTGGGTAGATCCACAGAGGGGAGGGGAGCTGATAGACTGCCTGGAGGACTTCCCATAATCTACGTGATATGGGCCAGAGAATGCTAGTGAAGTAATAGTGTCACTGGTGGCCAGGGTCTAGAAGTTGTTGGCTCTAATACAAAAAAAGTAGTTATTTTTCTTCAAAAGCATTCCATTGTCAGGGAACATAAGGGCAGAGGCAATGAGGAAAAAAACGACCCAGAGCTAAGGATCTCCAAGCCAACAATGAAAACATTGGCGAGGAACTATATACAGGCTTGTGAAGTGTTTAAAAATAAATTCCAGAGGAAGGTGGGAATCCACCGCATCAAGAATGGGGTCGTTAATCTTGGCAAGGGGAATAAGACAAGTTCTGGAGAAGAAGGAATTATGGGAGAGGTGACATAAAGGACAGAAGAGGAGCACGATGATCAGGTCAAGCGTGTGTCCTTGTAGTCGGGTGACGCGTGAACAGAATCCTAACAACTTGGAGAACTGGAAAGTCCCCATCGAGGATATTGTTGAATTACCGCAGGGCCCTCACAGCACTAGCGGCAGCGGTTAACGTCAGTTACACGCTGGCTGTGCACGCTCAGCTTTGTACTTGCACTCTTGTTTAAGCCTCGCATAAGCCCCAAAAGATCAATAGTATGATTAACCCTTTCTTCCCAATGGGGAAACTGAGGGCTAGAGAACTTGGGTTCAGCACAGGTAAGTGGCAGAGCCGGGAATCCTACCCAACTCTCTCTTATTTTAGACCCAAGCACTTAATCACTGCCCTATCTCCAAAAGTTGCATTAAATAACCAATAGTTACATTAAATAGTGAATAGTAGTACGAATAGTAGCTTCTATTCGTACCTAAGGTTATTCTTTGCTTAATGATAGATACGTGTGGGGAAACAGGTCTCTCTAACTTTTAAAAAGCTTATTAAAAATCCTTGTCCTAGTGTTTATATGGACCTACCTGTTTTTCTAAATGACACACTCAATTTATTAAATAAGCACTATCCCATACAACTGTGGGCTTGGACAGGGCATTTTAAGTAAGGGTACCTATGTATGTAACAGAGGGTAAATCAGGATGCCTTTGATTCCACGTGTGGTACCCTCTCTTTAAAAAAAAAAAATTGCGGCATGGCCATCCCCCCTAGGGGGTGATTTCTCGCTTCCTATCTCTCTGTCTCTCTCTGTCTGTCTGGCGAGCACACGTGCCCTATAGCAAAAACCTCTCAAAAAAAATTTATTATCTAAAGACCAGCAGATAGCATAATGGTTAAGTCATTGGACTCCTATGTAGTCGACCGCGGTTCAAGTCCAAGACCCAGGAGCTTAAAACTCACACTGGGCGCATGTGCATGCATGCCCAAAATCCCTAGAGGAGATTGGAGGAGAAGGGGCTGCAGGAGAAGGTGGTTGATTTCTTGCTTTCTGTCTCTCTGCCTCTGTCTCTCTGGTGAGCACACATGCCCTATAGCAAAAATCTCTCAAAAAAAGAAAAAAAAAATCTAATTTTATGTACATATATATATATATATATATGTGTGTGTGTGTATATATATATATATATATATATATTTTTTTTTTTTTAATCTGCTATAAGGCACATGCACTCACCAGAGAGAGACAGAAAGTCAGAAAGCATACTGCCAGGTCCTGAACTGCAGTCAACCATGTGGGGGTCCACCTCCTTAACCACCACGCCTCTGGCTAGGCCCAGGTGCCCTCTCTTTAATGTACACCTGGCTTCGGGATCCTTTCAGAAGTTCTGGTGTTCTTAAGTGCAGGTCGAGCTGGCCAACCGCCCTTGAAGGAATCTGCTCTCTTCCTGGATGTTGGAAAGAAAGGGGCAAAAAAGCTCTCTGTGGCTTCCAGCTCTTTTCCTGAAGCCGCAGACGGAGTGAAGGAACTGGACAGGCCGGAGAGCCCTCAGAGGCCTTTGTGACGCTCTCAGGACCTGTACCCCAGTGAGGTCCAGGCCTCTGAGCCTTTCCACGTCTCCCGCTGGGAGCACATGGGAGTGAGAGGCACAAACACAGCCTCTTATTCCTTTTTCCTTCAAGTTATTCTCTAACCCTTCTCCTAGGAAAGAAAGGGCTGTAATTGCTGAACTTTCCTATTCCCCGGGAACACTGATGACATGTACCACACATCAGAAACTGTCACCTGGACCCCCTGAATTAGTAACCCAGGCATCTGACCCAGCTGTGGTGGCGTAGGTGATGCTGGGGCCAGTGCCCATGATCCTGACTGGCTGGAAGGTTGGCAGAGGGATCACAGCAAAGAGAGACCCAGTCAAGTGCAAGCTCGCTCGCTCTCTCTCTCGCTCTCGCTCTCACACAGTAAATGAGGCTTCTTAGAGCAGCTTTCTTAACTTCCCTGTCTTGTCCATTCTTGCCACTGCTTACTCCAGAGACTTAACTTCATGCATAAAAGTGACAAATAATAGCTACCTTTGTGAACCCCCACCCTGTGCCCTTTTATTTTTAACCATTTATGCCCAATTACTGTGCAGTAAGATTATATGTGTCGCCGAAGATCTTTTATGAATGTATCATTGAGTTGCATGTGATTGCGAGACAAAATTAGTGCTTGGATGCTAAGGCTCTTCACCTACTCGGTGTGACTGACCACTCAGAACTGCAAAAGCCCGCAGAGGACTCTGCTAATAATCACAAGTGGTTTTCATTTGGGCATTTGGTTTTGCAACTGTTCTTGTCACGCCATGCTGGTGCACCTTTTTCTTTGAGGAGGTAAGTTTTTTGGTAAGGTTTTGGAAAAGACAACATGGACTCGGTCTTTGACACAACAGTATGAGTGAGCGAGTGAGGGTTAGAACCAGGCAAGGTGGACACTGCCTTACCTGTGCCCATTTAATTACGCTGTGTTCATAATGCCTGGGGCACTTGTCTTGCAGAATGTGCCTAAGCCTGGACACAAGAGGACGGACTCCACTCATAGCAGCAATGAGTCTGAATATACCTTTAGCTCTGAGATCGCAGAAACTGAAGACATCCCATTGAGGACAGAGGTACCTTGTAGACATCTGTTACTAAAAGTACGATGTGACTGTGCTATTGTTTTGTTCTGTTTTTTTTTTTTTTCCTTTCAGTTTTTGCTACAGGGCATGTTCACTTGCTGAAGAGAGACAGAGAAAGAGAATGAGAGAGAGAGAGGGAAAGTGAGAAAGCAACCCCACAGGAGTGATGGCCACACTACAGTCCCTTCTCCTCCATTCTCCTCAGGATTTTGGGCACACTTGCACATGTGTCCAGTCTGTTTTTCAAGCCAACTCTGGTCCAGGACCTGAAGTTGGCCATGTGGGATCCAGCTGCTTAGCCTCCACGCCACCTGCTGGCTCCTGTGCTATTGTTAACAGGGAACATTTCCTTTGCAGAGTGGACCCAGCTGTCCACAAACACAACATGTATTGGAATAATTTGTTCTTCATAAGTGACTTATAGGTGCTAAGAGGCCTGATATTTTAGTCTCTCACACGCTAAGAAAATTCCCACCTGCTGTTAGACAGAAGCCACGTGGAGGCCCAAGGAAGAGACCCGAGACCCCTAGCTAAATGCAGCACAGGAGATGTGGGCAGAACCACCACTCGGCGGAATTCCATAGTTATGAGCAGTAATAAATTGCTGTTGTGTGAAGCCATTAGAATTTGGGGTGGTTTCTTACACAGCAATCGATCACTAGAACAACCATTGTCCTGGCCATACTGTTGTACCCACAGGCCCCAGCCTAAAGCTAGCTGTAGACAGAAAAGGACTGGGGAGTCACAGCGTGGAGCCCTGGGAGGGAAGTGGGAAGAGGAGGGTGTCGAGGACACCGACTCTGAAGGTATGGGCCTCCGTTACTGCATGGCTCTGTCACTGACCGGGAACTCGGACAGATGACTTAGCCGTCCTCTGTGTATGAGTCCAACTCCAAGATGTTTTTCAAAATGAACAGAATGACATGGCAGAAACTCCATATTCTGAGGTAAACTAAGATAAAGAAGGAAAGAATTCGGTTCGAGTGCCAGGAGGAGTCTATTTCTGACTTGACTATTTTCAAAAAATGTGATAAAAATATAGAACAGTCATGCCTAAGTTACCCATTACTGAAACTAATACATTCGAAAGGACGATCTGAGAATCGGTTAGAAACAATCTACCTTGAAGTCGCTGTACTTTTGGAGTTACCCTAACGTGTCATTTTGGTTTCATTCCAATCACACAGAACATTAAAGCAGATTTCCAAACTATTTTCTGTGATTTTTGCAGAAGAAAATGACATTGATAAAAACTAGCACCAAACAGAGTCAGCAATTTTACTAAACTCTTGGGTACTGGTATTTAAAATACTCAAGGACAAAGGGTTCACTTCTTAAATAAGTTACCTCAGTGTGAAATAAATTCCAGATAGGCTGTAGTTTCTATTTTCTGTACACAGAAAGTGTCAAGGCATAGAAAGCAATTATAAGATGAAAATCTCACCGTCAAAATTAAATCAAAAATTAAAGTGTGTATTAACAAAAAATAACGTGTGTATGTACACAGCTAATTAAGCACTCCTGTCACTTATAAAGAATAAATGACTTGGGCCCAGCAGGTGGCATAGTGGTTAAAGGTGCTGGATTCCCAGAGGGCTGACTGTGGTTCGAGGCCTGGACCTGGCAGCTTGCTTTCTCACTTTCCCTTTCCCTCTCTCTATCTCTGGTCGAATGAAATAATAATAATAATAATAATAAATGGAATTAAATAAATAATTCAAAAAAGAAAAAAGGAAGAAATGACTCAAATAAATGTGCGAGAATTCGTGTGCGAGCTCCACTTGCTGTGCACCCTCCCCACACTCCGGCATCATCGTGGGCTGAGCTGACACGGCTGGGAACCACTGCTTTTCCCGTGGTCTCTCACGTCTCCCAGTCAGCTCGGTTTTCCAGCTCTGCTTCTGCCCTTGAGCTTCTTCAAAGCCTTCAAACCTAGAGAAAAGGACACCATCACTTCCTCAGCTATTGCAAGGAATAATTCCAGGATGACTACTGTGCCTGTAGTGGTCATTTTGTGGATAAAATTCTGGTCTCTTTTATTTTCCTCAGATGAGACCTGTGTTATTTTGTGGTCAGTTTTAAGTTATCACTCTTTTAGAAAAGCCCTGGGTGACAGAGTCCATACTAAGAAAGGAAAGCAAAACAAAACCCCAGAAACTTCTCTGAGCCACGGCCCAATCGTCCCCCTTCTGCTTGTAGGGGACGGTTGGCATCTGTTGAATTAGATGTGGCATTAGTGATGAGAGTGGGCCCCATCCGGAGCACACCTAAGCAGTCGCCAGTCCCCACGCCTCAAGTCACAGTTGTCACATGTTATCTCCTACTTTAATATTCCTGTCCACAGACTGCTGGTCTTTCCTAGCAGTCAGCTCATTCTTTATGTAAAATTAGCTGATACCTAGAGAGTTACCCCATCCGATTTTAATAAGAGGATTCTTTATCAACAAAAATGTTCATTCAGGGATCAGAGGAATGATTTCCAAAGGATGACATCTTAAATACAATGAAAGAAGTATAATATTTACTCATAGAGTAAAAGATCTGTTATGTTGTAAAAAAAGAATTAATACAATTTTCAGAGACACATTTATCACTAATAAATAGATGCACATTAAAAACTTATAGGAGAGAATGTTTAAACTGTAAGTAAGCTAAAATATAAGTATTTGTCATACTATAAAAATGAATTTTTTTTGAGAGTCTTTTGCTATAGGGCACGTGCGCTCGCCAGACAGAGAGAGACATAGAGACAGAAAGCGAGAAATCACCCCCCAGGGGGGATGGTCACGCCGCAATCCCTTCTCCTCCATTCTCCTCTTGGGATCTTGGGCACGCACGCACACGCGCCCGGCATGAGTTTTAAGTCACCGGGTCTGGGACGCGAACCGCGGTTGACTACGTGGGAGTCCAGCGACATAGCCATTACGCTAACTGCTGGTTCCCTAAAAATGAATTTTTACACAAATGAATAAATGTAGTAATTTCATGTTGTACCAAGATTTTCTTCCATTTGCTAAAATAAGGACAGATTTTTTTCTCTTGCCAGGGAGAGACAGAGACAGTGAGAGTAAAAGTGAGAAATGACCCTTAGGGGGGATGGCCATGCTTTAATCCCTTCTGTCTGGAGTAAGTTTCCAGCCATTGGGTCTGGGACTCGAACTGTGGTTGGCAGTGTGGGAGGCCAGCAACATAACCACTACGCCATCTGATGGTCCCATAGGATGGGTTTTAAGATAGAGACCATATACCCAAACATTGTCTTACTGCTGAGCACTGCAAAGTAGACATTAAGAAAAAGTCCAGATATAAGTAGTTTATAGACAAATGACCTTTTACAACCTAAACTTCCCACTTCTTAGCTCAGATGATTCTCTTTAGGTTGTTTTTTCTTTTCTTTTTTCTTTTTTTTTTACATTTAGAGTAACAATGACCTCAGCATTACTCAGAATTCACAAAAGACCAAAGATAGCTAATGTATATAAAATTCGTGAAAATATAATAATTATTCAACCCCTCAAAAAGTTAAGAAAATGCAAATTAGATGCAAGTTAAAATAATAGTGAAATGCTATTTTTGGTCTTTCAACTGAGCTAAAATTTTGTGTTTTTTTTTTAATTATGACAGTCACTACTAGTCTAGGGAAGGTAGTGGTTGCTGGTGGAAATACAAATTGTCTTAATTTTGCACTTAAAAACATTAGCATTTAGGGGGCAGCAGTTGGTGTGGATGCTAAGGTGCTGGAGTCCACATGGCTGGCTGCACGGTTTGAGTCCCAGACCAGGCGGCTTGAAAATTACACTAGGCTCATGCGTGCGCATGTCTAAAACCCCAAGAGGAGAAGGGGTTGGGTGTGGCCAACCCCCTGGGGATGATTTCTCACTCTCTTTCTTTCCCTGTCACTGAGACAAAAACAAAACAAAATAGTATTTAGATACATACTGTGGTGTTTATTCTAGAAACAACCTCAGTGCTCATCAGTAAGATACTAGCTAAGCAAATAATGGTAGACTTGTCTGTGTAGTTCAGTATCATATTATAAACTTAGAAAACAATTATAATACAATGCTAAGTTAAAAAGAAAGTACAAAAGTATAATGAAAATATTATTCCAGTTCTTTAAATCTATACATGCATAGAAATAAAACTGGACAAAAATTACAGTTTTTCTCTGGATGCGAGATTGTGCCTGCTCTTTTCTTCTTTGTACTTTTTATATCCTAAATTTTCTGTAAAAGCTTGTTTTGTTTTTGTATCAGAAAAGCAACAATAGGCATTCTTTTTTTAAAAAATTGGACAGGTGGAAAGATAGCATTTGTTAATCATTTAAGAATTATACTTTGACATTCATTTAAATAAGTTGTTACCATACTCTCTCCCTTTCTTCCTCTTTCACAAAAAGGATTCACTATTCTCTTCATTAAACCTAATGATAGACTTATTTCTCTTGCATCATTAAAACTAAAAGTTAAAGAGATAAAAACAATTATGACAGTCTCAGAGCTTCCATGATAATTGTTAGTGCTTTCTATTTCCTTAGGTTTAATTAGTATACCCTTATTTTTCCTGGTCGTTTTCTTTGTGATTCTGTTTTGAAACAATTAACATACTTTAAAAATGCTGTTAGTTCCTATTTCATTGTTTTAAAAGCTATGTATGTTCTGGTTTTTCAGTTTTCTCTCTCTGATCTCAGTATATTATACAGACAGGCCATCCTTTCAAAAATAATTTTTCCTAATTTATCAGCTGGGACACTTGCTAACACAGAGCATTATTAATCTTTTCAGTTTTGCCACTCTGATAGGAGAGACATCCTCACGGGTGTTTAATCTTCATTTCTTTAGTCATTAGCTAAGTCGAACATAGTTTTGTATGTTCTTTTGAATGTTTATATTTCTTCTGTAAGGTTGCTCTTTTTTCTGTTGCGCTGTTGTTTGTTTTCTCATTGGCTTGTATACACACATCTTCCCACTTGTCTTGACCACCTGTGGTTTCTGGGGTTTAGGAGCCAAGTGAGAAGAAGGTGCCCCTGGACATGTCATTGTTCCTCAAGCTCCAGAAGCGAGTTACAGAGCTGGAGCAGGAGAAGCAGGTGATGCAGGATGAGCTGGACCGCAAGGAGGAGCAGGTGCTGCGCAGCAAGGCAAAGGTGCGTGCACTGGCCCTCCCGGTGGGCACGGGGGGCAGAGGGTGGCCGGGAGCTGAGGCCCGGGCTCCATGGCCATTTCCGCAATCTCTTCTTTGACAGAAATACAGCCCTGAAGTACCTTAAGCAGTTAGAGGAGTGAGGGCTGAACTAACTCTCCTCAGTGCCTTCTGCAGTGCAAGCATATATTCTAAGAATAAAACTGTAGCAATTAAAATATAAAGCTTTTACTTTATATTTTCTCTAGGAAGAAGAAAGACCACAAATTAGAGGTGCAGAACTGGAATATGAGTCACTTAAGGTACTGAGAAGTTTCCATCCAAAACTTTGAATATCTTCTTTTGGCAAGAGACCCCCCTCAGAGCTTCTATTTTTCTCAGAGAGCATCCTTCAGAGCTAACGGTTGCACCCAAGGTCCTAGCTTCTGCCTTATTCAGGCGTTGCTTATCTTCTTGTGTTATTCCCTTTATAAATTCTTTCCCAGGCCCAGCGGTGGTGGCACAGTGGTGGCATGCTGCTCTGTGATTCTGGAAACCATGTGGAAGATCGGGATTTGGTTCCTCGGTTGACTTTATTTGCTAGGTTTGCGTGCACGTGTCCATTCCTGGCTGTCTGGGAGGGTTGGGGAGGCTGATCAGGCCCAAGGCCCTACTGAGAATGCCTGTCTTTCTCTCCTTCCTGCTCTTCTCTCATATGAAATAAATAGTTAAAAAAAATCTATTTCACATAAGCTAGATGTCAGGCTACACAGAAAGAGAAGTAGCTACCTTCTGAGGCTGCAGTAGCAAAGATCAAGGACTCTAGAGTCAGACTGCCTGGGTTCAAAGTCGGTTGGGAGTGATGGGATGGAGCAAGAATTTGTTCTCCAGATATTCCCCTGTCTCACACAAAAATAGACAAATAAAGACATTCTCTGCTGTAGAAATAAAACCCAGACTCACAAAGTATTAGATTAGTGTTTCTCATGATATGGTTTGGATCAGGATCAGTATCACCTGGTGACTTGCTGGAATGGCACATGATAGGCCACACTCCTAGATCTGTGGAATCAGAACCTCCGGGGCTGACCCAGCACTGGAGTTTAACAAGCCCGCCAGGTGATTCTGATGCACATCTCAGTTTGGGAGGCACTGTATCAGAGCTCAGATGCCGATGCATTTGTGTGTTTTCTATGTGACAGCAGTCACTGATGTGACTACGATTACCAGCTGGTAGGACACGGGACTAGAAGGGAGCATATACTTTCACAGAAGGGTAGATTAATTAATGAAAGAAAGGGTTACTTATTCTTTTTTTTTTTTCTTTTTTGGAGAGGTTTTTACTATAGGGCGCGTGCGCTCGCCAGACAGACAGACAGAGACAGAGAGAGAGAAAGCGAGAAATCACCCCCCAGGGGGAATGGCCACACCGCAATCCCTTCTCCTCCATTCTTTCGGGATCTTGGGCACGCACGCACACGCGCCCGGCGTGAGTTTAAGCCACCAGGTCTGGGACGTGAACCGCGGCTGACTACATGGGAGTCCAGCGACATAGCCATTACGCTAACTGCTGGCCCCAGGGTTACTTATTCTTAAACTAGAAAGCAGGACTTTAAACAGTTTTTCGTTTTGTTTTTAATAGTTTTGCTATAGAGCACAAGTTCTTGCCAGAGAGAGAAAGGAAAAGTGAGAAATTACCACCAGGGGATGGACACAATGTAATCCCTTCTCTTCTATTCTCAGGATTTGGGGCACACACACACATGTACCTGGCATGTTTTTCAAACTGTTGGGCCCTGGACTCAAACCAAATAGTTGGCCTTGTGAAATTCATCCATTGTACCACTGACTGGCCCCTGTACAGTTTTAATATAACATTTTTTTGTTTGTTTCTTTGTTTTTTTTTTTTGTTTTTTTTTTTTTTTTTGAGAGGTTTTTGCTATAGGGCGCATGCGCTTGCCAGAAAGACAGAGAGACAGAAAGCGAGAAATCACCCCCCAGGGGGATGGCCACGCCGGGACTCGATCCGCAGTCGACTACATGGGAGTCCAGAGACATAGCCATTATGCTAACTGCTGGTCACAATATAACATATTTTAAAGATTGATGTAATGCTACAAATCTAAGATTGCTTCTCTGGGGGAAAAAAACATTAAAATACTAAAGAAAATTTTGTCAATTTAAATGATATGTTGATTTTTTATTTTTATTTTTTAGTTACAGGCTAAAAGCCTACACATTTTTGTGGTCTTTTTATTCTGCTTTACAAAAAATAATAATAATAATAAAATTAGAGGACAGACACGTCTAAAGACTTCAGGGATCCACACCCATCTGAGTCATTCATCACAAACAGTGATAGGCTCGACCCTCAGCTTTGCCCATACAAACCTGTAAGCCAGACCTGGCTCCTTTGTCCTGGCTAAACTTACCCTTGGGATGCTCCAGTCCCTCCAGGCTTGTGAACACCCTGATTCTGGAATCTGGGTCGATGAAGCAGCCAAACCGCCCTTGACCTTGCTCAATTTCACTTGATGTCAGACTTGCTTCGCCTACCGAGCAGAGTTCCTGGTGGAGCCCAGGGAGCCCTACCTTGTCCAGCAGAATTCTTCTACGAGCTGAGGAGAGTTGAACACTCTGAAGTCGAGGATGACAGCAGGGAACTTTTCTTTGTCTCTTCATACAGCGTCAAGAACTGGAATCAGAAAACAAAAAACTGAAAAACGAGCTAAATGAGTTACGCAAGGCCCTTAGTGAGAAGAGTGCCCCAGAGGTGACCGCGCCAGGAGCACCTGCCTACCGTGTCCTCATGGAGCAGCTGACCTCTGTGAGCGAGGAGCTCGATGTCCGGAAGGAGGAAGTCCTCATCTTGCGGTCACAGCTGGTGAGCCAGAAGGAGGCCATCCAACCCAAGGTGAGAGCCGCACGGGCTGACGTGGTGTTGGGACCATTCTCTGCTTCTCCCGGCTCTGTCTTCAGTTTCTTTTTTTTTTTGGAGAGGTTTTTGCTATAGGGCGTGTGCACTCACCAGAAAGACAGAGAGAGACAGAGAGATAGAAAGCAAGAAATCACCCCCCAGAGGGGATGGCCACGCCGCAATCCCTTCTCCTCTATTCTCCTCTCGGGATCTTGGGCACACACGCACATGTGCCGGCGTGAGTTTAAGCCACCAGGTTCAGGACTCAAACCACAGTCGACTACATGGGAGTCCAGTGACATAGCCATTACGCTAACTGCTGGTCCCAGTATATTTTTATTTAATAAAATTAACAGAAATAAAATTCTGTTAAATACAAAAGCCTATACATTATCTTTTGTGGAAGATATCAGATATAACTTTAAAGTCATTTATTGAAGATCGCCCATTTTGCTGGAAAGGTAACATATCCAAAGATAAGCAGGGAGCTCAGTGAGTAGAAGTTCCCTGGAGGTGATTTCTTGCTCCTGTTAGCAAGTTCTGTGTAATAGGCGGAGCTGTTCCAGCTGGGAGGCGTTGTGATCCGGGATCCAATGGAAAGGATCTCCTCACCCAGGCTGGAGAAGGCCGTCTGAAGGCCTTCCCTGCTGTCAGGTGATTGAGAACGAACCTTTTTGTCACCTTGAAAACCTGGTCTGTCTCCCTGCCCGAGTGTGTGCAGCAGAGTTTACTGGGACTTGAGGCAGTCAGAGGTCCCAGCTGCATAGTACGCCATAGAAAAAGTAAATATCCATGATTGGGGCCAGCTGTGGTGGGGCAGTGGCGTCTTGCCACTCTGCCATGCTGGAGCCACACGAAAGACTGGGTTCAGTTCCTGGGTCAACATGTACTGACAGGCATGCCCGTTCCCATGATCCTGGCTGGCTGAGAAGGCTGGTGGGTGGGTCGTGGCATGAGACCATGTTGAGGGTACCTCTCCTCCTTTTGTCTCTCTCTCGAAATAAATAAACTTTTAAGAAGCGGACTTAATATAGGCAACTCACACCTGGCATCAATACTGATCCAAAAAATATCAAATTCTAAAACCAAATATCTGACTGAATAATTCTGCGGGACAGAAATTCCAGTACTAAGTAGCCCTTATTTTAAAGTAAATCACAACGCCCATACGTCTGACATGAGAAGAGTTCCAGTGGAGGCCTCTCGGTCCTGACCAAGCCGTCGGTCTCATCTTCCACGGGGGCTGCCTCAGCTGGTTCCCTTGGCTACCGCCATGGCTGGGTCTGGGGAACAGGGCTCTGCATGCTAGCTTGAGCAGTCCAAAGTCAAGATTCCTTTCTCTGCTTCCCTTGTGACAAACTGATATTCTCCCCTCCCCCATGCCCCAGAGGGCACTTGCACTCACCAGAGAGAGAGAGAGAGAGAGAGAGAGAGGGGGGGGGGGGGGGAGGGAGAAATCACCACCACCCCCGGGTGGGCATGGTCATGCTGAAATTCCTTCTCCATTTCTCTCCATGCTGTTGAGTTTTGGCATGCATGCTCACGCCCAGCCCATTTTTTAAGCTACTGGGGCTGGGATTCACAGTTGACTTGTTTGGGTTCCAACTCCTTTAACCAGTAGGCTACCGGCTGCCCCAATATTCATTTATTTTAAATTGATATGTAATACCTGTTTATATATTATATAAGTATATATAATCATATACCTGTTTAGATGGGACTAATGTGGTATTCTCCTAAGAAACTTAAGTAAAAATCAAGAAAAAAGAAAAGAAAAATGAAGCGAGGAGCATGAAAGCAATCCAGCCCACAGAGTATGCAGTTCTGGTATCGCTCTCCCCTAGCTCATGTCTCACGTGACAGGTGCTCTGCTGCCCCGATGGGCTGGCCCCGTCTGACTGAAGTCCCTGCTTGCCTCCTCCCAGCCTACACATGCAAGCAGTCCTGTCTTCTCCTAGGGAAGACACCCAGGATGTAGATTTGGAGGAGACCTTCTACCCCAGGGAAATTTGTCCCACTTAGTCTCCGAAAGAGAGACATCATTTCACAACCTCTTTGCAGGGCAGTGGTGAGTGACACCCTGTGAGTAAGGGGTGGGCCTGCCTCCCCAGGTCTAGTTTATCTACTCCACCTCCAGGTACTCTGAGAGGTTTGACTTGGACAAGTGGGGCATCACCTTAATTCTCATGGACCCAGGATAAGAGTATCAGCTATGTACATTAATATGAGAGTCATTCTCTCACATATTCAAAAACATTTTACAGCCAGCAAAACTAGAACAACTCAAAAAGAATTTCAAGTACTTCTTCCTGGGAAATGAGTTGCCATTACATAAATGTATATTAACGCCCACTTCATGCCAATTTCATGAATAGTAATTTATTTATACACTTAGTTTTAGGAGTAACAACTCGTGATTCTTTTTAAGTTAGCTTTTTTAAAGAATTATTTAATTTTTTTTCATCATCATTATTATTTTTTAATTTGTTACAGGGCACATGTGCTCACCAGAGAGAGAGAGGGAAAGAGAAAAAGTGAGAAAGCCAAGGCACCAGGTCCAGGACTCACACCGTGGTTGGCCTTGTGCGAGTCCAGCACCTTAACCACCACGCCATCTCCTGGTCCCTTAAATTAACTTTTATCTGTTATGTTGAGGACTCATGGATGGAATGTATTTATGGAACTAAGGGTTTATTTTTTTCTCTGTTTTTATGCTTGCCAACTTGTGGTTTTCAGGATGACAAGGTAATTATAAGATTCCCCCCCCCCCCCCGTTTTTAGTAAATATTTATATTTAATGCTAACTTTAGTTTACAAGTATTCCCCGATATACACAGTTGGTGCTGTCTGACCAGCAGGTCTATTTTGATCTTTACAAGTCAATTTCCTGTTTGACTCCTGCCTATTTGGGAAGTTTATGGGAAAACAACGGTTGTGGTGGGTTCCAGTCTGGATCATGGGGGGGGGGGGGGGGGGGGGGAGGTCACATGACTTCTAGGTCAAGGGGAGCTCCGTGACTCACTATAGCAGTTACAGCAGCCACAAACTGGGGAGGGAAGCCCAGAGCTTGGAGCACATGCCCTGAATGTTGGCTTCTCCCAGTGGCTTTTTTGGGCAGGAGAGAGGAGGAGTCTAAGAAATACACACACCATTCTCTGCTGCCCTGCCACATCTGGGTCAGCCATTGATTGACAGATAGCACAAGAGATTTGCCTGCGTGGTGCCTCCCTTTTAGAACTTCTGATTTACGCTGTTCGTCCATCCACTCAGCTCTTCACTGATTTGAGATGAACTCAGACTCAGCCAGTCACCGTTTTGAATTCACTGCAGTTTCTTAGCCAAGGTAGACAGGATGAGGGCAGAACTGACTACATGCTGCTCACACCGGGGGCACTAAGAAGGCTCTTTCCCTTGGACTAGCTAATTAGATCAAGTCCCCTAACATTCACAGCACACCACATAGGTCCTCAGATAGCAGCCCACCTGTAACCACTATTCAATGGAGAAATGGGCCTTTGAGAGTTACTATTTATAGGTCCTAAAAATCTGGAGGCTGGCCCTGAACAGCATAGGAAGATTTTTGTTTGTTTGTTTTGTTTCAGGGAAAAAGAAAAATTCTCTGTGAAATATGTGCTATTGGTTCATCGGAAAAGTCATGATGCATTTTTGCAAAGAAAAACTAGAAAAATACATCATGACTTTTCCAACAGCCCAATAAAATACTTATAAAATGTAGTTAAAGAAATGCTATTTGTGGTGTTTATGGGACATTTTAAAAATTCAGTATGCTCTTTATTAACAATTTTCATTAGATCATATTTGATCTTCTCAAGGACGTATTTATAAAGTCAACACAGGACAGCACTAGGACAGAAGCGGTATTACTTTCTTCTCAGAGGATATCCTATACACAATGAAATTCAGAAGCAAGGTTTTATAAGTCTCTATTTCGCATTAAAGTTATCTTGGAACTGGTCTCTAAGGTTATGGTATTGTAAGTTTACTCTGCTAAATTCACTTCTTTATAAGACCTGGTTTTAGGGCAAATGTTGGCTAAAAGGTCAGATACTAGTTAGACTTACTGGGTTGTCAGAAGTCATGACATATTTTTTAATGTTTTTCTAAGGAAAAATGCATCATAACTTTTTCCAACAACACAATAAAACGAGCTGTTGAGTTCTGAAGTGGATTATCCTTTAGAGGCTATGAAACGCTGAATCCTATTGTCTTCTGGGCCTGATCTAGGGAGGAACAGCTGACTAGAAGACAATTTTGAAATTACATTGGTTGTCAGATTAAAACAAAATTTTCCTTTTTAAAATTTTTTTTTTTAAAAAGGAAAATAACATTGGCAAAAACAATTCTTTTCACGTGAAATCCTTAGTGATTCTGACCTGTCAGATGTTTATTTCAAAAGCTTATGTACCAGGCTGTGATGTACTACAGGAAAAGAGAGCTGATTAACAGCAGATGGTAGATTTTTAAAAAGAGCTAAATCCTTCCCATTTATATGTAACTAAAGATGTGAGGAAAGAACTTTTAATTTTGCTAAGCATGTCATCTGAAGAGCACCTTCTTTGTATTGAGTTTTTAATGGGAAAATGAATTTTGTGTCAAACTTTCATTGTTTTAGTGGGGCATTTGTTTCATGCTAACTGGACAGGAAGTGGCAGAAAGAATGACTTTGTATATGCTATTAAATAGGTGCCTGGTTATTTTTGTAATGCTGTATATGCTATATTATGTACTGTATATAAAAATATTGTTCACATAATGCAAAACACACATAGCCCATGAGTGATTTACTTATAGGATGAATGTCCTCTAGAATCCTACCACCTTTGTAATAGAATGTTAGGACTTCTTAAGAGAGAGCCTCTTACTCTTAACCACCTGTGCCAAACTCTCCTCTGTTACTGGGGTGGGGGCCAATACAGGGGGTGGGGGCAAAGAAGCACTTAATCCCCCTATGTGGAGGAAAGAAATACTTTACATGTGATCCAAAGCTTTCCAGTTGAATCTTAAAGTGGAAATGTGTCATTTCTCCCTTCAGAATACAATGACAGATTCTACAATACTTTTGGAAGATGTACAAAAAATGAAAGATAAAGGTGAAATAGCGCAAGCATACATTGGCTTGAAAGAAACCAACAGGTAAGTTATCATTCCTTTATCCATTGTGGTCCAATGGTATTGATCTGTAGGCTCCGGCAGGAAGGGCAAAGCATTTTATGAGACAGCAATTGACCTTTAGGGAAAGCCCAATGTTTCCTATGTATGTCCAGTTAAAACTTATTTATAATATAAGGTAATAGTATTTAAAGGAATGTCAGAGAAGATGTTCTAAGGAAGACTTCTATTTTGTACATTTAGGGTCTTAGCCTTAAGAATGGACTGCCTTGCGAGGAAAAAGTTGTCCAGTGTGTGGAGCGTCTTGGGTTGATACTTCATCCTATTCAGGATGGTTATTTGTGAAAGTTTGTAGGGGGACTGCAGGTTTCCATCACTGATGCTCAGTGTGAAGAGAAGTGGTGAGGTGTCTGCGATCACATCAGGGTTGGCCACAGAACTGTAACACGGTACCTCGACTTCGAGGGCAGGAGAGAGAGCGCACTCTGGAATTCCCCTCAGCCTTACTGCTGTCCCCCTCCCCAGCAGGTCCTTAATGCTGCTGGACTCTGAATTTAACCTAAAAGACTACCCAGTAGACCAGTGGAAAGAACATGGCCAGCGGTGAGCACAGAGAAAGGCAGTTCTGGAGACTGTGCTATCCGTGTTTGACCTAGGTCTCTTGGTGCACAGGATCAGGATAATAGACATCAATCTGTCACAAATTAGACTGCTGCCATTCAGAAGAAAGGTACTCCCTATCCTCTCTGGTCAAGGGTAGAGAATGCTTATAAAGTATTTGGTTAGACTTCAGTGTTAACTTATGAATGTAAGTTACAGAGCTATCTTCTATCGAAGGCGGTGTTAGTATAGCTAGAGCTTGATCACTCTGCTCATCTGTCCACTCAGCTCTTCAGTCACCAGGCGCATGGTGGTGCCTGCTTCCTGCCAGGCTGGGCCAAGTATCGGGAATACAGCAGTAAGCAACACAGAGGCAGTCCCTGCTTTCACTGAGGCCATGGGCTATGGGGAAGACAGCCAGGAGGTCTTGGGCTTTATTCCAAAGAGAGTGGAAGCCATTGTAAGGTTTTAAGTAGGAAAACAATATGATTAGATTTGAATTTTAGAAGGCTAGCCCTGACAACTGTTTCATTCAAGAATAGGTTGCAGTGGAACAAGATTAAAAGTATAAAGACTAGTTAAGAGGCCATTACCATGATCCAGTAACTAATGGTGGTGACTTGGGCTTGGTTGGTGGAGGTTGGGATGGAAAGAAATGGGACACTTTGGAAAATATGTAGGAGGATGAGGTCAGTGAACCTCATGGATTATAGGATGTGTGAGCGAGGGATGGGGTAGTCTGAGCGAGGGATGGGCTTCTGGGGTGTCCCCTGTGGATGATCATGGATCTGGGGTATTCGGGAGGGTATAGGGCGGAGATCACCAGCAGATTTAAGGACCTAGGAAGACGTCCAAAAAGAAAAGTCCATTAGGCAGCTTAATCTTTAGATCATTAGTGAGGAGAAATGGGTAAGCTGGGATATACATTTTGAAGTTGCTGATGCATAATAATACAATTGAAACCATGCAAATAGATGATCTCTGTAGAGAGGAATGGTAGGTGGAAAGTAGGAACGAAATCCCTTGAATTTCTGTTATGTAAGCATAACAAGAAAAGTAGAGCAGGAGTAAGAACCTGGGCTCCAGTCAGAAAGGCCAGGCTCCCTCTTACCCGTGTGCAACCCCTGCAGGTGTCCTGCTCCTCAGCCTCACCTCTTCCTCTGCAGTGTAGCAGATGGTAGATACTGTGTTACTGGGAGCACTAAAGGAAATAGCATATTTCTAATACAAAAGCAATTTCTCTGTGTCTTAAAATTAAATTAAAATTTTTTTTGTTGTTCTGAGAAGGAGGGAAAAAAAAAGAAAGGGAGAAAGGCAGAGATAGCTGTTTTTCACAGGGTCTCACCAGTTTCATGATCCTCCAGCCCCAGCCCCCCAGTTAGCTAGGATTACAGGCTCAAACTATGATGCCCAGCATGTTCAGGTTGGCCTGGGAACCAAACCTGGGCCTCCAGCCTCCCAGACAGTGATGCTAGCTTAAAATTAATTCAAATTATTATTTTTTATTTTTATTTGTATTTTCCCACAGGGTATGTGTGCTCGCCAGAGAGACAGAGAGGGATGGAGAGAAGAGAAATCAACCCCTGGGGGTTAGACCACACTACAATCTCTTCTCCATTCTCTTAGGATTTTGAGCACACATGCACACGTGCTGGGTGTGGTTTTCAAACTACCAGCTCTGGGACTCAAACCACACATCTGGCTATGTGGGATCCAGCTGCCTTAACTGGCTGACCCCAGTTTATATTACTTTTTGATACCAAAAAAAATTTAAAAAGTATGTCTCAAATGCTGAGAACTTTGGATATGTTTTTATTTATGATATTCCTGTAAGAATTTTTTTTGAGAGTTTTTTTTTTTTTTTTTTCCTAAAGGGTGCGTGTGCTCACCAGAGAGAGAGAGACAGAGAGACAGAAAGCGAGAAATCACCCCCAGTGGGGATGGCCATGCCGCAATCCCTTCTCCTCCATTCTCCTCTCGGGATCTTGGGCATGCACGTACATGCGCCTGGTGTGAATTTTAAGCCACCGGGTCCGGGACACAAACTGCGGTCAACTACATGGGAGTCCAGCGACATAGCCATTGCGCTAACTGCTGGTCCCCCTGTAAGAATATTTAATAATAATTTTTAAATGGGAATTCAGATTTTATTAAGCTAAAATAAGTTCCTACCCAGAAGACTTGAAATTTCATTTTGAAATAAATGACATAGAATGATTATTGCCACATGAAAACAGCAGCTGAAGTTCTCATTCTGTGTGTTCCACGGTTACTGTCTAATATCATACGTGACATAGAAAATCACTCTGCCAGCTGAAAAAGCGTTAAAAATAGAACCTCTTTCTCACCTTTTTAGTCCCTTTTTATTTTGTAGGAAAAGTAGTTCTAGATCCTAGGTTATGGGCTTTCATTGCTACCCGTTTCCATGGACTGTTATGTTACCTTTTTTTTTTTTTTTCAACTAACCAAAAATAATTTTGTGGCAGTGTCTTGAAGTAGCCCATCATTAGTAAAAACGACCTGAGTGTTGAAATGCGTGTGCTGCCCTTGACCGTCTTCATCTCACGACCACCCTTTGTGTTTTGCATTGTCGTTCCCTTTGCATGGAAGATCACCCGCTATGGATTACCATGAGTTGAATGAGGACGGAGAGCTGTGGCTGGTTTATGAAGGGTTAAAACAAGCCAACAGGTTATATTCGTCTCCTCAAACTTGAATGTCCTTAACTCGTTTTTCTTACTAACAGTGGCCTCCTGGCTTTAACTCTTCCACTTCTTGCGCATTCGTTGTCTGTCTGTGCGACTAGTTACAGTAAAACTTAGAATATTCTGTCAAACACTTTCTTAAAAACCGTCTCACCAAGGGACACTATTAAAGCTAAAACTGGCCGGCTTTATAGCCGATGGTTAGCTGAGCTGGATCCCACCTGGTTAACTGCACTTTGAATCCCAGTCCCAGCAACCTGAAAAGCACCCCAGACACATGTACATGTGTGCCCCAAATCCTGACAAGGTAGAGAAACGGAGAAGGGGTTGTGGCTTGCCCATGCCCCACTGGAGGAGAGAGGGTGCTTTCTCCCTCTCTTTCTCTGTGTCTCTGTCTCTCCATGGCAAGCACACACACCCTCTAGCATTAAAACTAAACAAAGATAAAATTGATGATGTGACTTGAAGAGTTGCGGTCCATAAGTAACGATGCTATCTGGAGTTCCTTTTAGATATTAAAATTTGTGAATCTCTCTCCAAAAAAGAAATCTTTCAATGATAGCAAAAACTGTTGGAAAGAGATTAAAACTTGCTTCTTAGACAGCAGCTTCTTATTTGGACCCAAGATCGGTCTGGAGGACGCAGGGGCCTACCGCAGTGCCGCCACATTCCTCTAGGTTGCCGTGCTGCCTGCAGGCAATGCCGATGCCCAATTTGGAATTCTGTGTGGCCATCGTGAAACTGGCATTCTTGAAGCAGTCAATCATGAAGGTTTCTTGCATTGCTACAGTTCAGAGCAATTTCCAAACAAAACGTATTAAATATGTTTAAGGAGAAGAAAATTAGACTGAAACCGCCTCACTTTACTCACACACACGCATCTACTCTAGTGATATTGGTATCTTAAAACTTAATGAAAATTCTGTCTCAAGTGATTACATTTTTAAAATATTTCATGCACTCTTTTTTAAAAAGGGGGCTTCTGCTTATTCTGCTTTGTTTGTTCTAACCATAAACCATTGTCATTAACTTTGAGTTACTGTTGGTTCAAATCCTTTTTAAACTTTGTAATCGCTAAAGTATTTTCAGTCTGCTGTTAAGGGTTTGCTTGGAAGGGCAGCAGTAAGTTTGACCCCGCAGTTGGCAACCAAGAGGAGTAGAATAAAAGAGTTAGTTCATTCTTAACCATAGCTTTGCTTTGCGCTGGGCAAAAGGAGTGAATGTAGAAGTGGGGCGTGGGGGGGGGGAAGGAGGTGCTGGGACTCTGCTGGTCTCTTGCCATCCGCTGCTCTTCCTATGGGCAAGCTGGCTACACGTGTGCTTGGAGAAGCAGAAACCACTCTGTTGGGCCTATTAACGTTTATGTTCTAAAATCATGTCTTGTTAGGACTCTTTTACTAAATATTTCTATTGCCTAATCAGGCAAAAGATGACAATTATTTTAGAATTATTTTAATTTATTCATCATTATTAGTAGTATTTTTCTAATTTGACCAGAGAGAGAGAGAGAGAGAGAGAGAGAGAGAGAGAGAGAGAGAAAGAAGGCAAGCCACCAGGTCCGAGACTCAAACCGTGACTGGCTGTGTGGGACTCCAGCATCCCAACACTACACCTGAATTTGTAATCTTGCTCTTTGTAGAACAGCTATTTTCTGCCAAAGGTACTTGTCTTTGCCAGTTCCACTGCTAGTCTGTAAACATAGTTAGCCAGATTAAAACTGTCTTTCAATTGATTTTTCTTTTTTTGAGAAGTTTCTCCTATAGGGCGCCTGCGCTTTGCCAGAAAGACAGAGAGAGACAGAGACACAGAAAGCAAGAAATCACCACCCAGTAGGGGATGGCCACGCCGCAATCCCTTCTCCTCCATTCTCCTCTGGGGATCTTGGGCATGCACGCACGGGCGCCCGGCGTGAGTTTAAGCCGCTGGATCCAGGACTCAAACTGTAGTTGACTACATGGGAGTCCAGTGACATAGCCATTACACCAACTGCTGGTCCCGATCAATTGATTTTTCTTAAATAATTATTTTATTTAACTTCTTAAAAATATTTATTTATTTATTTTTGTGTGTATGTATGTATTTATTTATTTATTTAATTTGACCAGAGAGGGACACACACAGAGAGAGAGAGAGAGAGACAGTGAGGAAGCAAGCCACCAGGTCTGGGACTCAAACCACCGTTGATCATGTGGGAGTCCAGCACCCTTAACCACTACTCTATCTGCCAGCCCCTCAGTTGATTTTTTTAGTCACTTCCTATGAACCTGTCAAAAGAGTCTAAACCTCTTCTGTTTCTTAGGGCCTCTGAAAACTACAGGATTCAGAGACACACCCATGAGAGCGTTGGTTTCCAATCTGGCCTTGTTTGAGTTTCTCGACTTGAGTCAAGTCGGAGGATTCATGGAATAGCAGAGTATCTGCTTCTGTTCGTGAGCCCATTAGACAGGGATTCATGTGTCATCTCCCTTTCTTACCTGTGTGGCTTCTTCACAGGCTCCTGGAGTCCCAACTCCAGTCACAGAAGAGGAGCCACGAGAACGAGGCAGAGGCCCTCCGTGGGGAGATCCAGAGCCTGAAGGAGGAGAACAACCGGCAGCAGCAGCTCCTGGCCCAGAACCTGCAGCTGCCCCCAGAGGCCCGCATCGAGGCTAGCCTGCAGCACGAGATCACCCGGTTGACCAACGAGAACTTGGTAAGGAAGCTGCCCGGCCCACGTGCTCCTCTGTGGGCAGCAGCTGGCTCTGCCCACGGCCTGCTTTCTTTTTGATCAAACACAGCCAGCTTTTCCTTGCTGGGAAAAAAATCACCATCCCACACATGTTACCCTTTTACTCTAGAGGAGGCAGAGCAAGGCAAGCGTGGATGTAGTGTAGACATGAAAAAGGCACAGGCTGTGTGTGTCAGAGAAGGGTCCTGAGCATGTCACATTCTCAGAGCTAACCTGGGGGATCTGGAAGATGCGAAGCCCTGGCTGCTGGGCTTGGACAGCCGCGAGCCTCAGGCAATCCATGGGCTTCCTCTGCCTCAGCTGCAGATTCTCTGCTGTGCCAGGAGGTTGTCTACATCATTGTTGCAACAGAAGCTGGAGACCGCCTTTGTTAATCATTGGTCCGCAGGCAGCCACTGTGGCCATCCCAGCCTTCATGTTTCCAGACAGGCTGGGATTGGAGCCAAGGTCTGGGCCAGCTGTTGGCTGAACCATCAGGGGTTTTCCTTTGAAGTAGATGGAGCACCCAGGTCATGGAGGAAGGGTATAGGGATTCAGGTTACACTTCTTTTATCCTTTTAAATGGAACTTGTTCTACAAGCGAGCAAATTTTTGCTCCTTGAGAGATTTTGTATGCTGGAATGGAGTCCAACTTTTCCTTTTTCTTAACTTCTTTTATTATTTTTACCAAAAATGTTTTCTAAACTACGTATCTCTCAAACACATAAAAAATTGTATTATAGGGACCAGCAGTTGGCATAATGGCTATGTCGCTGGACTCCCAGGTAGCCGACCGTGGCTGGAGTCCCAGACCTGGTGGCTTAAACTCACACTGGGTGTGTGTGCGTGCGTGCCCAAGATCCTGAGAGGAGAATGGAGAAGGGATTGCGGCGTGGCCATCCCCCCTGGGGGGTGATTGCTCGCTTTCTGTCTCTCTGTCTCTCTCTGTCTTTCTGCACATGCCCTATAGCAAAAACCTCTAAAAAAATTATAGATTTATTATAGCTTTTTAGATATATTTAAGCTTGACAAATATATTAAAATCATTGAAAAGTTATAATTCTACATTTTTATATAAAATCCATGTTGTAGTGTCAACCCAATTTTGAAGAAGTTTAGGACTCGTAGTAATTTGTGTCTTTTTTTTTAATTGATTTTTTTCTAAAGACCTGTAATAAAGTAGTTTGAGTTTTCTCTGAAAATTTAGCAATCTGAATCATCCCTCTGTTACTCCATTAGTGATCATTTATACTATGAATAGTTTTCTAGAGTCACTTATTCAACCATCTTTTATATGAATTAGAAGCTATTCCCAAAGAAAATTTTTTCACAGTCTGTCTTTCTGCCTAAGACTCCATCATGGGAAAGTGGGAAGAAGGCGAGAGCAGTTTCCAAAGTTACTGAAATCTCACTGATGGTTGGGGAAAGGTTCAGAATCATAAAGTATTTTTGCAATGTCATTTTGTCACTCAATTATATTGTCGCTTAAATTAAACTAACATTGCTTTGATGATTAAGAATTGATAAATATACTGAATAACATAATAACAATTGATCAGCATACAAATTCTGTGCTTATAAATGATTATCTTCAACTACAAGGTGAAACCATGACATAAAGATGTATCTGGCTTGCAGATTTTCAGAATTTTGGTTTTTTTTAATAACTTGATAAAGCATTTCCCTGCAACTTTGTTCGCAGTATTAATTTTCTTGGCAATTTTTTTCATAGCTAATACAAAAATAAACTAAACCCCTGCACTCTAAGGTGGTAGAGTCTAGTTAATGAGTTTGAGTTTGAGAAAATCCTTTGTTGATCATCTTTCTCCTGCCAGTGCACGGACTGCTAATTCAGGAGAATGGATTCAGACATAAGTACATGATGATGCATTTTTTTCAAAATCATCATGGTTTCCCAATCTTATATGTGCATTTCTTAGGAAATAGTTGAGCAGAATATTAAAGCAGCAGCAGACCTGGGCTTGGTGTCCTTGGAAACTATCTCACATAACATCCAGCACCAACCCCTCAACACAAAAATGATCTTTCTCCCTCTTGTAGGAGCAGCATTGCAGCCCTTCCAGCCCTGTCTAGCCTCTCCACCCTCAAAGGAGAGCGCTGACATTGCCACAGTTCTGTCAGCCTAACCCTTCCCTGCTCTTGCTGGGTGCAGGCACTTGTGAGCATCATGGAGGAGGCTGAGAGTGACACGAGGGCTACTCTGTCCACCTGGGAAATGATGGCATTCTCGCCACTTCCTTTTCCTGTGATCATGCAAAAAGGATGATCCGTCTATGTTTATTTGGAATCTAGACTAGAAAGATAAGAAAGCAACGGCAGGCAACAGATCAGAGCCTTTTCAGTGTATAGTTTCATGATTTCGTTCTGAAGTAGTTGAGGATTAATTTTGGTGAGAGGTAACATTCCCCTCAAAGACACAAAGAAAAACAAATATCCATTGTGCCTGTTTTTTCAGTATTTTGAGGAATTATATGCAGATGACCCTAAGAAGTATCAGTCCTATCGGATTTCACTTTACAGACGGATGATTGTATGTAAAATCGCAGTGCGCCTGCTGTCTCCCTGCTACTCTGGCCCTCTGTCCTAAGAGCACACTGCTGCCTGCTTCTTCCAGGAAGTGTCCAGAACTTCTCACAAAGCCCGTTTCTCCCCACAGCTGTCTCCTAGCCAGTGATGTCACCTCTACCAATGTCCCGCGTCCATTGTCACGTTTGGTTTGTCATTAACACTAGGCTTACAGTGTGATGGAAGCACATGATTTAAAAGGTCAAGTAAAATCAGAAGCACAGTTTCATGCTGAAATGTTTACAGTGGTTCTAGGACCTAAAGCCACTCCTGCACAAACGAGAGAATGAATGAATGTTTGTAAACACAGACCTTCTCCTACCTGGTGACGAGCACCGACATCACCGTTCCTCTCCCTCTTAACACTCTCTCTGGGTCCGCTGCTGTTCACCTTCCTCTTAAATACTGCGTTACTAACTATGCCTGACTTGAGGGAACTCCTTATTGAACAGTTGATAATCACAGATTCTACCCTCTCTTTTAAATGTATTGCTTTTTTTCCCTCTTTTTTACACAATCTCCCTCCCCCCCTTTTTTTCTATGTAAGCAAAGTTCTATCACCTGCAAGACCTTATGGGCATCTTCCACCTCCTGCCACTTTGGTCCCAGGTCTGCAGCCCACCCCTTTAGCCTATTCTCTGTGGTTATTTTTTAACTTATCTTTTAATTCACTTATCTCTTAATTTCCAAAACTTTTCATGAATTTCAGGGCTAATTTCAGCATCTCCAAAGGGTAGGTCCCATAGACAGTGCTGCACATACACAGGCTGTCAGTCCCTGCCCGAGTTCAGCCATCCTCAAGTCTTCCCACATAACTGTACATTCATCAACATTTACTTGGGCCTTGTTCCTCCTTTGAAAGAAGGCATTGCATTGGAATAACCATATATTTTACAAGCATTCAATTGTTTTACCCCCATGGAGTCTCCTGGAAAAGACTCCACAGAGAACTCGCTATCCATCACGCTGTAAAGGATTTCACTGCCCGAATATTGTAACGTTTGGCTTTTATTGTAGCTGCATTTCTCATGCCTGCCAGTTTCAGCCAGGTGGTGGCTCCACCAGCGAGCTTTTTTGGAGCTGCTGTGCAAAACTAACTGCGTTGTTTCTGTGATTTTGTGTGTGCTTCCCCTCACTGCATTTCAGGAGGCCTGTTTTGACCTCTCTGTTATATTTCTCATTTTGACCTGTAGGACTTGATGGAACAACTTGAAAAACAGGATAAGACTGTCCGGAAACTGAAAAAACAACTGAAAGTATTTGCCAAAAAAATCGGTGAACTAGAAGGTACTTAAGCATGTTTTCATGACCGTTGCTGAATCCTGGGTGGTTTTGCTATACTGGTGGCCTGAGAGAGGTTTGCATGTGAATTTTAGGGATAACAACAGACATGATTTTCAGCAACTCTAGCCTCTATGGAGTGGAAATTTCCATCTCTAGGTGAGGGAAAATGTTCTTTTCATGGTAATAATTTACAAAGGGGGAGAATTCATTTGGCAAATCGAACAGATATCCTTAATGCCAGGGATGACTCCAGCAGTGAGCTCATCCAGGGCTTCTGTGCGAAGCGAGCAGTGCTGTCCCTGTGATGTGTCTGCTTCCCCACGCTATTGGCCAGGTACCATGCCAGCCAGTGGAGCACACAGGCTAAGAGCATAGGTTCTGGAGCCAAGCCTTTTGGGTTTAAATCCTAACTCTTCTAGTTATTTGTTACGTGATATTAGGCAAATCACTGAACCACTGTTTGCCTCAGCTTCCCCACTTACTGCACAGGAATGATGATAATGGATCATGGAAAGTCATGACCCATTTTTGCAGAGAAAAACATAGAAAAATATGTCATGACTTTCCCGATGACCTAATCACATCCATCTGCCATGCTTTATGAGGACTGAGTGAGTAATATGGGTACATGTTGAGTAGCCCTTATCTGAAATGTCTTAGGACCAGAGTGCTTAGGGTTTGGAAGTTTTTTTGGATTTTGGAATATTGGCATATACATAATGAGATATCTTGGGGATTGGACCCAAGTCTAAACACAAAGTTCATTTTACGTTTTCTATGCGGACTGAAGGTCATTTTTTTAAAGGTTTTTGCCATATGATGCATGTGCTCACCAGAGAAACAGAGAGACAGTGAGAGGGAACATGAGAAATCACCTGCCAGGGGGCCACACCACAATCCCTTCTCCATTCTCCTCCTGGGATTTGGGGCATGCATACACATACATCCGGCATGAATTTCAAGTCGCCAGGTCTGGGACGCAAACCATAGTCAGCCATGTGGGAGTCCAGTGACTTAGCCACCTCTCCTCCTGCTAGCCCCAGCCTGAAGGTAGTTTTATGGAATATTTTTATGTTGCAACATTTTGATGACAGCACATCACATGGGTGGAATTTTCCACTTGTGACATCATGTTAGCACTCAAAAAGTTTCAGACTCTGGGACCAGCAGTTAGCGTAATGGCTGTCGCTGGACTCCCATGTAGTCAACCACGGTTCAAGTGCCAGACCTGGTGGCTTAAACTCACGCCGGGCGCATATGCGTGCGTGCCCAAGATCCTGAGAAGAGAATGGAGGAGAAGGGATTGCGGCGTAGCTATCCCCCCTGGGGGGTGATTTCTCGCTTTCTGTTTCTCTGTCCCTCTCTGTCTTTCTAGCAAGTGCATGCGCCCTATAGCAAAAACCTCTCCAAAAAAAAAAAAGTTTCAGACTCTGAAGCATTTCAGATTTTAGGTTTGGGGATTAGGGATGATCAACCTGTAATACATTTAGAATAGCTCCTGATAACAAAGTAAATGCTACATACAACTCAGTTGTTAGAATTATTGTATTGTTAGTATTAGGGCTACTAAGCTGAGGAAGTCAGAGTCTGTGTCTGCAAGAAACTCACAGTCTAACAGGGAAAAAAGGAGAAGTAAATAAGAAAAATACAAATGAGGATTAAAAAAGATTTCTTTAAAAACATCTTATGATTTCTATATGATGATAATGGGAAAAACTCCTTGAGAAATGATCAAATGTCATGTCTTATTATTACATACACCTGTGAAGGCCCTATGGATTGGAGTATTCCTTCAGTACATACTGCCTGTGTTCCTGCCGTGTGCTAAGCACAGTTGTAGATGCCAGGGATCTGGCAGTAAACAGGACGAAAGCCAGATCCTAAGCTTATCCCAGCAGTGCTCTACTGAGGAGATTTTAGAGATCTTCTTTGGAATGACCTTCAAATCTATGCAAAGTATTACCATTTTGACCGGAACTGTTACTGCTTGGCCTAACAACCCATCTTACTCTTAATACCATGCATGTAATTCTTTCTTGGCTCCAAGGAGGAAGATCTCCCATCGCTGGGGATGTTCACAATTGACTCTAAGTGTGACTTCCCTTCCTACAGCATGCCAGGCCCTGTCGTTACTGTTCCTTCTGTCTCACTGTCTACTGTCCAGGCTAAGTCCTGTGCGTCCATTGAAACCGGGGTCTTATGTCACATCCTGAAGAACAGCCTTTGCTGCTCACCCTGGCAGACCTTATGGCTCTGGCTCACATCGCTGGTGGTTTTCACTGTCATACTTTTCGCAGTTTTTCTATGTGAATTACTGGCTTTTGTAATAGATTATGGACTCCTTGAGCATATATTTCTTATTTCCCTTGTCTTCACAGTGCCTAACAGAGTGTCTGCCCTCTCAGTCATTCCATTAATGTTGGTTGAGTAAATACATTTCTGAAATATTTAAATCATAGCACTATGGATGTTTACTGTGAAGAGGATATTCCTCCCTTGGAGGTACAAGTACTAGAATATGTTTGGAGATCAGAAATATTCCTTTGCAGATATAATATATATATATATAATCTTTTAGCATTACATTCATATATTACATCAAAACCTTTTAACCTCCAATTCACATACACACACACTCAGGGAGTATAACATCTATTGGCAGAACTTAAAAATTGTTATCCAGAAAACTTCCTGCACTTAGCTCAGTACCAGTTATACCATGAGATGATAATCAGCAGAATATTCACTTGAAAGAAAGTGATTTTAAGGATATTAACTTGTGAGATTACTTATTAGCACTTAGTGGTTCCTTTATCATCTTACTTTAGTAAATTTTGATAACTAGAAAACTATATACCATTTACTTAGGGTTTTTTTGGTTTTCATTTTTCAGTTTGCTATAAGGCACACATGTTTGCTGGAGAGAGAAAGAAAGCATCTCCCAGGGGGATAACCATGCCACCATCCTTCTTGTTCTCTCAGGATTTTGGGCACGCACGCACGCGCGCGCACACACACACACACACATACACACACTCAAAGGAGCATTATTTTTTAAGACACAGTGTCTGCAGTTGGCCATAAGGGATCCAGCCCCTTCACCTCTATACCACCTGTTGGCCCTTAGTTTAAGTTTTTGATCAGCTTTCTTTGATATGTATATTTTAACTGAAGAGAGAGACTATGTTAAGAGTTACTACTATGAAGCCATTATCAATCAGAAATCAATCTCATCCGTTATCATAACTACAAAGCTATAAGTGACGTTTGAAAATAGCAATTTATAGGTTAAACAAAAAAGATACCATAATAGTTCTTAAGGAAAGTTGTATTTTGATTTAAGGGATACTTATTTAGAGCCTAAATGAAGTAGATTTATGTCACCTGACCACTTGCTTAATGTCGTATCCCTGCTCCTCTACCATATAGGGAATAAAGGTGACAAGATACTCTGAGACTTTGTTCTTTATCCCTGCCTCTGCCCATTATACAGAAAATACTGGCGATTTTGTTCAAAAAAGCACCTACTAATAACCGAAAGCGTTCTTAAATTTTTCTGTAAATATATCACAACATACTTAAATTCTTTGGGTTGAAAATAACATCATTATGCTTCCTGCTGTGGGCTACATTTAATTAAGAAGACTCTAAAAAGCCAACAGACTTTTTTTTTAATGCCAACATATGTAGAAATTATAGAGCTAAATCTAGAGTGCTTCAAAATTTGATATGCTTAGTGTTGTATTTTAATCCAAGAGTGGGTGTTCCATCTCCATTTTCAGAGTCAAGAAATTTAGACCTGACAGGATTCTAGAAAATCAGTTAGTTACTTCTTAAGAGAAAAAACTAAGGCCTAGAAACCATAAGTGATTTACCCAAGGTCTCAGTTAGATGGCAGGGCTAGAACCCAAGATTTCTGAGGGCTTCTGATATCTCTCTTTTGTGTCATATTTTCCAATAGGATTTCTCTACTTGCAGGAATTTCTTTGATTGTCTCAATTAAACCTGAGATCAAGATCTTTCTGGTACTAAAGTGAGAAAAAGTAAAATTTCAGCAAAATCTTTCCAATTTTCTTTCTTTTCCACAACAAAACAGTTCAGATATATTCTTTCCTCAAGTTTATAAAGGATCTAGAAAATGGAATAGAGGTTACTTGGGTCTTTCTAGAAGGATCTCTGTATTAGATGGAGCATTGGACTAAATACCTGCTATCTGGTCCATTTGTGCTGCTGTAACAAAATACTTGAGACTGAGTAATTTGTAAAGAACAGAAATTTATTTCTCATGGTTCTAGGGGATGGCACCACCAGTTCCAGTGACTGGTGAGGGCCGCTTTCTGCTTCCAAGGTGGCCCTTTGTTGCTTCATTTCCCGGAGAGAATGAACACAGTCCTTACATGGCAGAAAGTATGGAAAAGCAAAAGGCCTAGTCAGGTTCCTCCAGACCTCTTTTATTCATTCATTCATTCATTTTAAGAGGTTTTTGCCTTAGGGTGCACGTGTTCGCCTAAGAGAGAGAGAGACAGAGACAGTGAGAGGGAAAGTGAAAAATCATCATTCCTAGGGGAATAGCCACCCCACAATCCCTTCTCTACTCTCCTCTCAGAATCCGGGCATGCATGCACATGTGCCTGGCGTGATTTTCAAGCCACCTGTCCAGGACTCGAACCACAGTCAGTGGGAGTTCAGGGAAATAACGGCTAGGCCATCTGCTGGTCCCTCCTCCAGCCCTTTAATAAGGCACTAACTCACATCCTTGAGGACAGAGCCCACATGACCTGATCACCTCCTAATAGTGCTACCTCTTAATACTGTCGCATTTGGGATGAAGTTTCAATGTGCGTTTTGGAGGGGACACAAACATTCAAACCATAGCTACCACCTAAGCGTCTTGAGTGTGTGAAGGTCAGGCTGGTGTCCTAATGTACCTCTTCAGGTTTCATATCTTCCCTATGCCTTCTGCAGGGTGACATTTTATTTTAATTACTAGTTTTGCTAAATAAATCAAGGTTATGGTCAGCCGACACCAATATTTCATCTATGAGTTTTTGTAGAGACTTTAGTCTCTAGGGAGAAGTCAAAGGGAGAGAGAAAATTTTAATTGGACTATGGCAAATTTTTTCTGACGTTTTTCTACAGAACCAAAAATATCCTGGTTAGAGATTTTGCAAAAGGAAGGTGAAGATTTCTTTTAAAACACAAGCTTCCTTAGGAAAAAAATGTCGCCCTATTTTGTCAGTTCCGAGGTGCACAATGTTTCGCATTTTACATCTCTGAAACTGGGAGGCATCTTACGATCGGCGAGGGTTCTAGTTTAATTGGCAGTGCTTTTCCTTTATTAGTGTTGTCTGCTATGGTGTAGCTCACACTTAATGGCATCTTAGATTCGATAAAATCAGTTTGAGGGACCAGCAGGTGGTGTGGAGGTTGGGGCGCTGGACACTCCCACATGGCTGACCACAGTTCGAGTCCCAGACCTGGCGGCTTTCTCTCCTCTCTCTCTCTCTCTCTCTCTCTCTCTCTGGTCAAATTAAAAAATAAATTGAATGAATAAATAAAAATTAAATAAAAATAATTCTTTAAAAAAAATCAGTTTGAAAACATCTTTGGGTTACACAGAGTCCCATTAGGTGCATTTATTGATAAACCTACTCTACTGAATTTGCTCCTTCCCGTTTTCCCCCCCTTGGAATCCCTGCTGTAATTGAAAGTAACTAGTAAATGGCAGGGATTTTATTATTCCGTGTGTTTCCCATGCAGCTGTGGCAGCCCCTGTGTGCTGCTTCAGAGGTCCTCCTGAGGTTGTTGATTCCAGAAATAATGTACGTACAGCTAAACAGACTGTCCTCTCCTCCCAGATCGAGGGGTGCAGTTTGCAGTTCAGACCCGTGGCTCCCAGACAGCCTCATGCACGTGAAGGGTAGATGGTGGGAGATGGCCTAGGCCCGGCCTGTCCGGTCGCCATCTCATCGCCGTAGATTTCAGTGTCGATGTGTGGTGGTGACTTGGCCTCACCCACTGTCAGCGCTCATGGTCCCGGTGTGGGGTGCTGCAGCGTGAGGTGATGGAGTGTCACCAGGCTCTGTGCCTCCTGAGCAGGAGCGTTGGCGGGCCCTGCTGTTGTCTGTGATAAGCTCTTCCCATGGAGCCGGCTTCTCAGAACTAACGCAGGAGCTGCAGAGTGGCGCGAGAGCAGCACCGATGCCTTGTGACAGCAGCATTAAACTTCATGATGCTTTTGCATCGAATCCGCATCCCGTTTGCCAGCAGCCTCAGTACTCAAACTTAATGTGCGTCTAAGTAGATTTCTTAACTGCGTCCCTTCTTATAAGTAAGCGGACATATCTCCACAATCGTCTGATAACTCATGTTCCTCTTCCTTTCCTTGTGTTTCCCACTCAGGACTCAACTTTGAGATGAAATTAGAGACTGTTTTGTTTGTTCTTTTTAGTTTTGCTCTAGGGCCCTTGTGCTCACCAGAGAGAGAGTGAGAGAGGGAGGGAGGAAGTGAGAAAGCAACTCCAGGGGGGATGGCTACACTGCAATCCCCTCTCCATTCTCCTCTTGGGACTTTGGACATGCACATACATGCACCTGGCATGTTTTTCAAGCTGCCAAGTCTGGGACTGGAACCATGTCAGTCCTGTGGGATCCAGTCATGTTAACCTCCGTGCCACCTACTGGCCCGAAATTGGAGACTTTTTTTTAACCACATCATAATTTTTTTCTAGCTGCTGTCTTTGACTAAAGTGGCCATGGTTAACATCTGAAAAAGTTGTTTCCCAGTGGTCGTGCTTCCATGGTTGCAGCCTCTTAGCAGGACTTTAACATTTTATTAAAAACAAACAAAAAATAATATCTAGGAAATAATACTAAATGGAAGTGTTTTATCTGCTCATGATTTCTTTGGAGTTAGGGATTGCAGAACAAAATTAGGACGTTGTTTTATAATGCCTTTGTGAAAAATAATACATTCTCGTATCAGTTGGTGCAAAGAAACGCTATTCTACCAGCTATGTTGGTGTGGTTTGAACTGATTGTAACGATAACATTACTTTAAATGTTCTTTTGCTTTTAACGACTAGATTCATAGAGCTAAAGGTGAGGGAAAATCTTTCATATTCTTGCTGCCCTTTGTAGAATATTGTTTTTTCTTCCATGAGCTAAAGTCTATTTAACCATTCTGATTTGTATCAATTAGCTAACAAATACATTAAACCACTTACTGTAGGGACATTTCATCTTTTTATTTTTTTAGGGACATTTAATCTTATTACAAAGTAAATCTTATTACAAAAATGCTTAAAGGGTTTGAATCAAGTAAGGTTATTTGATGTTAATAGTAATCAGGTACTAGTAGCTGCCAAAGTAAAATTACTATATAATTTTGCCAATTTTAGCAAAAAAAAAAAAAGGAGCAATTAAATGGCAAGTATGTCAAGTTTCTATTGCTGTAAGTTCATTTAAAATTATAGGAACATGGAGGCCTCTTATCTTTTCTTCTCCTTTTTTGTTTCTCGTGAAGTGGGCCAGATGGAGAACATATCCCCAGGACAAATCATTGATGAACCCATCCGTCCAGTCAACATTCCCAGGAAAGAAAAGGATTTCCAAGGAATGCTGGAGTATAAGAAGGAGGATGAACAAAAACTTGTTAAGAACCTGATTCTGGGTAAGTATTTTCTGTAGAAGATAAGAGATCTTCCTGGTATCTCTGTCAGTGGTGGGAAAAACTAACCCTTCAGTTTTGAAATATTCAACACTGAAGTGCCTTGGGTCATCATTCATGTACCACACACTATAGTGTGCGGTGGTGTCCCAACCCCACTGTGTGTTATCAATTGCAGTGACACACATCTAGGCTTACCTATGGTATCCCTTGAGGCCAGGCCTTCTCCACTCAGCCCTGGCTACATGTCAGCTAGGAAGCTTCCCCAGACTGATTAGATAAAAATCTCTAGGGAAAAGAACCTGGCATTCTCTAGTACTGTTTTGTTTTTGTTTGTTTTTAAAGCTAGAGAGTACATGTACTTGTTTTTATTCTTTTTTCTTTTTTGGAGAGTTTTTTGCTATAGGGCATGTGTGCTCGCCAGAGAGACAGAAAGCAAGTAATCACCCCCCAGGGGGGATGGCCATGCTGCAATCCCTTCTCCTCCATTCTCCTCTTGGGATCTTGGACACACACGCACACGCACCCAGCGTGAGTTTAAGCCACCGGGTCCAGGACTTGAACCGCGGTCGACTACGTGGGAGTTCAGTGACATAGCCATTACACTAACTGCTGGTCCCTGAGAGTGCATGTACTTGTAGGAGACAGAAGATACAGAGGAAAGGTGAGAAAGCACTCCCCAGGATGGGTGGCCACACCATCATCTCTTCTCCTCCATTATCCTCTGGGGATTTGGGGCACATACACTCACACTCACTCACCTGGCATGATCCTCAAGCTGCCAGGCTGAGGACTTGAACTGTGCAGTAGGCCAGGCAGGATCCAGCCACTCCAACTGCCATGCCACCAGCTGGCCTCTAGGACTCTTAAAAACTCGAGGGGTTCTCAAGCATAAACATTATTAACACCACTACTCCAGCCCTGTCAGGTTCCTGAATTTCTGTTTTTCCTTACTTCCCTGGAAAGATGGACAGCTATGTATATCTAGGACAATAATAGGGAAGAAACAAAAGAATTAAAAAGATTCCAGGAAAGGAAGGAAAGGAGAGGACAAATGAGATGGGAGTGGAAAGAGCATTTGAAAGTTGCATAAGGCCTTTACCATTGGCTACGAGCCGCTGGCTCTGCCCAGTTTCTTAGAGGGTGGGACTAGAGAGTGTGCACACCATGAGCTGTGAGATGAAAATCCTAAAAACTCTCCTTCCAGGTTTTGCATGGCATTCCTCCCTCCAGGGACCAGCATGACAGCAATGTGATCGCCAGTTGTACCTGATTTAATGTTCCTAGCACTAAACGTGATACTGTATACAGTGAGAAAGCAGTTAACTCTCAACATAAGCTTCATTTTGCAAACGTTCAGGAACCACTCTGGTTTCTAAGTGTAAAGTTAGCAGAGATTCAGTGACTGAACAAACGAGTGCTGAACTTCTACCATGTGCGAGGCAGGTTTTTAGGGGTTCATAATGAACAAGGTATGAAGGGGAAATCTTCAAAAAGTTCATGGGGAAATGTATTTATGAAAAACTATGGTATGCGTGGATTTAAACTTTTTGGGGGGCACCAAAATAAACTCATACTTTAATTCCTTTTTTCTGTGAGCTTTTTAAGTCCCCTCGTGAAGTATATTTGACGTGGAAGTGCTCGGTGATCAGCCCCAACTCCCATGCTGGGTTTTGTCCTGTGCTCTTGAAGAGTTCGAGGTGTGGACACAGAGAGGAGAGCAAAGCAGAGTTTGTTAGGAAGGAGAAAAGCCTTCAGTAGAATGGAATGGGGCCCAAATGGGTTGCCAAAGAAGAGCTGGAGGCAAGGGCTTTTTATTTAACACCCTGAGCAATGAGCTGGCTTTCTGACAAGGAAGTGGGCTTGGAAAATAGTTACAGGGCAGTCTGAGTGATTTATTACCCTATTCTTTGTGGCATCAACAGACCATAGTGTTCTGTCCCTTTTGTTAGAATATAGCTACTAAATAGAAACGGTTCTTTTAGCTATGTCACTTTGAGTCTCCATGCAACCAACTTTTGGCTGTGAAAACTTAGCCACTGTGACTCCATCTTGGCCTTAGCCTGTCTGCATGCTCAATATCCCTACCTCCTGCCTTACTAGCAAGGAGTCATAAATTCTTTAGAGATGTGTAAAAGGGGTGTGTATTTTACATTAATCAGACTATAGAGGAAAAACACAGAGACTTCCTTTCAGGGTCCTTACCGTATCTACCTAGAGTGGGTCTAACTCCTGACCAATATTCTCATAGCACTTACATTCCAGGGGAGAAGAAGAGAAAATGAACAAATGTTTAATGGAGTAAAAAGAACAAAATGAAAACAGTTGAGATAAATATCCCTCAAAGAAAAGTCTCTCTGACAGGGTGATCTTGGACAGGGATTAGAGGAAGAAAGGGAGCTAGTCATGCTGCTGCCTGAGGAGAGAACATTCTCGGCAGAAATAAATATAGAAGTACGTAGGCCCCGGGTAGGGGTGGGGGGAGCAGGGGCATGCCTGGCAAGGAGACCCATGCGATTAGAGCAGAGTGAGTGAGTTGGGGCTGGGTGAGGACAACAACCCAGATCAGGAGGACCATGGTGAAGGTTTCTGATCTTATTTCAGCTTTTCCCTCTTTAGACTTGAACTAAGTTGCTAGTTTAAACACTTCTCAGTCTTAAGTGAAAACTTCCTCTATCAAAAGTGTTCTCGTAAACATGTCTGTACATACGTCTTCTTTCAAAATAGGGTTACGGTTGAACAGTAATCAAAATTAACTTGACATAAATGCATCTAATTTTAGAGTAAGTTAAGTTTCTTCTTGAATAAAAATAATCCGCTTAGAGGTTTCACTTGGATTTCAGATGAGAAGCTGCTTGCAAGGTTTGCAGAACAAGGGTGACATGATCTGACCTACATTTTGTAAAAGAATTACTCTGTTGTGTGGAAAATGCCGTGCTGGGGAGCATGGGCTGAGTCAGGGAGGCCAGTGAGAGAGCTCTTGCGGCAACACAGGAGATGACGGCGGCCTAGATGAGGGCCGGGCTAGCAGAGACAGGCGGTGTGTAGCAGCTGGATTCGGGCTGTGCTTTGTAGGTAACACCGGCAGGATTTGTTGATGGATTCGATAAAAAGAAGAGTCCAAATTGATGATTATATTGATGACCTGAGAAACTGGAAGACTAGAGCTGCATTTGCTAAGGTAGCGAGAACTCCCTCAAGGGTAGGTTCTGTCGGGAATCAAGAGTTTGGTTTAGGAGAGGCTCGGTTTGAGGCCTGAGCACAGAAGTGATGAAGGCAGCTGACATGTGAGTCTGAGGCTCAACAGAAAAGTTAGAACAGGAGACATAAATTCAGGAGTTGACGTGGTGAAGGCATGTCCCCACCCTCAAGAATTTCTCCATTTAAATGAGCTATCAAAATGCTCTCTTTTTTTAATACAGCCTACTTACCTTGAACGATTGAACTCTTACATGACAACTGTGTTTTTATATCTTACAAAGTATGCCTCAAGAAGACTTTCAGTGTTATGTAAGCTTGTTTTTCCTTTTTCCTTTTTTTCAGAACTGAAGCCACGTGGTGTAGCAGTGAATTTGATTCCAGGGTTACCAGCATATATCCTGTTCATGTGTGTCCGACATGCTGACTACCTGAATGACGACCAGAAAGTAAGGTCGTTGCTAACGTCAACAATTAACAGCATCAAAAAAGTATTGAAGGTCAGTTCATGTTCAGCAAGAACTCCTAATGAATGTTAATGAGGAGAGTCTGCACGGATGCTTTTCCTTCTATAGATTTGAACTAAGTTGCTAGTTTCAACACTTTGCAGTTGCAAGCGAAAACTTAGACTCTCAAGAGTGTTCTTTTTTGGGATTAACAGTTGGCATAATGGCTATGTCGCTGGACACCCATGTAGTCTATCGTGGTTCGCGTCCTGGACCCAGTGGCTTAAACTCACACCAGGCACATGTGCATACGTGCCCAAGATCCCGAGAGGAGAATGGAGGAGAAGGGATTGTGGCGTTGCCATCCCCCACCGGGGGGTGATTTTTCAATTTCTGTCTCTCTGTCTCTCTCTGTCTCTCTGGTGAGCACACGTGCTCTATAGCAAAAACCTCTCAAAAAAAAAAAAAGTGTTCTTTCTTGCGAACATGTCTATGTATATGTCTTCTTTCAAAATAGGGCTTCAGTTGAAAAGTGATCAAAATTAACTTGATATAATTGCATTTGATTTTGGAGTAAGTTGTTTCTTCTTGAGCAGAAATAGTCTGCTTAGAGGTTTTACATGGAACTAAATTAAAAATATTTAGCATAATCTATTTGTATTAGGTCATCAGAAAAGTCAAGGCAGATTTTTGCATAGAAAAACACATCGTGATTTTTCCAACAACCTGATATATATAGGGAATATGATTCTGGAGTTAAAAGCGATGGTACCTTCAATAATATATGGCTCATTCATATAAAAAGATATTTGATAAATCATTAAAATTTCTCTTTCAACTTCCTTTCCCCTTATTCTCTTACTCACCCCACAATTTTCCTTCTTTCTTAAAATGCCTGGTTCCAGGTCAGTAGGTGGCATGGTGGCTAAGGCATTGGACACTCCCACATAGCTGACCACGGTTCAAATCTTGGACGTGGTGGCTTGCTTCTCACTTTCCGTCTCTCTATCTCTCTGTCTCTCTCTGATCAAAATTAAAATAAATGAATGAATAAATAAAATAATTCTTTTAAAAATAATTTCTTTTTCTTTTTTTGGAGAGGTTTTTGCTATAGGGCGCATGCGCTTGCCAGGCAGACAGAGAGAGACAGAGAGACAGAAAGCGAGAAATCACCCCCCAGGGGGGATGGCCACACTGCAATCCCGTCTCCTCCATTCTCCTCTCAGGATCTTGGACATGCATGCACACATGCCTGGCGTGAGTTTAAGCCACTGGGTCCGGGACTCAAACCACAGTCGACTACGTGGGAGTCCAGTGACATAGCCATTACGCTAACTGCTGGTCCCTAAAAATAATTATTAAAAAAAAAGTCTGGCTCCATGTGAGAAGCATCACATAGATGCTAATCAGGGACTTGGAACTGGCAGCCACATTACACAACAGCCGGGAGCCCTACAGACCTGTAATCCCAGAGTCACCTTGCATAATCCTCCTCTTCACTCTGGGGAAACAGTGAATATCATGCTTAGTTTTAGCTCAGATATTGCTGTGAAGAGCTAAGACAGTGTTCTTTGCCTTTAGATTATCTGTCTTAAGAAAACTTTTATGATAAAGATAAGTGGATAGTAACATGCCCAGTAGACTCTTCCAAATCTCAGATGTCTTTTGTGAACTTTAAAAAAATTGTGTGAGGACAGCAGGTAGTGTAATGGTTAAGGCACTGGACTCCCACATGGCCGACCACAGTTTGAGTCCCAGACCGGCTAGCTTATAAATGATGTCAGGCATGTGTGTATGCATGCCCCAAATCCCCGGAGAATGGAGGAGAAGGGTTTGTGGCGTGGCTATCCTCTCAGAGGGTGATTTCTCACATTCCCTCTTACAGTCTCTGTCTCTCTCTGGCAAGCACATGCACCCTATGGCAAAAACCTTTAAAAATATCACGATAAAATATATATAGCATAAAACTTACTTTAACCATTTTCAAGTGTACAGTTATGTGGCATTAAGCTTATTCACATTGTTGTACAGCCATCACCACCATCCCTCTTCAGAACCGCTTCAGCTTCCCCATCTGGAATGCTATACCTATTAAACACGGCCTCCCCAGCCCTCCTCCCCACTCGCACATCCTGGTTCTCAGTCAGTCCTTACTGTGCAGATGTTCTGTGCAGTTACCTTCTGCATTGGCTACTATAGCATATAGTTTCTGAAGCTTTCATATTTAAAAATTGGTGAGTGATTTCTGACTCTAACTCATTTAGTTTTTGGTATATTGATGCCATATTGCACTTAGACTACAAGTTTTGTTCCTTATTAAGTCAACTCCTACAAAAGCAAGAAAAAAATTATAGTCTTTTCTCTCTCATTTTAATTGCAAGAAGACATCTAGTTTGACTAATGCTTGTACAAATTGTTTTAAGATCAAAAGAGTGGGTGCTAGAACATCACACCCTTATGATCCATTTAAAATTGATGTGTTCTTAGGGCTGGCAGATGGCATGGTGGTTAAGGGCGCTGGACTCCCACATGGTTGACTGCGGTTCGAGTCCTGGACCTGGCAGCTTGCTTTCTCACTTTGACTCACTCTGTCCTTCTCTGGTCAAATTAAAATAAATAAAGTTAAATAAAATAATTCTTTTTTAAAAAAATGGATGTGCTCTTGTCTTACATCCCTGTTTTTTTCTTTTAAAGAATTATTTTATTTAGCATTTATTTATTTATTTATGACCAGAGAGGGACAGAATGAGAGAGAAAGAGAGAGAGAGAAAGAGAGAGAGGGAAAGTGAGAAAGCAAGCCACCAGGTCCAGGATTCAAACCACGGTCAGTGATGTGGGAGTCCAGCACCTTTGACCGCCTTGCCACCTACTGACCCCTCACATCCCTGTTTTTTTTTTTTTTTTTTTTTGGAGAGGTTTTTCGCTATAGGGCGCGTGCGCTCGCCAGACAGACAGAGAGAGACATAGAGACAGAAAGCGAGAAATCACCCCCCAGGGGGGATGGTCACGCCGCAATCCCTTCTCCTCCATTCTCCTCTCGGGATCTTGGGCACGCACGCACACGCGCCCAGCGTGAGTTGTAAGCCACCGGGTCCGAGACGCGAACCGCGGTCGACTACGTGGGAGTCCAGCGACATAGCCATTACGCTAACTGCTGGTTCCCTCACATCCCTGTTTTGAACTGAAGTGTATTCGTATTGTATCCCTATTTTGATTTGAGCAACTGTTTTTTCAACATGGACTCTTAAGCATCACAACTAGCCAGAGATATATAGAGAATCCATACAGTTTGTACAATATAGATCAGTTTTAGCTAATAAGTCAAAAACTTTAGATGGGGGTCGGCAGGTGGGTGTGATGGTTAAGGGCACTGGACTCCCACATGGCCGACTGTGATTTAAGTCCCAGACCTGGCAGCTTGCTTTCTCACTTTCCTTCTCTCTCTTACTCTGTCACCCTCTGGTTGAACTAAGATAAATAAATAAATAAAGTTAAATAAAATAATTATTTTTTAAAAAAACTTTAGACAGATTTGAGTCCATCTTAATTGTTTTTACCTATGAGAAAGAATTAACATTGGTTTATTTTTAAATTTTGACTAAATATAGTTTGCCCAAGGTACCAATATTATTTAGGCAAACTTCAATCTAGTAACATCTTAAATAGAGATTTGGCATTCATTTTGAAGTATTTTTAAGTTTAAAAAGAAGTAAATTATCTTTTATTTTAAAGTAGCATAGAAAATCTCATTTTAAGGAAAGACAGAGGGATACTCTTAGTGTGCATCCCGAAAGAAAGTGTATTTGTAGAGTCAAATTGCTTAAAAGTAATTTAGCAAATGCTGGAGCCCACTAATGAAGCACATGCTGAATATTTTCTGGGATAAAGTACTCTTAGGTTTTAATAAACTTTTCTGGGCATTCTTTCTCATGGGCATGATTGCAAGCTTCCAACTGAAGCTGTGCAGAGGATCTCCGCAGTTTGACTTATCCAGGCTTCCGCCAAATCTACCTAGATAAGTGCTTCTGTGAGCCCCTCCCTCCGCCAGCCTGCAGCCAGCCCATGCACACTGACCATCAGCGCAGCCCAGAGCCTCCGCTCTGAGCCTCCGTTCTGATCCAGCATTCTGGAAGGGGTAAAATGATTTCAGTCAGATCTCTACTTAAACCATAGAATGGTTCTCTGCATTTAGGAATAGCATATAATTTTACTTACTTATTTATCTTCTGACAGTCCTCCTAAAAGTGGAAGACTGTGTAGACAGGTCTTCCAGTTATTTGCCTAGTAGTAAAATCAAACCTGGACTTACTGTGTTTGAGCTAAAAAGACTAAATTAGGTTTGATATCTTCTAGAGGTTTTTTCCCTTAAAATCTTGTTAGGAAAATATTCTTTAAATTGCAGGGCGCTCATTTTTCTACTTGCTTAAAGAGGTAAAATTTATTTATATAAACAAAAGCTCTTATAGAAAAATCTATCTTTCTCCCATGATGTATCCTGTTCCTCGTACAATTTTCTGCCTAAAACCACTACCAGTGAATCAAGGACAGGTATGCTCATACAGCCTCTGAGAACCAAGCTGTGTTGTGATGTGGTAGCAGTTATTAGGAGATACGGTATCATTAAAAAAAAAAAAAAAAAAAAAAGGTTTTAAGATCAAAGCATCACATTTAATCCATGTCACCTGTCCCAAGTAAACGGAGGTTTTCCAAGGCAAGGATTTCTGGGAAAAGGGAGAGGCACACAGATATTTCTGTGAATTCCTGTATCCAAACTAGCTCGTAGACTTAGAGTCCTCCCAGGTATGTCTCCCATGCAGCCCTTGGAAACATTCCCAGCCCGCATCCCCTGACTGCTGCCTCCAACCCACCTCCGAGTCACTGCACAGAAATCTTCTCATTGGCAAGATTTTTAATCTAGTCCAGGTTTAAGAGCTTCAAACTCTTTTTCATATTCTTTATTACAATATTTGGTATTTCCTTTTGTTCTTTTCATTCTTTCCATTTCCCCTCATTAACCCCAAGGGAAGTGAGTTCAGGAGAGCTATGGCTTAGTGAATTTTCGTTCTGCTTAAAGGGGAAGCAAAGTTAACATCAGTTTGATTTTCTTTTTTTTTTTTTTGGAGAGGTTTTTGATATAGGGCGCATGCGCTCGCCAGACAGACAGACAGAAAGAGACAGAGAGATAGAAAGCGAGAAATCACCCCCCAGGGGGGATGGCCATGCCGCAATCCCTTCTCCTCCATTTTCCTCTCCGGATCTTGGGCATGCACGCACACGCGCCCGGCTTGAGTTTTAAGCCACCGGGTCCGGAACGCGAACCGCGGTCGACTATGTGGGAGTCCAGCAACATTACGCTAACTGCTGGTCCCTGATTTTCTACTGACAAGATAATGGATGCCAACCAAAGTAACCACCAACCAATTAGCCCAGTAGTTGAAATTTTACTAGCGATAACGGAGAACTTTACGATTGCAATGTGATTTATTTTGGTCATTGTTTGTAATAGTATCTGAGAAAAATGCACCTTTCTGGTGCCTGTTCAATTTTTTCAGATTTTTATTTCCCTCAGGAAAAGGTAAATTTAGACTTCTTCTCTCTTTCAGAAAAGAGGTGATGACTTTGAAACTGTCTCCTTCTGGCTCTCTAACACATGCCGGTTTTTGCACTGTTTGAAGCAGTACAGTGGAGAAGAGGTGAGAAAACCTTGATTACAAAACCAGCGTGCTATACTTTCTCTGAGGCTTTTAAGGGACATTTCAAAAGCACAAAATGTTTAACCATTTGTTAATTTAGAAACCCTAACATAGAGATGGCTTGGAAGTTTATCACTTTGATGTTTACCATCTGTGAAATAATGAATTAGGCTTCCTCCCTCTGAAAGTTTGTATTGGGCTATTGGGAAAGTCGTGATGCATTTTTCTGTTTTTCCATGCAAAAATGCATCACGACTTTCCCAGCGGTCTGATATAAAGCACAGCAAAAACAAAATGAGCATCAGTCAATCAGTAGTTACCTGAAATGAATTTTTTTGTCCATATATTGAAGTAATTTCTTCAAGAACAAATATCAGAATATTTAGCTGTATAAAGAAATGAATCAAATTTGACTTGCCACTGTATGTTTAAGGCGACAAAAGATAAGACATGATCAAATGTAAGGTCTCTACATTTGTCCAAAAATCTGTATTATTTTTCTTTACAGTGATGTATCCTTGGTTCTTTGATAGACCTCAACATATTTCAAAACAATGTGAGATATTTTTTTCTGTTTCTAAGAAACCACATTAGAGAACTCTTTACTATAGTCATAGGAAGGATAACAGACTAGTGATATATTCTCACATTAATAACCACACTATTTATTGAAAATCAACTTTACTACAAGAGCTATTCTATAGAAATATTTGCATTTAATTCAAAATAATCCCATGAGATGAGTGTTTCTCTGAGTGCTGTTTTCCTAAGAGGTTAAATAATGTGTCTAAGTTTAAGCCATTACAAGTGCAAGATGGAAGATTTTATTCCATTAATGTAAGTTCCACTTCCATTCTTTCCCACTCCCTCTGCAATGTGAAATATTAATAATTACTATTGATGAGGACTGATTAATATGCATCAGACAGCACTCACAACATGTTATGTCCTTACAACATCATGTGAAGTAGGGATTGTGACCTGGTTTACAGATGAGGAACCTGAAGCTCAGTGAGGCTCATCGATTTGCCAGTCCTCTCAGCCATGAGGAGCAGGCCTGATTCTGGGCCCAAGGCCTTAACCCACTGCCCTCCAGGCCTCCTCATCCTTCACAAAAGGGCTGCTTAGTAGCACTTTCTAAGCACCCAGAGGGGGAGAACTGTCCTGCCAAATGATGGACAGTTCGAAGATGAGGAAGACATGGTACCTGAGGAGGTGGGACTGACAGACCAGGATCCCCCTGAGGGACCTGTAAGTGTGTCCTGTCAGTCCTGCAGGCCAAATACATCAAGTAAGCGATTGCTTTTATCAGGCAAAATCAAGTGAGCTGCACCATAAAATGACGGAAAGAAGTGCCCGCCTATACAGTTAGCTTTCTATTTCAGCAAATACCACAAAAGACTTCTGTTTTAAGGTCTGACTAAAAGTCATGGTGCATATAAAATGAAATACAGTAAAGGGAATGTTAAAAAGTTATTCACTAGTCTCTGTAGAAATTGGCCTTATTTCAGTAAGATTATATATGACCTTTGGGTGCAGCATTTACAAATAGGACTGTACTTGATGCACTGACGTTAAGAGATCAGCGCTTTAGATACTTCAGTGTGTGGCGGTCAACCTGCTGTTTCCTAAGTGAAATATTCATCCTTTCTGTTTTTTTTTTTAACCCAAGTTCCCCCAACCTGTTTCATTGGCTGTACTGTTGACAAGGCTTACGTGATGGGCCACCAGTTTAGATACTGTCCCAAGGCTAGTGGACAGTGGAAGCAGGAAGTGATGGAAGCAAACACACACGTGTACACACACACACACACACAATATTTGAGAATGATTATCGTCACATTTTTTTTATGAGGTCAATGGAACTCACTAGAGAGAGGAAAAAGAGCATGAAGATGGTGATCCTACTGGAGACAGAAGAAACGTTTCACTTCATGCACGTAATTAACTTTGCATCGTGTCTCTAGGGCTTTATGAAGCACAACACATCTCGCCAGAATGAACACTGCCTCACCAACTTTGACCTGGCTGAGTATCGGCAGGTGCTGAGTGACTTGGCCATTCAGATCTACCAGCAGCTCGTGCGGGTGTTAGAGAACATCCTTCAGCCAATGATCGGTGAGCTCAGCCAGGGCATCCCTGAGCATGCCAGTCAGTCTGCCTCCAGACCCATCAGAAAATGACACAGGTGGCAGCTGTCTGGGGGCCTGTGTTCATGTGGAGAGCAGAAAGTAGTAAGATACAGGCCCGAAACCACCTGAGCTCCCCAGAAGCCCAGCCACGGCTCACTGAGCTGGAACCCACGGCTCATTGGGATGCACCAGTGTCATCACTTCCACGTGACTGAAGCCTCAGTGTCTGGTTTCCCTCCCTTCCCATACCTTTTGAAGATTGTGTTATGCCTTATACCCAGCAATAGATTGCAGACCTTGTCCAATTTTCAAAAACCCGTTAAACTTTGGTGTAGGACACTATTACCCAGGGCTTCTAAGGGGACATCTCAAAACCAAGGAGGCTGGGGAGGTTACATTTCACCTAATAGGTACAGTGGAATGGCTCGGGAGGTCCTACGGCAACAAGAACAGGTCTCGCAGGTTTGTCTTGGCCACCCCATGCTGAGCACATGTCCCTTTTGGAATTGTAGGGGTTTTTTTTGTTTTTGTTTTTTTTTGTTTTTCTTTAAAGAGAGTTTTAGGGTACATGTACTCACCAGAGAGATAGAGAGAGAGGCAGAAAATGAGAAATCACCACCCAGAGGGAATGGCCATGACACCGTTCCTTCTTCACTCTCTTCTTGTTTTTTGGGGCATGCAAGCACATGTGTGCCCAGCATGAGTTTCAAGCCTCCAGGTCTAGGACTCGAACTGCAGTCGGCCAGATGAAAGTCCAGTGACGTAACTTATGCCATCTGCTGGTCCCTTTTTTGGAATTGTTGAAGGCAATTTGGTTAAAAGTGCACGTCCTATCTTGCAATGGTCCCACTTACTGTTTTCAACTTTACAGTCATGCACTCTGGAGAAACTGTACAGTACTTTGGGTTCTCACAGACCCACTCTGGGTTTCACTTCCAGTACAGTATTCAGTTAATTCCATGAGATATTCAATACCTGATTATGAAATAGGCTTCATGTTAGATGGTTTTGCCCACCTGCAGGTTGATGTAAGTGTTCTAGGCATGTTTAAGGTAGGCTAGGCTAAGCCATGATGTTCTGTAGATTAGGGGTCCTCAATGCATTTGCAAGTTATCATATTTTCAATTTACCATGGGTTTATGCGGACATAGCTACCTCATACGTTGAGGAGCATCTGTAGTAGTGTCTCACTGTCTGAATTACTGAAAGCGTGTGGTTCCATGTACTTCTCTTTATGTATGTACACTCATCCTTGGTAATTACTTACATATCATGTTACCTATATTTCTTTGGACTGTGTGGTGTGGATGAATTGAAATTGGGAGACAGGTCTGAATTGCAGGTTGCTGATTTTCAGTGCACTGAGTTAAAAAAAAAAAATGTGTTAAGTTGCCAAACACTGCTGTCTTCAGGCAGCTCATACTCAAGTAACTAACTGCTCAGACCTCTTTCAAAAACCCACTAGGAGGGACCAGCAGTTAGTGTAATGGCTATGTCGCTGGACTCCCACATAGTCGACCGCGGTTCGAGTCCCGGACCCGGCAGCTTGAGCTCACACCGTGCGCGTTTGCGTGCGTGCCCAAGATCCCGAGAGGAGAATGGAGGAGAAGGGATTGCGGCGTCGCCATCCCCCCTGGGGGGTGATTTCTTGCTTTTTGTCTGTCTGTCTCTGACTTTTTGGTGAGCGCACGTGCCCTATAGCAAAAACCTCTCCAAAAAAAAGAAAAAAGAAAACCCACTAGGACACCATACACTTATGCTTTCACGAGGTTACTGCTTATTTTAGAAAATATACCATTAAGATTAATTTGTTTTGTGGTAAACTTTTACATTTAAAAATGATCCCTTCGTTAAAGTTTAAGACCAAAAGCCCTTTTTGGGTTAAGTTTCTTTTCCATTTTGATACTCAGATCATTTTCCTAAATTGAAATGGATTGTGCACATGCATTCACGTGTACACGTGAAACAGGTTCCCTTCTAATCTGTGTTCTTACAATGCAACTCTCCTGCAGTCTCAGGCATGCTGGAGCATGAGACGATTCAGGGCGTGTCCGGGGTGAAGCCCACAGGGCTAAGGAAGCGCACCTCCAGCATCGCCGACGAGGGCACCTACACGCTGGACTCCATCCTCCGGCAGCTCAACTCCTTCCACTCAGTCATGTGTCAGCACGGCATGGACCCGGAGCTGATCAAGCAGGTGGTCAAGCAGATGTTCTACATCGTGGGGGCCATCACCCTGAACAACCTCCTCCTGCGGAAGGACATGTGCTCCTGGAGTAAAGGCATGCAGATCAGGTGAGCAAGGCCAGCCGCTGACAGCAACTTTCCACAGCCAGCCGGCCCCCCAGGTCCTGGAGTGCTCATGGCTTGTTGGGGTCAGTGCACCTGACATCGGGTGCCACGTGGCCAAGCGACAAGGGAAGGACCACACAGAGCCACTTTCACCTGGCTGTGTTCCTCCAGCTCTCCTCTGTTTTGCCCCTGTCTGTCCTTGTCAGCACATTCTAGTCACAGCTTAAAAGGAAACTGCTCCCCGGTGAAGCTGACTTGTTTGAAGGTGTGAAGAAATTATGAAAAATGACATGTAAATGTGGTAACTGCCTGCCATAGTTAACTTTCAAATGATAATGCCTTCTACGTCGGTAATAGAGTTTTCTCTATAAGCTTCTCTTGTAAATGCGAAGACTCCTGTTTGTGGTTACTAAGTTCTGGTTATGTGTCCCTTTACCAGAGTCTTAGTTTGAGAATGCCTGTCCCTTGGCCAGCCACTTCAGCAGCTCTGCCGTTTCTTTGCCTCACTTCCTGTTGAGAGTCTGTTCTTCCAAGGGCCCTTCCTTGCCCTTCTCGCTTTCACCCCTGCACTTCCTCCTGCTGCTATGTCCATCCCCCATGCTCTGTCCTAGAGGGGCTTGAGCATGGCCTGTATGTGGGGGAATCTGGTTATTGAGTTACCCAGCTCAGAGAGTGCCTTAAGGAAGGGACTGCACCTAAAGGATTGTTGAGTCGCCCCCTACAGAAAGAAGCCATCTCTGCAACTGGAAGAAAAGCTAGAAAGTGTTTCCTGGTCAGCTGTCCAATAAGGACAGAGCCATGTCATGTCTGTTTTGTTTATTAGCAGGTCTTATAACTTTTGCTGTAATGACTTGGTTTCCATCTTCCATTAAGGAGAATTATATTCTCTTGTCATTTCATCTTACATAATTATGATTATAAACCTCATGACTATTTATAATGATACATTTTGAAGCACAGCTGATGAGATTTAAGAAAATCGAACAAAAGTACTGCTTGTCACTTTAACTGAAAATCCTGACAAGGCCACACACACAAAATTAAGACATTGACGACAACATTCAGCAAGTTTGCACTCTCACTCTCCTCTCTCTCTCTCTCTGGCATAGGTACAATGTCAGTCAACTGGAAGAATGGCTGCGTGACAAGAATCTGATGAACAGTGGAGCCAAAGAAACCCTGGAACCTCTGATTCAGGCTGCTCAGCTTTTGCAAGTGAAAAAGAAAACAGATGACGATGCAGAAGCCATTTGTTCTATGTGCAATGCTCTAACTACTGCCCAGGTAAAGCACCTTTCTCTGTTATGGAATGGCTTAACGTGTGTTAGCGTAATAACTAGTCTTCTAATTATTGCTCTTACCTCTGAACTGATTTCATTGGTGTTAGAGAAGATGTATGTCTGTATAGGTCTTGAAGATAGGAGATTTTAGCAGAAAGAACCCATTTTGTTGCTAGTCACAGTCATCCATAGTCAATACTCATAAATATGAAGTGCCTACAGTGTTGTTCATACTGTTCCAGGCCCTGGGATGAAATCATGAACAAAACAAAGTTGCCATTCTCAAGGGGTACATATCCCATGGCATTTCTATTTCATAAAATAGTTTAACATATTATTTGATCATTGAATGACTCTTCAGGTTTCTCTTTTTTTTAATTTTTGTTCATTTGTTTTTTTTATTTTTTGCTTTAGGGTACATGCCCTGGTTGGGTGACTTATCACCCCCCAGCCACACCACAATCTATTCTCCTCTTGGCATTTTGGGCATGCACACACACACACCTGGTGTGTTTTTCAAGCCACTGGGTCCAGGACTCCAACCTCAGAGTTGGCCATGTGAGATCCAATGCCTTAACCATCACACCACCTGCTGGCCCAGTGGTCTCGCCTTTTATTTATTTATTTTTTTCATTTGACCATAGGGTGCATGCACTCACCAGAAAGAGAGAGAGTGAGGAGAAAGTAAGAAATCACTCCCCCGGGGGGATGGCCATGTTGCAATCCCTTCTCCTCTTGTGATTTTGGGCATGCACGCACACACACCCAGCATGATTTTCAAGCTGCCAGGTCCAGGACTGAACTTTGATCAGCCGTGTGGGAGTCTAACGCCATAACCACTACTCCACCTGCTGGCCCATTCTGGTTTTTAAAGTGCTAATACTTTGCTCTGAGGGACTGATCCCGATTCAGTTGCTCACTTACAGACCTGATAAACACACCTATTTCCTAATTCATATCTCTCTGGTACTTATTTTTTTGACTGTGGATCGATCAGTACTGGCCTGCATTAAATTTTGTCTTCTGTCTTATTTTAATTAACTTCCAACACCCACATGTGACCAGTGACACTACCGCATTGTCCAGCAGAGCTGTAGACAGCGCCCTTGTACATGGAGATGTGCTTCTACCTTAAGTAGGCAGTGATCTATTTTTGTTAAAAAAAGAGTCATGGCTGTTTTACAAAAGAAGGGCACTTGACATTCTGTAAAGATCTTCATACCCTGTAATTAATAGCTTAATTTATTTAGAGACTTTTGTTGTTATTCATGTTATTTACTCATAATCACTTTTTTTCATAAAAATATGACTTTAAAGAGACCACTCAAGAGAAATAGTACTTAATTCTATTATTTTTTTAATATGGATTGCTATATATTTTTATGCGAAATGGGCAGGTTGCAGACTAGTATTAATAAAGTGAATCCCACGGTATACAGATAACAGAAGCAGAGTATGCACAGAAAGGAGCTAGACACGCATCCAGGACATGCTAACGACCGCCGCTCTGGGGACATGCATGGCGTGGGGGGCGCGTCTGTGTTTTCTGTTGCGTTCTTTTATACCGCTTAATGTTTTTCTAAACTGTATCACTTCTTAAAATATCACACAAATATTATATTGTTATAGTCCTGTGAAAATTCAATAACAAAGATAAATGTGCCCTTCAGACCAGCTCCTCCTCTCTTGGTCCAACCCTGTGCTGAACAGAATGAAAAGCTGTGTGCACAGATCCTCCGACTTTTCCAAATTGTAGGTATCCAGTGTGTTCAATAATTGCTAAACCTTTGATCATTTCCTTTCTCACAGATTGTCAAAGTGTTGAATTTGTATACTCCGGTTAATGAGTTTGAAGAAAGAGTCTCAGTGTCATTCATTCGTACCATACAGGTAGGGGCTCCCAACTTTCTGTTTTGATTCACCAATACAGTCTTTTAAAAGGACATTTGAAAAAATTTTTGAAAGGTAGTGTACTTGGGGGTTTTTTTGAGAGAGATTTTTTTTTTTTTTCCCCATAGGGTGCATGCGTTGCCGGAGAGACAGAGAGACAGAAAGCAAGATGTCACCTCAGGGGGTGGGGGTTGTCCATGCTGCAATCCCTTCTCCATTCTCCTTTTGGGATTTTGGGTATATACACACATGTACCCAGCATGAGTTTCAAGCCGCTGGGTCCAGGACTGAAACCACAATCGACTACCTGGGAGTCCAGCAACATAACCATTACGCCATCTGCTGGTCCCATGATGTGTTTTTATATTTTATTATTTTATAGTATATTGATTTTTTCTAATAGTTTATGGGGAAAATGATGTGATTGTTAAAGTAAAGATAAATAATCTTCATTAAATGAGGATTTTTTGGTAAAAATTTGACAGGGAAAAAAAATCTTACAAAGAACTAATGCTCTGTTGTTGTTTTTTGTTTTTTTTTTTTCTTTTTCCTTAATCTTCGCAGCTACGTTTACGAGACAGGAAAGACTCTCCTCAGCTGCTCATGGATGCTAAACACATCTTTCCTGTCACCTTCCCTTTTAACCCATCCTCCCTCGCTCTAGAAACCATCCAGATTCCAGCCAGCCTGGGCCTGGGATTCATTGCACGGGTCTGAAAGTCATGTCCGGGCAAACACTGACAATACTTTTCTTGCCTGGAATAAGAACCCATTGTCCCCAGTGAGCTCCTGAAAATACATTTCTAAAGAGAACGTGCTGATTATCTCCCAAACAAGAGGCTATTAACTGGAAATCTCTCTAGAATCCTTTTGTCACCTTGGAAACAAAGATAGGCTCCTCTGTGCTGCGTTACTTTTATCGCCGCCGCTCTCATCCCTCACCGTCAGGGTGTCCTGAGTTTGCATGCAGGTGAATGACGGGAGGAAGGGAGGGAGGGAGGGAGGACCAGAGGAAGGAAAGGAAGAAAAAAAATGTGTCTTCAGCTGCCGGTAATTATTTTAAACCCTTAGCACTGCATTTCCATGGTATAAACCATACATTTCAGCTGTGAGCTTTGGGTAGGAAGGCACCATCACAGAACCTCCTCTGCACTAAATGGAAGAATTGCGAGGAAAACGGTATATATCATATCACTTTAGGAATCAGCTATGTCTATATTGTCCAACTGGATCAAAGAAATAAACTGGCACTATGTAAAGTACTTGGTCAAGTAACCTCCTTATTTGTGTCACTAGGATAAAGAGATAGCAAAGAATGTCGTTTTGCTCTGTAGCATAGATGTCCATTTGTACTGTAGTTCACTGAGCATTTTAAATTGCTGCTACCTACTGTCTTCTTAAAGCATAAGTGATATTCTTATTAGGCACTACACAAATAAGCTCTTCCATCAACTCTGTTTACAAGTCAAGCAGACCACAGTTTTAACTAGATTATATGCAAATATCTATAGGACTCACCCGCGCAAGTAGCAGACACTGGAAAGTCATGCACTAATATGACAGAATGCTTGACATCGGGGTAGGAATTAGAGTGGCCGTTGTCGATGTCAGTATTTATTCAGATGTGTTACATTGACATGCTCATTGATTTTCCCCGCGTGGGGATTGCATCAGGGTACGGTATTCTGTGAAGTGACTTATTTTTTGTACCAGATCTGATTCCTGTAGTGCATATGTTCAACCTGAACAGGTTTTCTTTCTTCTTAATTTATTAAGAATTCATCTCAGTCACTCTCTAGAAAGGATGGTCAGAATATTCATGATTCTGGTCTTGAAACCTTCATTATCCTATAAATTATGCAGAAGATATATAATGTTTAATTATAATTCAGGTTTTTTTTTAGGCTTTGCAACTTCTGTAACTGTTCTCAGATACCAATAGATACTTTAAAAAGCATCGTATTAGAAATAGTTTAAGAAGACTTATATAAGAAATATGATTGTTGAATTTTACAGAGGATTTGGTCTAGTAAGAGCCAGATTCTTTTAAGTTTTTATTCTGCAATTCTAATTAAACATGTCCTTCATTTTTCTTAGACATCTTATATAATAAATCCTTTGGATTGTGCAAAAGCAACTTTTTAGCTTTCATTAGAAACTCTGGTTTCTGAATCACAATCGTAGATTTCTATCATTTAACTGCTAGATGGCCTATAAAAATGACATATCTTATTGAAATATGTGCAATACTATTTATGGAAGTCAAACAGTTTCAAATCAGTGATAAAGGTTGTTATTAAAAGATAAATTCTGCCTCTTAACTTATTTGGGCCTGTTTATAAACTAAGAGGGTCAGACAACTGATACGTAAAATCCCTCTGAGTCTGAAATTCTCCCCTGTCAGCACACATGTGCCGAGAAGAGGGTCGCGGTTGCTTAGTGAGTTCATCCTCTGCAGGAAAGACCAGTGCACAGTGCCCATCAGTTCCTTAGAAGAGTCATAAAATGTAAAAATCACAAGTTTGTATAGCTGTAACCTTTCTGAAATACACGACTTGTGTACATGCTTCTAGAAAGTCCTACTGTATTTGTATTGTTTGAAAATTAGTTGAAGTCACTTTATTTCCTCCGGTACTGCATTAGTATTTGAATACATGAATTTGATTTGCAGTAGCAATCAAAGACACTACTCATTCAGTCCGAGTCCCTCGGTTTTCCCTGGTTGTCCAGGTGGTTTTCAGTGAATTCTTCTGTTTGGTCAGGACGGCCTGTGTCCGAGTCTGACAGAGTAATTGGGGCCAGGGTGGGGAGTTGCCGCATGGCGAACCCGCGGGCCCCTCCCCACACCTGGTCCCATGTAGCATGGACTGCACACATCCTGATTTCTCAGGTGTTCCCGAGACGCTGCAGCTGCCACTGCCTTTGCTGTCCTTTTTTTTAAAAAAAACTCCAGACAGCTCATGTCTAGAGCCTCTCTGGTCTAGGCCTTTCCGTATCTTCTCTTTGCTGTCAAGTGCTGGAGCCACAGGTGAGCTGAAACGCACTCGAGAGTGTTCTGAAAACCCAGACTTCTGGGCCAGAACTCCCACCACCACCCGTGCTGTTCCTTCTGTTCAGCGATGGTGGCACAAAGTCCCTGCTGTCCCAGGGCTCCGGCTTCCTCCAGGGCCGGCCCAGAACCCCAGATGGCGATCTGTATTACGCTCTCTTGGTGACCTGAAGAGAAGCATGACAAGAATACCTTGACATTTAGAGGTAGGATTAGACAAAGTGACCATTATTGATGTCACCCAGGGAACCCTAAGGCCTGGTCAGACTCTGTTTTTCTTGAGGGTGCGACAGGATTCTGTTGACTGAGTATCTGTGGGCCAGTGAGGACTTCACCATTCCCTTTGTCATCCCCACTTTCTCACCCAGCCTTCCCCTACCCACTCACCTGTTCCCTCTTCCCCTTTGCTCAGCCTGTTTGTGACCCCTTCACCTCCTGACTTGCCAGCTGTGTTGTGCATCGGAAGCAGGTAGATGGACTCGGGCCTCTCTGGCCTGCGCTGGCCTTCCTGGTCACTTACTCTGTAGGCAAGTCGGTGCAAAGTTCTTGTTCTTTCTTCTCTACAACACATGCTTTCACATGATCAATAGTTGGCTTTCATCGTAATTCTTCTATGACACACAACAGGAATTCTGAGGAAGAGCTCTTAAAAGCCGTAAGAGTTCTTTGTCTCACCCGCACCTTCCCGAGTACCCAGAGGGCTCACCTTACACGCAAGCTCACCTCCCAGCTGGGAACGCACCGTGGGAAAATGAGAGGCGGTTTCCCTCCTTGCAGCCTTTCTTAGGGTACGGCTTTGAGCTGAGAGTAACTGTAAAAGCGGGGACATGGCTATGGGATGAGGTCTACCAAGGGTAGCTTTGTGATTCCTTTGGAAGTTTTGCAGATTCCCATGTACCTAATGCTTCCTTCACTGGGTGCAAAAGGACATAGAAGTGTTCGGAACCTGACTGATAGGAGCCTGGGGAATTCGTGCCTGTGCGGATGGTTTGCTTTTGTTTCTCTTCATCTCAATGGACGATTGAGAGTTGCTCTTTCTGGTGAGTAATTACGTGTAATGTAAATCAGATCTTTAAATGACTAGGGGCTATGAAAATATTTGTTTTCTTAGAATCTCAGTGTAGTAATAGTGTGAGAAATTACAGTCCTCGAAAATGGACACCTGCCACCCTGAGAGGTCCTCACACAGTGTCTTCTCTCTCGCTCTCTCTTTCTCTCTCTCTCACACACACAGTCACAAGTTCATAGAGTTCCTCAGGGGCTTATTCAAGGATCCTCTGGGCATGTCAACTGCTTCAGATAAGACACGGCAGAGGTGTGCGCGAGGCCCGCGTGGCCCTGGCGGGAGCCGTGCAGGACAGTCCTCGCGTCTGGGTGGCTTTCCTCCAGCGCTTGTCCTCTGTTACCTCATTCATCCTCACAGCAGCGTGGACCGCAGCTAGGGCAGCTCCGCCATTTGCTCGTGGTACTTTGAGATGAGATAAGGTCAGCGACGTGCTGCACAGCCCCCACGTTGCAGGCAGGTGCAAGGCAGATGTTTTAGTCATGAAGTTATGTTCTTCCTGGGACCCTTGGGAGGCCCCAGGCCACCCGAGGGTACTCTTTCTCTTATACCAGAGTTGGCAACTGGCATGTGAGAACTTAGCAAGTCACCAGATGGTTCTCTTTTTGTCATAGTTACCTGCTCTAACTAGGTGTGACTGCTGTCATCACTCAGTGCTCCCTGGGAGGGTGCTATGCTCTGTTTAGGCATTAATTAGTAGCAGGCTGTCTCAACCAGAAAGACAGGAAACAGGGGAAGCGTCTCGAAAATTAAGAGAAGGTCCCTCTCCACACACCCGAGTCCCTGTCAGAGCCACCAGGTGAGCTGCGCAGCCTGCAGAGACCCTGCAGTGCAGGCCATCCCCCCCCCCCCCCAGGGGGGTCCTCAATGCAGAGGAGCCCCGGCCACTGGTACCTTCTAGGGCTGGCCACGGCGGGCCGTCGTCAGCCAGTGTGTGCGGGCACTCCAGCGTGTGCATGCGGCAGGTGTTGGCTCTGGAGCCCGTAGGTGTGCTGTGTGCATGCGCGTCACAGGGGCTCTGGGCACCGCCCGGCCTCTGCTCATGGCTAAGTGCATTGTCATTTGTTCTCAGGCTGTGCTGTGAGGGCCGCCTTAACCCTTGCTCCCCTCCCTTTGAGAGCTGCCTTAAGTTCTGGGGAACTTTCCCTCTGTAAGGGTATCTTGCCTGGAGAAGATATCTTGCCCTGTTTCTCAAGGTTTTGTGGGGTGTGGCCTCTGCCCACCAATTCCTTTCTCCCCTTGCTGCATGACTCTCCCTCTCTGGTTACCTGTTCCTTCCCCTCCTTTCCATTGTTTCTAAACAGGGATTAGAACTGTAGGGCAGCCACGGTCCCAGAGCCAATGAAATGTCGGCTTAGAGAATGTTCCGGGTGAGTGGGACTCTGTGTGACAGCAGCGAATGAAAGAAGAAAGAAGCTAGAACCTTGGTAATACTTAGATGTCTTGTGTTCCACTGACCCTTTCTTGATTAATTAATTGAGGTTTTCATGGCCATTCTTTAAAAAAAAAAAAAATTAAGCCCTGTACTATAAAAGATTGAATAAAAACGGGAAAGAATGCTATAAATTCTAGCCCATTATGTTACTCTAAATTAAGCAAATCAATCTAGAATTACAGTAGATTTCTCATTAGAAGTGGAAAGTACTATGTAAAATACCTTCCCAAAATGCATTTTATACATTACTTTTGATCTTATAATTTGGTCTAACTAAAATGTTCATTGGCTTTACTTAATGGGTATTATTAGACTCACAAAATATCTGAAAATGACTAACATTTTCTTAGTATTGTAATATTGCTTGAAACATTTGAAAGAAAAATGGTTTTACTGGAAACTGGTACATATAATTGAATGCTTGGTAGTTCAGTACATTTTCATGCATTGTTGAGAGTCAATAGTTTCAAAATTCTTGTTACCATATGCTATAAAATTTAAGCCTGCATTTCAGGCTCTCTAAATCACTTGAGCCATTTTTTTTTTCCCAATGGGTAGTGAATTTTCCCCTTAAATGTGGCTGTATGTGTTGTAATTTATGATTCCTAGTTATGTATTTTTGTGGGATCCTGGAATAACATTGACTTTTTTGTGTCCTTGGAAACTTTAAATTTCTCTTAACAGTGTTACACAAAACTGAGCTCATGGCTTTTAACATGTTATTTTAGTTATTAACCTTATTTATTAATTCTGACATGGACATACCTCTAAATATAATAAAAACTAGACATTGCAATTTTTAATTATTTTCCCTGTTGGTTCTGGACTGGGAATGCTACTTTGATCTTCATAGAAGGACGTGATATAGTTCATCTTTGAAAAGTTCTTAGGCAAAATGTTTACTGATTAAAAGGAAGACATACTGAGAAGTGAAAGACATTAACACGTAACTCTAGTTTTCAATTAAAAGCATTCCAGCATATCTCACATGAAATTTGAAAAAATAATCACCTCATATAAACAAAAACCTTTGAAACATGGGTTTTCACTAGATATCACCTAGTGCTAAGATAAAAACCAAAACAATATCAGAATGACATTTATGCTCTAAATTTGTAGTTGTCTAATGTTGTGCTTAGTAAATGTGTGTCTCTAATGCTGTATTCTCTTAGCTATTATAGAGATTTGTTCAAATAAAGATATGGATATAAAGGGTTTTTGTCATTGTCTTATAAATAAATTCACCACACATTTCCAAACAACAAGCAAGATGTTTTTTTTGTTTGTTTTTTGTTTTTTGTTTGTTTTTTTTTTTTTTTTTGAAGACTGGTGAGTATAAATAGAACACAGATATCCCCAACTTACGAAGGCTCCATTTACCATTTTTCTACATTGTGGTGTTACAAAAGTGATAGACATCCCATAGAAACCGTACTTCCAGTTCCCATACAGCCCTTTTGTTTTCCACATTCAGTACAATGTTCAATAACTTACACAAGACAGTCAGCACTTAATTATAAAATTGCCTTAAAAATTTTTTTTTTTTTTTATTGCCAGACAGCACAAACACTCCCAAATGGGACATGGTCATGCCACAGTCATTTTTCCTCCAATCATTCCTCCCATCAAAATTTTAGGCACGCATAAGCATGTGCCTGGCATGTTTTTCAAGCTGCTGTGTGGTGACTCAGAAACCACGGTCAGGCATGTATGATCCAGATCCGTACACACAGGCTTAACCAGCGCTTCTGGCCAGCCCTATGAGATAGGCTTGTGTTAGATGATTTAGACCAAATGTAGTCTGACCAAGTGTTCTGAGCACAGTTAGGGTAGGCCACATTAAGCTAGGATACTTACTAGGATAGGTGTGTTATTGTACGTGCATTTTTGACTTTCAATATTTTCAACTAACAGTGAGTTTATTGGTATGTAACCCTATCCTAAGCCAAAGAGCATCTATATTCTAAGGGCTCTTGGAAATTTAAAAGTTGGCAAATTCCCCTTCTGTACTGGAAAACAAGGTGATAGATATGATAGAGAATTGTCAAATGCTTAAGCAAACAAGCAAATAAAAACAACGAAAAGACAGCATGTTTTCAAGAGGAAGATGTGCCTAAGTTCTCAGACAGTGAAATAAACATAGCCACAGGGAATTTGGTATATGCAACCTACTTAGACTTTCAAAAGGTTGAATATGTGATTTATACCAAAGGTTCTACCTTTAATATAGCAGGAGAGGGGGAACCAGCAGGTGACTGTGAGGTTGAGGTACTGGACACTCCCACATGACTGACAACAGTTTGAATTCCAGACCAGGTGGCTTGCTGTCTCACTTTCTCTCTCTCTCTCTCTCTCTGGTCAAGTTAAAATAAATGGATGAATGAATAAATAATTCTTTAAACAAATTTTAAAATATATAGCAGGAGAGGAGATCCCTTTTTTAGCATAGAACAGAGATTAAAGTATGCAGATGAACTTTTTTGGATAGAGAAGTAGAGCAAGTTATTCAGATCTGTGATTAGATAGTCTCTCTTATGACATGGAGATAAAAATACAGGCTCTTCAGAAGGTCATACCTCCTGTCTCCATGCCACGACATTCATTCACCTCATTTATCAAGCACTTTTTCCGGGCACCATGACAGGTCCTACGAATATAGCAATATTCAAATTAGAAATTAGATTCAACCACTGGCCCCGTGGACTGTAGTCTAGCGGGACTCCAGGGTGTTGTATGGATTGTAATGTCAAAATTTGCAGGCAGTGCTTTTTCTAAATACATTAGAAACGAGTCAAGGTTATTTCCTCTTAATAAAATCACTCCCATCCAGTTGCATTCTGATATGTTCATTAGGACTCATTCTGACACGTGACAAAAATCAAATTAGCTCAACCTAAAAGGAAAGTGCCGGCCTACATACTGAAGCTCAGTGCCGTATCTAGGGGTCCAAGTATTGGCATCAAGGATCTTTGTTTTGGCATTTATTTATTTATTTAGCCTGAGGAGGCACAGCAAGAGAGACGGAGGGAGAAAGCGCCCACCGGTGGGGCAAAATCACACCACAAACCCTTCTCCATTTCTCCGTCTTATTGAGATTTGGGCACGCATGTACACATGCCCAGTGTATTTGTCAGGCTGCCTTGACCAGGATTCAAACTGTGGTTGGCCATGTGGGATCCAGTTTCCTTGGCCTCTAGGCTGTTGGCCCCATTTTTTTTTTCATAAACAACAGGATATGTATGTGTGTGCATATGAAAGAGAGAGGGACCAGCACCCTTGATAGACTTCATTCTTTGTCACGCTCCCCCCATACACCAGGGTGTGACAAACATGGCTGTCAGTAATGTCGGGCTTCATTCTGTGGCTCTACTTCTAGTCTCTCCTTAGTATAGCAGTAGGACATTCCGCCATGGAGCCTTATTGACTGATTCGAGTTTTACTGTCATGACCCAAGCAATCCCTGTATCTAGGGGAATGGAGTCCTCTGATTGGCCTAGCCTAAGTCCTGCCCCACGTCTGAAGCTAGAAATTAACTGTCTTGGGGGCCGGCAGGTAGCATGGTGGTTAAGGTGCTGGATTTTACATGGCAAACTGTATAGTTTGAGTTCCAGACCTGGCAGCTTGAGAATTCTACCAGATGCATTTGTGGGCATGTCCAAAATCCCAAGAGGGGAATGGAGAAGGGATTGCAGTGTGGCCATGGTAGGGGAGGTGATTTTATCACTTTTCCTTTCTCTCAGGCAAGTGCATGTGCCGTACGGCAAAACTGAAAAAGAAAGAAATTGGTCGTCTTCACAGAAGATACAATACTGGTAAGATGGTAGAGGAAAGACTGTAGTTAATGGAATGTCCTCCTTACTATACTGAGAAAGGGTAGAAGGTAGAGCCACAGAATGAAGCCCATTACTGACAGCCATGTTTGTCACACCCTGGTGTGGGGGGACCGTGACTGAGAATGAAGCCTGTCCAGGGTGCTGCTCCCTCTCTCTCTTCCATGTGTAATGCGTTCTCTTGGATGGGAGAGAAAAGGCCAGACCTGTGTGTAGTCCTGGGAGCAAGCTGAGTACATAAGAGTATCAGGCTTCTGAGTTCCAGGGTAATCTTACCAGTCAGTGTGAATCTGCAGAAAAGTCAGTAAGATACCACATGACTGAAGAAGTTTTTTTTAATAATGATTTTATTGGGGGGACCAGCAGTTAGCGTAATGGCTATGTTGCTGGACTCCCACATAGTTGACCGCGGTTCGCGTCCCGGACCCAGTGGCTTAAAACTCACACCGGGTGCATGTGCATGCGTGCCCAAGATCCCGAGGTGAGAATGGAGGAGAAGGGATTGCGGCGTGGCCATCCCCCCTGGGGGGTGATTTCTCACTTTCTGTCTCTGTGTCTCTGTCTGTCTGGTGAGCGCACGCGCCCTATAGCTAAAACCTCTCCAAAAAAATTAAAAAAAAAATAAATAAAAAGAATGATTTTATTGGGACCAGCAGATGGCATAATGGGTTCGTTGCTAGATTCCCATGTAGTCGACTGCGGTTCGAATCCCGGACCCAGTGGCTTAAGCTCACGCTGGACACATGTGAGTGCATGCCCAAGATCCTGAGAGGAGAATGGAGAAGAAGGGATTGTGGTGTGGCCACCCCCCCAGGGGGGGATTTCTCGTTTTCTGTCTCTGTCTATCTGGCGAGTGCACATGCCCTACAGCAAAAACCTTCCCCCACCCTCAAAAAAAGAATGATTTTATTTAACTTTATTTATTTTAATTTGACCATAGAGGGACAGAGTGAGAAAGAAAGAGAAAGTGAGTAAGCAGGTCACCAGGCCTGAGGTTGGCCATGTGGGAGTACAACACCCTTAACCACAATGCCACTTGCTGGCCCCATGACTGAAGAATTCTGAACTCCAGTTTACCACCCTCACGAGGGACCTGGGGATGCATATAGTTTGCCCTCTAAATATTCACTTCAGTGCTGCTCCAGCCCAAAGACGATGGACATCATTCAAAAGGGGAGAAATAAAGCCCATCCCAGAGACATTCCGAGTCCCATGTTGGCCCCTTCGAGCAATCATGGTCAGATTTCAAGCAAGACACGGGGGAGTGGAATGTAAAAGAAGAAGCTGACAGATCATGGAAGGAACGGGGTTCTGCTCCAACGAACTACCTGAAAATCCTAAACCAATTCTCGGAGAAGTGAAAGCCAGAGGGCGAGCCAGAGCTGCACACGTGAGCCTGGCACAGCGACGGGGCGCAGTCATTCGTCACCACAGCACGAGCATCACGGTACACACACAGTCTGATGCTCCAGCAACGGAGCTGGAAAGGAAATAAAATACTAGTCGTGTTCTCATTAATAAACTAATGAAACTCTTTTTCCTAAGAGTTTGTATTATTAAAAACTTGAATGAATTTGGGACCAGTAGTTAGCGTAATGGCTATGTCACTGCACTCCCATGTAGTCGACCACGGTTCGCGTCCCGGATCCGGTGGCTTAAACTCACGCCGGGCGCGTGTGCGTGCGTGCCCAAGGTCCCGAGAGGAGAATGGAGGAGAAGGGATTGTGGCGTGACCATCCCCCCTGGGGGGTGATTTCTCACTTTTTGTCTCTCTGTCTCGCTCTGTCTTTCTGGCGAGCACACGCGCCCTATAGCAAAAACCTCTCAAAAAAAAAAAAAAAAAAAAGAAAGAAAGAAAGAAAACTTGAATGAATTTGAGGAGAATTTGGTCAGTACTACTTGTGGCCAAAATACAGATCACTAAAGAAGAGTGGGGTGTGTCAGACCTTCAATTTATAATCCAAGAAGACAATGCTCCCTTTCACAACATACCCATGGACTGCTAAATCCAGGATTCTGGACTGAATAGGTGTTCTGTCTGTGACCCAGCGATGCCAATCATCGTGTCAAAGGATTGGGCTCCCTTGTGAGTGGTAGCAGGGAAGTATTTCTAAAGAATCGTGTGCCCTTTGGACAATAACATTCAAGAAATCATCTTCTTGTGGAATAGATACCATTTTTCTCTCTGTCGCAGATGGTGACCGCAGACTGTCAGCTGACAAGTGAAAAATTCACTTTACCAGATATTTTTACTTCACTCTAATATCTCTGCTTTTTGCAATCTCTGGATTATGAAGTGTATGTTTTGGCTTTCATCTGGATGTTTATCAAGTTCTCAGCTGCAAATACTGGATTTACCCCACTCTAAGCAGTGAATTCTTTGCAGAAGTATCTATTTAATGTTTAACTAGGTGGGGGACAGAGAGAGATTTGAGTCATGTACATTTTTTTGAATTATTAGAATAGGAAAGAAATCATGATTCTAAACCAGGCCACATTTTAAAAGAAGTGCTCTCACTCTGGAATAAGTGAAACTTTCCGGAAGTTTGTAGACAGACTTCAGAGAAGTCTCAATCTCCAAAATTGTATTTAATTTCATGTGTGTTTGTGGGCTTGGGAGGGGGCACAAAACAGTGGGAGCAGGATTTATCAGCTCCTCCGAGTTGTCTCTAAAATAAAAGACTAACATTATATCAAAAGACGTGACTTTAAGAGAAATGTTATTTTAAACTGAACATGACTGGTTTCTTATGAATAAATGCAAAATTTGTTTGAAAAAAAAATCTTATGGAGGCCAGCAGTTGGTGTAGTAGTGGTTACATTGCTGGACTCCCACATGGCTGATTGTGGTTCAAGTCTCAAGCCCAGTGACTTGAAAAATCACACCAAGTGCATGTGCGTGTGTGCCCAAAATCTTGGGAGGAGAATGGAAGAGAAGGGATTGTGGCATGGCCATCCTTCCTGGTAGGTGATTTTTCACTTTCCCTCTCACTGTCTCTTTCTCTCAGGTGAGCACACATGCCCTAAAGCAAAAACCTCTAAAAAATTAGAAACTAAAAAAAATGAAGAACCTTATGAAAATGGAAAAAGGGAGGGAGGAAAACACAGATGGGACTGGGGTTGGTTGTCAGAGATAAGATGGCAAAGAAAGGCCAATTGCCCGTGGAAAACCTTCTTTTTTTTTTTTTTTTTGAGAGGTTTTTGCTATAGGGTACACGTGCTGGCTCGCCAGAAAGACTGAGAGAGATAGAGAGACAGAAAGCAAGAAATCACCCCCTGGGGGGATGGTTATGCCGCAATCCCTTCTCCTCCATTCTCCTCTCGGGATCTTGGGCACGCATGCACTCACACACACGTTTAAGCCATCGAGTCCAGGACTTGAACCATGGTCGACTACATGGGAGTCCAGCGACATAGCCATTACGCTAACTGCTGGCCCCGGAAAACCATTTCTGAGTTATCATTAAAATCACACGCGCCTGGGCCAGCAGATGGCATGATGGTTAAAGTGCTGGATCCCCACATGGCCAACCACGGTTCAAATACCAGATCTGGCAGCTTGAAAAATCCAACAAATAGATAGATGAATAAATAAATATTTTCAAAAGTACTAAATTTGGGGGGAAAAAAAACAAACAAAAACCAAAGAGGCCAGCCAGTAGCATGGTAGTTAAGGTGGCGAGATCCCATGTAGCTAACCATGTAATTCAAGTCCCAAACTGAGTGGCTTGAAAATATATGCCAGATGCTATGAATAAATGTCCAAAATCCCAATAGGCGGGAGAAATGAAGAAAGGAATGCAGTGTGACCATGCCTCATGGGGATGCTTTCTCTCTCTCTCTCTCTCTCTGTCTTCAGTGAGCACACGAACCCTCTGGCAAATTAAATATATATGTATACACACACACACATATAAATTAAAAAACAAAGGAAATTTATATATATATATATATATATATATATATATATATATACACACACACACACACACACACACACCTATATATATATAGGTATATATATATATATATATATATATATATATATATATATGTTCACAAAACAAAAGAAATTAAAGAATACATTTGACTTTCAGCTTTTTCAGCTTTTGGCTCAGAGGAGATCCCAGTGCAACTCTCTCTCTTTTTTTTTTAGAGGTTTTTGCTATAGGGTGCGTGTGCCCGCCAGACAGAGAGAGGACAGAGAGACAGAAAGCAAGAAGTCACCCCCCAGGGGGGATGGCCACACCGCAATCCCTTCTCCTCCATTCTCCTCTCGGGATCTTGGGCACGCACGCATACGCGCCCGGCGTAAGTTTTAAGCCACCGGGTCCGGGACACGAACCGCGGTCAACTACGTGGGAGTCCAGCGACATAGCCATTACACTAAGTGCTGGTCCCAAATTCATTCAACTCTCTTCAGTAGTCTCGAGTCTAGGTTCATCCAACATCAGTTGCCTCCACTACGCCGCTCAAGTTTAACCCCAGCAAGATCAAAGTCATATACCTGAGGTGTACCAGTGACGAAGTCAGTGCCACACCTGCCCTGGCCCCTAGGATCGGCCCCTGGGCTTAGCTCTAGAACAGGTTGGCAATGACATTGCAGAGACAACCTGTGACTGGGAAGGGTCTGAGGATTACCATGAAATTGACCATCTGGAACAGACAGGCCCAGATCGAAGCAGAACCTTCTGCCTCTGTGCTAATCATTAAGGCCCACAAGGAACTGCCAAGAGACAGAAAGAAGCAGAACATTAAACACAGTAAAAAAAGTCACTTTTGACAAGATTGTCAACATCGCTTGACAAGTGAGGCACTCACCTTTGGCCAGAGAATTCTCTTGAATCATCAGAGAGATCCTGGGACAACCCAGTCTGTGGACTGCAATAATGATGGCCACCACCTCATGACAACATAGATGACATCAACAGTGGCACAGTGAGTGGTGGTTAAGCGCACTGGACTCCCACATGAATGACTGAAGTTCAAGTCCAGGACCTGGAGGCTTGCATTCTCGCTTTCCCCCTCTCTCTCTGTCCCTCTCTTATTGGCGTCTGCCGACAAGTTTAAGAGTAACATCTCTCTGAATGGTAATACTGTCAGTGTCTGCCCTCGGGGCTTGGTCCTGTGAAAGAAGAAAGTTAGAGAAAGTAAGGAAAGAAAGATGGAGAAGCAGAGATGTAGGCGAAAACAGACAAGCTGTGCTGCTCAGTCAGGCTGAGCTTCTTTGTTTATACATTTTACCAGGCACAGTGAACTATTTGCAAGTTTTTGAGAATGTGGTTGAAGTTCTACAGTTAGAGATAAGGGCTTTAGGGTAGACGTTTTTCGACCTTGTTACTATCATATGTGAGCCTATTATGCATCACAGGTCAAGCCAGTTTACTTACGTTATTCCTCTGCAACTCCAAGGAAGGCTGTCTGAGTATGCATCAAAGAGGATGATGTGTAAGCCATCAACATTATATAGAAAAGGCATCGCATGACCTAGCCAGGGTCAGGATGCTTCCCGTGCCCCGCAGATCAGATAAGATCCACAGAGCCCCTGGCATTAAGGCATGTGTCAGCTTGCTTTAGTGAGTAATTAGTAAGGCTTACTGATAACTGCCTCCCCTATCTAGGCTGCATACCCTCACACTCTCTGGTCAAATTAAAATAAATAAAGTCAAACAAAACAATTCTTTAAAAAAAAAGTACACATCTGTGCACACATGCTCTATCATGAATAAAGAAAGTAAAAGCAAAGACAACACTGCAAAATTGTCAAAACAACAATTCTAGGACTCTGTAAATTGGCCGGCAGCACACAACAAATTAGTAGTAGTTATTCATAAAAACCACTGGACTCTACAAGAACAGTAGGAGTCTGGTATTCTTGTCTGGGGCTGCCCCCTTTTTTTCTTTTTGGAGAGGTTTTTGTTATAGGGCATGTGCGCTTGCCAGGGAGACAGAGAGAGACAGAGAGATAGAAAGCAAGAAATCACTCCCCGGGGAGAGGGTTGGCCATGCTGCAATCCCTTCTCCTCCATTCTCCTCTTGGGATCTTGGGCACACATGCACATGCGCCTGGCATGAGTTTAAGCCACCAGGTCTGGGACTCAAACCGTGGTCAACTACATGGGAGCCCAGCGCCATAGCCATTTTGCCAGCTGCTGGTCCCAGCTATTCCCAGCATCCTCCCCTTCACCAACTCAGACATCACGTTGTAACTCCAGAGTTAGAAAGCTGTGAAGATCAGCTGCTTTGGTGCTCGAGGGGGCTCATTTGATTTAGAGAGGTGTGAAGTAAAACCTCACAACTAGTAATAACAGCAGTGATCTCAGAACTCTGAGAGAATAAATCTGTTGTTTTAAACCACTCAGTTTGTGGTACTTCATTATAATAGCTTTTGGAAAGTAATATGGTATTCATCTGAAATATTTATGATTAAACCATTGTAATCCCTAGAGAATGACTTAGAAATTAACTCAAGAAAGTTTTTTTAAATATCAGCAAAATCTTTTTTTAAAAAAAGAATTAATTATTTAATTTTATTAACTGTTATTTTTAATTTGCTATAGGGTATGTACATCCACCAGAGAGAAACAGAGGGAAATTGAGAAAGCAAGCCACCAGGTCCAGGACTTGAACCATAATCAGCCATGTTGCAGTCTAGTGCCTTAACTACCATGCAAACTGCTGGCCCAAGAAACACAATTTTTTGAAAAGGGGGAATTTAAATGATACCTTAAGAAAAAGAAAACTATCATGGAAAAATTCACCAAAGGAGAAACAGGAATAAAAAATACACATGCTATGAGAAAACAACAAAATGACAGCTATAAATTCAACCATATCAATGATTACATTAATTATAAATGGATTAAATGTTCTAATCAAGGTTGTCAGACTGGATTTAAAAGAAAAAAAGGCCCAATAGTTTGTGGTCTATAAGAAACACACTTAGATTCAAATATACATAGTAGTTGAAAGAAAGAAGAGAAAAAAGACGTAACAATAATCACCAGAGCTAGAGTGGCTATCTCAGTATCTGACAAATATCAAGAGAAAAAGGACATTCTGTAGTGATTCATTGGGCAGACATAACGTTACAGACGTACAATGGATTAATTAAGAGAAATGGGCGCTTTGTGAGAGAAGAAAAAATAAGGCACATGAAGAAGCAAAAATGCACAAGAGTAGCTGAGCACGTTGGTGTCACATGGAGATCTACAAACTCATAAGCACAGGACCTGGCCCAGATTCCTTACTAGAGCTAGAATCCTGGATCATTCCTCAGTCCCCATCCCATCATGACATATTCACAATCAGAGATTGTGCCTTGACCCCAATATCCGTTCTCCCTTCTTTCCCACAAAAACTATATTTCCCAGGTTTCTTTGCTGTTAGATGTGGTCCACCATGTGACCAAGTGATCTAGGAAGACTCAAGCCTTCCAAGGCCCCTTTCACATGAATGTGACATGTGGGGAGCCATCTTGGACCATATATTTGTTGGAAATACCCAAGAAGATTCTGTCTTGCACTGAGATCATCACCCCAACATAGACTCCTTTGCCCAGGTAATATGGAAGAAATTAATAAACCTTGCTCAATTCCTGGTAGAAAGAGAAAATGTGTAAGCAGCTTCCAGAGCCCAAGCCACATAGAGCAAATTGGACAGAACCGAAAGATGAAATGGAAAATTCAACTATGTCAGTTGGAGCTTTAATAGCCCATTCTCAATAACACAACTAGACAGAAAATCAGCAAAATTATGAAAGGTTTGAAATCACTATCAACCAACTTGGTCTACTTGATATTTATACAACATTTTACCCAACAATAACAAAATATGCATTCTTTCAAGTATGCATGGATCATTCTCCATGATAAATCATATGCAGGAAAACAACAATTTTTAGTACATTGAAAGCTATTGAAGTCAGGGGCCAGTGGGCGGTGTTGTGGTTAAGGCTCTGGACTCCCGCATGACTGATTGCAGTTCAAGTCCTGGATCTGGCAGCTTGCTTTTCCTCTTCCCCTCTATCTCTCTATCTCTCTCTGGTGAGCACATATGCCCTGTAGCAAATTTTAAAGTAACAATAAATAAATAATAATAGATAAATAAAATTAAATAAATAATTCTTAAAAAAAAATATTCAAATGATACAATCTTCTTGACCATAGTGAAGAATAGAATTAAATTAGAAACCAACAGCTGGGGACCAGCAAATGGCATAATGGTGACGTCGCTGGACTTCCACATAGTTGACTACAGTTGGAGTCCTAGGCCCAGTGGCTTAAAACTCATGCTGGGGACCAGCAGTTAGTGTAATGGCTATGTCACTGGACTCCCACATAGTCGACCGCAGTTCGAGTTCCTGGACTCCCACATAGTCGACCGCGGTTCGAGTTCCAGACCCGTGGGCTTAAACTCACACTGAGCGCATGTGCGTGCGTGCCCAAGATCCTGAGAGGAGAATGGAGGAGAAGGGATTGCGGCCTGGCCATCACCCCTGGGGGGTGATTTCTCACTTTCTGCTTCTTTGTCTTCCTGGCGAGCGCACACGCCCTATAGCAAAAACCTCTCCAAAAAAATAAAAACTCACGCTGGGCGCGTATGCACGCATGCCCAGAATCCTAAGAGGAGAATGAAAGAGGAGGGATTGTGACATGGCCATTCCCTGGGGGGCGGGAGGGGGTGATTTCCTGTTTCTCTGGTGAGTGCATGCACCCGATAGCAAAAATCTCTTTCTAAAAAAAAAAAAAAGAAAAAGAAAAGAAAAGAAGAAAGAAGAGAAAAAGAAATCAACAGCTGAGGGAAATTGTTTTAAAATTCCCAAATATTCAGAAATTAACAGACTTCAAAATAGCTCATGCACGAGACAGAAGAAATCAGAGAAATTAGAAGTTGAACTGAAGAAAAACAAAAAAAATATGTATCCTAGAGGAAAGTTTTTACCTTTAATTGTCATCATTTAAAAAGAAGACATGGGCGGGTCCAGCAGTTAGCGTAATGGCTATGTCGCTGGACTCCCACGTAGTCGACCGCGGTTCTCGTCCAGGACCCAGTGGCTTAAAACTCACGCCGGGCGCGTGTGCGTGCATGCCCAAGATCCTGAGAGGAGAATGGAGGAGAAGGGATTGCAGTGTGGCCATCCTCCCCTGGGGAGTGATTTCTCGCTTTCTGTCTCTCTGTCTGTCTCTGTCTGGCGAGCACATGTGCCCTATAGCAAAAACCTCTCCAAAAAAAAAAAAAGAAGAGAGATCCCACATGGTCACTGAATCCTGGCCCTAGCAGCTTGAAAAACACACCGGGCATGTGTATGCATGTGCCCCAAATCCTGACAGGATGGAAAAACAGAGGAAAAAAGACTATGGTGTGACTATGCCCCATTGGGGGATGTTTTCACTCCCTCTCTTTCTCTGAGTGCAAACGTCTTCTGGCAGTAACCACACACATTTAAAGACTTGTGGTAAATAGCTCTTCAAGATTGTCTTTTGACTCTCTGAGTTGATATAAAAAGATGATGTGTATTCATTTCTATTAGCAGCTATACCATTTTTACGTTGTATTTATATTCTTTTTTAGAAGAATTATTTTATTTAATTTTATTTACATATTATTATTTTTTATTTGACTAGAGAGAGAGAAAATGAGAAAGCAGACTGCCAGGTCCGGGACATGAACTGCTCTTGGCCACATTTGAGTCCAGTGCCTTAACCACCATGCCACCTGCTGGCCCCATTGTATGTATATTCTATTTAATTTATCTATTCCCCTACTGATGAATATTTTTGTTTCCAACTCTTCAGTATACAGCAGTGTCATGATGAATATCTACATAACTATCTCTTTAGGTTACTATGTGACAATTTTTCTGCCTAAACTTATTTTCACTAAATATTATTTTTTTTAAGAATTATTTTATTTAACTTTTATTTATTTATTTTAATTTGACCAGAGAAAAACAGAGTAGAGAGAGAGGAAAAGTGAGAAAGCAAGTTGTCAGGTCCAGGACTCGAACCACAGGTGGTCATGTGGGAGTCCAGCACCCTTTAACCACCATATCACCTACCGGTCCCCATATATATATATATATATATATATATATATATATATATAAAATTTTTTTTTTAATTAAGGTTTTTGTCTTAGGGCATATGGGCTCACCAGAGAGAGAGAGACAGAGGCAGTGAGAGATAAAATGAGAAATTACCCCTGGTGGGGGATGGCCCCACTGCAATCCCTTCTCCTTCCGGAATCTTGGTATACACACACACATCCACACACACGAGTCTCTGGATCCTGGACTCAAATCGCAGTCAGCCATGTGGGAACCTAGTGACATAACCACTATGCCATCTGCTCCCCCCTTCACTAAATAGTCTTAAATTGCTCTTAAGTGGGTAACAGTATAATTTCTGCCAAGTATGTGAACAAAAATTGTTTTATTTTCTCACATAAGAGCATTTGATATTTTCCAGTCTAAATATTTCTGAATATAAGGGAATCTGCCATTGGTGTTATTTTACTTCTCTGATTTCTACCAAAGCTAACATCTAATATGCTAACCAGCCTTTGACTGTTCTCATTTGGGAACGATTAATTATTAATTTCCTTGGTCAGTTTTTAACATTTGACTTTCTTTAGCCAATTTTAGTAGTTTCTTTTATATTCTAGATATTAATCATTAATTTATATTACAAATCTATTTTCCCTGTCTGTTGCCTTTTTACTTTTTCTTTTGGAGTGGTATTCTTTATTGAGATCAGGTGCATTCAGGGAAGTATGGGCACAGATGATAGCGGTGGTATTCTTTATTGAACAGAAATATGTCTCCTTTTGGTGACCTCAAATCCCTCGTTTTTTTCCTTCTGTGACTGAGCTACTTTGCATCTTACGACACTCTTTCCTGGGAGCAGCAGGTGGCATAGTGGTTAAGGCACTGGACTCCCAGAACCAAGATCTGAGTCCCAGACCTGGTGGCTTAAAACTCAAAATAGGCTTGTGTGTGTGCATGCCAAAAATCCTGAAAAGAGAATGGAGAAACTTTGGTGTGGTCATCCCCCATGGGGAATGATTTTTCACTTTCTGTCTCTCTGGCTCTCCCCGAGGGCAAGCACCCTTTACCAAAAATCTCCTAAAAAGAAGAACAACAAAAACCCTCTTTCCTGGGACTAGCCGTTGGTGTAATGGCTATGTCGCTGGACTCCCACGTAGTCGACTGCGGTTCGCGTCTGGACCTGGTGGCTTAAAACTCACGCCGGGCGTGCGAGCGTGCCCAAGATCCCAAGAGGAGAACAGAGGAGAAGGGATTGCAGCGTGGCCATCCCACCTGGGGGGTGATTTCTCGCTTTCCGTCTCTCTGTCTCTCTCTGTCTGGTGAGCGCACGCGCCCTATAGCAAAAACCTCTAAAAAATAATAATTAAAAAACCCTCTTTCCTAACCCAACTTTTTTCTTTTAAGCGACAGTGTCTCCTTATGTCACCTGAGGTGGCCTTGACCGTGTGATCCTCCTGCCTCCATCTCCGGAGTAGCTGGGTCCACACCACTGTACCTGGCTCATGACTCCTAACCAGACATTTTAAAGTTACTATCCCTCACTTTTTTCTAATAATTTCCTGGTTGTACTCCTTTTAATCATGAATCCATCTGGAGTTGACGTTTGGATTTATGGATCTGCGCGTATTGTTTTCCATCTAGTAAACAGCCTTTTCTCAGTTTGTCAGAGACCACCATGTCAGTAGGGCCTTGGTGGGCTCATTGTGCCCCATTATTCATTTATCCAATATTCTCATGGCAGTAAAATGAACACTTGTACAATAGTAAATATTCCCACGCACGAAAACGCCATGTCTTTGCATTTATTCGGGCCTTATTTTATAAACTTTAAGAGAAACTGGAACATTTCTCCACAAAGACGAAGTGCATTTTTGTTAGTGTACTCTCTGGATATTTTATATTTTCATTGGCTGTAAACATCTTCGCTCCTATTACATGGAAAACGATTACGTCACATACAGGACAACAGCCATTTTCATGATTGATTTGGGGTATTGCCACGTGGCTGAACACTCTTTAAAGTTCTAACAGTTTATTGATTCTGTTGGGTTTTTTTGTTTGTTTGTTTTTGGTAAGTGGTTATGTTCCCGGCTCTTCCCAGTAACCAGCCCGGGACCTAAGGGAGCTGGGCCCGAGCGTCCCCGAGACACCTGTTACCTGCGGCGAGCGCGCCCCGGCCCAGCCCTGCCCCGCGCGCGGCCGCCCGGCCAGGTGGGCGCTTCCCGCTTCCCCGCCCCGCCCCCTCGCGCTCCGGGCCGGCCAATGGCGGCGCGGACGGGCCCAGCGGGGCTCCGCAGGGCCAATCCCACGACGCCTCTCCGCGTCGCCGCCGGCCCTCGGGAAAGTGAGCGGCGATCTCTGCAAAACTTCTGGGCACGATGGCTGGGCGGTGATTTACGCGGCGCTGCAGGCCCGGCCCGAGCCTCGCACCCTGGCGGCGGTGAGCCGGGCGGCCCCTCTGCCCATGGCGGTGGCGGAGCTGTACACGCAGGTAGGACGGTCGCCGGCGTCCGCGAGCGCGCGGGAAGGAGGCCCCAGGCGCGGACGCTGACTGTGCCTGGCGCTGTGCCACGCCGCTTCTCCCGGTGCAGGGACTCGCCGAGGGCCCGAGGAGACTGGGCAGCACCAGCGAGCTCGCCCCCCGGCTCCCGCGTGGCCTGTCCCTGCCCGTGGGGAAGGCGCCCCCGATTGCCTGCCCCTCTCCCCGGCTCGGGAATGGGAAGGCCGAGTGAGGGGGGCTGCTTCCCAGATGCCCCGGGGTCGCGCGTCTCCCCGCGGCTGGAGCACCTCGGCCCCTCTCCCACCGCCGTGCACTCAGAGTTGCCCACCAGGAGGGCAAATGTGAACGTCTCTAGGCTTCCTGATCTTCCTGGGCGCCCCTGTACAATACAGTTCGTCCCAGAAGTTTATGCTGTAGTATTCAGAATGCTTTCTAGCAGCCTGGATTTTCCGAAAACTCCCGAGTGCGTTTCGGTTCACCTGTTGCGGGGAACTGAAGCTGCCACAGGCGCGTCGTAGCAGTTGCGCGCTCCCAGGACCCCTAGGTCCTGACGTCCAGCAACAGGTCTTCACCTAACGTTTATATGATGCTTTACAGTTTATAAAGCATCTTCCAGATACCCCGACTCTGGGAAACACTCTCCAGCGTTTCTCTGAAAGCCCCTTTCCTCGGACAGAGGGCTGCACTCCTCACCATGAAGGGCGGCAACCCCGCAAAGTGCCCAAAACCTTCCGAGATAGGTTTGGGCAGTGCTTTGGATAACAAGTGTGAAAATGCTGGCACTTTAGGGAGAAAAGTCACTTGAATAGTTATAAAGCCAATCCTCCCACACCCTGGTAGGGGAAATCTAGAGTTCTCAGTATTCATATGGGGCAGGCTAGAATCTATTTCCCCTTGCTCATGTCCTAACTTTTATAAAATGATAATTATTGGGACCAGCAGTTAGCGTAATGGCTATGTCGCTGGACTGCCATGTAGTCGACCGTGGTTCGAGTCCTGAACCCGGTGGCTTAAAACTCACGCCGGGCGTGTGTGTGTGTGTGTGTGTGTGTGTGTGTGTGCCCAAGATCCCCAGAGGAGAATGGAGGAGAAGGGATTGCGGTGTGGCCGTCCCCCCTGGGGGGGTGATTTCTCGCTTTCCTTCTCTGTCTGTCTGGCAAGCGCACGCGCCCTATAGCGAAAACCTCTCCAAAAAAAGAAAGAAAGAAAGAAAGAAAGAAAGAAAGAAAGAAAATGATAATTATTTATTTGATTTTACTTATTATTCTTATTTAAATGTGACCAGAGCGAAACCGAGAGAGAAGGGGAGAGAGAGAGAGAAAGAGAGAGAGAGAGAGAGAGAGAGAGAGAGAGAGAGAAAGAAAGTGAGAAGGCAAGCCTCCAAGTCCGGGACTTGAACCACAGCTGGCCATGTGGGAGTCCAGCACCTCAACCACCACACCACCTGCTGCCCCCCCTCCAATTTTCTATTTTAAAAGACACTTTAGCTGTGGCTATAAAAGATGGTTGTAGATAATTATGTTTCAATGATTTAAGCAAACTTTCTCACTTGGCTTACTAGTAACAGTACAAACCAGCCAAATGGTATTTTCCCCTCTAATGCATTTCCACTAACTAGAGTTTGAAATGGAGGTGTCTGAATTGCCCCAGTTCTGTTCTAGGACATTTTACCAGTAAGAATGGGAGTTGTCAGCTATCCTCCAGTGCTCCAACGTGCTTTTTAAGACTTCATTTGTTAGAAGTAAAAGGAAATTCTTGAACAAAATCATTCTTAGGGACCAGCAATTGGCATAATGGCTATGTCACTGGACTCCCACGTAATCGACCGTGGTTTGAGTCCCGGACCCGGCGGCTTAAACTCACGCTGGGCGCATGTGTGCGTGCCCAAGATCCCAAGAGGAGAATGGAGGAGAATGGATTGTGGCGTGGCCATCCCCCCTGAGGGGTAGAGTGATTTCTCGCTTTCTGTCTCTCTCTTTCTGGTGAACGCACGGGCCCTACAGCAAAAACCTCTCAAAAAAAATTTTTTTTAGAAGATACTTGAGAGGACAAAGGAATTATTGATGATTAACCTATTTTAAGTAAAAAATTTTCCTAAAACAAAAAGACATAGGCATAATAAGCACTCCTATCAGCACATGCCTCACACCTCGACGATTTATTAAATGCCCAGTAAGGGGCCAGGAAAACAGAAATGGGGCAGTTTTACAGACAAGTTTGGACGGCCAGAGAAGCTGAGACTCCTAGACACAGAAGGAACCTGCCTCTGTGTCCCGTTAGACAGACACCCGTGTCCCTAGGCTGCCGTCTCCCTCCTCGGTGGCCATTCAGCCCCCGTTGTCAATTCCAGAGATGGGAAGCTTCCTATTTGTGAAGCTGCCCAACTTGGTTTTAGGACTCTTGCTTGGTTAAAGAGTTATTTCTTTTATTTGTTTATGTTATTACTTTTTTCGTTCATGTCCAGAGTTTGTCAGACAAGGGCCAGAGCTTCCTCCAAGACACAAATCTTGGATCAATTCTCCGTTGGCGGTGGGGCCAGTAAGGGTGCAGTTTCCGGGAAGACTTGATTGGGGTCCTCTATGGCCATCTGATCAAATGCTCATCATCTTCTCCAGCTGTTTCTCACATTGGTCAGTCCTGGTCTTTGAGAGTGACGCAAACTCAGCTCAGCTTTTCATGTCTGTCTTTTCTTCTGCATCTACCTGGACAGTGCATTTACCCTCTGGCACAGGAACCTTCAGGGCATTAAACTTACTAAAGTCACCTGCCAAGCCCGCCTTGGCCACATTGGCCTTGCAGTGAGCCCAGTTGATGCTGGCGGATTCTGATGTAGGATAGCCAACCTGGAGGTGAGGGTCCATTCCAGGTTTTCAGAGAGTTAGCAATGGCCTTTTGGTTTCGAAGTGTTATTTCCCCAAAAGCTACCCAGTCAATAGTTTTTCGAGCAAGTTTTCACCCAGCCATCTTGCAATCCTTCACCAACCCCCAAGAGTTCTTTCTTAAACTAAGGTCTAAATCCTCTCTTGCCTCCTTGCCACCCCTCTCTCCCCTGCCAGTCTAGCTAACTGGATCTCACATCACTGACTGCATGGTTCAAGTCCTGGACCCAGGGTGTGTGTGTGTGTGTATGTGTGCCCAAAATCCCAAGAGGAAAGAGAAATGAGAGGGATCGCAGTATAACCATCCCCCATGGGGGGTACTTCCTCACTCTCCTTCCCTCTTTCTGTCTCTCTCCTGAGAACATGCCTTCTGGCAAAATAAATTTTTTTACAAAGTGGTAGTCTTGGGGCTAGCAGGTGGCGTGGTGGTTAAAGGTGCTGGATTCCTACGTGGCTGACTATGGTTTGAGTGCCAGACCTGGTGGCTTGCTTTCTTACTTTCTTTCTCTCTCTCTCTCTGTGTCTCTCTGTGTGTCTCTCTCTGTGGTGAAGCACACATGTGCTGTTTTGTAGCAAACTGAGAAATAATACTAATAAATAAAATAAAATAAATTTAAAAAATTTTAAGTCATAGTCTTGACTTTCAAGGAGAGAGAGACAGAGAGAGAGAGTGGGAAAGTGAGAAAGCCAGGCCATTAGGTCCAGGACTCGAACCGTGGTCGGCCATGTGGGAGTTCAGCACCTTAACCACCATGTTACCTGCCTTCCCCTCAAGGAGTTTTCTGATTGGTGAGAAATGAGAAATGTGAAATGATTCAATCTGCCAAGGCCTAGAGGACATGGAGAAGCATGTGGAGGACAGAGGAGAGGAGGGTCATGGCAGCCGAAGTGAGGTCAGAACTTTATACCTAGCGGAGGGCTTCGAATGGGGCAAGGTCAAGGTCAGGTCTGAGGAGGCTGGGCATGCCAGCAGTGCCTGGGACTGTGGAGAAGAGGCTGGAGTCAGGAAGCCGTGCTCGCGGCCACCCCAGCTGTCCAGGGAAGAATGAGAGCTGCAGTGTGGGAGGTGGAGGATGGAGGCAGGTGCGAATGAGAGACGACCGGGAGTGTGAGCGCGAGGGCGAGGCTCGGATGACGGGAGGGGAGAGCCCGCGTGGTTGGGAACAGGGTGTGCTGATGACCACACTGAGTCAGGAGGAGGAAGTCCTCTTAGGAGAGTCGGAGGCCAGTTTCCTGTCTGCTGGGGTTGACATGGTGAGGGGGCTTCCAGGCAGAGGTGCCACAGACCCGTGGCTCTAGAGGACAGGGTTAGCAGAGGCTGGGCGTCTTCTGTTCAGACATTGGCACTGAAGCCGGGGCAGGAAGGGCCTCACCGAGGGAGAAACAGATGAAAGGAGAGTGAGGACAGGACCCTGGGAAACACATCTGCTCAGGGAGTGGGAGGGAGCAGGGGGACCCCAAGATGAAGCCATCACAGAGGAGGAAGAGATGGGGAGAGTCAGCAAGAGAGGGCCCAGGAGGAAGAGTAGCAGTGACTGCCCAGGGAAGTGTAAGATGACCCGTGCTCTTCAAAAGCGCTTTGGCAACAGGCCTTGGAAATGTCCAGCACCCTCAGCCCAGCAGCGGGCTCCACTGTTTGCAGTCTCTCCGAGAAAAACCGGTCTGGCTGTTCTCTACTTGAGCCCCTCTGGAGGCGCCCGTCACTGTCACACCCAAGGACGGCCATGAGACCCTGCCTTTCTGCACCAGCCCTAGCCCCGTCCTCCCCCTCCTGCCTAGACTCCTGCTCACCGACGTCCTGCAGTGCCCTCCGCACCTGCCTGCGCGTGCACTGCTCTCCTGGCACGAGGCACCCGTTCCGTCTGAAAGCTGTCTGCTTCGCTCAGCAGCACCTGCACCTTCCCCATTCAATTTGATGATGCCCTCTATCCAGGCATCTTCCACCTTGCAGGTTAATAGCTCGTTAACTGTGTCTCCTATGTGCGTGAATGTTTCTGTGTACAGAGAAAGCTAGCGGCCAGAAGATGACGATATCGATGATGGGCCTCCCTGGACAAGGCTGTCACTGCCCCGGCTTCAGTGACCACATCACGGTCGTTAAGTACTCAGATGTCATCCTTAGAAATCTATGTGCCTGCTCTCATCTAATTCCAATAAGCAACTCTATGTCAGATGTTGCTATCACAATTCGACAAAGGCATTAGGTCACGTAAGTTGCCTGAGGTTACACAGAGTGATGGAGACAGGATCCAAAGCCTCTGTGTGTGTGTGTGTGTGTCTTTATGTATGTACGTACGTCAGAGAGCATGTGCGCTCACCAGAGACAGAGGTAGAGGGAGAAAGCCCCCCCACCCCAATAGGGCATGGTCACACCGCAGTCTCTTCTCCACTTTCTACCATGTCGGGATTTTCAGTATGCACATTCACGCACCAAAAGTGTTTTCAAGCCACCAGGGCTGAGATTCAAACTGGGCCCTTAATCATGTCGGATCTGGCTCTCTAAGCACCAGACAATAGGTCTGGCCCAAAACCAGTGTTCTTAACACCTCCCACACACCCACCTTGGTTCAGCCATCTCTACCATCTTCTCCTCTCCAGAGGGCTGACCTCTGCCCCTACAGGACTTAGGAGCGTCTACCCAGTTCACAGCTGCCTCCCCGACACCAGCTTACTGATATTACCCCTTGTCTGCACGGATATCCCAAAGTTCATGGACAATGCGTATTAGGAGAAAACTGTACATGGGTTTCCATGGTTTTGCATAGAAATAAACGTGTACTTTAATTCCATTTTTTATACGATCCTTTGGAAGTCCCCTCATAATAATTAAAATGGAACCAACCCCATTGTTCAGCCAGAGAAGTTAAGTAATTATAGAAGACCCGCGTGATAGAGTGGTATGAGGCTTTCGAAATACTAACGTTAGCGGGGTTCTTGTTTGTTTGTTTGTTTGTATTGACGCTATTATAATACAGTTAATTTTTGGTACCTAAATAATGGACTTTACATTTATTCCTATTAAGTACGTTTTTATCTTATTTCAACCTTATTTAGCGCCCAAGGTTTATGCACCTTGTCAAAACCTTCGGAAAGAGTTGAGTGGAGGGGAAGCCTGTGGACCCTGTGCCATGCCTCTAGAGAATGTTTTTTCTTTAAGGTTGCTCTTGCTCATTAATTACAACTCAGGTTAGGACTATTGAGCCACAGATTCACTAATTATAATCCTTCAACTGCCTGCTTCTCTTGCTTGTTTATGAGAGACTCAAATCTTCAAGGAAGTTCTGCCGAATTTGTCATAGACAAGTACAAGAGAAGTGTCATGACTGGCGGTCCAGGGTCCTTGTCTAAAATAAGGTCGAAGTTCATGCTTTCCCGTTTGACTTTTCTAAACAGCTTTTAGATTTCTACACCCCATTAAAAGCTCTGGGAAGTTAGATTTACCCATTGTATCATCTATGAGTACTTAAAAAGAAGAAAAAAGTGAGAATGAAAGACTAAAATACGAATTACAACTGATTCCTGGGAATGTGAATTTTTCTCCAACAGTTGTTTCTAGAGTGGAAGCCGTGGGAAGTCTTTGTATTGGGTCCTGGGGCACAAGGCTCTTAAAGGCCTTTCAAAGGCCAGAGGGAGAGATAGGAGGTCACCCAGATATGGGGGTGGGGGTGTTGGGGAGGCAGAGAGAGAGTTGTAAAGAGGAAGCCTCATACCCTGCCTGGGGTGGCAGGTGGCAGGGAGAGTGCCCCAGCTAAGCCTGCAGCTGACTGCTCAGAGCTGTTTGCTCACTGACAAAGCAGATGGGTGGGGCAGAGGTGGAAGGAACAGAAATGCAGACCAGGTCTTAGAGCCAGGACCCAGCTACGATTCTGTTCAGATAGAAAGTAGATGAGCCCGTTGATAGCTCAAGAGAAGACAAAGATCCCTAAATCTGGAAAACAAAGCATAGAAGAAAATTAATCGTGTGTTAGTCAAAAGTCATAAAATTCTATTTCACCAGTTCGGTCTCATGTAATTCATCTCTCTTCTGTTGAATTTGCAGTGTTACTGTCGTCTGACCTTAAGCAAATTTCTCTTAACATTTTTTTATTTTGATTTATTAAAGTTGAAACTGCTTTTATCTTATTTTTGTTTATTAAAAAGTATAATAAAAAATGCCTATTTAATGACCACAGTAAGTGATATAGCCCCAGCAGGGTGCTACTTTATAGTATGTTCGTCCTTTCATGCCTAAAGTCGGACATGTGTTCACAGATATGTATATAGAAGCTGCACTGGGACCAGCAGTTAGCGTAATGGCTATGTCGCTGGACTCCCACGTAGTCGACCGCGGTTCGAGTCCCGGACCCGGCGGCTTAAACTCACGCCGGGCGCGTGTGCATGCGTGCCCAAGATCCCGAGAGGAGAATGGAGGAGAAGGGATTGCGGCGTGGCCATCCCCCCTGGGGGGTGATTTCCTGCTTTCTATCTCTCTGTCTCTCTCTGTCTGTCTGGCGAGCGTACGCGCCCTATAGCAAAAACCTCTCCAAAAAAAAAAAAAAAAAAAAAAAAAAGAAGCTGCACTTGCTACTCAAAGTATTTAAATTAATTAAGATATTTTGTGAATCAATAAAATCCGGGGCGAAAAAGGCATAGAAAGCAACCGTAGATACCAGAGACAGTGTGGGAGATGGCAGAGGGTGAGAAGTAGGAAATAAAGGAAAAAAAAAAGAAACAAATGGAAAATTATTTGTTGGTAACATGTATGATTAAGCCAGTATAGTGTATTCTGGATAGGAAATCGCATTTTGATGCTGTGATGATGTACGGTGAATGAATATAAAATAAGTAGAAAGAAAGAAATGCAGACCAAGGAAGAGCTTGGCAGTAGTGGAGGGGGATCCAAAAAGGGCAAGGCCTGGGTAGGAAAATCAGCAGGATGGTGGCTTCCCAGGCCTGGCTGGTCGTCCAGTTCCCTGGGGAAGGGAGGTGAGAGACTTTCCCAGCTTTCCCTTCAGGGCTGAGGGGCGTGGAAATTCTGATCAGGGGCAGGTGAGAGGCCCTACGTTCACAGAACCCGGTGCTCGGCCTGGTAGGCCTGGTAGCGGGAGTGTTCAGCCGGAGGACACTGGGGGCGGGGAAACCAATTATGGCCCTGGCGGTAAGAGGTGTGATTCAGCACTGGAGGGCCATTTGGCCCTCGGGGCGGAGGTAGGGAGGGGGAACCCGGCACTGTCTCAGGCTCCTTCCTTCCTTCCATTTTATGTTTATTTATTACTTTCTCCCATGAGAGAGAGAGATGGACTCCCCCAACAGGGTCCTCACACCATGATGTATCCCAGCCAGCCAGGATCACAGGCAGCGTGCACTGGCCCGTACAGGGAGACCTTGGGAAGTGAACCCAGGGCCCCCATGTATCCTCAGCGTCATGGACCATTGCATTACCCCTGCGCCACTGTGACTGGTCTGTCCCAGGTTTCTGACCGAGAGGCAACAGAGCTAAGGAGGAGGAATGGGTTCAGGGTAGGGGCAGCCATCGCTGAAGTTAGGATCTGCAAGTACCAAAGGCCATTTAGCAGTTGACATCTGGCAACTGGGACGTGGTCTAGAGTCCTTCTCTGAGGTCTGAGCTGGAGGTCCCAGAGGCACACAAGCACCAGGGCAATTTGTGGAAGCTGTGGAAAGGGATGGAACTCCAGAAACAGACTGTCGTGAGAAGCCGGATGGTCCTTGAAAGAGAAGGACCTGGGGTCACTGGGAGGGAGAGGGGAGCCCAGGAAAGGGCCTGCAAAGAGGGAGTCAAGAGGAAGAAAGAGAGGGCCTGGTGTCCCAATCTGGCCTGGCCACCCAGAGCTTGAGACTCCCCTCCAAGCCCAGATGCCAGCTCTGGGAAGGAAGCTCATGTCTTTCCATATTCCATGCGACTTTTCAGACTATTCCTGTGGTTAATGCCAAAGACCCTTTAGAAAGGCGGCACTGTGAGAAGATGCTCCAAGCACCTCACCTATGCATGGGGGGCGGCAGGAGCCGCGAGTTCTTGAGCACGTATTCCTTCCTAAGGGTCAGTGTTCCAGAACCTTCACCTCATGTGCAAGTCTCTCCCAAGAAAGACACTTGGGGTGTCTCTGTCTTCTCTTGGCTCTGCCTCAGGTCTTGGCAGGTCCCACAGGGAGGAGCCACACTCACGAAGGTCATGTGAGACTGAGTCACATTGTTTGCACGGGCCCATTTATTTGTCTAAGTGTGCAGTTGGCTCTTCCTGCAGTCTGAAGCATTGCCCTGTGGGCTGGGGAATGCAGGGAAGGAGGGGAAGGAGCCAATGGGTGGGGCTTACCTGGAGCTGAGTAAACCTCGTGGTGTTTACCTAGCAGGCTGGGTTTCACTGCAGAGCCACATAGGTCCACGCTCACCAGGACCAGCAGAGTGGGTGGCCTGGGACATCATGGCCGAGGAGACATTGTGTTCACCCCTGAAGAGAGGCCGACGGTGGCTGCTCGTGTCCCTGTACTGCCTGCCGTGTAAGGCTACTTGTAGCTCAGACGAGTCCAGAACCCAGACTCTCAACTAGACGGTTGCACTTGGCACTTGCAAGTCCCGGATGACCCCCAGGCCGGTTGGTTTAATTCACAAGGACTCACAGGCTCTGGCTTCACTGGAGCCCCGGTCCTTTGGGGTGCTCTGAGGGGTGTTTGGCTAGTGATTGCTCTCTCTGGGCTTGAGTCGTGGGACCAGAACAAAAGGATTGACTGGCTGGCGACTTTGACTTAATCCCCAGAGCCCCAGACTTCCGGAAGGACCTTGGGGACCTCGGCTCCAGGCCCCTGCTCGGCCCTCACCAGACCTCCTCCACTCTTACCCATTTCACATGGTGGGCTGCCACCCTGTCATTTGAAGTAAGCTTTCTACAGCTTTAAAAAGAGGTTTGCCCAATGGCTTGGGTGGACAACCTCCAGGGACCTTTTCCAGTCTGAAATTCGGAAGTGGCCAGTTCCCGGTCAATTGGAACAATCTGTTTCCATGATTTGAGTTTCATGAGGTTATTAAATATTTTCAGTAGCAGACCTGTGGTCAGAAATGTGTAGCCCCTGGCAACAAGGGGTGTGTGTGGATGGGCAAGTGGGAGTGGGTGTGACTGAGGGGCGTGCCACGTGTTTGTCTACGAGGCTTCCGTCCACCTATCTGCATGGGCGTGTGTATCTAAGTGTGTGTCATGGCCCACACCCTCCTTTTTCCATCCTCTCTCTTCCCCGCACCCGCTGTCAAAATGTACCTGTCCCATGTTACATTTCACAATGCCTGTTCTTAGCTAGCCGTTAGGGACTGAAGCAACTCAGATACCTTATGGTAGTCATGACTGATGGCCAGCTGGTGCTTCTGTTTGGTTTTGTCTTGTTGTTTTCAATCAGGCAGGATGATTAGTATCAACTAGTTGATTTTCTCCTAATCCAACATTGTCGTAGTCTAGTACTGGCACCCTGAACTTAGTTTTTTTCTCATTCTTTACTTCCTTCAGCATCTTCACATGAACATGTTAAGCATAAAACAAAGTTGTAAGAACTTTTTTTTTAAATAGATTTTTGCTAATGGTATGTGCACTCACCAGAAAGACAGAGAGACAGAAAGCAGGAAATCACCCTCCAGATGGGATGGCCACACTGCAAAGCCCTGTCCTCCATTCTCCTCTTGAGATTCTGGGCACACACGCACATACACTCGGTATGAGTTTCAAACCGCTGGGTCGACCACATGGGAGTCCAGCACCTTAATCACTGCACCACCTGCTGGCCCTGAAAGGACTTTCTAGTGAGCATCTGTCTCACCACCTAGATTTTACCATGAACACTCTGTCAGGTTTGTTGTTTCACATGTTTATCTTTCTATCCCATGCCAGCCCTCAATCCTCATGTTTTGAAGCATTTTAGAGTAAATACACTTTCTAAAAGTTTAATATCCATATTACTAACCAGAGTTTCATATTTGTTTAGTGTTTTGTGTAAAATTTATAGACCATGAAATGCACAAATCTTAAGTCTCCAGTGTCTGAGGTTTGACAAGCATGTAATGCCTTTGTAGCCCAAACTCTGGCAAGATCTAGAATGTTACCATCAGCCCAGAAGGTTCCTACACACCCTTTCCAAGTCACTCCCTGGCCCCATCTGCCTGTTCTGAATTTTCCCCAGCACATATTAGGTTTTTCTGTCTAGCGCTACATGTAATGGGGGTCATTTAGTACATGCTCATTGTGTGTAGCTGCTTTGACTCCGCACGTTTGGAGATCATGCACGTTCCTGCTTCTATCAGCAGTTCATTACTTTCAATAGATAAGCACTATTCCATTGCCTGGGTATACCACAGGTATACTTAGATGGGTTTTTTTGTTTTGTTTTGTTTTGTTTTTAAAACTCATTCTCATATTTTAATTGCCAGAGGGCACATGTGCTCACCAAAGAGAAGGAGAGAAGGAGAAAGTACCCTCCCATGGGGCGTGGTCATACCACAATCCATTCTCCATTTATTCAACCTATCAGGAGTTCGGGCACATATGCACACATGCCCAGCGTGTTTTTCAAGCCACCTAGGTTGGGATCGGGACCACGTCACCATATGGAGTCCAGCTCTCATTAATTAGCCCTCGTTGTATTAATAGGCATCTGATCTATTTCCAGTTTGGTGCCATTATGAATAAAGTTCCTATGAACATTCATGTACAATTCTTTTTGTGGAGATGTATTTCGATGTATTTTTTTTAAAGGTTAGTACTTATTGTTTATTCTGAGTATGAAAGCAATTCACGGGACCAGCAGGTGGCGTGGTGGTTAAGGGCTCTGGACTCCCATATGGCTGATCGCAGTTCAAGTTCCAGACCTGGCGGCTTGCTTTCTCACTACACCCCCTCCCCCCCACTCTGTCCCTCTCTGGCCAAAATTAAAAATAAATAAAATGAAATGAAATATTTTTTAAAAAGCAATTCATGCAAATTGTAGAATGTAGTGAATGAAATGAACGTGTCATAGTCTTATTACTCAGTTATTGTTCTGTAACTGAGAACCACTGAAGGCACAATCTCTTGAACCAAGGGACTTTGCCACACGGTCAGCCGGTACCAGCAGACCCTGGCCAGTTGTACACCTGGCCCACGCGCAGCTCACCCTTTGGTGGGGCTGCTTGCCCTCTGAGCTGGGGAACAGCAGATTCACAAAGGGCAGCACTTCATCTGTGTTTGTCCCCGGAGCCTAGAGTGGTACCAGGCACATTCAGTGCCTGGGGGCTGTTTGTTAGGAAGAGTGACAGCCACGTGTGCAGCGTTTTCTCCTACAGGCGTAGAAGCTCCCTGTGAGCTGGACTTCAACCCTCAAAAGTTACCTTCACATAGTCCATTTGTCACAGTGAGGGACACTGCCAAGAAGACCGTCCTTTGGGGCCATGAGTTAAGGATGAGGGGAGGAGGTGCACCTGCAGGACACCACACTCACCCCAGCTCTGCCCTTGGGAAACCTGGCTCCCTGGGGCCAGTCCTGTCTGGGAAAGGAGGGATAGGTGCTGAGTGGCCTCTTGGGGCTCATCACAGTCTGGGATTCTGGGCCCGGGAGCCTTTGGACCAGGGAGCTTTCTTGGTGCTGTTCAACGTCTCCTGCCAGTGCTTCCCAACTCTGTTGCCATCAACCAAGCCCAGCACATCGGGGTCTCCTGGAGAGGTGTGGGTGCACAGGCCCACTCTAAGGTGTCTCTTCTTATTGGGACACTAATCTGGTACTCCTGTTAAATCAGGGCCCCACCCTCATGACCTCATTTAAACTGAATTATCTTCTAAAGACCCTACCTCCAAATATAATCCCATGGGGGGTTAGGGCTTCATCATATGAATTCGGGGAGACACTGTCCAGTCCACAGCAACATGGTTCTGCCTAAAGACGTGCACTGAGCAAGTGTGGGGCTGCCGCACCTGGATTACACACTTCTGTGGGGACACCTGGCTGCTGACGGTGGCGGGGGGCCGGGGGAGGATGGTATATCAGTGCCTCAGCAGCATTTTATGAAGTGCTTTCAGATACATGGTCTCGATTAACCTCCCAGCAAACCTGTAAGATAGGTCTCCTTGTGCCCATTTTATGGGTAAGAAAAATGAGGAACTGGAAGTGAAACATCTGGTCCAGGGCCCCACACTCCATCAGGATGAAGCCGAGCGATCCCTCTGCTCTGACTCTCGTAAACAGCTCTCAGATCTCCCCGTGAAGGGATGTGTGGGTTTCCTCCCGCTCCCCAGGCTTTCTGTTTTCAAGGCGTATCTGGGAGGCTCTGAGAATTCCATGGCCTGTAAAGTGAAGCGGCTAAGCCTAGCATCATGCACACTCACAGAAGGTTGCGTCATAAGCAAAAGTCAGGTGAGAGTATTGCAAATGAAGGATCTGACCTGGTGATCAGAGGGAAGCTTCTTGTGTCTGATCATCTAATGGCCTGTATTTTGTTTTGTTTTGTTTTGTTTTCCTGACAATACTGACATTAAACCTGTCTTATTCCATTGGTCAGTTCAACAGGGTCTGGATTCCCGATCCTGAAGAGGTTTGGAAATCTGCTGAAATAGCAAGGGACTACAGAGTCGGTGACAAAGCCCTGCGCCTCCTGCTGGAAGATGGCACGGTGAGGGTCCCTGCTGGTCACGGTGATGGTGTGTACAAAGGGGCAACTGAGGTGCTTGGGGGCTGGGGGCAGATGGTGTGTGGGCTCTGGAGTCATCGCCCATATGGCTCCTCCCACGAGTTTGTGCTCTCCCTCTCCCCTCCCGCCGGCCGCATGCTGCCCTACACTGCAGGCAGCTCATGCCCTCCGTGGCCTGGCTGCAGACACCGTAACCCACTGCATGCCGTGTGCTGCATGCCCGAGAGGAGCCAGAGCGGTGGTCAGCCCTGTGGCATCACGGTCTCACAGCGAGACTGGGCACAGATGAGATGCTGGAGGCACGTGAGCCCGAGGCTTCAGCTGGTGCAGAAAAAACACAGATGGGAAGAGCGGGGTGTGGGATGGAGAGGAGGAAGGGAAGAGGAGGTGTCAGCGGAGACTGGGGAGAAGAAGCCAGACTATGAATGTATAGATACACGAAAGGTTCTGGGCCAGCCAGTGGCGCAGTGGGTAAGGCAGCTGGATCCTACAGGGCCGATAGAGTGGTCTGAGTCCTGGACCTAGTGGCTGGAGAAATATGCTGGGCATGTATGTGCATGCCCAAAATCCTGAGAGGAAGGAGAATGGAGAAGGGATTGTGGTCATCCCCTGTGGGAGTTCTCGCTTTCTCTCTCAAGTATATGTGCCCTGTAGCAAATTAAAATAAATAAAAAAAGAAATATAAGGTTGAAGAGCTCCAGGAAGGTGTGCGGTGGGGACCAGAGGACAGGTCAGGAACACCTAGCTAGTGTGGCATGATGTGGAGCCTCTATCTGTGCTGGGGAGGCCAGGGGGAGGCCAGGGAGGGGCTTTGCAGACGGTTCCACGTGGGACGTGCCCGCAGGCCTGGCCGCTCAGAGGCTGCCTGCCTTTGGTTACACAGTGTCTGAACATGGTGCATTGCTTCAAGTGCCTGCCATGACGCATCCTGTCCCACCACGGCTGGTGATGTCCCCGACCCAGAGCTCCCGTGACCTTACACTAGAATCCAGAGGCAGAGCTGGACAGAGGATTTGTGCTGTCTGGATGCACAAGGCCGTGTGGGCAAGGTCCTCTGCATATGCAATGCTGGAGTTCAGCATGGACGAAAATGGCCCGTTTACAGACAGGATGCAGCGTTTCCCATCAGACCGTGCTGGGCTGGGAGGCATTTCCTGAGATCCTGGGCAGGGAGACAAACAGTAGTTAAGGGCCCATCCTCTTGGCATGGCCACTCGCTGAGTCTGGGACAGTGGCCCTTGGGTTCCCTTAAATGGAAAGGGAGATAACAGGGCGCGTCATTGCGAGCTGCCGAAGATCGGTGAGACGGTCCGTGTGTGCAGTGCAGACGCAAGACGGCCCACGAGAGAACGCTGCTGCTCCCCTTGGGCCGCCCCTTTCCCGTCAGTGGTCAGTGGCCCCTGCAGCTTCTGTTGAGTACTGCCTGTGTACAGTCGAGGTTCTGATTAGGGACCGGATGACCTTGCTGGGGAGAAAACCCTCAAGGCAGCAGTTGCAGTGGCAGATTGCCGCGTAGTGCAGTCAGAAGGCTGTAGGCCCTGAGCCGCCCAGGAGGGCCGAGGAGGGATGGGAGAGGGGGCAGGCAGCCTGGCTGCCCTTGAGCTCAACCCATTGTCTCCTCCACGAAGGACAAAGCCTACCGGCTGTTGGAAACTGTCACCTCCACCTGTCAATCTGCTGCCCTTCACATTTTACCCCCTTCCCCAAAGACAGTCTGTCTCTCTCCTTCTCTCTCTCTTTTTCTCTCTTTGTGTCTCTCACACATAATACAAATAACTGAACTAGATTGAGGGTTGTTGACTTAACACAGAAAACAGGGTGGCTGTCCCTGTGAAATCTGTTAAGGGGGTCGGATCCCACATGGCCAACCATGGTTCAGATCCCAGCCCTGACAGCTTCAAAAACATGCTGGGCCCATGTGCACGTGTGTCCCGGATCCTGACGGGATGGAGAGGTGGAAGGAGGAGAGCTGTGGCCTGGCCATGTGCCACGGGAGGACGCTTTTCTCGCTCTGCTAGAGCACATGCCCTCCGGCAAAACAGTGTAAAAACCAAACCAGAAAAGCTCAGACAAGGAAAGTAAACATCACATAGGAGAAGCTTTTTTTCCTTGATTTTATTCTGAAAGTAAGAGTGTGTAGAATGGCAGTCTTCTGGCTGGGGGCAGGTCCACAAATGGAGTAGCTCTGGTAACGACGGGGCAGGAGCAGCTGCGAGGCCTGCATCCAGCTGGCTCAGGTCACTCCGAGCTGTTCACCTTAGTCAAAATCAGCCCAACCAGCCCACAAAACCGCGGTTGGCATTGACAGGAGGCCCCGTGATAGAGCGAGCCCAGGCCCGTGCTGATGCGTGACCTAGGATGACCAACTCCATCTTTCTCAGTGTCTGTTACGTGGGGTAATCACGCCCTCCGTGGAAGGCAGTGGTGAGGGTTAAGTAAAACAGTCAGTGCTGACCTGGGGTTTGCACAGTGGCACTTACTAAGAGGTGGCACTTGCCACCTCCAGGACCAGAGATCAAAAGGAAGCTGGCAGTGCTATGGAAAGGCAGCCTGGGAAGGTGGAAGGGAAACATGCTTGCTGGGTGACTGTCCTCAAGTTGCTTTACCTCTCTGGGCTTCACGTCCCCAGTTGTGAAGTGAGAATGCTGGAGCCAGAGTGCCCTGACACTTGGAGGCCCAGCGGCCTGTGGTACCACTGCCACAAACATGCTGACCTTATCTTTGCTCAGACAGCTACTTTAGGAACGCAGACGGCCCCTGGCTGAACGTTTACGATTAGCAGAATCTGTAATGTGAGTACCCGTAGTCTCATTCTGTTGTCACTTTCAGTACAGTATTTAACAAATTACGTGAGATAGTTGACATGATTATAAAATAGGCTTTGTGTTCGGTCCTTTTGCCCAACTGCTGGCTAGTGTAAGTGTTCTGAGCACTTTTTTTTTTTATTTTTAGTTTGTTATAGGGAGCTCTCTGGAGAGAGAGAGAAAGTGAGAAATCACCCCCCCAGGGGGGATGCCATGCTGCGATCTCTTCTCTTCCATTTTCCTCTTGGGATTTTGGATGGGCACACACATGCACTAAGTCTGTTTTTCAAATCACTGGATCCAAGACTCGAACCATGAAGTTGACTACGTGAAACCCAGCTGCCTTAATCTCCACACCACCTGCCGGCCCTGTTCTGAGGACATGTAAGGTAGGTTAAGCTAAGCCAGGGATCCCGAACCCCTAAGCCATGGACCAGTACTAGTCTGTGGCCTGTTAGGACCGGGGCCACACAGCAGGAGGTGAGTGGCGGGCAAGCCAGTGAAGTGTCGTCTGTATTTCTAGCCACTCCCCATTGCTCGCTTTACCACCTGAGGTCCGGCTTCTGTCAGATCAGCGAGGCATTAGATTCTCGTAGAAGTGCAAATTGCACTAGTGTAAATTGCACATAAGAGAGACCTAGGTTTTGCACTCTCATAAACCAGCCCCACCCCCTCCCCATCCCTGGTGCCAAAAAGGATGGGGACTGCTGAGCTAAGCTGTGATGTTTGGTGGTGCAGGTGTATTTGCTGCATTTTTAATATACAATACCTTGTTTTTTAAGAGATATTTCTGTTATAGGGTGTGTGCACTTGCTAGAGAAACAGAGAGAGACAGAGAGAAATCATCTCCCGGGGGGATGCCACATTCATTCTCCTCCAGTCTCCTCTCAGAATTTTGGGCACACACGCACATGCACCCGATGTGTATTTGAAGCCTCCGGGTCTGAGACTCAAACTTCAGTCGGCCATGTGGGAGTCTGGCAATGTAACCATTATACCATCTGCTGGTCCCATTGATTATGATATTTTCAGTTCACAATGGATTCATTGGAATGTTGCCCCAGCCAGAAGATTGAGGAGCACCTGCTCTGGATTCCATCTGGTAGCCTGGGAAAGCTACTCAGCTCGGCTGAGAATGACAGGAACAGGCAGCCCTGCAGGGGGCGCCATGAGTCCTTGGGCACTTGTGTGGCTGCAGACAGGCTTCATCTGCCCCAGGGACCAAGACGACCCCCTACTCATTCCACCCCCGGCTCCTTTAGGTACTTCTTACCACCATGTCTGTCAACTTTGATTAGAAGTTCGACATCCTCAGAGCTAAAAGAGACCTAGAGTCATCGTCGTGTCCTTTTGGTAGCAGCATCCTGTTTCCAAGTGAAAACATCCATGGCTGCCACATTCAATCTACATTCAAGTGGAGCCGCTGTGGTAGGATTCAGGGTAGCTCACGGAGTTTCCCTGTCACCCCTCACCAAGGCCTCTGTAGCTCTGAGGACCCTGCTGTGGTCCAGCCCCCTTCACAGATGAGAGCAGTGAGGCCCAGAGAAGGTGGGTGAGTCATCTCAGGCTACTCAGCCTGGCTGCAGCCCTTTCATTACTCAAGAGTCAGCTATGGGGCCAGCTGGTGGCAGATGGTTAAAGTGGCTGGATCCCACATAGTCGACTGCATGGTTCGAGTCTCAGCTCCATCAGCTTGAAAAACACATCAGGCATGTGTGCATGTGTGCCCAAAATCCTGAGAGGAGAATGGAGGAGAAGGGATCGCAGCCCTGGGGGGTGCTTTCTCATTCTCTCCCTCCCCCTCTCTCTTTCTGGCAAGCACACATGCCCTATAGCAAAAATAAATAAATAAAAAGTCAGCTATAGGACCAGCAGTTGGTGTAATGGCTATGTCGCTGGACTCCCATGTAGTTGACTGTGGTTCAAGTCCCGGACCCGGTGGCTTAAACTCCCACCAGACGCATGTGCATGTGTGCCCAAGATCCCAAGAGGAGAATGGAGGAGAGGGGATTGCAGTGTGGCCATTCTCCCTGGGGGGTGATTTCTCGCTTTCTGTCTCTCTGTTTCTCTCTTTCTGGCGAGCGCAAGCGCCCTATAGCAAAAAAAAACAAAAAACAAAAAACAAAAAACAAAAAAAACAAAACAAAACAAAAAAAACAACAACTCCCCCCCCGCCCCCCAAAATAAAGTCAGCCATGACAATTATCTTCCCACTGCTATGAATAGGTTTGTTTTTCAGTGTCTACAATGACTCTGGTAGGAGGTGGGTGGGACAAAGGACAGTACCTCAAAAGAAGCACCAAAAACATTTATTTCTAGAATTTCAAATCTGTCTGTCCACAGGAGCTGGATTATCCCATTGATCCAAAATCTCTGCCCCCACTTCGGAACCCTGAGATACTCGTGGGCGAGAATGACCTCACGGCCCTCAGCTACCTCCACGAGCCCGCGGTGCTCCACAATCTCAAGATCCGCTTTGCGGAGTCCAAACTCATTTACACCTACAGTGGTAAGGAGGGGGCTCTGGAACGTCAGGGCTGGTGCTGATGCGCTTGCTGCCTAGAGCATCCTGGTTTTGTGTTAACTTATATTTTTGCTGTGCTTCTAGACTTTGTTATAAAAAAAGAGAAGAGTCTAGGTAAGGAGAACCTTCAACAAGGACTGACCCTGGACCACTGAGGAAAATAGACATGACCAAGCTTGTGTTTGAGTTTCTCCCTGGATCTGGTTACATGTGTTTAGGCGGGGTCTCAAGTAGTGGGGACCACAGGAGCACCTCCCTACCCAGCTCTTACAAACAGGGTTGTGCTACATTGCTCACACTGGCTGCGAACTTGAGACCCTCCTGCCTCAGCCTCCCAATTAGCTGGGACCACAGGCACATACCATGCTCAGCTTTAAGGCGTGCCAGTAATCTCATCCAGGCCCCCATGTGGCCTCACGCTGGCGGCCCATGTGTGCTGCGGTGGCTGGGCCAGACCTGGTATATTTGTTACTTACTGTGGGCAGTGACATTATTGTCACATTTACACTGCAAATCGCAAGAGCCTCCCAGTTTGGGGGCATTGCCGTGTGCCATCTCACCCAGCCTTGGCACAGCCTGGAGGTGTAGATGATTGGCCAAGAACCGAGATTCAGAGCATTTAAGTGACCTGCCCAAAGCCATGAAGAAAGGTTTTTTGTTTGTTTGCTTTGTGTTTTTAAACATTTATTTATTTGTTTGTTGGTTTGTTTGTTATGATCTTCAAGCCACCAGGTGCAAGACTAAAACCATGTTCAGCCATGTGGGAATCTAGCACCTTAACCACCACGCCACCTGCCAGCCTCAGCTATGGAAAAAAAGTTAACTAAAAGGCAGAACTGGCATTTCTCCAAAAGAACCTGGATTGAGGGGCAGAAAGAGTCCTGTAACTACACCTCACTCCCTCAGGAATCATTTTGGTGGCCATGAATCCTTACAAGCAGCTGCCGATCTATGGAGACGCCATCATTCATGCCTACAGCGGGCAGAACATGGGCGACATGGACCCGCACATATTTGCCGTGGCGGAAGAGGCCTACAAGCAGATGGCCAGGTAGCTTCCTGTGGGCTGGGCTTCCTCTCGCTCCCCCAGAGCTCTGTGCATTGGCTGGGCCCTCACAGTGAAGGGAAGCTCCTGAGGGCTCCACGGTCAGCCAGGGAGGGTACTTCACTGCACAAACCTCCTGGCGTGAAGAGGAAGTGACCGTTCTGTGCAGCTGACTGTGGAGACCGCGATTCCTGGCTTTTGTGCCTCCTAGTAGACACCAGCCTGGGATGGCAGACTTTTCTCCTGCAGTGTGTCTGGCTGGAGGAATGGGACTTCTCTCTATCGTGTGTCGTCCTACCCTTTCCCCCCATTCAAAGACGCAGGACCTCGTGCAGACAAGCACAGATCTTAGCTGCAGGAGATCCGGTTTACTCTAATTTCACTGCTGCGTTTTTGCACAGCCTTGTGGAGCTTTTGTCTTGCTGGTGAGCATTTAGGAAGAGCCGCCCATGACCCAGGCACCAGGCATGCACCCCTCACATCACCGGGCGCCCTCAGGAGAGGCAGGATGTGGATACCTGGCAGTAAACTGAGCTTCAGAGGGTGATCGCCCAAGGTCACGCAGCAAGGAAAACTCAGAGTGGGAGCTCGTGCTCAGATTGTTTTTGACTCCAAGTGCCATTTATTTTCTCCTTATTGTTCCCTTTTGGCTTCCATGTCTTCCGTAAAGTATGGAGAAGGGGATCTCTTTACAGTTTGCGGAAGGACTTTCAAACAGAGCAGTCTTCTGAGAGTTGTGCAATACTCGTAGCTATTTGCCGTGGAACCCTAGGACAGCACTGGGCTCCCTCGGCTCTGTGCTCTCTGTGAGCCAGACATTCAGGGGGTACCCAGTCCTGGCTCCACTGCTTATAATCAGGGGAAACGGTGAGTTAAATAGGGTAGAAGTGTGTGGCTCTCTCTGCAGAGAAGTCCGATGGGCAATCCGGGGCGAGGCTGTCTCTTCTGAGTTATCAGAGACCTGGTGCCCTCTGACTCCTCTGTCCCTGGGGTGGGACTCTCATCCTCAGGGCCAAGGTGGTACACAGCCACTTCCATATTCCAGGTGACACCCTGTCCGAAGGGAAAGGGTGAGAAGATTTCTCAGAAACCCCACAAAGCATGTCTCACAGCTCATCAGTCAAGACCTAGTCACTGGCCACACCCGGCCACACGGGAGGTGGGGTACATAGTCTTCCATATGGGCAGGAACACCCCAGCGGACAGTTGGGGCATGGTCCCTAAAGAAGAGGGTAGAGACTAGCAGATTCCGCTACGCTCAGACTCCCTCCAACACTAAACGGTATTCGGTTCTGGGATCTCCCCTGGCCCACTGCAGGTCTCCTGGGAATGCCAGTGGCTTTTCTATGTGTGAGCATTTTATTTATTTATTTATTTATTTATTTATTTATTTATTTATTTACTTACTTACTTACTTACTTACTTACTTACTTACTTACTTACTTACTTACTTTTGGAGAGGTTTTTGCTATAGGGCGCGTGCGCTCGCCAGACAGACAGAAAGCGAGAAATCACCCCCCAGGGGGGATAGTCACGCCGCAATCCCTTCTCCTCCATTCTCCTCCTGGGATCTTGGGCACGCATGCACACGCGCCTGGTGTGAGTTTCAAGCCACTGGGTCCAGGACGCGAACCGCGGTCAACTTCATGGGAGTCCAGTGACATAGCCATTACACTAACTGCTGGTCCCTGTGTGAGCATTTTAAACTCACCAGAACTGGGGACTGACCTAGGTTCAAGTCTGAAGAGACAGTCTTCTCCTGGAGCTGTGTTTGTACAGCTGTAACGACAGAGCCAAGTACCAGCAAGCTCGGGCTGGACTTGGTGAGTGCTGGATAGGGTCAGGACACTGGGTCTAAGAATGCCAGTCCCGTCCCATGCACCTGGGGGACACCAAGCATATCGTTCACCTTCTCAGCACTTTTGTTTCTTCTATGAAGAGTAGAAGGACTCACAGGAACTGTGTCTGAAAGGCTTCCTCCAGCAGTCTCAGGGGAGGCCGTGTGCTCTGTGCCTGGGGTCAGGTCACTTTAGCTCTGAATTGCCACTTTACTCAACTGTAAATAGGTATGGATGTCAGGATGTCGTGAAGCTTGAATGAGATGCTGCATGAAGTATTCACCCGGCCCCTGGTGCACACCGCAGGGCTAGGTGTGTAGAACAGCTTCGTGATAAGGTTTTACCATCTAATCTTACGGTGAAAAGTGTAGTCCGTTTTAAAAAAGCTCCAATTATGCAACAGCGGGTTGGCTTACAGAGCACATATGTTCCAAAGCACATTTTGAATAATTGCTCTCAAAATAATGTCTCTGAAATGTCTTTGTATTTCAGTGGGACGTGTAGAAGGGAGCTGACTTCAGGCCCCAGACTGCTCTCTGTGGGGGCCTGCTGGTGAGGTTGGCCTATGGCCAGCCTCTGGATTTCAGAAGGGCTTCCACTATTTCCTAATTGATAAAAGTGGCTCGTTGGGAGTTTGCAGGTGGCATGGTGTTTGAGGCGCTGGGCTCCCACACGGCTGACCACAGTTTGAGTCCCAGACCTGACAGCTTGCTTTCTCACTCACTCTCTCTCTCTGTCTCTCTCTGGTGCATGCACACCCTATAGCAAATTAAATAATAATAATGATAAAATTCAGTAATTTTTTTTAAAGGGGGCTTGTTGTACCTAAGTTTAAAATATTTACGTAGACACTGGCGTTTGTGCTGAGTGCCTGCTTTCCCTCGGAGTCGGGAATTCGGGTGTGTTCTCGGCAGAGGGCGGGCACTCAGTATCCGATGGGCTTCCCTGGTAGATGATGTTTCACACGTGCGGTCACGGCCACTGCTGGAGGAGTGGAGTGCGTCCTGTGTGATCCTAGAGGGGCTCTGGGAGGTGTACGCCTGGTGTCCTCTGGAGTTCACCCACACGCTCTTTACGATTTTGCTCTTTATCCTGTGATGTAGTACATTTAGGCATTAGCCAAAATGGAATCTGGGCTTGGTCTTCGGGACCCACAGCAGAGTACACACAGCAGGTGTGTTCTGCTTGACCACACAGGGAAGAAAAGACTAGAAGGAAACCTACCGAAGTTGGAAACAGTTTCTTAGGGGGATGAAGCAAAAGTTTCCCTTCTTCCACCTTGTCCGTGGTTTTCTCAACGAGCACATATTGCCTTTCTAATGAGGAGAAATCGACATTAAAAAATCCTTTCATTTATTTGCTTTAGAAACAATAGAAACCAGTCAATAATTGTAAGTGGGGAGTCAGGGGCCGGCAAGACCGTGTCCGCCCGCTACGCCATGAGGTACTTCGCCACCGTCAGCAAGTCGGGCAGCAACGCTCACGTGGAGGACAAGGTGCTGGCGTCCAATCCCATCACGGAGGTGCGTGCCACTGCGCATGGCAGGGGTGGGGTAGGGCCAGAGATGGGCACGGTGAGTGTGCTGTCCCTAACTCACTCACTTCCCACACTTTAAAGACCAGAGGGAAGGGGACCAGCAGGTGGCGTGGTGGTTAAGGCACTGGTCATCCCACATGGCTGACCATGGTTCAAGTCCCAAACCTGGTGGCTTGCTTTCTCACTTTCCCTCTTTTCTCTCTGTGTGTCTCTCACTGGTCAAATTAAAATAAATGAATGAATAAATAAAATAAGTATTAAAAAAAAAAAAACAGAGGGAAGTCTGTTCTCTGAGGGATTTGAAGTCTGGAGATAGGAACAGAGATCGCTCTTCCCAGACTCTCTCTCCCCTCTTCTTGCCAGGCTAGAAATTCTGCCCCTGGATTCCAGGAGCCCCCTATCTACACTGCTGCCCCAGGGGGTCTTCCCTCACTCAGACACCACTGGTGCACTGGCGTTCGTTCTCCAGCTAATGGGCGTCAGCGTCTGTGAGCTGGTGGTTAGATACTGAGGGATTTCATGTGCATTGCTGTCCTTTGGTAGCTGGAGTCAGTCATGGTAGGAGTGGTAGGAGCTTTGCAAACTGGCACATGCCACCTATCAAGGCTCTTCCTCCTTCCCCTCCCCAAGAGCCAGTTTATCAACATACCCCTGACTTGGGCAGAGGGTGGGCGAGGCCAACCACGATAGCACCCAGGGGTGAGATGACTGCTCAGAGAAGGGGCATCAGAAAGGCACAGCCACCTCTGGCTGCCTCCCACAGTGGGAGAAGGGTGGATTTGAACTTACTTGGAAGCCTGGCAGATAACAAGAACTAAACTCTTCCTGCTTTCTTGAATCAAAATCCTCAGTGGATATTTATCAAGCCACCTACTTTGTATAGGCTGTATTGTCAAGTAACAGGAAAGAGGGGCAGGTGGCGTGGTGGTGAAGGGCACTGAACTCCCACGTGGCCAACTGCGGTTCAAGTCCCAGAGCTGGCAGCTTGCTTTCTCACTTTCCCTCTCTCTCACTTGCTCTGCCCTCTGGTCAAAATTAAATAAATAAACAGAGTTTAAAAAATAATAATTCTTTTAGGAAAAAAAAAGTAACAGGAAAGAGTAAGACCCAGTCTCCCAGTTTAAGACTCCTCTGATCTGTAGTAACAGAAGCATGGTTTTTTTTAAAAGAACTATTTCTTTGTTGTCTTTATTTTTCAATTTTGACTAGAGAAAGAGAGAGAGAACACAAGCACAGGTGTGGGACTGGAACGACGGCTGGCCATGTGAGAGTCCAGGCCCTTAGCCACAACGCCACCTGCCGGCCCCCAGAAGCATGTTTTAAAATGAAATAGACACCTAAGGGGGAGGGGAAGAAGCCGGTAAACACTGTGAGGTTTATAGCCCCGAGGCACGGGCGGGGCCAGAAACATTGGTAAAAAGCCGTGGTGGAGAAGCACCAAGTGCAGCGCCTAGTGGGTAGTGTTGTGGGGTTAGATAGGGTCTGTCCCCCGCTGCATGTGAGCTTCTGAAGGCAGGACCATGTCTGTCTGGGTCACCTTCGCTAACTGAGCACATGACACTTGGTAGTGCCTATGTGTTCACCGATGCATGATGACTCCCTGGACCGGACGTCCAGGGTAGGCGTGGAAGCAGGTCTTTGCAGACAGAGGGTGGTCAGGAGGGAGCACCCAGGACAGAGAGAAACGGAAATCAAGAACAGTGGCAAAAAGCAAAAGTCATGCCCAGAGAGTAGCAGGGATGCGAGAGAGAGCGCGTTTTTTTGGGTTTTGTTTTGATTGAATATAAAGTTTGAGTAGGGAGGTAGTAAGGGTGAGGAGAGAACAAGGTCTGGAGGATGGATGTCTTTTTGTTCTGTTTTGTTTTTGCCACAGGGTACGGGTTCTAGCCAGAGAGAGACAGTGAGAGGGAAAGAGAGAAATCACCCCCAGAGGGGTGGCTATGCCCAATCCCTTCTCCTCTATTCTCCTTGTGGGGTCTTGGGCATGTACACACATACTCCCAGTTTGTTTTTTGAGCCACCAGGTCCAGGACTCGAACTATTATTGACCATGTGGGAGTCCAGTGCCTTAACCGCTACACCACCTTCTGGCCCCGCAATATTTTTTTTTAATAGATTTTTGCCATAAGGTGTGTGTGCTCATTGAATAGAGACAGAGGGAAAGTAAGAAGTCACCCCCTCAGGGGGATGGCCACCCCACAGTCCCTTCTCCTCCATTCTCTTCCGGAGATCTTGGGTAAACATGCACGTGTGTCTGATTTTCAAGCCACTGGATCTGGGATTTGAACTGCGGTTGGTCAGATGGAACTCCAGCACCTTAGCCACCACATCACCTGCTGGCCCCTAGATGTCAACTTTGAATCGAGCGTCTGTGGTATTTGGGGCCTGGATGAGTGGAGGTACTTTACGTTGTCTCATTTAGTCCCCGTCAGTGTCTTAGCTTGGACTGTTTAACAAAGTACCGTAGGTACTTACAAGCAACAAAAAGTTATTTCTCGCAGTGTTGGAGGTCAGGGTGTGAGAGGTCGGGCCCTAGGGAGTGCCCTCTTCAGGGCCACAGACACATCTTCTCACTGCACCCTCCCACGATGGCAAGAGAGAGCTCTCAGTGATCCCGTTTACGGAGGCACTGAGTGTCCAGGGGTGAGGGCCCTCCCTCATGACCTACAGCTTCCCAAAGGCCCCACCTTCAAATACCAACAGGTAGGTTAGGAGGGCTTCAGTGTAAGGAATGGGGGAGGGAGACGGTCTACAAACCTTCAGTCCACCGCAGTAAGATGCTTATTATTCCCGTATTAAAGACAGAGAAATTCCGCCTTGGAGAGAAGGAACAGCTTTTCCAGCATCACACAGACAGCAAAGGCAGAACCCAGGGCCACGGGAAGGCAGAGCCAGTGCTCTTCCTGATCCAGTGTGGCCTCTCCTAGCCGGGTGGAGGAGAGCCTGTGACCGCAGGCCCAGGGCGTGCCTGTTCCCTGTCAGCCTCACACTCCTCTTCTCCTTCCCTGGCCCCAGACCTCCTCCTGCTAATGAAAACTTCCCAGTGTACAGGACTGGATTTCACTTAAACCTGCTCCAGTAATTTTGATGCCAAGTTCTCATGATGTTGCTCCTACAGAGTCCCGTGTTTTGCAGGCTGTCGGAAATGCCAAGACCACCCGCAACGACAACAGCAGTCGGTTTGGGAAGTACACAGAAATCAGTTTCGATGAGAGACATCAAATCATAGGCGCCAACATGAGAACTTACCTCCTGGAGAAATCCAGAGTTGTCTTTCAAGTAAGGATGAAAACAGTAGTTAAATTTCCTTTTCCTCAACTTTAAAGTATTGTTTACATTTATGTACCTATTGGGCAACCTACATTGTTCTATGACTTACATAAAATTTTCCTTTCGTTTGCAGTTTAGATTTCTCCCCCCATTTATTAAAAGCAAAAATGGATGGAGAGATGTTGTAACAAGGGGAGCCGTATGCCTGAGGGAAACGCTTCTGGTTTTAAATTTGAGGCACCTAGGAGATCCTTATCATTCAAAGATCAAGGTTATTTTTCTGACACATACATGCTGTTTGTGACAGACAAAGCCATATGGCTGGCATTTCTATCAGGAAGGGAATGGGGGATGAGAGCTCGCATGGGGCTTTTTAGGAGAGAGCTGTTTCAAAATGGAGGAAAATTCTCTGAGTCCTGGCCCAGGAGGAGAACACCTCATTCCCATTTCACAGACTGTTTTCATTTAATAGCGTTTCCTCTGGGGTCTATTTGGAAGCCTATCCCAGGTGTCTTACTCCCCACCTGGCTGAGAGGGAGGGCCTACTGTGAGTCAGTCATGAATATCAGCACCCCCACCCCCATGGGGAATTGTCCTCAGGATCAGCTATTGAGGATCCTCTCCTTAGAGACCTGGCATGTTTGCTGTGAGGAGTTGGTGTAATCTGGGGGACTTTTCTTTATTTTACAGTCGGAAAATGAACGAAATTACCACATTTTCTATCAGCTCTGTGCCTCTGCGCAGCAGTCGGAATTTAAGCATCTCAAACTGGGTACGTGATGGATGGTGTGTGGAAGGAGCTCTTTTCTGTAAGGGTATATGCTCTCCGTTAATTTATTATAATAACTCACCTCTGCAGAGACTGTCCACTCCATGGTCCTCTTACTCTGTCCTTTGGCTTTTGGGTCCTAGGCCCTTGTGCATTTGCCTGGCGTGTTTCATGCTGACCAGGTGGGGAATTCGAACCTTGGTCACCACATGGGATCTGGCTTCTCTGAGTAGTGCATTAACACTGCACCGCAGAGCCAGCCTCACAACTTTTTTTTTTTTTTTTTAAGAGAGTTTTTTGCTGTAGGGTGCATGTGCTTGCTGAAAAGACAGAGAGAGACAGAAAGACAGAAAGTGAGAAATCACCCCTCAGGGAGGATGGCCACGCTGCAATCCCTTCTCCTCCAGTCTCCTCTCGGGATTTTGGGCATGCATGCACGTATACCCAGCATGAGTTTCAAGTCACTAGGTCTGAGACTCAAACCGCAGTCGACTACATGGGAGTCCAGTGAAGTAACCATTATGCCAACTGCTGGTCCCCTAGCCCCACAACTTTTTAAAAAAAATATTTTGTACAGGCGGCCAGAAGAAGGTGTGGTAATTAAGATGCTGGCCTCCCATATGAACGACCATGGTTTGAATCTCAGACCTAGCATGTTGTTTTCTCACTTTCTCTCTCTCTCTCTCTCGTGAGCACACATACTCTATAGCAAAAATAATAATGATAAGTAAAACTAAATAATTCTTTAAGTTTTTTCCCCCCAAAGACATAAGATTCTTGCATTTGGAGATTAGGATCCATGCATCTAACTAAGGAAATAGATTAGGGCTGGGGGCTAGGGCACTGAGCCAGGGAAAGGGAGCTTTTCAGAGCTCCGGTTCTTCTCAAAGCTCCCTGGGTGACTGTGGCCATCCAGCTAGAACCACCGGAATCAGGCCTCCTGAGAACGGGAAGTTACTGCTGTGAGTCCCTCAACTTTCCTTTTTATTTGAACATCCTTTAATAGTTAATAGTTGTTTTTCTGGAACCAGCAGGTGATGTAATGGCTACATCGCTGGACTCCCATGTAGTTGACTGCGGTTCAAGTCCCGGACCCAGTGGCTTAAACTCATGCCGGGCATGTGTGTGTGTGTGTGTGTGTGCCCCCTCCCAAAAAAAAAAGTTGTTTTTCTTACATATGTGACATAATTCTATCTCTCTGTCTCTCTCTGTCTGTCTGGCAAGCACACGCACCCTATAGCAAAAACCTCTCCAAAAAAATAAATAAATAAAATAAATTAAAAAAAAAAAACCCACACCTGTGAACTTTAGAGTTAGGTTTGCATTTAAATTCTTGCCCTACTGTCAGCCGTGGGACCTGGAGCAAGTCGCTTCACTTTTCTGAGCTTCGACTTTTGCATTTGTATCATAGAATTCCTCTTTCTTTTTGTTTTGAAGTTTTTTGCCCTAGGGTACATGCATTTGCTGGGGAGACACAGAGAGAGACGGTGAGAGAGAAAGTGAGAACTCATCCCGCAGACAGAATGGTCATGCTACAATTCCTTCTCTTCTATTCTCCTCCTGGGATTTTGGGCGGGCATGGACACGTGCCCGGCCTGATTTTCCAAGCCACCTTGTCTGGAACTCAAACCATGGTCGGCCATGTGGGAGTCCAGCACTGTAACCACCACTCCACCTGCTGGCCCCGTAACACAGAATTCTAAGGAATAAATGGGGATATGAAAAGTGCTTGACATAGCTCATTAAATATGAATTTAGAATTTTCTGATAAACATATATGTCCAAATCTGTTACAGACATAACATCCTGACTTCTGATTTCAGGGAGTGCAGAAGAATTTAATTACACGAGAATGGGAGGCAGTACTGTTATCGAGGGTGTGAACGACAGAGCCGACATGATAGAGACTCAGAAGACCTTCAAGTTACTGGGTAAGTGAGAGTCCCCTGCGCAATGAGGTGGCCATTTTCTCTAGAAATAGAAGAAGAAAGAAAGAAAGAAAAGAAAGGGAAGAGAAGGTAGGAGTTCCCCGGCATGCATGTGTTCTGAAGACTCCTCATAAATTTTGATTTTAGAATGAGCTGATCATTGGAGAGTTGGAGATTGATGGTTCGAACTGTGCTTTTGATTTAAAAGAGCTAGAAATTTGGGTCAGCAGGTGGTATAGTGTTTAAGGCGCTGAGCTCCCCACACGATCCACCGCAGTTCAAGTCCCAGACCTGGTGGCTTGAAACTCACACCAGGCATGTGTACATGTGTACCCAAAATTCTGAGAGAAAAATGGAGGATAAGGGACTATGGCATGGCTATACCTTCTGGGAGGTGATTTCTCACTCTCTTTCTCTGTCTCTCTGGTGAGATCACACACTCTATAGCAAAATCTCTCTCTCTATCTATCTCTCTCACCCCCCCACACACAAACACACACACACACACACACACGCACGCACACACCCCTATAAATTAACACATTTCCTCTTCAGGTCTGTGGGTGTGCTGTTAGAGGCTTGGGCCTGAAGTCCTTTGGGTGCTCAAAAACCCTTCAGATGTGGCTTCAAAGAAGATGGATGAGGGGCCAGCAGGCAATGTGGTGGTTAAGGCCCTGGACTCCCACATGACTAACTGCAGTTCGAATCCTGGACCTGGTGGCTTGCTTTTTTGCTTTCCCTTTTCTCAGTGTGTGTCTCTCTCTGTCAAATTCAAGTTAAAAAAAAAAAAAAAAAAAAAACCAACTCATAATAACAAATTAAATTAAATAAATACAGCTTTTGGAGAGTTTTTTGCTATAGGGCGCGTGTGCTCACCAGACGGAGAGAGACTGAGAGACAGAAAGCGAGAAATCACCCCCCAGGGGGGATGGCTATGACGCAATCCTTCTCCTCCATTCTCCTCTCAGGATCTTGGGCACACACGCACACGCACCCAGCGTGAGTTTAAGCCACCAGGTCTGGGACTCAAACCGCGGTCGACTACGTGGGAGTCCAGTGACATAGCCATTATGCTAACTGCTGGTCCCAATAAATAACTTTTAAAAAAAGGAAGGCAGCTGGAGCAACGGTCTACCTCACATCCGAAGTGTGGCATTGACCCCACTTGGCCTCCGTAGGCTTCTTCACAATGAGAATAACATGGCGACACTTACATGGAGCTTACACCATGCCAGCACCAGCCCAAGCCCTTCGCTGCCTATATTAACTCATTCAGACCATACAGCCACTCTGCGAAGTAGGTGCTGGTATTTCTCCCCTCTACAGTGGGGAACCTGAGGTACCACGATGCTAAGTGATTAACCCACGGTCACATGGCTCGTACAGAACAATTGGTTTTTGTAGTCTGGAGTCAGAAAATGTCTTGTTTATATACAGAAAACCAAAGCATCTCCTCGAATGCCGATGCAGCTGGAGCAGGTACCGCTCACGGGACAGCCTGTTATTCCCGATCTCGCTCCACCTTTGCCCACGTGGAGCTCACGTGCAGAAAGGCTGTCTACCACTTGGCATTTGTAAAACTAGTCATTCACCTTCTCATTTTGTGCGGGTCTAGACGTCACCTAGAACTGCCAGCAAAAGTGTCTCCTCAGTAAGACTCCAGGCTGTTTACACCGTGCAGAAATCTCAGACCACCACTCCTGTCCGTTTCTGTGGCCTGCTTGACCACGTCTGAGTGTAAAAGGCGAGGAGTTTCTACTTGGTACATCGAAGTTACAGCACGAAGAGTATGACTGGGTAGCTGAGAATGAAAGCCAGATGGTTTCCTAAGCAAAATTACCATCAGATTTGGTTCTTCCCTTACTGATTCAAAGAGGACAATTTAAACATTCCATAATCATAAGATAAACTCAGTACCAGTGGGTGGTGTGGTGGTTGAGTCACTGAACTCCTACATGATTGACCATGGTTCGAGTCCTGGACCTAGCAGCTTGCTTTCTTACTTCCCCCCTTTCCTCTGTGGTGAACACGTGTGCCCTATAGAAAATTTAAAAATAATACTACTAAATAAAAAAATAATTCTTTTAAAAAAATAAGAAACTCAGTTGGTACTTATTTATATTAGACATTGGAGTGAAGCTGTCCATAAGATGGCTTTGTGAACTCTGTAGGGATTGTCGCACATTGCAGTGGGCATCATTATAGACGTTAAATGGCTCAGCTATGACATACCAGCCTGACCTGGGGTGAGTTCCCATACCTTACTCTGTCTTAGTTTCCTCCTCTGTAAAATGGGGACAGTGCTATTTTTTTCCCCCTTTTTTTTTTTGGAGAGGTTTTTGCTATAGGGCGCGTGCGCTTGCCAGACAGACAGAGGCAGAGAGACAGAAAGCGAGAAATCACCCCCCCCCCCCCCCAGGGAGGATGGCCACGCCGCAATCCCTTCTTCTCCATTCTCCTCTCGGGATCTTGGGCATACACGCACACGCGCCCAGTGTGAGTTTAAGCCACCGGGTCCGGGACTCAAACCGCGGTCGACTACGTGGGAGTCCAGCGACATAGCCATTACGTTCTGGTCCCGACAGTGCTAGTTCTTACGTAGTTCTGAGATGATGCATGGCGAGAACTGAGGGCAGAGCCTAGGGAGTGTCCCACTCCCTTTTCCTCCTGGTTCTGCACCCCGAGTGTCTTAGCTAGTGTGAAATTACCCTCCAAGGAAGCAGAGGGGCTGCCCTTGGTAAGGAGTGCCTTTCCTCTGTCGTCCTGCTATTCCTTTCTCATTTGATTCATCCACTGCTCCTATTGTCCAGCCCTTGGTCTCTGACTTGGGAGCACTCAGACCTAGCCTGGACCTCAGGCCCATGCACGGGACCAGTGCACGCCTCCTCGAAGCCTACTTCCAGCCAGCCTTGCTTTTGTGTGGCTTTGTCTCACTAGAGATAATGATTTCACTGAGGTCTTAAATTCGTTCTTTCCCATTGTTTTTGCCCATTCTCTATTGCTCCATAACTGAGTACCACAGAGCAGGTCATTTATAAAGAATAAATGTTGAAGCCAGCAGATGGCATAATGGCTATGTCGCTGGCCTCCCATGTAGTTGACTGCGGTTCGAGTCCCGACCTGGTGACTTAAAACTCACGCCGGGCACGTGTGCGTGTGTGCCCAAGATCCCAAGAAGAGAAGGGAGGAGAAGGGATTGCAGCATGGCCATTCCCCCGGGGGGGGTGGTGGTGGTGATTTCTCACTTTCTATTTCTCTGGCAAGCCCACACACCCTCTAGCAAAAATCTCTCTCTAAAAAAAGAGTAAATGTATATTCATTTCATGGCTTTGGAGGTCCAGGGTCAAGGAGCTACATCCAGCAGGAGTCTTCTCGTTGGTGGGGACTCGCTGCATAGTCCAGGGTCCAGTGTGAGGCAGCACATGGCAAGAGAGCAAAAGCTCATGGAAAACAAATTTTGACACATAAATTTGGGGTGGTGCACACTGACACTGTGGCACCATTGCTGCTTTGGGGTTGTTTTCACTTTCTTGTTCCTGGAAGACATGGAGTGATTAAGTGACTTAGTCACGGAGCGCAGAGCGTTGGTAGGAGTGGCGGAATGAAGCGCCCATGCTTTGCAGTCGTGGTTGCTTTTCTTTATCATTTACCCGGTGGTCTATTTCTGTTAGACAGGCTGTCCTTCAGATGAGGAATTAACTCCAAATGGAAAGGCTGCAAAGACTACACTCAGTTTGAGCTGGAATCTTCCACATAGTTTTGGTTTGAAATCTTCTGCTACCTTGAGTTCTTCTTCTTTGAAGTAGAGAAGACTGTAAGATATGAAGTTATTTAGGAACCTGGCCCACCTGCTACGGAAACATCCCGGATTTCCTTAAGTGGAAGGCAGTGGGTGGCTGTGGAGGCCCTTCACATATGGGGCCTGCAGCATTTGTCTTTGCAGGAGTGGAGGGAGTCCTTAGCCTCCACTCCTCCCATTTTCATTCCAATGTAGACCAGGGAGCCTGCCCCACCTGCCCGAGGGCACCTCCAGCTGTGACACCTCAATACTCACACCGGGACCCTGACCTGGCAAAGCCCAGCTCTCCCCGCGGGCCCTCTGTTGTGATTTCTGGGGTCAGCATAAAGTCCTTCCCAGCAGCTGGCCGAGTGTATTTTCAGCTCCAGAAAATGTGCTAATCCTCTGTGATGGTGGAATTTGTTATGTATTCATAATTCATATTCCACCTACATCAGTCAGAGTCCCGGCGGAACATGAGGCAAACTCAAAATAGGACAGAAGAGGAAGGTTTATTTATGAAGAGACCACCTACAAAGGTGTGGGCGGAGCCTTGGAGAACTGCCAAGGCCACGGGACCCAGGGACCCAGGGACCCAGGGATAGCGGCAACATCAGTCCCCACTTTTCCCCGTCGGGCACAGCAGGCACAGCGGTTACTAGCGCCTGAAGGGAGTGTTGGGTAAAGTCAGCGCCAGACCAGGAGTGGTGACCTTGTCAGGTGGGCCACACATCAGCCCGAGGACACGTGCAGGGAAACCGGATGAAGGCCCGCTCAGAGCCTCCCCTCCTCGGACTGCTTTCCAGGGCTCCTCATTAATAAACCCGGCCGGGGGCCAGACAGCACGGGAGCCTGTTGCCTTGGTCCATCCAGGTCAGTTTCCTGGAGCAGAGAGCAGAGCCTCTAGAGGGGCAACAGGAGTCCCCTAGAAAGAATTCAAGGAGCTTGCGAGCAAAAAGCAAAGCATTAAAAATGAAGCACATAGAATAAGTGAGCGCGGACCCTCCCAGGGACCTGACCTGGAATGTGAGATGTAGTAAGTGAAGCAAGTTTGCGCCGAGGGCTGAGGACAAGTGACTTGGGGTGACACAGATTCCACCGAAAATACGGACACGGGCAGACACACATTGGCCACGAGGGGCTTTATCAGAGGGAGGAGGGCAGGGAGGGGAGGTCACAGCTGTTTGTCAGGAGCTCCCTTGGCCCATTTAAAGCAGCATGGGCAGAGTGATGGGCCGTGCACTGTTCTCTAAGCACGAACTCCAGAACACTGGGATGGACCAAGAGGAGAGCCGCGTTTTAACCGAGTGCATCTCTGCTTGCTTAAACCAAACCGCGCTTTGTGGGCAATAACCCTCATCTCATTCCTCTGTGAGGCCATTAAAATCGAGAGGGCCCTCCCCTTCCACAGATTGCTCTGAACTGCTTTCCTTCTCAAATGGTAGCTCAGATACTGATTTTTGTGTTGGGCCACCTCGCAGCCCAGACGAGGGGGAAGCCTAGTGGGCTGTCCCCTTTCCCTTGCTTGTCTCTGAGAGCCAAACTGGAGTGGACCAGGTTCTTCCTGGAGTGCACTGCACGCGTCCTGTCCCAGCTCTTGGCACTGACGGTGCTAGGGTGTCTCGAGGGAGCCCAGGGGCTGATCTTTCTAGAAAGGGAAGACATGCAGCATTCCTAACTGGGGAAAATGTTTGTTTTCAGGTTTCAAGGAGGATTTTCAGATGGATGTTTTTAAGATCCTGGCCGCCATCCTCCATCTGGGCAACGTGCAGATCACCGCAGTGGGCACCGAGAGGTCTTCGATCAGGGTGAGACACCTGTTCGGGAAACGTTCCCTGAGCTCGAGGGTCAACACAGAACCAGCTCATGGCTGACCTGCCTTGCATTTTAACACCAGCCACCTTTGGACCTTCTGGATAGACTAGTTTAACAGGAACAAGGAAGCAAGTGTTTTCAGGGCTGTGGAAGAGAAAAAAAGCATTTCTTCTGGGTTTTACGTGCACTCACCAGAGAGAGAGAGAGAGAGGGAGAGGAGAGGGCCTCCCCACGGGGAATGATCACGCAGCCATCCCTTCTCCGTTTCTCCCTCCCTTGGGGATTTCGGGCACATGCGCACACATGCCTAGTTTGTTTCTCAGACTGGCAGGTCTGGGATTCCACTGTGTGCTCGCCCATTGAACAGTGATGCTGTGGAGGTGGCCCGGGGTTTCATCTTTATTCAACAAATACTCATGGAGCACCTACTGTGTGCCGGGCTGTCATAGGCTCTGAGGAAACAGCAATGGGCAACATGAAACAAGAAGTCACTTCATGAAGCTTACGATTTGGAGGAGGGGAGGGAAGGAGACCAGCAGACAAACAGGCTCTTGCAGCTGGTGATGGCTGTCACAAAGGGACACAAAGCAGAGGAGGGTGGGGCGCCGGGCCGTGCCTTTGTCAGGGGTGGTCAGAGGAAGCCTTTCCCATGAGGTAGCCGTGGGCGAGGCCCAAAGGAGATGAGGAAGGAAGCCAGGCCTGTGTATGGGGGAAGACATTCCAATTAGCAGCAACAGCAAGTGCACAGACTTCAGGCAGGAGATGTTTGAGAAGCAGCAGGGAAGTGGTGATGTCCAGAGAGGCAAGGTGAAAGGAGGGATGGGAAAAGAGCACAGATAGGGAGTGGGGGCGTACACCCTGAAGGAGGATCTTAAGGGAACTGGACAGTTTTAAACAAAAGGAAAACCTCCTACCTCTGCACCCACGAATCAAACGTCTATCACACTGGGTTTCTCTCTAATAATACATTCCCATGGAAGTTTCATGATCAGTTTCTTAATCGGCACAAGATAAATGTACATGCATTGTCTCTTCTGAAATTACTAATGTATTTATTTTCAAGAGAGATTTTTGCTATAGGGCAAGTAGGCTCACCAGAGAGACAGAAAGCGAGAAATCACCCCCAGGGGGGATGGCCACACCACAATCCCTTCTCCTCTATTCTCCTCTCAGGATCTTGGGCACACACACACACACACACATATCCAGCATAAGTTTTAAGCCACCAGATCCAGGACTCTAACATGGTCAACTCCATGGGAGTTCAGCGATGTAACCATTGTGTCATCTGCTGGTCCCCTGAAATCACTATTGAGAATAATGACTCTCAGTCGAAGGTATGTGTATAAAATAAAAAAGTTTCTTTGAAATGCAAAATCTTCATACCTTTGGGCCAGCCAGGTGGTGTGGTAGTTAAGAAGATTGGATCCCACAGGGTCAACTCTGTGGTTTGAGTCCTGAACCTGGTGTCTTTGAAAAACATGCCAGGCGTTTGTGTGTGTATGCCCAAAATCCCAAGAAGAGAGTGGAGAAGAAGGAATTACAGCATGACCATCTCCCCTAGGAGGTGATTTCTCACTTTGTCTCTCTCTGGTGAGCACATACACCCTATAGGAAAAAAATAAAAAACAAACAAACAAACAAAAACCCTAGACCTCGAAAGCCTTGTATCACCACATCTATCTTAATCAAGTCAGGCTGCCACTACTAAATACCACCAGCTCCCGGCTCTGGGAATTTGTTCACAGTTCTGGAGGCTAGGAGTCTGCGATCAGAGTGCCAGCGTGGTTGGGTTCTGTGAAAGCTCTCTTCCTGGTTTGCAGATGGCCACCTTCTCCCTGTGTCCCCATATGATGGACAGAGGGCAAGCTCTCTGATGTCTTTTCTTCTAAGGACTTGAACCCATCGTAGGGCCCCACCCTCTTGACCTACCCTATCTCCCAAAGATCTCGTCTCCAAATACTATCACACTGGGTGAGGGTCTCCACAGGTGATTTGGTGGGGACATGTCCAGTCCCTAACAGTGCCGTGTCTGTCTTCATGGCCCCTGAATAACTGATGGGAATGGCTTCTAATTTTGTGCTGCTGGGTGATTTTTCAGCTCTCTGCACTTGTGGTTTTGGTACAGTAAACTGCAGGGCAGAGCGTGAGCCCAAGGCTCAGTGCTTCAGTCTCGTCATCCTGTGACCAGAAAGGAACTCTCCTTCCTGTCTTGCAGCTCTCACACTCAGTGTCCATCTTACGGTCCCCAACATCCGGACCTCATGGCGTTAGTCCTTTTCTGAGGGTCTGGGAAGCTGGAGAAAGGTGACCGTAGCCTAGAAGCTTCCAAGGTGTGGCACACCTGGCGTGGCAGGTTTCCTCTTTCTTCACTCATTTTCCTCAGGGAAGCTGGGCTTCCGCCCTCTGTCTTCTCAGGCTCCCATAGACTAAAGCCATGGTTTCCACCCAACAGTGCCATCGTGTTGGCTCTGCCCCATGAAGGTCATCATGAAGCTAGTTTTTTTTAGGGGAAGAATAAAAATGGATAGACCAAAAATCCTTTGGAAAGTAGTGTTTGTACAAAACCACCAGCCCTATTGTGATTGGGCCAAACTTTGTCATACATGCCATTCATTTATATCAGAAACTTGAAATCTTAGACAAATTAAATTTGGGAGAAACATCTTGCTCTTTAAAGAATTACTGCCTTTTGCATTTCCTCCCGTAGCAGTTGTAGCTGACTTCTTTTCTCTGACTCAGAGGGTCTGGCCCCTTCCAAAGGGTGGCACTGCCAGTCCCCACCCCAGACCACCATTATTGCAGTGGTGGTCAGGAGGGGTGTGGGAAGGCCACGGGGCTTTCTCAATTGTTCCCTCTGTCCCATTCGGATGCTTTTTCAATGCAGTCACATGCTGGATTAGGCTGTTTTACACTATTTAAAATAGCAACTTTAGCAATTCTAGTGGAAAAAGAAATTACTCTGAACACTACTACTGGAAAAAATACCCCTTAACTTTCTAATGGTCATATTTTTAATAAGCACAAAATGCATCTTTTTCATGATATTCTATGATTCTTAGAATAGACATATGTATTCAGAATTCATGAAATTATTTGTGATAAAAACAAATTATAAGGATGGCGTAATTAGTGATAACACTGTTATCCTAAGCCGTATATAGCACTGTATCTCGCTTATATCCATCCCTGGACTGAGGTCAGAATTCTTCATTTTCTCCCCATTGAAAATAACTGGGAGTGCACAAAAGTTATTGTTCTTTGTATGGTGTCGAAGAACAGTAGCATTTTAGTTTTGCAATATACTGCATTTGCTGGCGCTATTTTATACAGTTGAAGCAACAGCTTTTCAGCAAAATAAGAAATAATAAAATATTCAATTTCTTCATTAAAAAAAATAAATGCAGTCACATGGTTTTCCTGCTCGGCTGAGGTGGTGCCTGGGAGGCGCCCCTGCTCAGAGGGACGATGGTGCTCGTCTCACCGGATCACGGCCCCTTGCCGGGTGTCAAGAGTGTCCCCCACCCCGACCGCCCCCTCCCATCCACCCTGGCTGGGGACAGAAGGTGCACCGCCTCCCTCTGCTGTCTTCTGGCTGATAGGCAGCCCTCCTGCCCAGGCTTGGGAAGAAGCCAGCTTCGCTTCACGCACCCAGGAAAAGCCCGTCACGGCCCTGTGTCGGCTGAGAGGCTGACTTAGACATGGCACCCACAAGCTCTCTCTGACAGTGACACCCAGGGCTCTCTTTGGCCGGACACAAGGTGGGGTGGGAGAGCACACCTTCCCACAGGTCCCTGGGCCTGGTGCAAAGAGGAGAAGGGGTTGGCAGCTGCGTTCACAGCACAGGAGCTGGGGGAGAGGGGCTTCCATGGCCTTACCTGCCCCTGACACTTTTGGCCAGAATGAAAAAATCCATGTGGGACACAGCGCTGGCCTGCCCGGGGCAAGTGTAGGGTCAGTGCTGCTGCGGCCCCTCCTGCGTGGCTCCTTCCTCCCAGCCTGCCTCCTCTCCCGAGGCCTGGTCATCCTCAGGCCGTCTCCACAGCATCCCACACACAGGCCCGGGGGTGGGCCCCTGCCTTGGCCAGGTGGGCTGTGCTGCTCTGGGCGGCCGAGCCACCCTGACGGGGCTTGTGTTGTTTCCAGGAGGATGACAGTCACCTGGCGGTGTTCTGCGAGCTCCTGGGCCTGGAGAGTGGCAAAGTCGCTCAGTGGCTATGCCATCGCCAGATCGTCACCACCTCTGAGACGGTGGTAAAGCCCATGACCAGGCCCCAGGCTGTCAACGCCAGGGACGCGCTGGCCAAAAAGATCTATGCTCACCTGTTCGACTTCATCGTGGAGAGAATCAACCAAGCGTTGCAGTTCTCAGGCAAGCAGCACACTTTTATTGGTGTTTTGGACATTTATGGGTAAGGTTCTCTTCGTGAGCCCGTCTCTCCTCATTTAAATGTTGAATGCCCGGTTACTTTGGTGTCGTTTTGTTCTGGTTCTTCTCTCTTGTTTTGCATAATAAGAAAGCCCACGTCCTCTGTGTTTGCATGAATTTCGGTTCAGGCTCCCTGAGTGCGCTAAGTAAAGGCTCAGGTATGATGGCTGACCTCAGGAGCGCATTGTTTGCCCCCGTGCTGATTGGTTTCCGCGGAGTTTTAGTCTTTGAGCAACCTTATCATTATCCCTGTTTCAGAGACATGACAGCCAAGGCTCAGAAGGATTCAACATTCGCAGGCGGTTTTGCCACGTCTCTTCCCCCATCACCCCCCTGAGATGCAGAGCTCCAGCACCTCTCCCGGTTCCTAGGGCAAGGAAAGCCATGACAGGCATAATTTGCACAGCTCACGGGGCCAGAGGTGGACACGCATCCAGATGCGTTTCCGTTCTCGGATGAGAAGGTGTCCCCTCGGCCCCAGCCCCTCTCCGGGAGATCCAGTACCCCGTGGACATAACTCCCAGTCAGAGCTCTGTTCTCCTCTCTGCCTGTCCTGCTTCCCAAGGCCCCAGGCCTGGCTCCTGTCCAAGACGCTAGGGAAAAGAGCAGAAGCTGGTGGGGCTGGCTCTGAGGGGCCGCTGTCACCTGGACCTTCGCTTATCACCAACTACCCTCAGTGCCTGGTCTGGACCCCGCCCCAGGGCCAGCCCTGGTTGGGCAGCGGTGGGGGAAGAGGAAGATTGTCCCATGAAAGGCATCAAGGAGTGTCCCACGGATGAGAGGGTCCTCCCCCACCATGGTGAAAAGCAGAGCAGTCTCCCACTCCCCCTACAAAGGGGAGCATCAACTCTGGGCCATCCTGTCCCCACAGCTGCCCCCTGCAGGCATGGGCAGGGGCCGCAGCCCTGCTGTGGAACTGGTGTTGGAGCCGTGGTGTGGGCTCTTCCCACGGCCTTACTGTGAGAAGAAGCCACGGGGGGGTCCCTGTTCACTTTGGATCCCCAGTTACTGTGTATGCCTCCGGCTACCAGTACCTTCAGGTTAGAAAGTGCAGACCTGTTGCTGGGCTGGGCTAGCACGTTATTTACCCTCTCTTGTTCCAAGAAAGGATTGGAGCGGAGGTAAACATTGAAATAAACTTTTACAAAGTAATAGTCCTGGCTTAAAATAATGTCTTTCATTGTGGTAGAAAGATGTGATTAAGATAGGATTCCCTATTCCCTTCTTTCTGTGTTTAAAACATGTCTTTGGGACCAGCAGATGGTGTAATGGTTATGTCACTGGACTCCCATGTAGTTGACCGTGGTTCGAGCTCAGACTAGTGTCTTGAAACTCACACCAGAGCTCATGTTTGTGCGTGCCCTTGATCCAGAGAGGAGAAAGGAGGAGAAGGGATTGCAGCGTGGCCACCCCCCACCCCCCCCACCCCCCACCCCCCCCCCCCCCCGGTGATTTCTCGATTTCTGCCTCTCTGACTTGCTTTTCTTCAGCAAGTGCACACACCCTATAGCAATAATCGCTCTCTTAAAAAAGTAAATGTCTTTAAATTAATAGCTCTTTGGGGCCAGCAGGTGGCAAGGTGGTTGAAGCACTGGATTGCCACATAGATAACCACAGGGCAAATCTGGCAACTTAAAACTCAAGCTGGGCATGTGTTTATGTGTGCCCAAAATCCTGAGAAGGAAACAGAGAAGGGATTGTGCATGGTCATGTCCCCAAGGGGGAGAGAAGGTGGTTTCTCACTTGCCCTCTCTCTGCCGCTCTCCAATAAGTGCATGTGCCCTATGACAAAAACCTAAAAAACAAAAAAAAACAGCCATTTATCTTAAAGTATATTATTTCCGGGACCAGCAGTTAGTGTAATGGCTATGTCGCTGGACTCCCACGTAGTCGACCGTGGTTTGAGACCCAGACCTGGTGGCTTAAACTCAACGCCAGGTGCATGTGTGTGCGTGCCCAAGATCTCAAGAGGAGAATGGAGAAGGGATTGTGGCGTGGCCATCCTCCCTGGGGGGTGATTTCTCGTTTTCTATCTCTCTGTCCCTCTCTTTCTGGTGAGTGCATGCACCCTATAGCAAAAACCTCTCCAAAAAAAAAAAGTATATTATTTTCTTATTTCCTCCAACAGATATTTGTGTGCTAGCCACTGTGTTTGGGGTAGTTGGGAACAAAATAGACATACATGGTCCCTGCCCTCTTGGGATATAAATTTCAGTGGGGAAAGCAGACAGTTGACAGTGGTTGGGGTGATCCCCATGAAGGGAGGGAGGGTCTGTGTGCCAGAGGCTGCCTGGGGCAGGTGCAGGGTACCATGAACAAGGTCGAGGTAAGGCTGGTAGGCAGGCCTGGTCCCCCCACGGACCCCGGGGCTGGAGCACCACTGCAATCAGGAATGGAAATGTTTTGTCTGAGTGGACAAACCTGACACAAAATTGTTTGCAAACTCATGAAAACTTGTTAGAGTATATTAACATTTCTAATTTGAATATTGAAGTTTTCTTTAGATATTGTAAAGAATATCATTCTTGCTGCCACTTAGGAATTAGTGGTGCCCCTTTACAACAGCGAGCTCCCCTCCCCGCCCAGTGGCAGTGCTGCGGGCTGGGGTAAACCCTTCTCCACTGCTCCCAGCAGCTCCTGTTCAGGTTAACCCTCACCCAGCGCACCCCACAGCTCTTGAGAGAATGGAGCTCAGCCAGTCAGCCCCACTGACAGCGAAGCTGTGGCTCCGGGGTTTAGCTCAGAGCAGCAGGGAGGCTGTGACTCCACGTGCCTTGGACCCGGAGTTGGAAGACCTGGGTCTAGGGTCAGCTCTGCAGCAAATCTATAGTGGAACCCCAAGAAAGTCACAGGACCGCCCCTAACTCCCGTCCATGTGTCTGTAAGATGGAGCCTCTCTGGCAAGACGATCAAATGAAGGAAGTCACTATTTGGGAAACCGTAAGCTCTGCTCGTGTGAGCCGTCGGCCGGCCGTGCGCCGCTGGCATTGTAAGTCCAGAGTCTTAGGTCTTTCCGTGGGGTTAAACTTCAGCTCTGAGCGCCTGAAGATTATCACTAATATTTGACATTCTGCCCTGTTGTGGGAGGCCCTGCCCGTGGCCCCAGCTGTGGGCTTCGGGTCCTTTGACCCTCCGCAGGCCCACTCCTGGCCAGCCCCCTGGGATTTTGGACCACCGAGGTTGCGGTGGAAAGAAGCCGCAGCGCCGGGTGGGCTTTGCTCCTGCTCTGAGCCCCCGGGCTGTCTACAGGACCATCCGGACCACTCCCGGCCCAGGGACTCTCACCTGAGCCAAGTCAGCCAAGTCAATCGAGACTCCCAGCGGCCCTCGGCTGGAGCTGGCCGGAGCCTCTGGGATTATCTCCATTAGGGGTGAAAGCTCTGGAGGCACAGGAGCTGGGGGCAGGTTGCATTTCTGGCATCGCTTGCTGCTGTGGTTCCTCCCCATGGTCACCCTCTCCGGCCCTGGGGTGTCACAGAGGTCACACAGTCCTCCATGAGAGCAGAGCTGGGGCGGGGAGGTGACGTGCACAGCTGCCAGCATCTCCACGCAGCCGGCGTGCTGGCCGGCGGCCGGCCATTCGGTGCCTGTGTGTTGCTTGGCTCTCAGAGTGGGATCGTTCAGGTCAAAGTCCAGATTTCCGGCTTCCCTTGAGAAGCAGCCCACCGGCCATGCCGGCCTGCACTTGTCTATGGCTGCAGCTGGCGGGACTGAGGAGCAGCTGCCCCTGAGGACGGTCTGGTTTGCCGCGGGCCTTGCTCGGCTCACGGCGTGTTACATCCAGCCGCTTCCCACTTCTGTCACCCGCCTGGGTCCTTTCGGTTCCCGTGTTTGCATCTCTGGGCAACTACAGGGACCACCCTGGGGGTCTGAAACGGTGTCGAGGGTGGCTATCTTGCACCTAACAGTGTCTGCGAGGCTGCAGGGTATTCAGTGACCCTGCCCTCTTCCTCCACGAACTCTGAAAGCACCCAATGGGGAGGCACAATGGGGGTTTCCTCAACAGACAAGGAGTGGGGGCAGGAGACCACACGGCTCTCTCATTGAAAGCACAGACGTCAAGGTCGGGCAGGCTCACGGCTGAGTTCTGATGCAAGCTGTGTGGCTTTAGGCCAGTTTCTTTACCTCTCAGAGTCCTATTGTCTGATTCATAAAGTGAATACAGTAATGCCAATGTCAGCTTTTTGTGTGGATTAAATGACACGCCGCATTGTGCTATGCCTGTCTTATTTATATTTTTTAGGTTTTTGTCATAGGGCACATGTGCTCACCAGACAGAGAAAAACAGTGAGAGGGAAAGTGAAAAATCACTCTCCAGGGGAGGATGACCACGTACAATCCTTCTCCTCCATTTTCCTCCTGGGATTTTGGGCATGCATACACACAAGCCCAGTGTGATTTTCAAACCACCAGGTCCGGGACTCAAACTGCAGTCAGCCATGGGAGAGTCCAATGCCTTAACTACCACACCACCTGCTGGCCCCCTAACATGCCTGAGTTTTGTTTGTTTGCTTGTTTTAGAGAGATTTTTACTATAGGGCACATGTACTCACCATAGAGGCAGAGAGAGACAGAAAGTGAGAAATCACCCTCTAAGGGGATGGCCACACCACAATCCCTTCTTCTCCACTCTCCTCTTGGGATCTTGGGCACGCACGCACACATGCCCAGCATGAGTTTTAAGCCGCCGGGTCAGGAACTTGAACCTTGGTCAACTACATAGGAATCCAGCGACATAACCACTATGCCACCTGCTGGTCCCGATATGCCCGTTTTGGGGCTGGAGGGGTGGGTGTATTGTCCACACCAGATTCCTTCCAGAAGATGACCAGAAAAGGGTAACTTATACATTGCTAGGATATTAGAACCAGAAGCTTTGAGGTATATTTAAAACAGTGAGAAAACTTCTCAGCTATGATGTTTGTGAAAAATACTTACCTATAGTTGATATATCTGTCCTACTTCAAGTTATATTTTACTTGTTTCAACTGTATTTCAGTTTTGAAACCTTTGATGTGAACAGCTTTGAACAATTTTGTATCAATTACGCTAATGAAAAACTGCAGCAACAGTTTAACATGGTAGGTGACTTTTCTGCCTTCTAGAAGCTAGTCCTCTGCCCTGGGAGTGTGAACACAAAGGGGCGGGTCAGGCTGCTTCTCTCTTTAGATTTCCTGGTAGTCGTTGCACCACCTTGTGGCCGTATCTTGGAATCGCACCCTCCAGTCTCTTAGTCCCTCTTTTGAACCACCGACCAATCCGTTCATCACCTGCCATTCTTGGATTCCAACCTCTGTGCAGCCAGACCAGACTAGTTAGTTCATTGCTGGAGGTGCCGCTTCCTTGCCATCCTCTGTAGCTTCCTTCTTGTTGCTCTCTCTGCCCTAACTAACCCACCCACCCTGCATGGCTTCATCCTCACCTGGCAAGGTCCTCTTGTCTTCTGAGATTCGGCTTCCCTGGGGCCTCCCTGCCTCTTCTGCATTGGGGAGTGTTCCTGCGTTCTTGCCTCTGTCACAGACGGGTCACCTGGGATAACCAGGGAGCTTTATTGAACTCACTTTCGAAATGCTAACAGTTTTTATGCCTTGCTCCTAACCAGAGATTGATGAATGGAAAGCTGATTGGACAACATTCTGTACTGGCTCTCCCATGAAGCTAGCCTGTCTATTTTATCATAACTTCTTACGTCTGCCTCTGGCTGCATCCCTGAAATGCCATGTGAAAAGCCAGCATGCCTGTCCTGACTCATACTTTCCTTGGACTTCCACCTACACTCTAGCTACACTTCCATGGAAAAAAGTGTTCATTCCAGTCCAGAACAGAAATCACACCCTAAAATCCTAACTCTTCCTTCAAGGAGAATGTGCACCTGCGCTGGCGTACAACATCTGGGAACTTAGTTCTCCCACACAGTCCGTGAGAGGGGACGTCATGGCCTCGTGGGGAGCAGGGGCTTTGACTCCCAGCCTCCTGCCGCCTCCTCTGGAGCCCGGGGCTCTCTGAGCCTCTGTTTCCTCATTTTAACAACGAATTAATAATGCCTGCCTAATAAGTGAGGAGACGACCTAATGACGATCCTCCTCAGCAAATGTGTTTTTCTTTTCCTTCCTTTCCTTTTCCTCACCTGGAAATTAATCCCTGTGTAAGCATTAGCATTCATCCCATTGCAAATGTCCACGTCTTCAGCATTCACAAGGATTTCCTGGAAGTTTAGCATTTGACCTACATGGAGGTTTTTCCCAAGTATGTATTCAGCATAACTCACAAGAAGCCAAACTCCGTCTAAACATCCTGCCCTCCCCGGGCCTCCATACCGGGGGCACACACCCCCTCAGCCTCGACACACATGCCAGACAGCAGCCATGACCCGGCACCAGATAGCGGTTCCATTTTTCTTGTTTCTCTTTCCCTTTCCTCTCCTGCTCTTCCTTCTCTTCCTCTGCTTCCTCTTCCTCCTCCTTTTTCCTCTCCTTGTTTTGGTTTGGTTTGACTTAGGGTGTGTGTGTGTGTCTGTGTGTGTGTCTGTGTGTGTGTCTGTGTGTGCGTGCGTGGTCTATCCATGTGCGGCCCTCCCAGAGGAGTCCTACCTTCAGACGGGAGCCCATCAGCTCAGCCAGGCCCCCCAGCTCCATCTCCAGTCCCGTGTGTCTCACCGCCTGTGCCTGATGTCCCAGGGGGCCCGGTGGTACCCGGTGTAGAAGGGAGCAGCCTCTTTCCCTTCCTGCCGCATGCCGGCCATGGTCCTTTTCCTGTGGAGCCGCCTTGGATCCTGATGTTCATCCTAGCCTTCTCTTCTCCCCTGTTCCTGGAGACTGCGGTTAAGCTCCCACAGTGTCCCAACCACCTGTCCTGCCCCTTCCAAGCCACCCTCAGGTCTCACCATGACCTTCCCCCATGCACCCCTCAGCGGACTGAGCTGCCTCTAGGAAAAGGCCATAGCGCTGAATACCCTAGGGAGGACAGGAAGGCTTGTGTGATCTGCCCCCGCCATCTTCTGCAGCCTCCTCGTATCCCTGTCACGATGTCCCCTCCAGCCTGTACCAGATGCCTTTCTCAGCCACCTGTCCAGTAGCCTGCCCTCCCCACTGGGCTGCTCTTCCCATACCCCCCTACTCCCCCCGCCAGCCAAACTTTACTTCGTCCTCCAGTGAAGCCTGAGCTGAGCCTCAGAGACACCCCCCTGAATCTCTCTTGGCCTGAACAAGTAGTGAACAAAGATCTCACACGGGCCCACAGCCAGTCTTCCCAGATGACTGTCCCTCCACCCCCACGGCCCCGCTCCATCAGGCTGCTCCAAGCCAGAGAGGCTGGGTCCGCCCTTGGGTAGCAGGAGCAAGGTGACCGTGAGCAGAGGGGCTCAAGGAGCACAGGGCGTAGCGGCCGTGCTGGCAGAAACAGGCTGGTCAGGCCTTATTCCCAGGAGGTGGGACCCACTCAAGCCAGGGGAGGATGAGTGCGAGACCCACGGGAGGACCTCGATCCATGGCCCTGTTGCTGGGTGGGGCTGCCTATGGCGCAGGGTCTTGTGTCTGAACCACATGTTGCAAGTCAGCCAGGCGCCTGCGTGTTCCAGGCCCCGCTCCTGCATGCACGCTTTAATCTCTGCGTTCTGTGTTACTCTGGGTTCCCAGCATGTCTTTAAACTTGAACAAGAAGAATACATGAAGGAAGATATCCCCTGGACTCTGATAGATTTTTACGATAATCAACCAGTTATTGACCTGATTGAAGCAAAGATGGGCATCTTGGAGTTACTGGATGAAGAATGCTTGGTAATTTTTCAACATTACTGTTTTTCCAAGCTCTGAGTAGTGCAGGTGACCAGATTGCAGAGTGGCTTTTTAAAACTCATTTGCAAAGTCTTGATGTGTGCCCAGTTGGTTGGAAATTAATGTTGGAACCATAGTCCATGTAAGGACCTCAGAGGGCCAGGTGAGCTCCCACCCTCAGCACATATATACCACCCTTGGGTGACATGCACGGCGCTCTAGGTAACATCCAGCAAGAAGATGACCTTTGACTCTGTCCAAGTATATGTAGAGAGGGCGTGGAAACTGCAGTGACTCCACTCCGGGTGTTCACAGCTAATGAGAATGAGCGTTCTTCCACTTCCGGGTTCTCGGGCGTCATTAGGATGTACCTCAAAAAAGCAAAACCATGTGATTTGAGAGAAAAGATCTCCAGGAATTTATTGTTCCTTCCCTCTGGGAGGTACAAATTTGTAGTGGGTTGACCTGCCAGTGTCCTCCATGGGCCGCAGAAATCAAATAATCCCGAGGAGAGGGCACACTTTGGTTTAAAGGATATGTTTTGAGGCCCAAACGTGGAATTTGTTTCTATTCCAAAGACGTGTTTGTATAAAAATAATCATTACAATGTTAAAGTCTTACTTATTGGTGTTTTCTGAGAATTTTCAATTCTGTGACTCTCACAAATTATTCTTCCTAGTGCCACATGGGCTTCACCCCCACAGTAGAATTAAAAAGAAGCAGGGCCCAGGACTCTGGAATGATCTATTGGGGGTGCAGAGGCCAAGGTAGAAAATACTCACCCCCCTTTAGCTTGGCATTTCCCAGGTGACCAGGCTCACCATTTAGACACATGGGATATTCAGTTCAGTGGTTCTGGGCTGAATTTAATTGATGGTTTCAGAATCACTAGTATCAGAAACAAGTTGTCCAACTAGCTTAGTTCAAGAAGATAAGATCTGGGTTCAAGGAGTCAGTTTACTAGGCAGCAAACAAAAGACAAGCTTTTCCTGCGGCAGAGGGTGGGGAGGCTTGCATTCAGGTGTCATTTCCCACTCAGCCGAGAGAAAGTCATGGCCACACAACCATGTAAAGATCCCTCATTCTGGGCTTTCCCTGATCCTTTAGACTTCTTTGGCAGAAAGAGTAAAATACTATCCATTTTGGAGAAATAAGATTCTTTTTCTTAAGTTATTTTATGGCCATTTCCTTTTAATATAAAATGTTTTGTTCTAAAAGAACACTTAGGTATCCACATACATGTCACCCTAATGCCTCTAAATATATATACAGTTGTTATGATCCATTAATAGCCTAAAGGAGCTGAAGACTGTGATCAAGGACACACTCAGGCCTAGAGCTGTTTAAGGAAAGGGAAGGCGAGCCCTCACACCTCCAGCAGTGTACACTGAGGTACCTGGGTTGTCTTGGATTCTTAGAATTAGCACTCTGCCTCACCTCTATTGGTCCTTCCTCTTTAGCTTTCTTATTTGCTATTTGGTTTGCTTCCCTTTTCCAGTTACCACACGGAACTGATGAAAACTGGCTTCAAAAGCTGTATAATAACTTTGTCAACAAGAACGCCTTGTTTGAGAAGCCTAGAATGTCCAACACATCCTTCATCATCCAGCACTTTGCTGATAAGGTACCTGAAGGTCCTGGATGAGTCCGTCTACCCCAAGGCCAGCGGTTTCCAGAGGATGAGGCAGGCCAGCCATCGTCCTGTCAGATTCAAGTCACACTTAGCATGTGGCTTTGATGGAGTCGTACTGCATCTGTCTATGTGCTGAACAATTCTTATTTGTTTTCCCACCATGAGTGTCCATGGTACTGCTTTAAAGATAATTCCATGTTGGTGGTCCTCATTTCTGATTTCAGATTTACTATGAATTCACGAACCTCCTATTTTTTTTTAAACTTTTTTCTCAGAGGGTCACGTGCTCATCAGAGATGGAGCAACAGAGAGAGAGGAAGAGGGAAACAGCACATCCAATGGAGCGTGGTCACACCACAATCCATTCTTCTTTTTTTCCATCCTGTGAGGGTTAGGGGTGTGCACGGTCTTGATTAAAAGCAAATAGAGACTTTATTTCAAAGATTTCTCTTTATAGCATATGGGGAGTGTCTTCAAAAAGTTTATGGGAAATCTATATTTATGAAAAAACTATGCATGCATTTTAAGATCTTGTGCATCAGAATAAGCTCATACTTTAATTCCATTTTTCCACAAATTGTTTGAAGTCCCCTTGTCTAGTTTCTGTATGTTAAATTCTCTCACCTATCACATTCAGGAAGCCCCCTTTAGAAACATTGCACAGTGTTTCGAGTGAATATGGGTTGGTGGAAAGAACTACTCATGCTGTAGGGATAAATTAGGTTCTCAGCCTTATTAGACAAGGCAGTGAAATCACAGCAAGACAGCTAGACAGAGCTGCAGCAAGTCCGTGCATCAGCCCTGGGCCCCAGAGTGCCCCATGGAGGGACCGAGCTGCTGTGACACTGTCCCCACAGAGAGTCTCCTTGAACCAGGAAAGTGCTAGATTTGCTGCTCCTTTGCCTGTATTTTTTTTTTTTTTAAGAGATATGTTTGCTATGGGGTGTGTGCGCTTGCCAAAGAGATAGACAGAAAGCAAGAAATAAACCCCCAAGAGGTTGGCTATGCCACAATCCCTTCTCCTCCATTCATTTTTTGGGATCTTGGGCACACATGCACACGTGCCCAGTGTGAGTTTTAAGCCACTGGATATGTGACACAAACTGCAGTTGACTATGTGGGAGTCCAGCAATGTAAGCATTTCACCATCTGTTGGTCCCCCTTTGCCTGTTTTTACTAGTGACTCACACTACCATCCTAGAATAATACTGTCCAGTAACACATGCACTTCATCCACCAGGGAATGTGTATAAATAGCCAGTGCTCCTGGTTCCTAACCCACCAGCAGGGACCCTTCCTTACCCAGGGACAATGCAAGTTCATGCCCAGGGAACCCTGTCTGTCTCCTGGTCCCAGACCCCCAAAAGCCTGTTTGATCGTCAATTTTTTAATAATTAATTTTAATGCATTTTTAATTTGTGAAAAATATATATCTATACATATTAAAATATACAACCCATTTTTATATGCTTAATGCTTAAGCAACCACCCTGGAGATATAGATATAGATTAGATATAGATATAGATATAGATATAGATACAGATAAAATCAGCTGAGGGATTCGAGAAGCTCTACTAATCAGAAAGGGCGCATAGAGAGATTATCTAGACCACATCCCAGTGGTGCAAACATTTATTCTCTCTAAATATGACTCTGAGGCTTGGTGGCCCTCAAAACCTTCCTGGTCAGCTGGATAGTTTTCCTTTCCTTTCTGCTATATTTATGCTAACTGAGGAAAACATTTTCATTTGAATCCAATGGTTCATTTGACCACCAAGTTTTGTACTCATTCTGGTGGCTTCAGAAGCAAAGGGAGCCCTCACCCAGGTCTTCTCGTATGAAGTGCAGACATGACATGGAATGACTGGTCACCTGTGGCCAGAGAGAACAAGTGAGTGTAGAGAGGTCAGCAGATGAGTGAGAAATCCAGGCAGTGGGAGGTCCTGGCTCTTTGAATACAAAGTTGTGTTTCCAACTTTCTGAGCTTATGTAAAATGAAGCCACTGTGATAAACAGAAACTACCTCTTTGTGTAAGACTGCCTTTGTAGCTTCATTATTAATCTTTTTTAAAAGAGAAATAAAACTTGCACTTAGACACTGTCTACTTTGACCTCTTTGGAATTAATTAGTCCCTTTCTCTGCATAGGTGGAGTATAAGTGTGAGGGTTTCCTTGAGAAGAACAGAGACACCGTCTATGACATGCTGGTTGAAATCCTAAGAGCAAGCAAGGTTTGTCAAGTCCTAATGGGTAATGAATGTTATTCATTATGTGATTATGATTGACATGGATCTAGATGTGTCTCAGGAAAGAGCAAGAAGTAGACATATGCATATATGTTCACGTATGTGTGAGAGAGAAAGAGATGAAGGGGGAGATGGGATATGTAGGGAGCGGCCCGAATTTGAGCAAACATGGTGACCTTTAGACACATTCAGAAACGCAGTTCCATGGGCAGTCATTTGCAAGGCAATAAATGCCATTAACATGTGAATACACCAACTGCATCTGTGTTTCTGAAACTACAAAGCAGTATAGGGTTAAAAAAAAGCCACATTTGCTAATCAGAATTGGCCCAAGAAGATTAGAGAAAACTTACATAGGACCACATGGTGCCAGGCCTCTTTGTATTTCAGCTGATTTATGTCTAAAAACAATTGGCTTTATATTCCACTTTCCCTTTCCCCCATTTTCTGCCCTTTAAAAGAATAAATATAGGACCAGTTTGGGGCCATGGCTGTCTCCATCAGAGAAGTCGAGACCACCCAACCTCTGCTCTTCTTCACTCGCATGTCTTTGTTTATTTCTATGTTTTGTCTCAAATCCACAACTTCCCCGCCACCAAAGCACACATTCTTTAAGCAGTACAAGACACAACAGGAGAGGAAAAACTAAGCAGTGGCAAGTTATAGCTCACAGATAGAAAAAGTAACTGTTTTGGGACTAAAATTATGTTCCTAGCATTTGGAAGCAGTATAAGTCCCCACTATACACAAAACTCAAAATCAGATGTGCAGGTGACAGAGAAGGACAGCAAGAGCAACCAGTTAAAGAATAGCAACTCCCATTTCCTTCACTCGTTCCCATGTATTTCTGTAGTTCATCCATGTGCCAGGTGGTGTCCTAAGTCCTGGGATACAGCTGAACAAGCTGGTAGTTCCCGCCTTCTTGGGACTCACCGTCTAGAGGGAGCAACAGACCTTACACACACAAAGCCACTTGAGGGGCATTGAGTGCTCATGGAAAGTTAAACATGGCAGAGAGTAGGGGTGCAAGGAAGGGGTTGCTGTGTCAAGCTTCTAGGGTCCTTGAATTCATGGCTCTGTAGAATGGGCAGTGTCACCAGAACAATGACTTTGGCTTTATCTTTTCCACTTTAAACATTTCTTTATTACATTTTGAGACTATAAGAATATTGCATTTACAAGTCTTCATTTTTGTGATGATTTGGCTATTATATTTATTCTCCCTCTTTTGAAAGATCCCAGTCCTGGGCCATCACAGGTGGCATGGTGGTTAAGGTGCTGGATCCCACGTGGCTGACTCCATGGCTCAAGTCCCAGACTTGGTGGCCTGAAAAGCACACTGGGCATGTGTTTGTGTGCCCAAAATCCCAAGAGGAGAATGGAGGATTAGGGATTGCATTGTGGTGATTTTTCACCTTCTCTCTCTTTCCATCTCTCTCTCTCTCTGGCAGGCACACATGTCCTATGGGGGAGGAAATTGCAGTCCTTTAATTATACTCAAGTTTTTTTGGACAATTTTCCAAATAAGCATGGGCACCTGCAGTAATGATCATAAATAAATTCCAGACCATGACAACTTCAATTATTAAAACCAATTTATGCCACCAGCTGGTGGCACAGTAGTTCAGGTCACACATGGCTGACTGCATGGTTGGAGTCCTGGACTGGTGGTTTGAAAAATATGCTGGGTGCACCTGTGTGTGTGCCTAAAATCCCAAGAGAAGAATGGAGGAGAGGGGATTTCATGTGGCCACAATTCTCAGGACAGGGGGCATTTCTCATACCCCTACCTCCTCCAGTGAACGCATGTGCACTATAAAAAAATAAAAAAAAAAAAATTATGATGTAGTAGTCAACCTCAAAGTGGCCTGCACCTTGTGCACAAAATCAGTTAACTTGATTCCCCAATTACTCCCTCAGCCCCAAGCTGACCCGAGGGCACAGTCTGGAGGATGAAAGCAAAGCTCCTGTAAGCACAGATGGCTCATTCCTGCAAGGACGCACCCAGCAGGACTCTGCCCTCTGCCGCAAAGGACTGTATCGGTATCTGGCTTCGGAATACAAGTTATGAGATTCAATCTGAGAAAAGACAAGACACTTAAAGAAATGGTTGATAAAAGGCAGAAAGGATTAAATTCCTTAAAATAGGTATAAATAAAAGATGCGGACAGTTCAAAGAAGTTGAGATTAATTCATGCTGGGACACCAGGGAGGTGTTATGAAGAGAGTAAGGCTGAAAACATTTTTTCCTTTTTTTTTTTTTTTAATTTGCCAGAGAGCGCACAAGCTCATCAGAGAGACAGAGACGGGAGAAAGACTCCCTAATAGGACGTGTTCGTGCTACAGTCCCTTCTCCATTTCTCCCTTCTCAGGATTTTGGACATGTACATAAACGCGTCTGGTGTGTTTTTCAAGCTTCTGAGTCTGAGACTGAACCACATGATAAGCCAAGTGGGATCTGGCTGCCTCAACCACGCAGGCCATGGAGCTGACCTGAGCTGGGAAATACTTTAATAGAATCTTAATTTACTGGTAGGATTTGGATCTGCAGAGATGAGAATGTGGGGTAGGGAGAGAGATTGCAGATAGAGATAGTGTGAACCAAGACATGGAAGTGGGCATTGTAGACATTTCCACTTTCCTAAGGCTTTGAAGGAGACCCACACAGTCACTCAGTTTCCTGTCTGTCCCCTTTCCTGCACCATCCCCCATGAGAAGGCCGATCTATTGGCTCAGCTGTAGTTGGGGCTAAGGTCGTTACTCCACTCCCCACCCTTGTGACCATTTAGGTCGTATCTGCTAAGGACTGTGGGCACACACTTTTGCACATTGAATCCTCTCTGTTCCTTCCAGTTTCATCTCTGCGCCAGCTTTTTTCAAGAAAATCCAGTTCCTTCTTCCCCTTTCAGTTCAATGATCACAGTTAAATCTGCAAAGCAGGTCATCAAGCCAAACAGCAAGCACTTCCGGACCACAGTTGGGAGCAAGGTACCGTGGTGGGGTTGGAGGGTGTGGGGCTCAGGGCAGGGCCAGACCCCAGTGAGCCACATTCCAGGCCTGGACACCGACACTGGAACTCTTCAAATCCAGTGTACACACAGATGCAGAGAGTTCATCGTCACCCCTCAACCCCCAAGGCAGCACACCCTTGGGCAAACCACACCTTCGTATAATCACATGATTTACCAAATGGTCTGCTGCTGGGACAGAGCAGTGTCTGTCTGGAACACTAAGACGTGCTCGTGAACCACAGGTGTGGATCAAGAATTGTCTATGCATGAGGTTAACTTTTCTTCTTATTGAGTAACTTACTAAAGCTAGACTTCTTTCCACCTTGCCCTAAATATTAAATTATTTCAAAGCAACCCTTGACCTTTGGCCTTGCTCCTTAGTTCCGCAGCTCTCTGTACCTGCTCATGGAGACGCTCAACGCAACGACGCCTCACTACGTCCGATGCATCAAGCCGAACGATGAGAAGTTGCCCTTCGAGTAAGTGTGCTCATTCAACAGGGAATGGAAACACTGGGGAAGCACGTCCTGTTATACTGTTGGAGAATTAGCTTATAATTGTCTTGAACTTTCCTCTGTTTCTGGGTTTTTAAGTGATTCAAAACAATACTGCCTTTGGGACCAGCAGTTAGCATAATGGCTATGTCGCTGGACTCCCACGTAATCGACCACGGTTCGAGTCTCGGGCCTGGTGGCTTAAACTCACGCCGGGCGTGTGTGCGTGCGTGCCCAAGATCCCAAGAGGAGAATGGAGGAGAAGGTATTGCAGCGTGGCCATCCCCTCTCGGGGGGGTGATTTCTCGCTTTCTGTCCCTCTGTCTGTCTCTGTCTGTCTGGCGAGCGCACGCGCCCTATAGCAAAAACCTCTCAAAAAAAAAAAAAAAAACAATACTGCCTTTTACGAAGTTAGCATAAACTCTTTAGCTAAGCCACTTCATCTTCAGGGGTAGGCAAAGGGGAGAGGTTTGAAAGAACAGCCGACAACTGAAGCTCATGCATCCGTGAGAGCAAGGCCATCTTACGGAATGACAAGAAGGGCTTGTGTGTGTATTAGAAAGGCTGCAGGAGATCCGCAGGTTCGTCCTCACACATGGGATGCGATGTGCGTCTGAGGCCCCACGGAGGAAACCCTAAACCCTTGAGTAGAGGTTGTAGAGAATCCCTTTTTGCTGACAAGAGCTCAAACAGGTACCCAAAGGGGTATGAGCTATCAATGGGGGTGATGAATGTCTGTGGTCACTAAGCCACGGGGCCACCTACTGGGTGTTTTTTGTTTTTGTTTTATTGCCAGAAGGCCTGTGTTCTCTACTGGAGAGTGAGGAAGAGACAGAAGGGGAAAGGGAAAAAGCACCCTCACATGGTGTGGTCATACCGCATTCCCTTCTCCCCTTTTCTATCCCGTTGGGGTGTGGGGCAGGTACACACATGTACCTTGTATATTTTTCAAGCTGCCAGGGCTGGGATTCAAACCACAGTCAACCCTATGGGATCCAGCTTCCTTAGCCTCTAGGCTACAGGGATGGCCCTGCTGGGTATTTTCTAAAGAAATTCAGGCATCAGATGGGTGCGTGGACCGTGCAAGCATGAGCATTTCCTTTCCGCTGGTTGCTCTTCCCAAAGGCCAAAGCTTTCTCCCTGTCACCTCCTTCAGAGTCAGTTCCACATCCTCATTCAGCTTTCTGGCTCTCAGAGGTGATTTCACTGAACATCCAACAGCTGCTTAGGAAATATCTGCTGTGTGCCTGGCATGGGGGTTACGGGGCTGGCTCCTGCCACCTGGGAGTGTGTGCTACGCCTGTTTATAGGCCTCTTTATCAATTATGATACCCTAACACATCATAAAATCATCTTCTTAAGGTTTGACTCCAAAAGAATTGTTCAGCAGCTGCGAGCCTGCGGTGTTTTAGAAACAATTCGCATCAGTGCACAGAGTTACCCTTCCAGGTACGTTGTCAGTCCTTGCTTTTGGGGAAAAATGTCCAGCTTCAGGCCTGGGTCGTGAATTGAGAGTATGGCTGCCATGAGTTCTGTCTCAGACTTTTGGCTTCTGTACGATGCTCCTAAGTTTTCTCCCACTGTCCTGCGGGAAGGTCAGGAATAGGCTGTGTGTGGGGCCGAGGCCACCACCACCACCACCACCCCGTCTTCCCATTTCTGATGACAGTCCCCACTGCCTCGCCAGTACATTGAGGAGGAAAGCCGAGAGGGAGGAACAGGACAGTCGCTGGGGGAGTGTGTCAACCAAAACACACCGGCATGGTCTTGGAAGTATCAGGGCAGGGGAGCCAAAGGCAGTGCCATCATCTCCTCACGCCCCTGACCATGGTGGCAGGTCGGGCAGCAGGGTCCCAGACACAATGGCTTCTCTGCTCACCTGGCTTACCTCCCTCTCTGCTCTTCCAGGTGGACATACATCGAGTTCTACAGTCGCTATGGCATTCTCATGACCAAGCCAGAGCTTTCCTTCAGTGACAAAAAAGAGGTGTGCAAGGTGGTTTTACACAGGCTCATCCAGGTCAGTGACCCTCACCTCCTGGACCACAAGCTCCTCTTTGCCTGAGTCTCAGGCTTGCGATTGTCATGAACACGAAGAAGAAAAAAATGGGCCTGAGCACGTGTATGAAAAAGAGACCAGCTGACCCGCCCACTGGGGCGTGAGCTCCTGATAACAGGGGTCTCCTGAGGGGACCCAAATTCCAGCCCCTCCAGTGTCCCGCCCCACTTTGTTCTCCCACGACCTAGTCCGGCCGCCCACAGCCCTGGCATTTAGAGAGTAGAGTCTGCAGAGGTGGCTGCGAGCCACGTGGGCTCACGCACTCCCTGTGGGTTAGAGGCTGCTGGGAGGACGTGTTACGTTATGATGAAGAGATGGGGAGGTTGTGATGGCCAGCACATGGGGTGTTCGGAGAACCGCAATGAAGGAAGGGTACCAGACTTCTCCAGGTTCTCCAACTCCTCTGTGGAAACCACTTGAGAGTGGGCGTAGCTCTCCAGCAGCCCTGCTGAAGCCCTCCGAGGACGCGCACACCCCTTCTCACCGCCTGAGGGGTTCTATAACCTACTGTCCATCTCTCCCTCCAGCTTGGCTTTACACAAGTATAAGTTTCCACATCACGATCACCATTTTTCTGCTTCGTGTCCCAGACAAACTATGGCCACGTTTTTGAAATCTTTGAATCGCTAAACACATTTTCCAAATACTATAGAAAATTCAAAAGGTGTTCTTTCTAATTCTGTCTTTTTTTTTTTCTCTTCCAGGATTCTAATCAATACCAGTTTGGTAAAACCAAAATTTTCTTCAGAGCAGGACAAGTGGCTTATTTAGAGAAACTCCGACTGGATAAGCTGAGGCAGGGTTGTGTTGTGATACAAAAGCATATCCGTGGCTGGCTCCAGAGGAAGAAATTTCTCCGAGAGAGACGAGCCGCCCTGGTCATCCAGCGGTACTTCCGGGGCCAGCAAACTGTAAGGTCAGTTGGAATCAGGGAGGACATACTGAATAGCAGGGCTTTCTTTCCCATTTTTGTTTCCTTTTTAAAAGTTTATTTTTTTCTTCCATGAACAAGAGCGATAGACACACGAAAAGAAAGAGACAGCACCCCAATGAGGTCTTGACACTCAGCCTACCCCTCAGCTTCAGGCAGCCCCGGTCATGGACATGGGCATGCCCGGTTGCTCAGGGAGGTCTCCAGGAGGGGGCCGGAGCCCTCCTCTGTGGGCCAGTCTCATAGAGCATTGTGTGTGTTTATTTGTTTGCTTATTTGTTTGTTTGTTTAAATTTGACCAGAGGAGGACAGAGCAAGAGAGAGAAAGGGAAAGTGAGAAAGCAAGCCACCAGGTCCAGGGCTCAAACCATGGTCGGCCATGTGGGAGTCCAGCACCTTCACACGCCATACCACCTGCCGGCTCCACAGTGTCGTGTTTTAGTTCTGCATGGCCATCTGGCCCCCTGTGGGACTTTGTTGTCATGTCCACAGGAGGACGGTTAAGGACAAGGGACCTTTCTCCTGGGACCCAGGATACAGCCACCTGTGTAAGCACCCCCACCCCCTCCATGGGCCTCATGGGCTCGAGGCCAGAAGGGCACGTCCCTCAGGAGCAGGTGGTGCTGGCTGCTTGGTATCCTCGGTGGCAGAGCTGGTGAACAGGACTCCAACGGGAGGGAGCCCTGGCCAGGGTGCTGCTGGGAGAGGCGGTGCCCGTGTGAGCAGGTGGAGGCACAGAGCCCTTCCCATGGAAAAGACAGTGCCTGAGACCAGCAACGTCCCATGAAGACTCTGAGTAAAGACACCGAGAATAGCCCCTGACCGGCCTGCCACAGTCAGGGGTGGACCATGGCAGAGGGGTCCATAGCAAGGCCTCCCCAGCAAATTAATCGCAGAGCCTTTCCCTGAGCAGGGACCTCAGCACTCTACCTGAGAGAATGGTGAGCCGAGGGCAGCCCCCCACTGGGCTGATCCCACCCCCAGGGGCCCTGCGAGTCCACGTGACCGTGATTCTGCAGCCCACCAAAGGACCACTTATCGTGAGACTTTCCACGGCCCTACCATACCAGTGGAGAGCAGGGGGCCGGGGTGCCGGCTAGCCAGAGAGGCAGCTGTCCTTCCCAGGTGGAGCATGTGTTCCTGTTTGCCCTGCCTGCCTCCCTCCTCAGAGGCCGTGGGCATGACTGAGAAGGCGGGTTTCTGAGGGCCAGCCCGTGTCGCTCCTTCCGAGCTTCAGGTCAGAACTCTAGCAGCCCGTGGGCTTCTCCAAGTGGCAAGTGTGGCGTGTACCACACACGACCAGACTGTCCTGCCTTCCTGTCCTTCTGGATTCAGTTAATGGCAGCAGTCTCCAGGGCAGGAAACCCCAGAGGGATCTTCTACCTCAGACCCACATTCCCTTTCCATGTGGGAATCACTGGGCCTGAAACGTCCTGCCCCCATCTGCCACTCACTGTCCCACACATGCCCTCTCACTCTTGCTCTGGTTCCCTCCCACTCAAGAGCACAGCCTCCGCCTACCGCCCCCTCACCCCCGTCTTTGCACATCAGGGCCTGATCCAGCCTTTTCTCTGACCCTGCCTTCAGTGCCTGCAAAGCCCACGGTTTTCTGCAGAATAGTGTCCCATCTTCGATGTGGTATGCAAAGTCCTCATGGCCATAAGCTCAGATCAGCTGGTGGCATGGTGGTTAAAGTGGCTGATCCCATGTGGCCACCTGCATGGCTCGAGTCCCAGACTGAACGGCTTCAAAAACATGTTGGGCACAAAATCCCAAAAGGAGGGAGAAATGGAGACAGGATTGCAATGTGACCTTCTCCAATGGAGGTTCTCTCCCTCTCTCTTCCCTCTCTGGTGAGCACACGTAGCCTCTGGAAAATTTAAAAAAAAAAAGAATGGATCATGATTGTCTGGTTCCTACTGCATCTATTCCTTGGGCCTACCACAGTGTTTCCCATAGAAGCTGCCCCATAGTAGGTGCTTAGTGTGTGTGTGTGTGTGTGTGTGTGTGTGTGTGTATTTAAATGTTCCTCAACTATTTTTATAACCTCCTTGACCACTAATTCCTCCAAGTTCCTATGGGAACTTTAAAATGTGCATAGAAAAATGGAATTAGCCTTTATTTTAGTGCAAAAAATACTGAAATCCGTGCATGTTTTTTTCATAATATTGTATTTTTCGTGACATATTTTTAACAATTCCAGATGAAGTCCATCTTTCTGAGTATTTCAGGCGAGGTAGGCTTCCACACCTTTGCTCGTGCTGTTCTCTCAGACTGAAATGCCTTTCCCAGCCTTCACCGTCTGGAGAACCCTCTTGTTCCACGAGGACGGACGTCCACACCCACACTCCCCAACAGATGGTTATTTCTTCCCCTGTGCTCTTGCGTGGCGTCTCATCATTGGGTGTTTTATTTTTCCTCTTAGCTGCTCCATTAGGTTGCAAACTCCGAAGGCGAGAACTTTGCCCTTTCCTCCAGTTCTTTAGACGAGGTGGACAGTTTTTCAGTAAAGAGCCAGATAAAAATTATTTGAGGCTTTGGGGAGTTCCTGCCATGTAGCCGGGAGGCAGCCCTGAGCAGTAAGTAAGTAAGTGGTATGGCTGGGTTCCAGTAAAGCTGGACAGTAGCTGTCGGCACCCAGACTCGGCCTCAGACCATAGGCTGCCAGCCCCCGAGCTGAGCCTACAGAGTAGTTTCTCACATGAGCAGTGAGCAGGTGAACGTGCAGGTACAAAGCCAACGCACAGTCTCCTTTCCAGGGTCTCCGTGGGGTCAGGCATGTGGCTGGCTCGAATGGCCTGCAGAAGAAGTATATGAACAGTCCCACATGGCTTCTCACTGCCTGGCCCGGATCTGGGCTCAGAGCAGGGGAGCCAGGAGAGGCAGCCTGGGTCTGGCCTGGCAGGTGTTAAAATAAGCCGCTCACAGCCTTCAACGTGGAGAGATGTAAAATGCGCAAATACCCCTTACTACGGAAGTGCTGCGCAAGCGTGCGACTCCACGGAGGATGGTCAGCGCTCCGTGGCTGACAGGCTCACTCGTACGTTCTCTTTAACCCAGGAAAGCTATCACGGCCACGGCCTTAAAGGAAGCGTGGGCAGCCATCGTCCTTCAGAAGCATTGCCGTGGGTATCTGGTTCGCAGTCTGTACCGGCTGATCCGCCTGGCCACCATCGTCATCCAGGCCTACACCCGGGGGTTCCTGGCGAGGAGGAGGTATCGAAAGGTGGGTGGAGACCGCATGCCTTCTTGGGACAGGGTTTTCCAGGACTCGTGCTATTTGTCACCAACAGTCGTGACAAATTTTTCTTTATGAAGACCTTCTTAGAGAGCAGGGAATCCTGGCAGGAGAGTGTCCGTCCTTGCCTGTGTGCTACAGGGAGGATTCAGTATTCCCAAATCTAGGCATGGCAGGGCTCTTGAAGATGATGACGCGAAGTTTGTATACTGTGGGAGTTGGGTTTCCCAACATTGGAGGAGTTGGTGAAAGAAAAAATTTTTACAAAAATCTTGTTTTACAGATGCTAGAGGAACACAAGGCTGTGATCCTTCAGAAATACGCACGGGCGTGGTTGGCCAGACGCAGATTCCAGAATATCCGGCGATTCGTGCTCAACATTCAACTTACTTACAGGGTCCAGCGCTTGCAGAAGAAGCTGGAAGATCAGGTAGGTGTTCACGTGTTCACAAGGCATCTTTCACGTCTACTTGTTCCAACATAGGCTTGTGTGTTCCAGACCTGCTCCTTAGCCACACCGTTAAGATTTGTGCCGTTAGGAGGCTCGAACAGTGTGCACGGACCCCCTGAGCCAGAACACAGACGCACCCCGTAGAGAGTTGCTCCTTGTGGCTGTGCAGGCTGTGCACAGCACCGGGGCCCAAGGAGGCAAGTGGGCAGAAGCCCAGTATGGCTCCACTTGCCAAAACACATGTCCCTGTGTGGAGTTGCACTGCCTGAGACAAGGGTGCCTTTAAATTTGCACAAGAGCAACATCTACATGCCAAGCAGGGCTCAGTTCTGCCTCAGCTCAGAGGAGCTGCCGTTTTCTACTGAGTCCCCTCGAGCCATAGAGACTACTCGCAGCCTGCCCTGGTTTGGGGTTCCCCATACTGTTCCCAGTGGTGGGGGCAGAATCCATTCTTCTCGGCCAGTGGTGACAGCTCTGGACTATACCATGTCCACATCTATAAAACTCACTCCCAGGCCCATCTCAAATCATACCAAAGTTCTCCTAAGGTAAACTTTAAAGCCCTAAGCCAGGCCACCGGGGTCCTTAACAAATGGATGAATTCCGAGGTCGTGGTCGCATTCCTCGTTATGCTACTGTGTAACCGGCCTGCTCGTTACACAGCATGTGCAGAGCAGTCTGTGAAAACAGCCTCCACCAAACAAGAGCAATGCCTGCTGGGCCACTGTAGCTAGGCGAGTCTGCCAGGCTGCCATTACAAGGACCACAGACTGGGTGGGTGGCTTGAATAGACATGGATTGTCTAACAGTGCTGGAGGCTGGAAGTCCCACATCAGGGTGTTGGCAGGGGTGGTTTCTGAGGCCTCTCACCTTGGCTTGTAGGTAGCCATCTTTTCTGTCTTTCCATGTCCACAGACACGTTGTCTGTGTCCTCATCTTCTCATAGAGGAATGCTGGGCATGTTGGAATAGGGCCCTCAGGCCTCATTTCACCTTAACTAACCCTTTTAAAGTCCCTGTCTGCAAATATAGTCACATTCCAAGGTAGCTAGGGGTTAGGACTTCAGCACATGACTTTGGGGGGGACACAGTTCAGCCATGACAGGTTATCTTGGAGCTCCAGGATTGGAAAGAGCCACCAGCTCAGGAAGTCCCTTACCCCACAAGATCTGCCTCACTGGTGACGCTGCTAGGAAATGCCTGTGTCATGCTAAAAGTGACCTGGGTACCGAAGCCTCAGGCCAGGGTGGAGGTCGTGAGGGGTAAGTGGAAGGGCTTCCTTGCTGTAGAGGAAACTCTCAGCTCTGATGTTTCTTTCCTAGAACAAAGAGAACCATGGACTGGTGGAGAAACTGACCAGCCTGGCTGCTCTCCGAGCCGGTGATGTGGAAAAGATTCAGAAGCTGGAAACAGAGCTGGAAAGAGCAGCTGGCCACCGGCAGCATTACGAGGAGAAGGGGAAGCGATACAAGGAGGCCGTGGAAGAGGTCAGGTGCTGGTTCGTGAATGCAGAAACACGGCGACTCCTCCCATGGGGATGAGCATCGCACACGCCCCCGTAAAGCAGATTTCTGCAGAGCAGACGGCCTTTAGCCACCGACTTCATGACCAGAGCGAGCCTGCCTTCTGTAGCAAGAGAGATCAGAGAACTCAAGTCTCGGGGAGGAGGAGGCTGATGCTTGCAGAAGTGCAACCCAGATTTTCTCCTTTCAACTTTGCAAACTAATGAAAGGCCCCAGAAGGATCCCTGGCTGGCTGCTTCCCCCTCTTTCAGGATGACTTTGGTCCTTTGTCACTTACCTATCAGGTCTATGCTCTGGAAATACCTCCTCCCACACAACGATGCTAACCTTGGGAAGGTTTTCCTGTCTGTGGTGCAGTAAAAAGAGCAGTAGACATGAAAATCAGATGTTCTAGAGTCAAATCTTATCTTTGCAGATACCTGGCTGGTCAGCCTTGGCCAAGTCACTTAGGCTCTCTGAACTTTAGTATCCTCATATGTGAAATGGAGGGACCAACAGAATTATGTGAGGATGAAATTGTCAGATGAACTCAGTCTGCCAAATGCCTCGCACAAGGCCCTGCACAAGTGTGAACTAATGTGATCTAAGAGGGTGGTCTTTTTGACCGTTGACTGCCCTGCCCTTTCCAGAGTCCTGCAGCTCCCAGGATGGGGAGCCTGGAGCCCCCAGGGCATCCCCGTGCTGTGGCTCAGCACCCGGTGCACTGTCACCGCTGCACTGCCCGCCTGTCAAGCACTGTATAAAGAGAAGCTGAAATGATAGAACTTGGGCTGTGCTCACTCGTCCTTCCCAAGTCATGGCCCTGTCAAAGTGCACACCTGCTTTATATCATAAATCTAGTAAGATGTCATATTAAGTATGTAAACTCCCCTGACCACTGAGAAGCTCCAGAAAAGGAGAAAGGCATTTCCTTGACACTAAGGAGACCTTGAATTGGTTTTTCTCAGTCTCAGCCATTACTGGGCCAGGCTGGGAAGACTGTGCTCTGAAGTCGCTGTGAGCCCTTGCACACGAAGCTCAATGCAGCATCTTACAGTGCGCTATGTCAGCTGCTACCCGTGGACAGGAGCTGGGGGAAACAGCTGACTTAGGAATGCACATCTTTTTGCCAAGAAAGGCAGTGGTGACGACCTCAAAGCAAGGCTTTAAAAAAAAGTGTTTTTTTTTCTTTCCCTTTTCTAGAAATTGGCAAAGCTTCAGAAACATAATTCAGAACTGGAAATACAGAAAGAGCAAATCCAGTTGAGGCTTCAAGAGAAGACTGAAGAGTTAAAAGGTAACACTCAAGGCGATGAATACACTGTGTGTTAGTCCATCAATGATATTACCATACATACCATCATCAACAGATAACTTTCCATTTTTTGGTGTCTGTTGAATGTTTTTCTTTTATTCCCCTTGATTCCCTCCTTCCCGACCTCCATTTCCCACTCTTTTCCCACACTGTGTCTGGTATCCACAGTTGCTTTCCATACTTTTATACCTTCCAGTCTTTCAGTTTCTGCCATAGAGTGCAGACAGTATATATTAAATGGGGACGTACAATGCCTCTCTTTCATAGTCTGGCTTGCTTCACTTAGCATTAAATCTTCCAAATTTGTCCATATATCAAAGGCCAGGGTCTCATTCTTTTTTATGGCTGAATAGTATTCCATAGTATATATATGCCACACTTTTTCAATCCATTCATCTGTTCTTGGACATTTGAGTTGATCCCTAGCAATGGTGAATAATGCTGCAATAAGCATGGATGTGCAAGTGTTTTTCTGAGTTTATTTCTATCTTTTGAGTAGATACCCAAGATTGGAATTGCTGGGCCATATGGTAGTTCTATTTGTAGGTCTTTTTTTTTTTTTTTTTTTTTTTTTTTTTTTTTTTTTTTTTTTTGGAGAGAGATTTTCGCTATAGGGGCGCGTGCACTCGCCAGACAGACAGAGAGAGACATAGAGACAGAAAGCGAGAAATCACCCCCCAGGGGGGATGGTCACGCCGCAATCCCTTTTCCTCCATTCTCCTCTCGGGATCTTGGGTATGCACGCACACGCGCCCGACGTGAGTTGTAAGCCACCGGGTCCGAGACGCGAACCGCGGTCGACTACGTGGGAGTCCAGCGACATAGCCATTACGCTAACTGCTGGTTCCCCTATTTGTAGGTCTTTGAGGAGCCTCCATATCATTCTCCACAGTGGCTGTACGAATTTACATTCCCACCAATAGTGTAGGAGAGTTCACTTTTCACCACAGCCTCATCAGCACTTCTAATTTTTATTTTTTTTAATCTTAGCCATTTTGACAGGGATTAGAGATCCCACAGTGCACAGGACAGTCCATTCTTCACAACAGAAACGATCCATCCAAAGTGTAATAATGTCCAGATCGAGAAACCCTATCATAAATCGATCATTTTCTTCCCAGAGAGTTTCTGTTACCACAGTTCTAGTCCTGGACCCAACAGCTGGAAAATCACACCCGGCACATGTGCGTGCCCAAAACCCCAGGAAGAGACTGGAGGAGAAGGGATTGAGACGTGGCTATCCCCCTTGGGGGGTGATTTCTCACTTTCCCTCTCACTGACTCTCTTTATTTCTAGTTTATAAAACATGACACGCACTCCCACTGGTAATAAATATCACACAGTTTCTCTTACATTCGCACTTTTATGGACATGACATAAAACATTCAAGGCATCATTGTGACAGGCATGTTTAAAAGAGCATTCTCTTTTTACAGAAAAAATGGACGACCTCACCAAGCAACTCTTTGACGATGTGCAGAAAGAACAACGACAAAGAACGTAAGCTTCCCTTTTGGCCGCCTCTCACCTATCTCCCTGTGTTTTACATTTTGCTTACTGTTTTCCCTGCTGCCAGCAGATCCTGGATACAGTGGGCAGGTTGTGGATATTTCAGCAAAGGGGAGACCGGGAGAGTTGGCAGCACTGAGCCCATAGCATGGGCTTCAGACACCACGCAGGCTCTGGGTTGTCCATGATGTTCTGCTAGATGGGTTCAGGGGACTACTAGGAACTTCTTTCCTTTTTATTGCTAAGGCCATGAGGAGTTCAGAGACTACTCTTCAACTTCCACCAAGTCCAGGAATTAAGATCATTGCCTAGGAAGGAAACCTTCCACCCTTTCCCCACTTGCTGTATGTGTTCACTTGACTTTTGACCCAGAAAAGAAGGTATGTCCTCACCTCATAAAGAGGAAGGCAGGTCTCCAAGACTCTGTGCTGTGCCAGCCCCACCCTGCCTACCTCAACTTCGAAGCCTTTGCCGATGTCCTGCGACTCTGGTCTGGGTTCCCCTTCTCTTAAGGAGTCAACTCAAAGCTTTTTAGATCTCAGAGTGGGGTTCTATGGCAGGGTACTGGGGAGAAACGATGCTCTCGGCACATCTTTTGCAGGGTCTAGAAGTCTCAGGGCTGTCTGGGGTGGTGGGATGAACTTCTCCCACGCAGTTAGCAGGAGAGCCTGGGTCTGGGTAAATGTCAAGATCTCAGAGTTAGGGGGTATCACTGTAGAGTTCTGAGTTAACAGATATGCATGAAGTGTTTTAGGATCCTACATCAGTTGTTGCTCGTTTGTTTGTTGATGCCAGAGGGAGCAAGCACATAATAAGAGAGAGGAAGAGAGGGAGGGAGGGAGGGAGGGAGAGAGAAAGCACCCTCAACAGGCTGGTCATGCCACAGTCTTTTTCCTCCAACTCTATTCCATCAGGATCCTGAGTACATGCACACACAACCGGTGTTTTTCAAGCTGATGGGCTGGGACTTGAACCCTGGTTGGCCATGTGGGATCCAATTTCCACCACACAGCACCCACCTGCTGGGCCGTCAGGCCAGTCTGGTTTAACATGGTCTCACTATGTGGTGATCCTCCTGCCTCAGCCTCCTGCGGTGCTGGAACTACAAACAGATACCACCACGCCCAATTTTTAGGGTGGGCTGGAAATCAAACCCAGGTCTCCCATGTGGCCTCAGCCTTCTGAGTAAAAGTGTCTTCCAGCATGATCATTGTAGAGCCATGCCTCTCAGATCAGAGGGCAAAAGAAGTTGCCTTAAACCCAGGGGACCACGAAAGTCTACTTAAAAATAAGCCCGTTGTCCACTGAACTGTCACGCAGTCCTAGGAAAATAGTTCTGTCTCCTCTTTCCAGAATCTCCTCTCATTATTTTCAAAACAATGCATTATTCTAATTCAAAGTGAAGGCTATAGAAACATTCTGAAGTGTTATTGTTTTTCTTCTTTTGCCACCTAGGCTTCTTGAAAAAAGTTTCGAACTGAAAACACAAGACTATGAGAAGCAGATTCAGTCTTTAAAAGAAGAAATTCAAGCTCTCAAAGAGGAGAAGGTGCAACTCCAGTACGAGATGGAAGAGGAGCGGGTCACCACCGCTGGCCTGAAGGGGGAGGTGGCCCGACTGCGCCAGCAGGCCAAGGTAGAGCTGCCTGGCACTTTCAGGCCTGCCCCCTTCTTAGTCATGTGACCTGTATGAGGGACAGCAGGTCTGTGTTCCGTGTTCCCGCAGACAGTACAGCGAAGCACACTGTAGAAAGGGCAAAGGCAAGGAGCCCGCCCTTCAGTTCTAAGCGTGAACCCCAGACTGCAGCTGGCTTGACAATAATTGTCTTTCCTGTGTTAGCGTCGGCTTTCAGGACCAGCCTGTGGCCTCGTGGTGAAGAGCGTCAGATCCCACATGGCCAAGAACAGTTTAATCCTGGTCCTTGTGGCCTGAAAAACATACTGAGTACATACGTGTGCATGTCCAGAATTCCTGAGAGGACCATGCCCCACCGAAGCGTGCTTTTTTCCTCTCTCTCTCTCTCTCTCTCTCTCTCTCTCTCTCTCTCTCTCTCTGTTACCCTGTCTCTCTGTCTAGTGAGCACACTGAGCACATGTGCCCTCTGGCAATTAAAAAAAAAAACAACTTTCTCATCTTTTTGAAATTACATTATATGAAGGTACTTAAGTATGCTGACTTAGGAAATATTTGCACATTACATCTGTAGATGCCTGTATTAAAATTAAATTACTGGGGGACCAGCAGGTGGCATGGTGGCTAAAGGCACTGGACTCTCACATGGTTGACCACAATTCAAGTCCCAGACCTGGCAGCTTGTTTCTCACTTTCTCTCTCTCTCCCTCTCTCTGTAAAAGAACTTAAAAATAATAATAATGGTAAATAAAACTGAATAATTTTAAAAATTAAATTACCTTATTATCCACATTTTCCACTTAAAGCATTATCAGAAAATCCACAAAAGCTGTGATCCATGGCACAGCATGACGAATGTGTTCAGGAACAATGTGTTGTCCATGTCCAAATCACCGAGAGTGCATTTCAGATGTCCTCAGCACAGAAAAGTGACAAGGATTTGAGGTGATGAGTATGCTAATTAGCTTGATTAAATGATTCCAAATCGTATTCGTAAGTCATAGCCTTATACCCTTAAATATATACAATGTATTATCAAATTACCATGTTTTTTTTTTTCATTTAAAAAAGCTGTGAGAGGGCCAGCTTTGTAGCCTACCGGTTAAGGGAGCTGGATTCCACATGGACAGTCACAGTTCAAATCCAGCCCTGGCAGCTTGAAAAACACACTGGGCACATGTGCATGCATATCCAAAATCCCAGCAGGATGAGGAAATGGAGGAGAAAGGACTGTGGTGTGACCATCCCTCACGGTGTGTGTGTGTGGGGGGGAGCAGGGAGGTGCTCTCTCTCTCTCTCTCTCTCTCTCTCTCTCTCTCTCTCTCTCTCTCTCTCTCTTTGTCTCTCAGGCAAGCATGTGTACCTTCTGGCACTATAGGGCACATGCACTTGTAGGAGAGACAGAGAGAGATGGAGAGAAAGTGAGAAATCACCCCACAGGGATTCTCCGCTTGGAATTTTGGGCATGCACGTGCACACACCCAGCGTGAGTTTCAAGCCCCCGGGTCTCGGACTCGAACCATGGTCAGCCATGTGGGAGTCCCGTGCCGTAACCACTATGCCACCTGCTGGCTCCACCTAGTAGAAGTTTTTAAATTACCTTATTATACACAAAAATACTAGTCATTAACTGCATTTATTGTAAAAACATATAAATATTCCCAGACAATTTCATTTAAAAAACTCTAGAAAAATAAAATAAAAAATGAACATATAAATAAAAGCAGTGATCTATGCTTGGGCAGTTAAGGTTTAACTGAACTGTTTTCTTATCAGAAAACTTAAACCTGTATGTCCCTATCTTCCTCAATGCAAACCATTTTTTGTAAAGTTAGAAAGCTTTCAGGCTTCCACTGAACACGCGAGTCACGTATTAGTAGCACACCTGTAAGACTACCTGTGTTCTCCATCGTTGTCGTAGAATAGCCATCCCCTGGCATCACAACTGGGTAGCTCTGAACTTCACAGCAGGCATGCGTGTTCTCTGGGCCCCAGTGTACTCTCGTTGAAAAGTAGGAGATGGGACCATGTGACCAGGAAGAGTCCCGGTCAGCCGCGTAGTCCCGTAACTGCTTCGCTCTCAGCAGTCAGGTACGGCTGTGTCACCTGTGCCATCTAGCTGACGTCCGTACCTGGAATTTGGTAAACCGTGAGACTGCACTTGGAACAGGCGTCAGTAGATGTCACTCACATCCCATTGGCAGCAAACGCTGGTTCACACTCTCCGATGTGAGAGATCCCCAGCTCATTTCTAGAGTCTTCCCTGAATTTATCAGGCCTGTGCTCGCCCCTGATCTAGACTGGCTGAAGATGGGGTAGACTGAAGCATCAGGCCGTGCGTGGACATACTCTCTGTCCTGCTGTCTCCGTCTCTGCCTCTTCCTCACTCAGGGAAGAAATAGGTGAATAAACTTTAAAAGGACAAACGAAACTCTCCAATGGGATAACATTAAGGAGCCAAGTCTGGTTTTCAAAGGAAGTGACCTATCGCTATCAAATTGTATCTGTTTAATTTTTTTTTAATTTTTTTTTTATTTAATACCATTTGTTATTATTTTTTTTTAATTTGACCAGACAGACACAATGAGAAAGAAAAGGAAAGTGAGAGAGCAAGCCACCAGGTCCAGGATATGAACCATGGTCGGCCATGTGGGAATCCACCGCCTTTAGTCACCATGCCACCTGCTGGCCCCATGTATCTGTTCAATGTTTAAAAAAAAAAACCTAAGTAGTGTGACTTGGAATACTGACCGAAACATAACAAAGAGTAGGCGGGCTTTGGGGTCCCATAAACTTCGTATGTGATCCTGAACGTGCCATGTAACCTTCTGTTAAACAGAGCTTCAGTTACCTAATCTGTGAAGCATCATCTTTCTCATCTTAGTGGTCTGGAAAAAGGGTTATGTCATTGGTGTAAAGTGCTTTATAATTGTCATTTCACCTCTTCTTACCCTCTGTAGGAACAGGAGCCATAGCCCTTAAAAACTCTGAGTAGGAGGACCAGCAGTTGGTGTAATGGCTATGCTGCTGGAGTCCCATGTAGTTGACCGCAGTTTGAGTCCTAGACCCAGTGGCTTAAACTCACACCGGGCACGTGTACATGTGTGCCCAAGATCCTGAGAGGAGAATGGAGAAGGGATTCCAGTGTGGCCATCCCTGAGGGGGGTGATTTCTCACTTTCTGCCTCTCCATCTTTTTTGGTGAGCAAAAAGCTCTCAAAAAAACAAAACAAAACAAAACAAAACAAAAAAAAAAAAACAAAAACAAAAACAAAAAAACAAAAAAAAAACTTAAAAAAACAATTCTAAGTAGGGACCAGCAGGTGGCGTAATGGTTACGTCGCTGGACTCCCCACGCAGTCCAACGAGGTTTGTGTCCTAGACCTGGAGGCTTAAAATTCACACTGGACGTGTGTGTGTGTGTGTGTGTGTGTGTGTGTGTGTATGTGTGTGCACGCGCCCAAAATCCCTAGAGGAAAATGGAGAAGGGATTGCAGCATGGCCATTCCCACAGGGGGTGATTTCTTACTTCCTGTTTCTCTCTGTCTCTCTGGTGAGTGCACACGCCCTATAGCAAGAAAAAAAAAAATAAGAGAAACTGAGAATATGGAGGCAGGGTCATCACCTCTGCTGTCCCTGAAAGTCTTGGTGTCCCCTTCAGCTACAAAAGCACACACCTGTGCTGCTTACTGGAGCTGAGCCCCAGGGTAAACAAAGGCACATCCAGCCTCTTTCCCACAGGCAGAGCTGCCAGGCCTCCCCACAGCGGCCGGCTCCTGGTTCTCTCTCTCTCTCTCTCTCTCTCTCTCTCTCTCTCTCTCTCTCTCTTTTTTTTTTTTTCCTTCTTTTGGAGAGGTTTTTTGCTATAGGGCGCATGCGCTTGCCCGACAGACAGAGAGAGACAGAGAGACAGAAAGCGAAAAATCACCCCCCAGGGGGCATGGCCACGCTGCAATCCCTTCTCCTCCATTCTCCTCTCAGGACCTTGGGCACGCACGCACAAGTGCCCGGTGTGAGTTTAAGCCACTGGGCCCGGGTCTCGAACCATGGTCGACTACATGGGAGTCCAGAGACATAGCCATTACGCTGACTGCTGGTCCCCCAGCTCCTGGTTCTCTTGAACTCACGTTGTCTCTGCCTGTGCACCACACCCACACCCGGCTGGAGCCAAAGCATTCTTGCATCCAAAATTTTATTATCCATCGAAAGAGAATGTTAGGCCCTGTGATTCTGCTTCTCTGGGCTTTCCCGCCTCTCCGCCCCATGCTGTGCTAAGTGGCAACCCCTCAGCCTTTATGTAGTACAGAAGCGATTCTATCGATGAGGCCAAGTAGCTCCGGGAATGTGGAGCAGCGTTCTGAACATAAAAGCGTAAGAGCACCTGGCATAAATGTGCCCTGTGCCGTAACAGTGATCCCTTTATCTGATGTAAAGTGTAATCACTACTTTTATTTTTCATTCATTTGGTCATTGTCGTGATTCAGACAATCTCAGAGTTTGAAAAGGAGATAGAAGTACTTCAGACGCAGAAGATAGACGTGGAGAAACACGTCCAGTCACAAAAACGGGAAATGAGAGGTAACAAACATGTCACTCCACCGTGGGGTGCAGGCTGAATTCCTCACGGGTGGTCACCGCTGAGGGGCTGTGTCCTTTGAGGGTGTGAGTGCGGTTGATTAGTTGGTAGGGTGGTTGGCTAGCTGGAAGGTTAGTTTGTTGGGTGATTTGGGAGCTGTTACTTAGCTGGAGATGCTAAGTGAAGCTAGAAAACAGCTCTAGGAAGGAAACGGGAGAAGAGGAACCGAGCACAAGTGTAACGTGCACAGCTCTGCCTTCTCCCACTCAGAAAAGATGTCGGAGATCACCAGACAGCTTCTGGAAAGCTACGACATTGAAGACGTAAGAAGCAGGTAAACGTTCTTGCGCTATCAAATATTTTAAACCATGCAGAACAGGAGAGAAGCCATCGATGTTTTTATCCTCCTTATTTTTCCAGGCTCTCTGTGGAAGATTTGGAACATTTAAATGAGGATGGAGAACTTTGGTTTGCTTATGAAGGACTAAAGAAAGCAACACGGTTAGAGATTCCCCTCGAGATCTTTTTTATTTTTATTTTTAGAGGTAATAGATTATTAGAAAGTCAGAAGCGGGCCCCAGTGGCCTAGGCGTTATGGGCACTGGAGACCACGTGGCCGGCCATGTGTTTCAGATCCCAGAAATCCCAATCAGACGGAGAAATTGGGTGGAAAAGACTGTAGCATGACCATGTGCCCTTGGGGGAAGGAGGGGTCCTTCCTCTCACTCCCTCTCTCTCTGTCTCCCCATCTCTCTCTGGTGAGCACCCATGCCCTCCAGCAAATTTAAAAAAAAAAAGTTTGTCTTATATAGATTGGAAACAGAAAGCAAATTCTGTACAATAGAGCGACCTAGTAATCGCTGGAAATATTTCCAAGAATTAGGAAATTAGTTGAGTAATGAAAAGAAATTGCTTTATGGGGTAAATTACCTACTAATAAAACCCATAAGCTCTACAATGAAAACTGATTATATCAAATAAATTAGCTGTTTCTGTAGATACGTAGGTAGATACATTAAAGTGTATAGTAGGTACATTTAAATTGAGGAAGTTTGCTACGTTTCTTTAATAAACTTTTTTTTAGTTTTAGATCCACAGCAAAATTAAGCAGAAAATAAAGTATTTCCATGTATCTCATCACCCCATACACAGCCTCGTCTGCTGTCCAAATTCTACATCAAAGCAGAACATTTATTATCATCCATGAGCCCACACTGACACATTTTCACTCCAAGCCCATAGGTTCCACTAGGGTTTATTTAGTGTACATTCTAGGGGTTTTGACAAATGTATAAGGACATGTGTACACAACTATAGTGTCAGACAAAACCTGTTTCTTAAACTATTAAGAGAATAGAGGTGGGACCAGCAGTTAGCGTAATGGCTATGTCGCTGGACTCCCATGTAGTTGACCGCGGTTCGTGTCCCGGACGCGGTGGCTTAAAACTCACGCCGGGCGCGTGTGCGTGCGTGCCCAAGATCCCAAGAGGAGAATGGAGGAGAGGGGATTGCGGCGTGGCCATCCCCTCTGGGGTGTGGTTTCTCGCTTTCTGTCTGTCTGTCTCTGTCTGTCTGGCGAGCGCACGTGCCCTATAGCAAAAACCTCTCCCAAAAAAAGAAAAAAAAAAAAAAAGAGAATAGAGGTATCATTTTAATAACTTCTAAGACAAAGTTTTCATCATTAACTGCATGTACTACTTCCGAGCTAACTGGAAAGATTTCATAGTGCTGCGTTTCTGGTTCCATAGCCTGTAACTATGTGTCCCGAAGTAAACTTTATGTCCGTAGTGCATGGCCCTCCCGTGGGTCTTACAGACACCCTCACAGTCGCCAGCCGAGTGGCATAAAGACCATGTGGTTTGTCTCCCCACCCCTCTTGTGCCAGTGTTCTGGAGAGCCATTTCCAGTCCCAGAAGGATGGCTATGAAAAGGAGATCGAAGCGTTGAACTTCAAAGTGATACATCTAAGTCAAGAAATCAACCACCTGCAGAAGTTGTTCCGAGAAGAGAATGACATCAACGAAAGTATCCGTCACGAAGTTACCAGACTGACGTCTGAGAACATGGTATGGTCCCAGCCGTGGCCCCGCCAGGGCCATTATTCTAGAGCCGTTACCCACGGGTGGAGTAACAGGCAGTCTCTCGGCAGTAGAATGATGGGCATAAATGACTTTCTGGGAGTGAAATAACCGCGCCAGAAGAGAAACTGTACAGTGACTCCCGACTGGAGGGGACTCTGATTGGAGAGTGCTTGTTTCCCAGAGAGCGGGTCCAAACTCTGTGATCTGGTGTGTGCTTGTGAGCGTGTCTTTTTCATCTGTGTGCTTAAATCCAGCCCCGTGGAAAATGACCCTCACATTGTGGTAAGAGTAGCTCTAGAGGGAAGTGTGTTCAGGTCAGTCCTTCCACACTGGCTCCAAATCCCGTCCTTTCCAGGACTTCCTGTTCTGTGGGGCCCTCATTACCCCCCAACATTTGTCTCATCCTTTTTTTTTTTTTTTAAACTCATGTCTCTGGCTTGGAGAAATGTTTTAGAATAAATCTCCTCACTCAAAACACAGCCCTTTCTCTTTTTTTGTTTTTGGGTTTTTGCCATAGGATATGTGCGCTTACCAGAGAGGCAGAGAGAGGGAAAGTGAGAAATCACCCCTTCAGGGGGACTGGCCATGCCGCAATCCGTCCACCCTGCACTCTCCACCTGGGATTTGGGGCATGTATGCACACGCGCCCAGTGTGATTTTCAAGCTGCCAGGTCTGGGACCTGAACCTCGGTCAGCCATGTGGAATTCGAGTACCTTAACCACCCTGCCACCTGCTGGCCCTAAAACATCCCTTAATGCTACCCACCTGTGGCCATCATCCTCTTTCTTTGCAGATTTGGTTGGAGTTATCAAAGGCCAAATAAACACTCTCTCCTCTGGCCTCCCATTCCCGCCCACCCCATTCTGTCATGTGCCCCGGCACTAGCTGCACCTGCCCACAGGGAGCTGAGCACACAGGGTCTGTCTGCACTGTCCCCTCCGTATCTTGGCAGCCTCGGTGGCATGAGTCATTTCTACTTTCTGCTTGTTCTCGTGGCTTTCAGGATACCACACTTTCCCAGGTTTCTCATCTCCCCCGACTGCTGCTCCTCAGCTTCTTCACTGTCTCCTCAGCTTCTTCACTGCTCCTCAGCTTCTTCACTGTCTCCTGGGAGTGTCAGGAAATCTCGGGGCTGTGTCGACAGATGAGAAGACATGAAGTGGGCATGCAAAGAGGAGTTAAGGACTTCCACATCTTTGTTTATTCCTTGGATGACACTTTAATGAGGAATTTGCAGTGAGAGTCAGTTGCGAAGACAAGTCCAAAGATTGGGACTTCAGAGGCATGGGTGTGTTTATAAACTTTGGTGACTGATTTTTTTTTTTAAGAGAGATTTTCTGCTATAGGGCATGTACGCTCACCAGTAAAACAGAGACAGAAAGTAAGAAATCACCCCCTGCGGGTATGGCCATGCTGAAATCCCCTCTCCTCCATTCTCCTCTCGCGATCTTAGGCACACACGCACATGTGCCCAGTGTGAGTTTTAAGTCTCCAGGTCTGGGACTCAAACTACGGTTGACTACCTGGTAATCCAGCAACGTAACCCTTACACCATCTGCTGCTCCCATTGGGCAGCTGATTTTACCTGATGGTGGGTGGAGGTAACGGACATTTAAATATACAGATAGGCAAGAATAGACATCATAATTTTATGATTCATTTATATTTATAAGACAATCCCAGACTTCCACTAACAGAGTAGTACGTGGCCGGGAATTGGGAAGACACACTGCGACCCTGGTGAGGACGGGTTTTCCTACTTCTGGATGAGGCATGACGTCTCTGGCCAGGACCACAGAGGCTTCCGCGTTGCTTTCCATGGCCCCTCCTTCAGCTGGGAATAGGACTCTAGCACCTTCACAGTCCCCATCCTTCCCTCCCAGGGGTAGCTGTGTGGGAACCGCTCCCTCCAAGCACGGGTCTGGTGAAAAACCTGTCAATCCGGTGGAATGTCTTAGCTAGCCCTCCTGCACAACTGCAGGTGGTCCTCAGCTTATAATGGTAGTGGTTCCAAAATGATACACATTTAGTGGAAACTGTACTTTGAATTTTAGGTTTTGCTCTTATCCCAGGCTAGAAATATATGCAGTACGATACCATTCTGTTTTTCACATTTGTTACAGTATTCAATAAATTACACGAAATATCCAACACTTTATTACAAAATGGGCTTTTACAAGTTGGATGATTTTTCCCAGTTATAGGCTCATGTATATATTTGGCTAAGCTATGATGCTCACTAGGGTGGGTGTATAAACTGCATTTTGACTTAGAATACTTTCGACTTATGATGAGTTTATCGGGATATAACTCCATCGTAAATCGAGGGGCAGCTGTCTGTCCCGTACACCTGGACAGCTTCGTTTGCCTCTGAGGTGTGCAAGCTCATAGATGAAAGTACCTCATCTTCTCATGTTTGTAATTCTTCCCTAAAGATGATCCCAGACTTTAAACAGCAAATTTCTGAACTTGAGAAACAGAAGCAAGATCTTGAAATCCGCCTGAATGAACAAACCGAGAAAATGAAAGGTAACTAAAGCCCTCATGACCCTGCTTCTAGAAACATTTGCTGCACCCGGGAAATGGCATACATAGAAAAGGGGGTTTTAACCTCTCCGCCCCCTGGGTCAGGCAGGCGGCACAAAGGTGAGAATGGCTGGTCGGAGGGTGAGGTGCTGGGGCATTTAAGGGGCAGCGGCCTCCGCGCTTCATTGACTGTTGCAATGGGGACGTGCCTCCATGTTGCTAGATATCCTTCTTTTTTTTTTTAAAACAATTTAAACATAAGAGTTTAAAAAGTTTTTAAACATTTCTCAGATCGAACAAAACCTAAAGTGTGAGTAAATACCGTTTAGGACCTCTGACAACTGAAAATAAGACCAAACCAAATCAGAACGCAGCGATCCAGTCCCCCGACACACTGACAGGTCCTCTCATTACAGGAAAGCTGGAAGAGTTGTCTCTCCAGTTAAGTCACAATCGGGAAGAGGAAGGAGCACAAAGAAAGTAAGTGTGAGCGCGTGTGAACACGTGTGTGCTTCAATCACATTCACACCATGCTTCCCTTTTCTGAAATGGTAGGCTACACCAAGAAAGTGACTGAGCCAGAAAAACAAGATGCTAATTAATGTAGTTGATCTATCACCTTTCAAATGGGAGGAAAAGAAATATATTGTGTGCCCACATGTGCATGCACACACACACACATACACACACACACACACACACACACACTCATGTGTCTCTGGGAGATTGTAAAACATTGGTTGCATCTGAGCCAGGTGACTTGGTAACTGGCACAGAGAAGTGAAGAAGACTTACTTGTCCCCATATAAGCTTTTGGAATGTTATACTGCACACATGGATTATCTGTTCAAAAAATGGATACAAGATGATAGGACAGAGAACTGAGTTTTTATTAGCAATTAGCAGACTGTTTAAGGTTAGAATTAAACCCATGTTGGGACCAGCAGTTAGCATACTGGCTATGTCGCTGGACTCCCATGTAGTCGACCGCGGTTCGAGTCCTGGACCTGGTGGCTTAAACTCATGCTGGGTGTGTGTGCATTCGTGCCCAAGATCTCAAGAGGAGAAGGGATTGTGGTGTGGTCATCCCCCCTGGGGGGTGATTTCTTGCTTTCTGTCTCTCTGTCTCTCTCTGTCTCTTTCTGGCGAGCGCACACATCCTATAGCGAAAACCTCTCCAAAAAAAGAAAAAAAAAAAGAATTAAACCCTTGTTGAGACCAGCAGGCAGCATAGAGGTTAAGACCTGGTTCCCACATAGCCGGCTGTGCGGTTCAAGTCCCGGAATTAGTGGCTTGAAAATTACACCAGGGCTGGGGCCAGCAGCTGATGGCGTGGTAGTTAAGGCACTGGACTCCCACAGGGCCTACCATAATTTAAGTCCTGGACATGGCGACTTGCTTTCTCACTTTCCCTGTCTCTCTGGCGAATTAAAATAATAACTATAATAATAAATTAAAATAAATAAATCTAAAAAAGAAAGTTACACCTGGGGCATGTGCGTGTATGCCCCAGATCCCGAGGACACTAGAAGAGAAGAGATTGAAGCATAACCATCCCCTCCAGGGGGTGAGTTCTCACTCACTCTCTCTCTCTTTCTGGTGAGCACACATATCCTATAGCAAAAACCTAAAAAAAATAATAAAGTTGATAGAAAAATCATTTCTAATCCCCTCAAATTTCCATCCTGACCAATGAAGGGCCTGTTGTCCTGGTGGAGCCTAGTACTTTGTTTTGCTGACAACTTGTGAAGACATTACATTTTCCAGAACAATAAATGGACTCTCTAGATCCCCAAGAGTATGTTTAGTTGTGTCAGTAGGGTCAGGACAGAATGAAGGCCCGAAGTAGGAGAAGAGTGATGAGACAGCGTCTTAGAACTGTCTTGTAGGCTCCCTCTTCTTCCTGGTCCCTGACTTCCTGAGCGTCTGTGCCCTTTCAGGCTGGTTACGGCGGAGGCTATCACTGCGCTGTTGGTGAAAGGGTATTGGGTGGGTATGGATGTCCATGGGAGTAGTGAATTGAGGAGATGGGGTGGGCAGAGGTGGAATGTCCTCTCAGGTGAAGAAGACTAGCGCAGTCCACAGGCATCTCTACCCCAGCCAGTTCTTCCCCGGCAACGGGCCCTCCATGGAGGTACTGACCGCCTTACACGAAAGCTGGCCGAAATGTTTCCCCACCTTTGGAATATCAGCACTCGCTATGACAAGGAGTGACTTCTCCAGGACAGTCCAACCTATACCAAAGTCCCTCTTTCTTTTTCACAGAGCCATAGAAGCGCAAAATGAAATACATGCCAAAGAGAAAGAGAAGCTGATGGATAAGATTCAAGAAATGCAGGAGGCCAGCGAGCACCTGCAGAAACAATTTGAAACTGAAAGTGAAGTCAAGAGTAATTTCCGGCAGCAAGCATCTCGTCTCACTCTGGAAAACAGGGTGAGCAGCTTTCTACCATGTTAGTGAACAGCTATCTGCGTGCAGGTGCTGTGGAAAGGGGGGCGTACTACCCAAGGTGCACAGTCGGCAGCCACAAACCCAGACTCCTTCCATCAGAGCAGTCTGTTTCCTTATCTAAAAGATAGGTGGTCTCCGGGGATACGGCCCACTGCAGGGGAGCCTCAGGGACCCACTGGCACAGCGGGGAGTATGGGAGGAAAGACCGTGAGGTGCAGGGCATGGCTCCTGAGCATTGGCCAGGGCTGACTCCTAGATGAAGACACTCTGGCCTAGAGCACGCTGAGGGTGACAAGGCTGAGACATGGGCACTTTGCTGAGCCAAACTGACATCACACTCGGCCTGTGCTTTCTTCTGGGTCTGTGACCATAATACAGTTTCTGGAGTCAAATCTGTGAAACGATGATGATAGTAGATGGAAGACTTTTCAGTTTTTTTAAGTCTCCCAATTTTTAAAAATTTGTGGCAGGGCATGTGTGCTCACTGGAGAGAGACAGAGGAGAAACAGAGAAAGAGGGAAAGAGAGGAATCACCCTCACCCCGGGGGAATGACCACACAGCAATTCCTTCTCCTCCATTCTCCTCTGGGATTTTGGGCACACACGCACATATCTGGCGTGATTCTCAAACCACCAAGTCTAGACTTGGACTGCAGAGCTGGCCATGTGGGATCCAGTTGCCTTCACCTCCACGGCACCTGCCGGCCCAGGATAAACTTTTCAAGGGGTGATTTGGAAGCATGTATCGTAAACCCTTGAAAAGGACATTCCCTTTGACTCAGCAATGCCGCTTGTAGGGCACTGTCCTAAGTGAATGCTCAGAGATGTAGGCCAAGGTTTCTGCTTAGAGTGATCTTCATACTCTTCGAACCTGCAAACAAGCCCTGCAGGTCGCAGTGCTGTGATGGTAGCAAAATGGACTTTAGTCAAAACCATTAGTTATACACTGTAAATGGTGCATTGTATGATGTGTGAATTGGAGCCCAGAAAAGCTGTTATCAAAAAAAAAAAAAAATACTAGATTAAGATACTTCTAAGCTAATATCCTTGTTTCTTTTGATTTCTGAAGGATCTTGAGGAAGAGTTAGACATGAAAGACAGAGTGATTAAAAAGTTACAAGATCAAGTCAAAACTCTAACCAAGACCATTGAAAAAGGTAGGAAAAGTTTTGATGCCCACTTTCTTGCTCTCTTGAGTTTCCACTAAGGTCAGCACATGTTGAAGTATCTATTTCCTCTCTGGTCAGACCTACGAACAAACCCCAAAGCGGCGATTCTCAACTGGTAAGGTTTGGGACCTAGTGAGGGGCCCCTTAAAGGTCTGGACAGTGATGCAGAGGTAAAATGTGACACTCTGCAGGGCTGAGGTTCTGGGTTTGGGTCTAGGGACCTCCCTGAGTATTTTGGTTCACGCATACCCATAGTCTGGGGTTGGCTGAGACTGGGAGTCAATTGTGGCATCAAGACCCTGTTGGAGGTGCTGTTCTGTGTCTGTCAGTCTGTCTGTCTCTCTCACTTACAGAAGAAATAAATAAATACACTTTTAAAAAATCCTTTGAAGCCGGAAGACACCTCAGATAACACAGATATGCTCACATCTTTGGCAGAAGACATCCTGTAACCAACGCCTTTTAACTTCTTCCTCTATAAGGTCTCCCTTTTAAAAAATTAAGTGGTGGGGACCAGCAGATGGCGAAATGGTTATGTTGCTGGACTCCTGCATGGCCAACCACAGTTTGAGTCCCAGACCCAGTGCTTGAAAATCACACTGGGAATGTGTGCTTGTGTGCCCAGGGTCCCAGGAGGAAAATGGAGGAGAAGGGATTGCAGTGTGGCCATCCCCCCTGGGGGGGTGATCTTTAATTTTCTTTCTCACTGTCCCTCTCTCACTCTCCAGTGAGCGTAGGTGTCCTATGGCAAAAACCTCTAAAAAAAAAAAAAATTAAACTGAATAAGTTTCAAAGTTTCCTACTTTGAAATTCACCTTCTCTCCCCGTGACATGTATAGAACCAGAAAATATTTCAGTTTCTATCAGAAGGCAGAAATAGAGAACTGAGGACCAGACACCCCATGGACTGGCCTTCACCCTCCAGCCTCCTCAGGGCTGCCGGGGAAAGGACCCTCAGCCTCCCCTTCTGCTTCCGAGTCCCTTAGCCTGGCCCTGCCTCCTCCCACTCTACTTCCTTTACTCTTCTGTTCTTTATTACGTTTTCCTCCCTCCTTTCACATTTATTTCTAAGGCTGTATCTTCTGTGTTATTTTTTCTGTATTCATTTCTTTTTTTTTTTTTTGGAGAGGTTTTTGCTATAGGGCGCGTGTGCTCGCCAGACAGACAGAGACAGAGAGACAGAAAGCGAGAAATCACCCCCCGGGGGGAATGGTCATGCCACAATCCCTTCTCCTCCATTCTTCTCTCGGGATCTTGGGCACGCACGCACACGCGCCCGGCGTGAGTTTTAAGCCACCGGGTCCGGGACGCGAACCGCGGTCGACTACGTGGGAGTCCAGCGACATAGCCATTACGCTAACTGCTGGTTCCCAGTATTCATTTCTTTATAGCGGTCCTTTATTCTTATTTATTCAGTTCTCACCTCAAATTTTAAATGTCTAAATCCAATCTGATGAGTGTTTCCCTTCAACAGTAAACAACAAATGTGGCTGCCCTAGGAGAGCAGGGGCTGTTTTGTCTTCGTAACCCCCATTGTGTCCCCACCCTTGGAATGAATGAACCGCCATCTCTGCAGGACTACCAAAATCCACCTTCAGTCTTCCCTTTTCCTAAGTCTCAGATCCTTTTTGTCTTTTTTTTTTTTTTTAAGAAAAAAAAAAAACCTATGGTCTTGTTCTTTTAATTTTTTTTTAAGTATTTATTGTTTTATTTATTTATTTACTTCCAGAGAGCACATGTGCTTGCCAGAGGGAGACGGAGAGAAAGAAAGGGAAAGTGAGAAAGCACCTTGGTGAGGATATCCGTGCCACGATCCCTTCTCCTCCATCTTTCCCTCCTTTGGGAAATTTGGGCACACAAGCACACGTGCCCTGCATGTTTTTCAAGCCAGGGAGTCAAGGCCTTAAACTGCACAGTTGGCCGTGTGGAATCCAGCCTCGTCACCATTATGCCACCAGCTGGCCCTTTAAGATTCTACTTCCTTGGGACCAGCAGTTAGCGTAATGGCTATGTCGCTGGACTCCCATGTAGTCGACCACGGTTCGCGTCCTGGACCCGGTGGCTTAAAACTCACGCCGGGTGCGTGTGCATGTGTGCCCAAGATCCCGAGAGGAGACTGGATGAGAAGGGATTGCGGCGTGGCCATCCCTCCTGGGGGGTGATTTCTCGCTTTCTGTCTCTCTGTCTGTCTCTTGTCTCTCTGGCGAGTGCACGTGCCCTATAGCAAAAACCTCTCCAAAAAAAAAAAAAAAAAAAAAAAAAGATTCTACTTCCTTTGCCTTTCTTTTCTCTCTTTTTAAAATTTTTCCAGAAGGGTATATGCATTTGTTTCAGAGAAACAGAGAGAAAGAGAAAAGACAAGAAAGTACCATGCCATGGGAGATAGTCATACTGCAATCCTTTCTCCTCATTTCTCTCTCCTTTCAGGATGTGAGACATACACACATACATGTACCTGGCATACTTTTCAAGCTTCTGGGTTCAGGACTTGAACCACGTGGTTGGCCATGTGGGATCCAGGCACTTTAACCACCAGACCTCAGGCCAGTCCTCCTTTGCCCTTCTATCATTACTTCCAATTCAAAATGTCTGAATCAGAACTCATCACTATATGAGCATATTCTTGTGCTGTCTAGGTTATCTGTTATTGTGTAACAAAGCACTCCAAAGCTTAGCAACTTAACACAACAAACATTTAATGGTAGAGTCTCAGGGTCAAGAAATCGGGAACAGTTTAGCTGGGTAGTTCTAGCCCAGCCTTCAGACTTCTGACCTAAAGATAAAATTTTGTGTTGTTTTAAGTCAATAAGTTTGTGGCAACCTTTTGTAATAGGCATGGGAAATAGATATAGACCCCTTTGTTGGGATCGTGCGGTTTGGTACTGTACACACCAAGTGTTCCGTGAGTCTTGCTTCATCCACTATAGTATCAGCATCTTGAAGATGGGGCGCCATCTTGGATTTCCTTCACATCCCCAGTATGGTCACGCATGAGGCTTCCTTCAAGGATAGTTGAGCCCTCTCAGTAGCCACTTTGCCCACAGATAGGAGCTACTACTCCCAGAAATTCTTCAGGCTACAAAGACATTTCAGTGTGTCCCAAAGCCTCAGAAGTTCATGTGCAAATCAGCTGGACTGGGATAGGAGACAGAGCAGTGTCTTTATGAATCTGTGGAAGTGGCCGTGTGTTTCACTGATTGTTTACCTCTGTCTACAGCCAACGATGTGCACTCACCCTCAGGACCCAAGGAGTACCTTGGAATGCTGGAGTACAAGAGAGAAGACGAGGCCAAGCTCGTTCAAAACCTCATTCTCGGTAGTTGAACCTGGAACTCTGAAGTTCTGCTTTGCCTCTGAGAACCTGAATGGCAGCTAAAGTCCTAGGCAGGGGAAGACCCTTCTCTGGCTCTCTTTTCCTTTATCAGTTCTCCTCACCTAGAGTTTCTCAACCTCCGTGTGTTTGAGCAGATAATTCCTTGCTGTAGGAAGGGGGATGCACATTGTAGAATATTGAGCAGCATCCTCTTCGTTTTCTTGTTTTTTTCTTAAAGAATTTTTTAAAGTTTTATTTATTTATTTTTAAAGAATTATTTAAATTTATTTATTTGTTTTAACTTGATGAGAGAGGGACAGAGCGAGTAAGAGAGAGAGAGGGAAAGTGAGAAGGCAAGCTGCCAGGTCCGGTACTTGAACCACGGTCGGCCATGTAGGAGTCCAGCGCTCTTAACCACCACACCACCTGCTGGCCCCGTCTTCTCATTTTTAATTGACCTGCAGTAACTGTATGTGGGGCCCAGTGTGTTGTTTCAGTATGTGTGGAGACTGAGTAAGAATCTAGACAGGGTATCTAGCATATCCATCACCTCAAGCATTTATTGTTTTATCATTTCTTTGTAGTAAGAACACTCAAATCCTCTGTTTTAGCTATTCTAAAATATGCAATACAATATCTTTAACCACAGTCATCTGTTGTGCAACAGGACACCAGAACTTAGTCCTCCTAACTCTAACTGTAGCCTTCAATCACACTCTTTCTATCCTCCCTCCTTCCGTAGCCTCCGGAAACCACTATTCTACTTTCTGCTTCTATGAAATCACCTTCTTTAGGCTCCGCTTATGGGTGAGATCACGCTGCATTTGTCTCTCCGTGGCTGGCTTATTTCCCTTAACATGATGTCCTCCAGGTCCGTCCATGTAGCCTCCCATCACAGGATTTCGCTGTTCATACCTGACTAGTTCTTGGTGCTCACACATGCATCACGTATTCTCTCTCCATTCACTTGCTGATGGCCGCTCGGACTGAGTCCACATCTTGGCTATTGTGAACGGTGCTGCAGGGAACACGAGCGCGCACGTATCTCCTCAAGATACTGATTTCATTTCCTTGGCTATACACAAAGTAGTGGGATTGCCGGATCTTATGGAAGCTCTGTTTTTAATCTCGGGAGGACCGCCATGCCGTGGTCCATGGTGGCTGTAGTATTTACATTCTACCAGCAGTAATAAGGGGCCCTGTCAGCAAGCCTTACTTTTCATCTTTTTGATGATAGCCATCCTAGTGGGGGTGAGGTGATATCCCACTGTGGTTTTGACTTTATTTCCTTGACTTTCACCCACTAGAACTGGCAGCAACTTTTTATGACCAAAAAAAAAAAAAAAAAAAAAAAAGCCAAATGTTACTACCTACCCCTTATCCACAGTTAAGAACCAGCGTCCTAACTTGTCTCAAGTGTAAGCATATGGTCAGGACAGAAAACACATCTCCTCGTCTTTATGTCTCAGTATGTAATAGACTACTGGGTTGTCGGAAAACTCAGGACACATTTTTACATAGAGAAACAGAAAAAGACACAGGACCTTTCTGACGACCCAGTAATTGTGACTCTGTGCTCCATTTGGCTCCGGCTGAGGAACGTATTTGCAGGCCATGTGACGGGACTCCCAGCCATACCTCATTTACGGAAGTGTCCAGAAATGCTTGCTAAGGAGTAATGGTCTGAGAACTGATCTTCTCATCCTCACTGGGACCCTCCACGTGGCCTTCCAGAGGGAGGGAGAAAAACTGCCTCCTTATCAGATGGTCCAAGATCTCGAAACAGAAAGCCAGTGTGTAGCCTTACCCCCTCCTCTTCTGAGTGCCCCTCAGAGCTCACGAGCACCCTCCCTCCCCTTCCTGACCCTCGCTGGTGCCCAGCAGTGGGGGCTGCTCTGTGTTCCCTTTCTCAGTGCAGCCGCAGGGTGGGCCTCGTTTTCTGACCGTACTTGTCTGGTACAGCGTCCTTCTTCCCTTCATCCCTACTCTGCCTGGCTGCCATTCTCTTCTGCCTGCTGCTGGCCAGGCCGCGGTGTGTCTGGTTCCCTGGGGAGGCTGCTGCGATCAGGGCCATCCTCATCAAAGAGGTCAAGGTAGGAGCACACAGAACTGGGGTTCCTTTTTTTTTGAGAGAGAGATTTTTGCCATAGGGTGCGTGTGCTCACCAGAGAAACAGAGAGACAGAAAGTGAGAATTCACACCCGTGGGGAGATGGCCATGCTGCAATCTCTTCTCCTCCATTCTCCTCTTAGGATTTTGGGCATGCATGCACATGTGCCCAGCTTGTTGGAAGCCACCAGGTCCGGGACTTGAACCATGGTTGACTATATGAGAGTCCAGTAACGTAACCACTATGCCATCTGCTGGTCCCTTATCCAGCCTTTTAAAAAAGAGAAAACACTGGGGCTGGCAGGTGGTATGGTGATTAAAGTGCTGGACTCCCACATGGCCGACCGCGCTTTGGGTCCTGGACCTGGTGGCTTGCTTTCTCACTTTCTTTCTCTGTCTCTCTCTCTCTGGTCAAATTTAAAAATAATAATAAATAAGTAAACAATCCTTTTTAAAAAGAAAATATTTTGCACACGAGAAGTAAGAGGAACAGGTGATACCCGTGCATTCTTGCCAAGAGAGGAGCCAGGCGGTTCCTCACGAAGAGAAGACATCCCTATGCACCCCTCATCCGCAGTTCCTTAGGCGAAGAGCTGAGCTGTCCACTGTCCTCATGGGCTCTCTCTGCTCCAGACCTGAAGCCCCGTGGCGTGGTGGTGAACATGATCCCCGGGCTGCCGGCTCACATCCTGTTCATGTGCGTGCGCTATGCAGACTCCCTGAATGACGCCGGTATGCTGAAGTCCCTCATGAACAGCGCCATTAACGGCATCAAGCAGGTGGTTAAGGTAGGAGCTGCCTTCATGCTGCCCTCGCGGC